>CM076572.1:629745883-630978607 GCA_034641835.2 Pinus albicaulis
GGTACTTACTTTACTGAGGAATTTATTTTATCAAAATCATATTTGATGAAACCTTCATATCATAGATAATATTCCCCTAGCAAGTTGTCTCCCTATTTTAGCGTTCAGGAAGTACTGGAAATTTTTACAATCAATTTTAATGATAAACTTGACTGGAGTAAGATATAATTTGAATTTTTGGATTCAATTAAAAATAGCCAATGTTTCTTTTTCAGCAGTAAAATAATTCTTTTGATGTTTTGAAAATTCTCAATATTTGTAAGAACATATTTGTTCTTCACCATTTTCTATTTTTTCTAATAAGACTACGGCCCAGAATTCATCTGAAGCATATGTTTATAGAATGATTTTTCCATTACCTGGAGGTTTTGATCTTGGCAATTTTTGAGCTTCCTATTTTAATTGTTTCACTGTTGTTGTTGCTGTACTGCTCCAACCTCCATAGACACAAGACAACTTTTACTTGTCCAGCATGGTTTTATCAATGGAACGTAGTTCCATTTGGATTGAAGAATGCTCCAGCATTCTTTCAAAGAAGAATGGATAGTATATTCGGTAAATATGATTTCATCATTGTGTATATAGATGATATTCTCATTCATAGCCAAAATAGTGAAGAACATATAATGCACGTGTATATATTTATGAAAGAAGTAGAAAGTCATGGTATTGTATTATTAGATAAGAATTTTGAAATATTTAAAAGAAGTATAGAATTTTTGGGAATCATTATAGAAGAAGGACAGATACAAATGCAACCACACATAGTTCAAAAGATTGTAGAATTTCCTGATGAACTACAAGACAAAAATCAAATTCAAAGATTTTTGGGAATTCTAAATTATGTCCATAAATATATCCCAAATTTATCTGAAAAGACTGCAGAAATCAGAAAACATTTAAATGGAGGTTGGAGCAGTACAGCAAAAACAACAGTGAAACAATTAAAACAGGAAGCTCAAAAATTGCCAAAATTAAAACCTCCAGGTAATGGACAACTCATTCTACAAAAAGATGCTTCAGATAAATTCTGGGCCGCAGTATTATTAGAAAAAACAGAAAATGGTGAAGAACAAATCTGTGCTTACAAATCTGGATAATTATCAAAACATCAAAATAATTATTTTACTCTTGAAAAGGAAACATTGGCTATTTTCAATGGAATCCAAAAATTCGAATTATATCTTACTCCAGTCAAGTTTATCATTAGAACTGATTGTAAAAATTTCAAGTACTTCCTAAATGCTAAAATAGGGAGACAACTTGCTAGGGGAAGATTATTATCGTGGCAGATATGGTTTCAACAATATGATTTTGATGTACAATGGATTCCAGGGAATTCTAATTGGTTGGCAGACGTTCTTATAAGAGAAATGAACAAGATGGTCCGATTATACACTTCTATTTTCAATATTAGAGGACTTCAGGATAATAAAAAAACATTAGCATTAAGGCTCAATCAGTTAGAAAATGAAATAACATAGGTTGCAGAAGAAATCAAAAAATTGCTTTCACTTAGATTAAGCAGGAATCAGTGGATTAATAAAATTACAGGATATAAAACCAAGGACATTAGTGGAGTTTTGGGTTTAAATCCTGAATTGTGCAAAGTTTATCCATGTGAAGGCTTAAAGGTGAAAATAGTTTTTAGAACATTTTCAAATTTATGGACAGTAACTTGGACATGGCCTATGATCAAAACTTACAGACTTTGAACTATTTAACTTGGTGGGATGTGTTGATTTCGGAATTGGAATATTTAACTCTGAAAATTTTTGTAATATGGATCATATCCCAGTCCAAGCAGATATAGCCAAATGGATCAGGTCATTAAGAATAAGCAACATTTGGGCAGATCTTCACAGAGTGTTCATAGAAAATCCAGAAAATTATGATGCAGATGATGTATTTTTAATGTACAATATTATTGAACTAAATGTAGACTAGATATTTAAAGATGGCAGATGTCAAAAGAAAAAGGAAATTAGAGTTTCTCAAGGTGTTGAAAGATCACTACAATATCTCAGGTTAGAAGCAACTCCATGGACAATTGGACTTATTGAAGACTTGCAGTTTAATACATTTGAACAACTATATGAAAAATCCAGTCAAGGAACAATTTTTGAGTTGGTCAAAAATAAAACATTAATAGAAGATTTCTGTGAATGGTTCAAATATTTTCCTCAAAAAGGGTTATCTCATAAAAAAGCCATTATCTATGAAGAAGAAAAAATTGTGGGGAAATATTTTGCTATCAGGTTTATTATTAATATTGAGTCATCAATTACTTTAGTCATCTGCTCAGGAAATTGGGCAGATGATGTGTTATGTTTAATCACTTTATTAATGGCATCAAGAGCTTGTACCTGTGTACAGTTCGATTTTCACTGGCTTCAAACCAAAGATATAAATAGCTTATGCTCTCAGTGGATCTGTAATGCTATAGATAAAGAAATAGATTTTTATGATCTATCAGGTTTAGAGTTTCCAGTCAGTGATACTATTAGACAAAATAATATAGACAAAATTTGGATCCAATCTTTCGAAGTTGACAGCCTGGCACATGCAAATGCTCTTTGTAAAAGAGAAAGATATAAGAGGATTGCCGAATCAAAAAAGTGGGAGATAGGAGAATCGTCAAAATCGTCAACACAGTATCAAGATGCTCAACCAAACCCAGTACTAGGACGATCATCAAAAGAATCCGAGCAATTTCTCAAAAGATATGATACGGAAAATATTGAAGAAAGATATGAAGCCTTAAGAGCATAAGAATTTTTGGATAATGATCCAACTTGTGATGAATGTAATATGTACCCTTGTTGTTGTAACTACAGTGATTGAATAATTGCTTTTTGTACATTGAGTAGACACTGCCAAATCTTTCTTTCGGTAAGACCCTCAATTATGGTACTATGGTATATTGCTTTTGTAAAAGAAAGATTGAGTAGACACTGCCGAATCTTTCTTTCGGTAAGACCCTCAATTATTTCGTAGATATTTTAGATTCTTAGATTTAGTTTAGAATCCGGATTTGAAATCCAAAGAGGTGTTACACCTATAAATAAATGTAATATCATAGAAAAGAGCATTCGAGATCAGTGATATCGAGATCTAATACTCTGTGGCATCACTTGGTATGTAATACATTTTCTTGAATTAATATTGAAGCCTTTTGGGCCGCCTGTCTGAGGACAGTTCTTTCAAAAGAACCTTAAGTTGGATTGTAAAGCAAGAAGTGAAGACCAGGAGTGTCGTGTTTACTCATATTCTCTTTTGAAGAAGGTGTGAGAAGGATTGCTCTTCGTTCGTCTTCAATTGTTCAAGTAAGTTACTTAGTCCATCATCCTTTATTTGGTATTAGAGCCAAGTTTCGTTTCTACTGGTTATTATGATTCGTATGGTTAGAGCTTTGTCTTTAGTAAACAAGACCAAGGTTACTGAAATAAATAGCAGAGAAGCAGAGTTTGTGTTAGATAATGTTGTTGATCCTTCTACTTGGAACCCTCCTAAATTAAAGAGTCCTGATGTATATAAGAATTCTACTATAGATACTCTAAGGAAAAAGATATTACTCAAGGAAGTGGAACTCAGTGTAAAAATTGAAGGAGAAGCTACTCAAATAGTAGGCCTGAATGCCTTCACAAAAAAGGATCTAGAAAAATTCAAAAAATATCATGAAGAAAAGAAATATAAATATGCCCATTTTGGAGGAATAAGAATAGGATTAGCTCCTTTGGTCAGAAACGGAATCAATACTCCTACTATAGTAGAATTATTTGATTCTCGCCACCTTAACTATGACCATGCTCATATAGGGTCGATAAGTGGAAATCTTATCTCTGGGTGTCAGTATGGAACCATATATCCAAACTATTCTATAAGTTATTTGACAAGAATCTAGGAGAGATATTTAAAATGATGATCAGGATTCAAGGGCTATCTATGATTCATGACTCAAAATATGTGTCTGTAATAATCCAAGCCTCTTTTCAGTTAACAAACACAGTTTATCCTCAGTTAAAACAACCTGTTTTAAGAGACTATGTAACAAGTGGATTATCTACTGCCGAAACACAAGGAGTAACTTATGAAGAAGTAGGTTTACCTACTGATTGGTATTTTAAATATCAAGCTTTAAATCAAGATCAGAAGAAGATTAATACTACAAACAGAATTGTTTCTTCTGATGTTCAAGTAAGAATCAGACCTGCTTTACCAGAACTCTCTAGACCTATATTTAGACCTCCTCGTCTATCTATAAATATTCCATCAACTGATTATAGTACAAATCAACAAGAAAATAATAAAGCTAGTAGCAGTAAGAGTTCTCGTCTTATTATCCCAGAAGAAAAAACTTCTTTCAAAAATCTTTCAGATTTAATGGGATATCTCTACCCAAAGGATATAAAACGATGAATGGAACTATTCTACAGAAGGCATATAGAGCTACTTCTTCTTCTATACCTCCTGTTGAAGAATGGCAATATCATAACAAAAGATTTCAGAAAGGTGGAAGATGGTCACCAAGAACTAAATACAGCACCACTAGTGCTAAAGATACCAAGACACCAAGTACAAGAGCTGACTGTGCACCACTCATAGAACATGATGCTAAATCCCCTAAAGATTTAGATGAGGTGCATCAGATTGGTAATCATTTATCAAATTGGTGTGGTCATGCAGAATTAGCTATAGATGATCTGGGTGTTCAAGCTACTAAAATCATTGAAAATTTAAAGTTAATACAAGATCATCAAACATTAGACAGAAATGAAAGAAGAGAAAGGCATAATAAAAGAGAAGAAAAGAGATAGAAGAAAAAAGAAAGGCAAAGATTTGAAAATCTTAATGCTTGGAAAAACTTTTCAGAAGGAACTTCTACAGACGAATCTAATTATAAAGATCCAGGTAAATCTTATATCTCTTCTTTATCAGAGGCAAAAGGTTTTAGCAGTCAGACAAAATCCCCTTTATCATTTAAGAAAGGCGGAGATACAATAAAATTAGAAGAAGCTGCTAAGCTATTTCCTAGTTTTATTAGGCCTAGCCTAAATAAAGCACATATATTTCACTCTATGCCTAAATATCCAAGAGTTAAAGAATACTTAATGCCAACAAGAATTAATGGTTATATCCTAGACTTAGACAATAGTGAAAATGCAGAAGACTCAATAAGAGTCTGGATTGGAGCATTATGGCAAATGCAAATCATGGGAAAAATAGATAATGCAAGAATCTTCAACTTAGCAGAAAAAAGAATGACAGGCATAGTTTATGATTGGTGGAAAGCACCTGCTCAAAGTGAAAGAGATGAAATTATAAAAGCAATACTACCTAAACCGGAAGTATTATTAAGAACGATGTTTTATATAGAACCAGAAGACACAAAAAAGGAAGCAATGGTTGATTTAGCAAGAACGCAATTGAAAGATGCCAAACAGTTAGATCAGTTTTCTAGATAATACTTCAAATTGGTGATAAAAACTGAACTACAAAATGATATGATGACAATTGTTCAGAATTATATATATTATCCGAGGATGAAGGTGATAATAATGAATCATAAATTTATCAAAAGATGAATAGAATTTGTGATACTTCTGACTGAAATATAGAAGTCGAATCAGAAAGTTTTAGTGACTTTCCTGATACAGATGAAGAATCAGAAGAAGAAACATATGAAAATTCTGAAGCAAATTAATCATATCGTGAAATTCCAGAGATTCAATCAAACAAACAAGTCCAGCAAATAGATTATGATATCTATAAAAAATCACCAAGCTTTTGTCCCAAACCGAAAGAGATTGGGTGGATCAATCCAACACAAAAATTATTAGTATCAGAAGATTTCAATTATGATTCTTTAGCCGAAACCAATCTGCTAAAGAAAATTATTAAATAAAATGAACTGATATACATTCTGGTCGAAACTCAAACAGGTAAATAATGAGTAGAATAGATGCTTTTGTTGACTCTGGAGGATCTAATAATTTGGCAAGGCCCGACCTATTTAAAAATAGTTGGAAACCTCTTCAAAATATTCTAAATTCATAAACAATTGGAGGCAATGTCAAATTAACCCACTATGTTGATAATGTCTCTATGAAAGTTGGGGGGAATATTATAAAAATCTCAGCTATTCAATGGCATGATCTGTCAAATGCCTTGATATTAGGAATGACATTTATCAAATCTGTGCTATCAATGAAAATAGTTGAAGACAAAATCATTTGCAACATTAAAAAGAAAGCAGTATGTATAAATAGACTTTCTCTAGCAAATTCAAATATTAGAAACAAGAAAGCTAATAAAAGACAAAAGATGAGAAAGCCTGAAAATGATAGCAATGATTGGAAAAGAGTACTCAATATATATGAAACAAAATAAAACAGACAGCAACATAATAAAGCGGCAAGAGAATAAACATGGCCAGAAGAACAAAAGGAAATTCAAAATAAATTACTTCAATTTTTCTCCAGTGATCCTCAACAGTTTTGGGATAAAGAAAGTCCTATGCAGGAAATAGAAACATTCCATGATAATTGAGTTTTTGGAAAGCTAATCCCATGTACAGCCCAAGATGAACAAGAAATCAAATCACAGGTGAATGAATTATTAAAATTAAATCTGATTGAAAAATCACAATCGCAGTATTCCTATTCTGCCTTCATTGTAAGGAATCATGCTGAAGTAATAAGAGGTAAAGACAGAATGGTAATCAACTACAAACCTATTAATGCAATCGCAAAAGACTTCAGATATCCACTAACAAGACAAGAAGGTATAATGCAAAAAATCCAGAACTCTAAAGTATTTTCAAAATTTGATATGACAAGTGGATACTATCAAATACAGGTAAAACTAGAAGATAGACACAAGACAGCTTTTACTTGTCCAACAGGGTTTTATCAATGGAACGTAGTTCCATTTGGATTGAAGAATGCTCCAGCATTCTTTCAAAGAAGAATGGATAGTATATTCGGTAAATATAATTTCATCATTGTGTATATAGATGATATTCTCATTCATAGCCAAAATAGTGAAGAACATATAATGCACGTGTATATATTTATGAAAGAAGTAGAAAGTCATGGTATTGTATTATTAGATAAGAATTTTGAAATATTTAAAAGAAGTATAGAATTTTTGGGAATCATTATAGAAGAAGGACAGATACAAATGCAACCACACATAGTTCAAAAGATTGTAGAATTTCCTGATGAACTACAAGACAAAAATCAAATTCAAAGATTTTTGGGAATTCTAAATTATGTCCATAAATATATCCCAAATTTATCTGAAAAGACTGCAGAAATCAGAAAACATTTAAATGGAGGTTGGAGCAGTACAGCAAAAACAGCAGTGAAACAATTAAAACAGGAAGCTCAAAAATTGCCAAAATTAAAACCTCCAGGTAATGGACAACTCATTCTACAAAAAGATGCTTCAGATGAATTCTGGGCCACAGTCTTATTAGAAAAAACAGAAAATGGTGAAGAACAAATCTGTGCTTACAAATCTGGATAATTTTCAAAGCATCAAAAGAATTATTTTACTGTTGACAAAGAAACATTGGCTATTTTCAATGGAATCCAAAAATTTGAATTATATCTTACTCCAGTCAAGTTTATCATTAGAATTGATTGTAAAAATTTCCAGTACTTCCTGAATGCTAAAATAGGGAGACAGCTTGCTAGGGGAAGATTGTTATCGTGGCAGATATGGTTTCAACAATATGATTTTGATGTACAATGGATTCCAGGGAATTCTAATTGGTTGGCAGACGTTCTTATAAGAGAAATGAACAAGATGTTCTAATCATCCACTTCTATTTTAAATATTATAGGACTTCCGGATAATCAAAAAACATTAGCATTAAGGCTCAATCAGTTAGAAAATGAAATACCACAGGTTGCAGAAGAAATCAAAAAATTGGTTTAACTTAGATTAAGCAGGAATCAGTGGATTAATAAAATTAGAGGATATAAAACCAAGGACATTAGCGGAGTTTTGGGTTTAAATCCTGAATTGTGCAAAGTTTATCCATGTGAAGGCTTAAAGGTGAAAATAGTTTTTGGAACACTTTCAGATTTATGGACAGTAACTTGGACATGGCCTATGATCAAAACTTTACAGACTTTCAACTATTTAACTTGGTGGGATGTGTTGATTTCGGAATTGGAATATTTAACTCTACAAAATTTTGTAATATGGATCATATCCCAGTCCAAGAAGATATATCCAAATGGATCAGGTCATTAAGAATAAGTAACATTTGGGCAGATCTTCATAGAGTGTTCACACAAAATCCAAAAAATTATGATGCAGATGATGTATTTTTAATGTACAATATTATTGAACCACATGCATACTGGATATTTAAAGATGGAAGATGTCAAAAGAAAAGGGAAATTAGAGTTTCTCAAGTTGTCGAAAGATCACTACAATATCTCAGGTTAGAAGCAACTCCATAGGAAACAATTGGGCTTATTGAAGACTTGCAATTTAATCCATTTGAAAAACTATATGAAAAATCGAGTCAAGGAACAATTTTCAAGTTGGTCAACAATAAAACATTAATAGAAGATTTATCTCAATGGTTCAAATATTTTCCTCAAAAAGGGTTATCTCATAAAAAAGCCATTATCTATTAAGCAGAAAAAATTGTGGGGAAAGATTTCGCTATTAGGTTTATTATTAATATTGAGTCATCAATTACTTAAGTCATCTACTCAGGAAATTGGACAGATGATGTGTTATGTTTATTCACTTTATTAATGGTATCAGGAGCTTGTACCCGTGTACAGTTCGATTTTCACTCTCTTCAAACCGAAGATCTAAATAGCTTATGCTCTCAGTGGATCTCTAATGCTATAGATAAAGAAATAGATTTTTATGATCTATCAGGTTTAGAGTTTCCAATCAATGATACTATCAGACAAAAGAATATAGACAAAATTTGGATCCAATCTTTCGAAGTTGACAGCCTGGCCCATTCAAATTCTCTTTGTAAAAGAGAAAGATATAAGACGATTTCCGAATCAAAAAAGTGGGAGACAGGAGAATCGTCAAAATCTTCGACACATTATCAAGATGCTCAGCCGGACCCAGTACTAGGACGATCATCAAAAGAATCTGAGAAATTTCTAAAAAGATATGATACGGAAAATATTGAAGAAAGATATGAAGCCTTATGAGCACAGGAATTTTTGGATGATGATCCAACTTGTGATGAATGTAATATGTACCCTTATTGTTGTAACTACAGTGATTGAATAATTACTTTTTGTACAATGAGTAGACACTGCCGAATCTTTCTTTCGATAAGACCCTCAATTATGGTACTATGGTATATTGCTTTTGTAAAAGAAAGATTGAGTGACACTGCCAAATCTTTCTTTCGGTAAGACTCTCAATTATTTCGTAGATATTTTAGATTCTCAGATTTATTTTAGAATCTGGATTTGAAATCCGAAGAGGTGTTACAACTATAAATAAATGTAATATCAGAGAAAAGAGCATTCGAGATCAGTGAGATCGAGCTCCAATAATCTGTGGCATAACTTGGTATGTAATACGTTTGCTTGAATTAATATTGAAGCCCGTTGGGCTGCCTGTCTGAGGACAGTTCTTTCAAAAGAACCTTAAGTTGGGTTGTAAAGTGAGAAGTGAAGACCAGGAGTGTCGTGTTTACTCGTATTCCCATTTGAAGAAGGTGTGAGAAGGATTGCTCTTCGTTCATCTTCAATTGTTCAAGTAAGTTACTTAGTCCATCATCCTTTATTTGGTATCAGAGCCAGGTTTCGGTTCTACTGGTTATTATGGATTGCATGGTTAGAGCTTTATATTTAGGAAACAAGACCAAGATTACTGAAATAAATAGCAGAGAAGCAGAGTGTGAGTTAGATAATGTTGTTGATCCTTCTACTTGGAACCCTCCTAAATTAAAGAGTTCTGATGTATATAAGAATACTACTATAGATACTCTAAGGAAAAAGATATTACTCAAGGAAGTGGAACTCACTGTAAAAATTGAAGGAGAAGCTACTCAAATAGTAGGCCTGAATGTTTTCACAAAAAAGGATCTATAAAAATTCAAAAAATATCATGAAGAAAAGAAATATAAATATGCCATTTTGGAGGAATAAGAATAGGATTAGATCCTTTGGTCAGAAACGGAATCAATACTCCTACTATAGTAGAATTATTTGATTCTTGCCATCTTAACTACGACCATGCTCGTATAGGGTCGATAATTGGAAATCTTATCTCTGGGTGTCAGTATGGAACCATATATCCAAACTATTCTATAAGTTTATCTGACAAGCATCTAGGAGAGATATTTTAAATGATGATCGGGATTCAAGGGCTATCTATGATTCCTGACTCAGAATATTAGTCTATAATAATCCAAGCCTCTTTTAAGTTAACAAACACAGTTCATCCTCAGTTAAAACAACCTGTTTTAAGAAATTGTGTAACAAGTGGATTATCTACTGCCGAAACACAAGGAGTAACTTATGAAGAAGTAGGTTTACCTACTGATTGGTATTTTAAATATCAAGCTTCAAATCAAGATCAGAAGAAGACTAATACTACAAATAGAATTGTTTATTCTGATGGTCAAGTAAGAACCAGACCTGTTGTACCAAAACTCTCTAGACCTATATTTAGACCTCCTCGTCTATCTATAAATATTCCATCAACTGATTATAGTACAAATCAGCAAGAAGAAAATAATAAAGCTAGTAGCAGTAAGAGTTCTCGTATTATTATCCCAGAAGAAAAACCTTTCTCTCAAAAATCTTTCAGATTTAATGGGATATCTCTACCCAAAGGATATAAAACGGTGAATGGAACTATTCTACAGAAGGCATATAGAGCTACTTCTTCTTCTATACCTCCCGTTGAAGAATGGCAATATCAGAACAAAATATTTCATAAAGGTGGAAGATGGCCACCAAGAACTAAATACAGCACCACTAGTGCTAAAGATACCAAGACACCAAGTACAAGAGCTGACTGTGCGCCACTCATAGAACATGATGCTAAATCCCCTAAAGATTTAGATGAGGTGTATAAGATTGGTAATCATTTATCAAATTGGTGTGGTCATGCAGAATTAGCTATAGATGATCTGCGTATTCAAGCTGCTGAAATCATTGAAAATTTAAAGTTAATACAATATCATCAAACATTAGACAGAAGTGAAAGAAGATAAAGGCATTATAAAAGAGAAGAAAAGAGAAAGAAGAAAAAGGAAAGGCAAAGATTTGAAAATCTTAATTCTTGGAAAAACATTTCAGAAGGAACTTCTATAGACGAATCTAATTATAAAGATCTAGGTAAATCTCATATATCTTCTTTATCAGAGGCAGAAGGTTTTACCAGTCAGACAAAATCCCCTTTATCGTTTAAGGAGGAGATACAATAAAATTAGAAGAAGCTGCTAAGATATTTCCTAGTTTTATTAGGCCTAGCCTAAATAAAGCAGATATATTTCACTTTGTGCAAAAATATCCAAGAGTTGAAGAAGACTTAATGCCAACAAGCAGTAATGGTTATATCCTAGACTTAGAAAATAGTGAAAATGCAGAAGACTCAATAAGAGTCTGGATTGGAGCATTATGGAAAATGAAAATCACAGGAAAAATAGATAATGTAGGAATCTTCAACTTAGCAAAAAAAAGAATGACAGGCATAGTTTATGATTGGTGGAAAGCACCTGCTAAAAGTGAAAGAGATGAAATTATAAAAGCAGGACTACCTAAACTGGAAGTCTTATTAAGAACGATGTTTTGTATAGAACCATAAGACACAAAAAAGAAAGCAATGGTTGATTTAGCAGTTGAAAGATGCCAAACAGTTAGATCAGTTTTCGAGAGAATATTTCAAATTGGTGATAAAAACTGAACTACAAAATGATATGATGACAAAAGTAACTTTCCTTTCTAAAATTCCATTCAATATGGGAGATTTGATCATGAAAGATCTTGTAGAAAAGGGAAAGAAAATCGACTCCATATATTGGATAGATTTAATTCACCAATGCAAACAAAAGTTAAAATATTTATGTTGGCAGAAGAATGCTCAGGAAAATAATACAAAACCATCTCAGGAATGTTGTAAAGAAGTGCTTCCATGGACTCCTTTAAAAAACAGAAGGAGAAAGAAAAAATATGGAAACTTTAGAATAAAAAGATTATCCAACCCTAAAAGGCCTTTTCAGAAATACAAATATTTGAAGAAAAGAAGAGGTCCAGTTAGAAAAGGATGTTGCTTTATATGTAAACAGAAATGTCATTTTGCTGCTAAATGTCCTACTAATGCATCCTCAAAACTAAAAAAATGTACAGAAATAGAAGAATTTATTGAAGATTGGGATATGGTAGAAAGTGATGACAATTGTTCAGAAGTATATATATTGTCCAAGGATGAAGGTGATAATAATGAATCAGAAATTTATCAAAAGATGAATAGAATTTGTGATACTTCTGACTGAAATATAGAAGTCGAATCAGAAAGTTTTAGTGACTTTCCTGATACAGGTGAAGAATCAGAAGAAGAAACAGATGAAACTTTTGAAGAAAATGAATCATATCATGAAATTCCAGAGATTCAATCAAACAAACAAGTCCAGCAAATAGATTATGATATCTATAAAAAAGCATCTAGCTTTTGTTCCAGACCGAAAGAGATTGGGTGGATCAATCCAACACAAAAATTATCAGTATCAGAAGATATCAATTATGATTCTTTAGCCGAAGCCAATATGCTAAACAAAATTTTTAAATCAAATGAACTGATATACATTCCGGTCAAAATTCAAACAGGTAAAGAATGCGTAGAAATAGATGCTTTTTTTTACTCTGGAGGATCTAATAATTTGGCAAGGCCCAGCCTATTTAAAGATAGTTGGAAGCCTCTTCAAAATATTCTAAATTCATAAACAATTGGAGGCAATGTCAAATTAACCCACTATGTTGATAATGTCTCTATGAAAGTTGGGGGGAATATTATAAAAATCTCAGCTATTCAATGGCATGATCTGTCAAGCGCCTTGATATTAGGAATGCCATTTATCAAATATGTGCAACCAATGACAATAGCTAAAGACAAAATCATTTGCAACATTAAAAAGAAAGAAGTATGTATAAATAGAATTTCTCTAGCAGATTCAAATATTAGAAACAAGGAAGCTAATAAAAGACAAAAGATGAGAAAGCCTTAAAATGATAGCAATGATTGGCAAAGAGTACTCAATATATATGAAACAAAAGAAAACAGACAGCAACAGAATAAAGCGACAAGAGAAGAAGGATGGTCAGAAGGGCAAAAGGACATTCAAAATAAATTACTTCAATTTTTCTCCAGTGATCCTCAAGAATTTTGGGATAAAGAAATTCTTATGCAAGAAATAGAAACATTCCATGATAATGGAGTTTTTGGAAACATAATCCCATTTACACCCCAAGATGAAAAGGAAATCAAATCACAGGTGAATGAATTATTAAAATTAAATCTGATTGAAAAATCACAATCGTAGTATTCCTGTTTTGCCTTCATTGTAAGGAATCATGTTGAACTAATAAGAGGTAAAGCCAGAATGGTAATCAACTACAAACCTCTTAATGCAATCACAAAAGACTTCAGATATCCACTTCCAAGACAAGAAGTTATAATGCAAAAAATCCAAAACTCTAAAGTATTTTGAAAATTTGATATGAAGAGTGGATACTATCAAATACAGATAAAACCAGAAGATAGACATAAGACAACTTTTACTTGTCTAGCAGGGTTTTATCATTGGAACGTAGTTCCATTTGGATTGAAGAATGCTCTAGCTTTCTTTCAAAGAAGAATGGATAATATATTCGGTAAATATGATTTCATCATTGTGTATATAGATGATATTCTCATTCATATCCAAAATACTGAAGAACATATAATGCACTTGTATATATTTATGAAAGAAGTAGAAAGTCGCGGTATTGTATTATCAGATAAGAAGTTTGAAATATTTAAAAGAATTATAGAATTTTTGGGAATCATTATATAAGAAGGAAAGATACAAATGCAACCACACATAGTTCAAAAGATTGTAGAATTTCCTGATGAACTACAAGACAAAAATAAAATTCAAAGATTTTTGGGAATTCTAAATTATGTCCGTAAATATATCCCAAAGTTATCTGAAAATACTGCGGAAATCAAAAAACATTTAAATGGAGGTTGGAGTAGTACAGCAACAACAGCAGTGAAACCACTAAAACAGGAAGCTCAAAAATTTCCAAAATTAAAACCTCCAGGTAAAGGACAACTAATTCTACAAACAGATGCTTCAGATGAATTTTGGGCGGCAGTCTTATTAGAAAAAATAGAAAATGGTGAAGAACAAATCTGTGCTTACAAATCTGGAGAATTTTCAAAACATCAAAAGAATTATTTTACTACTGAGAAAGAAACATTGGCTATTTTCAACGGAATCCAAAAATTCGAATTATATCTTACTCCAGGCAAGTTTATCATTAGAACTGATTGTAAAAATTTCCAGTACTTCCTAAATGATAAAATAGGGAGACAGCTTCCTAGGGGAAGATTATTATCGTGGCAGATATGGTTTCAACAATATGATTTTGATGTACAATGGATTCCAGGGAATTCTAATTGGTTGGCAGACGTTCTTACAAGAGAAATGAACAAGATGTTCCAATCATCCACTTCTATTTTCAATATTAGAGGACTTCCGGATAATCAAAAAACATTAGCATTAAGCCTCAATCAGTTAGAAAATGAAATACCACAGGTTGCAGAAGGAATCAAAAAACTGGTTTCACTTAGATTAAGCAGGAATTAGTGGAGGATATAAAACCAAGGAAATTAACGGAGTTTTGGGTTTAAATCATGAATTGTGCAAAGTTTATCCATGTGAAGGCTTAAAGGTGAAAATAGTTTTTAGAACACTTTCAGATTTATGGACAGTAACTTGGACATGGCCTATGATCAAAACTTTCCAGACTCTGAACTATTTTAACTTGGTGGGATGTGTTGATTTCGGAATTGGAATATTTAACTATGCAAAATTTTGTAATATGGATCATATCCCAGTCCTAGCAGATATAGCCAAGTGGATCAGGTCATTAAGAATAAGCAACATTTGGGAAAATCTTCACAGAGTGTTCACACAAAATCCAGAAAATTATGATGCAGATGATGTATTTTTAATGTACAATATTATTAAACCGGATGCAGACTGTATATTTAAAGATGGCAGATGTCAAAAGAAAAGGGAAATCAGAGTTTCTCAAGGTGTCGAAAGATCACTACAATATCTCAGGTTAGAAGAAACTCCATGGGAAACAATTGAGCTTATTGAAGACTTGCAGTTTAATCCATTTGAACAACTATATGAAAAATCCAATCAAGGAACAATTTTCAAGTTGGTCAACAATAAAACATTAATAGAAGATTTCTCTCATTGGTTCAAATATTTTCCTCAAAAAGGGTTATCTTATAAAAAATCCAATATCTATGAAGCAAAAAAAAATTTGGGGAAAGATTTTGCTATCAGGTTTATTATTAATATTGAGTCATCAATTAATTTAGTCATCTGCTCAAGAAATTGGAGAGATGATGTGTTATGCTTAATCACTTTATTAATGGCATCAAGAGCTTGTATCCGTGTACAGTTCGATTTTCACTGGCTTCAAACCGAAGATCTAAATAGCTTATTCTCTGAATGGATCTGTAATGTTATAGATAAAGAAATAGATTTTTATGATCTATTAGGTTTAGAGTTTCCAGTCAGTGATACTATCAGACAAAATAATATAGACAAAAGTTGGATCCAATCTTTCGAAGTTGACAGCCTGGCCCATGCAAATTCTCTTTGTAAAAGAGAAAGGTATAAGAGGATTGCCGAATCAAAAAAGTGGGAGACAAGAGAATCATCAAAATCTTCGACACAGTATCAAGATGCTCAGCCAGACCCAGTACTAGGACAATCATCAAAAGAATCTGAGCAATTTCTCAAAATATATGATACGGAAAATATTAAAGAAAGATATGAAGCCTTACGAGCACAATAATTTTTGGATAATGATCCAACTTGTGATGAATGTAATATGTACCCTTGTTGTTGTAACTACTGTGATTGAATAATTACTTTTTTTACATTGAGTAGACACTGCCGAATATTTCTTTTGGTAAGACCCTCAATTATGGTACTATGGTATATTTCTTTTGTAAAAGAAGGATTGAGTAGACACTGCCGAATATTTCTTTCGGTAAGACCCTAAATTATTTCGTAGATATTTTAGATTCTTAGATTTAGTTTAGAATCCGGATTTGAAATCCAAAGAGGTGTTACACATATAAATAAATGTAATATCAGAGAAAAGAGCATTCGAGATCAGTGATATCGAGCTCTAATACTTTGTGGCATAACTTGGTATGTAATATGTTTCCTTGAATTAAGATTGAAGCCTATTGGGTCGCCTGTCTGAGGACAATTCTTTCAAAAGAACCTTAAGTTGGGTTGTAAAACGAGAAGTGAAGACCAGGAGTGTTGTGTTTACTCGTATTCCCGTTTGAAGAAGGTGTGAGAAGGATTTCTCTTCATTCATCTTCAATTGTTCAAGTAAGTTACTTAGTCCATCATCCTTTACTCGTATTCCCATTTGAAGAAGGTGTGAGAAGGATTGCTCTTCGTTCATCTTCAATTTTTCAAGTAAGTTACTTAGTCCATCATCCTTTATTTGGTATCAGAGCCCGATTTCAGTTCTACTGGTTATTATGGATCGTATCGATAGAGCTTTATCTTTAGTAAACAAGACCAAGATTACTAAAATAAATAGCAGAGAAGAAGAGTGTGAGTTAGATAATGTTGTTGATCCTTCTACTTGGAACCCTCCTAAATTAAAGAGTTCCGATGTATATAAGAATACTACTATAGATACTCTAAGGAAAAAGATATTACTCATGGAAGTGGAACTCACTGTAAAAATTGAAGGAAAAGCTACTCAAATAGTAGGCCTAAAATTTTTCACAAAATAGGATCTAGAAAAATTCAAAAAATATCAAGAAGAAAAGAAATATAAATATGCCCATTTTGGGGGAATAAGAATAGGATTAGCTCCTTTGTTCAGAAACGGAATCAATACTCCTACTATAGTAGAATTATTTGATTCTTGCCATCTTAACTATGACCATGCTCGTATAGGTTCGATAACTGGAAATCTTATCTCTGGGTGTCAGTATGGAACCATATATATACAAACTATTCTATAAGTTTATCTGACAAGCATCTAGGAGAGATATTTAAAATGATGATCGGGATTCAAGGGCTATCTATGATTCCTGACTCGGAATATGTGTCTAAAATAATCCAAGCCTCTTTTCAGTTAAAAAACACAGTTCATCCTCAGTTAAAACAACTTGTTTTAAGAGAGTGTGTAACAAGTGGATCATCTACTTCCGAAACACAAGGAGTAACTTATGAAGAAGTAGGTTTACCTACTGATTGGTATTTTAAATATCAAGCTTTAAATCAAGATCAGAAGAAGATTAATACTACAAACAGAATTGTTTCTTCTGATGGTCAAGTAAGAATCAGACCTACTTTACCAAAACTCTCTAGACCTATATTTAGACCTCCTCATCTATCTATAAATATTCCATCAACTGATTATAGTACAAATCAACAAGAAAAAAATAATAAAGCTAGTAGTAGTAAGAGTTCTCGTCTTATTATCCCAAAAGAAAAACCTTTCTTTCAAAAATATTTCAGATTTAATGGGATATCTCTACCCAAAGGATATAAAACGATGAATGGAACTATTCTACAAAAGGCATATAGAGCTACTTCTTCTTCTATACCTCCCATTGAAGAATGGAAATATCAGAACAAAAGATTTCATAAAGGTGGAAGATGACCACCAAGAACTAAATACGGCACCACTAGTGCTAAAGATACCAAGACACCAAGTACAAGAGCTGAATGTGCACCACTCATAGAACATGATGCTAAATCCCCTAAATATTTAGATGAGGTGTATCAGATTGGTAATCATTTATCAAATTGGTGTGGTCATGCAGAATTAGCTATAGATGATCTGGGTGTTCAAGCTGCTGAAATCATTGAAAATTTAAAGTTAATACAAGATCATAAAACATTAGACATAAATGAAAGAAGAGAAAGGAATAATAAAAGGGAAGAAAAGAGAAAGAAGAAAAAAGAAAGGAAAAGATTTGAAAATCTTAATGCTTGGAAAAACGTTTCAGAAGGAACTTCTACATACGAATCTAATTATAAAGATCCAGGTAAATCTTATATCTCTTCTTTATCATAGGCATAAGGTTTTAGCAGTCATACAAAATCCCCTTTATCATTTAGGAAAGGATCAGATACAATAAAATTAGAAGAAGTTGCTAAGCTATTTCCTAGTTTTATTAGGCCTAGCCTAAATAAAGCACATATATTTCACTCTGTGCCCAAATATCCAAGAGTTGAACAAGACTTTATGCCAACATGCAGTAATGGTTATATCCTAGACTTAGCCAATAGTGAAAATGCAGAAGACTCAATAAGATTCTGGATTGGAGCATTATGGAAAATTCAAATCACAGGAAAAACAGATAATGCAAGAATCTTCAACTTAGCAGAAAACAAAATGATAGGCATAGTTTATGATTGGTGGAAAGCACCTGCTCAAAGTGAAAGAGATGAAATTATAAAAGTAGGACTACCTACACTGGAAGTCTTATTAAGAACAATGTTTTGTATAGAACTAGAAGACACAAAAAAGGAAGCAATGGTTGATTTAGCAAGAATGCAATTGAAAGATGTCAAACAGTTAGATCAGTTTTCCAGAGAATATTTCAAATTGGTGATAAAAAATGAACTACAAAATGATATGATGACAAAAGTAACTTTCCTTTCTAAACTTCCATTCAATATGGGAGATTTGATCATGAAAGATCTTGCAGAAAAGGGAAAGAAAATCGACTCCATATATTGGATAGATTTAATTCACCAATGCAAGCAAAAGTTAAAATATTTATGTTGGCAGAAGAATGCTCAAGAAAATAATACAAAACCATATCAAGAATGCTGTAAAGAAGTGCTTCCATGGACTCCTTTAAAAAACGGAAGGAGAAAGAAAAAATATGGAAACTTTAGAATAAAAATATTATCCAACCCTAAAAGGTCTTTTCAAAAATACAAATATTTGAAGAAAAGAAGAGGTCCAGTTATAAAAGGATGTTCCTTTATATGTAAATAGAAAGGTCATTTTGCTGCTAAATGTCCTACTAATGCATCCTCAAAACTAAAAAAATGTACATAAATAGAACAATTTATTGAAGATTGGGATATGGTGGAAAGTGATGACAATTGTTCAGAAGTATATATATTATCTGAGGATGAAGGTGATAATAATGAATCAGAAATTTATCAAAAGATGAATAGAATTTTTGATACTTCTGACTGTGATATAGAAGTCGAATCAGAAAGTTTGAGTGACTTTACTAATACATATGAAGAATCAGAAGAAGAAACAGATGAAACTTCTGAAGAAAATGAATCATATCATGAAATTCCAGAGATTCAATCAAACAAACAAGTCCAACAAATAGATTATGATATCTATAAAAAATCACCTATCTTTTGTCCCAGACTGAAAGAGATTGGGTGGATCAATCCAACACAAAAATTATCAGTATCAGAAGATATCAATTATGATTCTTTAGCCGAAGCCAATCTGCTAAAGAAAATTATTAAATCAAATGAATTGATATACATTCCGGTCGAAATTCAAACATGTAAAGAATGGGTAGAAATGGATGCTTTTGTTGACTCTGGAAGATCTAATAATTTGGCAAGGCCTAGCCTATTTAAAAATATTAAATTCAATTGTTCAAGTAATTTACTTAATCCATCATCCTTTATTTGGTATCAGAGCCCTGTTTCGGTTCTACTGGTTATTATGAATCGTATGGTTAGAGCTTTATCTTTAGTAAAAAAGACCAAGATTACTGAAATAAATAGCAGAGAAGAAGAGTGTGAGTTAGATAATGTTGTTGATCCTTCTACTTGGAACCCTCTTGAATTAAAGAGTTCTGATGTATATAAGAATAATACTATAGATACTCTAAGGAAAAAGATATTACTCAAGGAAGTGGAACTCACTGTAAAAATTGAAGGAGAAGCTACTCAAATAGTAGGCCTGAATGTTTTCACAAAAATGGATCTATAAAAATTCAAAAAATTTCATGAAGAAAAGAAATATAAATATGACCATTTTGGAGGAATAAGAATAGGATTAGCTCCTTTTTTCAGAAATGGAATCAATACTCCTACTATAGTAGAATTATTTGATTCTTGCCATCTTAACCATGAACATGCTCGTATAGGGTCGATAACTGGAAATATTATCTCTGGGTGTCAGTATGGAACCATATATACAAACTATTCTATAAGTTTATCTGACAAGCATCTAGGAGAGATATTTAAAATGATGATCGGGATTCAAGGGCTATATATGATTTCTGACTCAGAATATGTGTCTGAAATAATCCAAGCCTCTTTTCAGTTAACAGACACAGTTCATCCTCAGTTAAAACAACTTGTTTTAAAAGATTGTGTAACAAGTGGATTATCTATTGCCGAAACACAAGGATTAACTTATGAAGAAGTAGGTTTACCTACTGATTGGTATTTTAAATATCAAGCTTTAAATCAAGATCAGAAGAAGATTAATACTACAAACATAATTGTTTCTTCTGATGGTCAAGCAAGAATCAGACCTGCTTTACCAGAACTCTCTAGACCTATATTTAGACCTCCTCATCTATCTATAAATATTTCATCAACTGATTATAGTACAAATCAGCAAGAAGAAAATAATAAAGCTAGTAGCAGTAAGAGTTCTCGTCTTATTATCCCAGAAGAAAAAACTTTCTTTCAAAAATCTTTCAGATTTAATGGGATATCTCTACCCAAAGGATATAAAACGGTGAATGGAACTATTCTACAGAAGGCATATAGAACTACTTCTTCTTCTATACCTCCCGTTGAAGAATGGAAAGATGAGAACAAAAGATTTCATAAAGGTGGAAGATGGCCACGAAGAACTAAATACAACACCACTAGTGCTAAAGATACCAAGACACCAAGTACAAGAGCTGACTGTGCACCACTCATAGAACATGATGCTAAATCCCCTAAAGATTTAGATGGGGTGTATCAGATTGGTAATCGTTTATCAAATTGGTGTGGTCATGTAGAAATAGCTATAGATGATCTGGGTGTTCAAGCTACTGAAATCATTGAAAATTTAAAGTTAATACAAGATCATCAAACATTAGACAGAAATGAAAGAAGAGAAAGGCATAATAAAAGATAAGAAAAGAGAAAGAAGAAAAAATAAAGGCAAAGATTTGAAAATCTTAATGCTTGGAAAAACTTTTCAGAAGGAACTTCTACAAACAAATCTAATTATAAAGATCCAGGTAAATCTCATATCTCTTCTTTATCAGAGGCGGAAGGTTTTAGCAGTCAGACAAAAGCCCCTTTATCATTTAAGAAAGGAGGAGATACAATAAAATTAGAAGAAGTTGCTAAGCTATTTCCTAGTTATATTAGGCCTAGCCTAAATAAAACACATATATTGCACTCTGTGCCTAAATATCCAAGAGTTGAAGAAGACTTAATGCCAACAAGCAGTAATGGCTATATCCTAGACTTAGACAATAGTGAAAATGCAGAAGACTCAATAAGAGTCTGGATTGGAGCATTACGGCAAATGCAAATCATAGGAAAAATAGATAAAGCAGGAATCTTCAACTTAGCAGAAAAAAAATGACAGACATAGTTTATGATTGGTGGAAAGCACCTACTCAAAGTGAAAGAGATGAAATTATAAAAGCAGGACTACCTACACTGGAAGTCTTATTAAGAAAGATTTTTTGTATAGAACTAGAAGACACAGTTAGATTTAGCAAGAATGGTTGATTTAGCAAGAATGCAATTGAAAGATGCCAAACAGTTAGATCAATTTCTAGATAATATTTCAAATTGGTGATAAAAACTGAACTACAAAATGATATGATGACAAAAGTAAATTTCCTTTCTAAACTTCCATTCAATATGGGAGATTTGATCATGAAATATCTCGCAGAAAAGGGAAAGAAAATCGACTCCATATATTGGATAGATTTAATTCACCAATGCAAACAAAAGTTAAAATATTTATGTTGGCAGAAGAATGCTCAGGAAAATAATACAAAACCATCTCAAGGATGCTGTAAAGAAGTGCTTCCATAGACTCCTTTAAAAAACAGGAGGAGAAAGAAAAAATATGGAAACTTTAGAATAAAAGATTATCCAACCCTAAAAGGCCTTTTCAAAAATACAAATATTTGAAGAAAAGAAGAGGTCCAGTTAGAAAAGGATGTTGCTTTATATGTAAACATAAAGGTCATTTTGCTGCCAAATGTCCTACTAATGCATCCTAAAAACTAAAAAAATGTACAGAAATAGAAGAATTTATTGAAGAATTGGATATGGTAGAAAGTGATGACAATTTTTCAGAAGTATATATATTATCCGAGGATGAAGGTGATAATAATGAATCAGAAATTTATCAAAAGATGAATAGAATTTGTGATACTTCTGACTGTGATATAGAAGTCGAATCAGAAAGTTTTAGTGACTTTCTTGATATAGATGAATAATCAGAAGAAGAAACATATGGAACTTCTGAAGAAAATGAATCATATCATGAAATTCCAGAGATTCAATTGAACAAACAAGTCCAGCAAATAGATTATGATATCTATAAAAAAGCACCTAGCTTTTGTCCCAGACCGAAAGATATTGGGTGGATCAATCCAACACAAAAATGATCAGTATCATAAGATATCAATTATGATTCTTTAGCCGAAGCCAATCTGCTAAAGAAAATTATTAAATCAAATGGACTGATATACATTCTGGTCGAAATTGAAACAGGTAAATAATCGGTAGAAATAGATGCTTTTGTTGACTCTGGAGGATCTAATAATTTGGCAAGGCCCAGCCTATTTAAAAATAGTTGGAAGCCTCTTCAAAATATTCTAAATTCATAAAAAATTGGAGGCAATTTCAAATTAACCCACTATGTTGATAATGTCTCTATGAAAGTTGGGGGGAATATTATAAAAATTTGAGCTATTCAATGGCATGATCCGTCAAACGCCTTGATATTAGGAATGCCATTTATCAAATCTGTGCTACCAATGAAAATAGTTGAAGACAAAATCATTTGCAACATTAAAAGGAAAGCAGTCTGTATAAATATACTTTCTCTAGCAGATTCAAATATTAGAAACAATAAAGCTAATAATAGACAAAAGATGAGAAAGCCTGAAAATGATAGCAATGATTGGCAAAGAGTACTCAATATATATGAAACAAAAGAAAACAGACAACAACAGAATAAAGCGACAAGAGAAGAAGGATGGTCAGAAGAGCAAAAGGAAATTCAAAATAAATTACTTCAATTTTTCTACAGTGATCCTCAAGAATTTTGGGATAAAGAAAGTCCTATGCAGGAAATAGAAACATTCCATGATAATGGAGTTTTTGGAAAGCTAATCCCATGTACACCCCAAGATGAACAAGAAATCAAATCACAGGTGAATGAATTATTAAAATTAAATCTGATTGAAAAATCACAATCACAGTATTCCTGTTCTGCCTTCATTGTAAGGAATCATGCTGAAGTAATAAGAGGTAAAGCCAGAATGGTAATCAACTACAAACCTCTTAATGCAATCACAAAAGACTTCAGATATCCACTTCCAAGAAAAGAATTTATAATGCAAAAAATCAAGAACTCTAAAGTATTTTCAAAATTTGATATGAAGAGTGGATACTATCAAATACAGATAAAACCAGAACATAGACACAAGACAACTTTTACTTGTCCAACAGGGTTTTATCAATGGAACGTAGTTCCATTTGGATTGAAGAATGCTCCAGCATTCTTTCAAAGAAGAATGGATAGTATATTCGGTAAGTATGATTTCATCATTGTGTATATAGATGATATTCTCATTCATAGCCAAAATGATGAAGAACATATAATGCACCTGTATATATTTATGAAAGAAGTATAAAGTCACGGTATTGTATTATCAGATAAGAAGTTTGAAATATTTAAAAGAAGTATAGAATTTTTGGGAATCATTATAGAAGAAGGACAGATACAAATGCAACCACACATAGTTCAAAAGATTGTAGAATTTCCAGATGAACTACAAGACAAAAATCAAATTAAATTTTTTTTGGGAATTCAAAATTCTGTCCATAAATATATCCCAAAGTTATCTGAAAAGACTGCAGAAATCAGAAAACATTTAAATGGAGGTTGGAGCAGTACAACAACAACAGCAGTGAAACAATTAAAGCAGGAAGCTCAAAAATTTCCAAAATTAAAACCTCTAGGTAATGGACAACTCATTCTACAAACAGATGATTCAGATGAATTCTGGGCCGCAGTCTTATTAGAAAAAATAGAAAATGGTGAAGAAAAAAATCTGTGCTTACAAATCTGGAGAATTTTCAAAACATCAAATGAATTATTTTTCTACTGAAAAAGAAACATTGGCTATTTTCAATGGAATCAAAAAATTCGAATTATATCTTACTCCAGTCAAGTTTATCATTAGAACTGATTGTAAAAATTTCCAGTACTTCCTGAATGCTAAAACAGGGAGACAACTTGCTAGGGGAAGATTATTATCATGGCAGATATGGTTTCAACAATATGATTTTGATGTACAATGGATTCCAGAGAATTTAATTGGTTGGCAGACGTTCTTACAAGAGAAATGAACAAGATGTTCCGATCATCGACTTCTATTTTCAATATTAGAGGAATTCCGGATAATCAAAAAACATTAGCATTAAGGCTCAATCGGTTAGAAAATGAAATACCACAGGTTGTAGAAGAAATCAAAAAACTGGTTTCACTTAGATTAAGCAAGAATCAGTGGATTAATAAAATTAGAGGATATAAAATGTTTCGGGGAATTAACACCCTAGAGGTTGGTTGGGATACAACCTCCACAGAGCAGGGGCGTACTACTTAACAGAGACTCACACAACCATGCACGTTCAGAAAAACCAAATAGAGCAGAATGATATATTGATTGGTCCTACGTTTGAAGTAGATCACGTGGAGTCAGCTCCCCATAACCGTCCTTCCTCCTTAACCTGAAATACAAGAAGAAGCTGACTAAGACAAGTTATGGGCATATATCTATCTATGTTAGTGAGATTCATATAAAACATTAAATAAATCATAATGAATGCTTGTATAACAAATATTCTCATACATAAAAGCATACACTAACACGTTTATTTCGGGAACGACATGATACTTCTGTATTATAAATAGTACGTACAAAAGTAATGGTGGAGAGATCACGATCCTTCAAGGCCTTCGCAGATCGTCCCGGATCCGTCCCGACCCTTGCCTCGCTAGATTCCTTCCAAAGGCGGTGCATACGAGATAACATATAAAGGGATGTGTATCTCAAGGAAACAAGGGTTTCCTACAATGGTAAGGAGAGAATGCGATGGAACACGGTCGGACTTGGACAGGGCTCTGTAGGTATAATCTCAATAATTCTCTCTCTCACTTAGGCCATACACATGAGGGCTTTATAGTCCCTCAGTAGTTTCAACAGGTTAGGCTTCGGTTGGCCACGAAGTGGGGTGGTTGAACCACGAGAGAACCATGAAACCAGAAACACGAAATTGGGATTTTTTATTTTTTAATCATTTTAATGGCATACGCGGAAAAGTCTAGCTGTACTCGCGTATACACGCGGAAAAGTATGGGCATAGTCGCGTATGAGGGATTTTACACTGTTTTTAAGTGAATTTGTCCAAGTCTGTAGGAATGGGTGCCCAAAAGCCATAAAGCAAACATGAATCATGTCAAGATGAGAAATGATGCTATAACATAAAACCAAGGACATTAGTGGAGTTTTGGGTTTAAATCCTGAATTGTGCAAAGTTTATCCATGTGAAGGCTTAAAGGTGACAATAGTTTTTAGAACACTTTCAGATTTATGGACGGTAACTTGGACATGGCCTATGATCAAAACTTTACAGAATTTGAACTATTTTAACTTGGTGGGATGTGTTGATTTCAGAATTGGAATATTTAACTCTGCAAAATTCTGTAATATGGATCATATCCCAGTCCAAGCAGATATAGCCAAATGGATCAGGTCATTGAGAATAAGTAACATTTGGGAAAATCTTCACAGAGTGTTCACACAAAATCTAGAAAATTATGATGCAGATGATGTATTTTTAATGTACAATATTATTGAACCACATGTAGACTGGATATTTAAAGATGGCAGATGTCAAAAGAAAAGGGAAATCATAGTTTCTCGAGGTGTCTAAAGATCACTACAATATCTCAGGTTAGAAGCAACTCCATGGGAAACAATTGGGCTTATTGAAGACTTGTAGTTTAATCCATTTGAACAACTATATGAAAAATCCAGTCAAGGAATAATTTTCAAGTTGGTCAACCATAAAAAATTAATAGAAGATTTATCTGAATGGTTCAAATATTTTCCTCAGAAAGAGTTATCTCATAAAAAAGCCATTATCTATGAAGCAGAAAAAATTGTGGGAAAAGATTTTGCTATCAGGTTTATTATTAATATTGAGTCATCAATTAATTTAGTCATCTGCTCAGGAAATTGGACAGATGATGTGTTATGTTTAATCACTTTAATAATGGCATCAGGAGCTTGTACCCATGTACAGTTCGATTTTCATTGTCTTCAAACCAAAGATCTAAATATCTTATGCTCTCAGTGGATCTGTAATGCTACAGATAAAGAAATAGATTTTTATGATCTATCAGGTTTAGAGTTTCCAGACAGTGATACTATTAGACAAAAGAATATAGACAAAAGTTGGATCCAATATTTCTAAGTTGACAGCCTGGCCCATGCAAATGCTCTTTGTAAAAGAGAAAGATATAAGAGGATTGTCGAATCAAAAAAGTGGGAGACAGGAGAATCGTCAAAATCTTCGACACAGTATCAAGATGCTGAGCTGGACCCAGTACTAGGATGATCATCAAAAGAATCTGAGCAATTGCTCAAAAGATATGATACAGAAAATATTGAAGAAAGATATGAAGCCTTACGAGCACAAGAATTTTTGGATAATGATCCAACTTGTGATGAATGTAATATGTACCCTTGTTGTTGTAACTACAGTGATTGAATAATTACTTTTTGTACATTGAGTAGAGACTGTTGAATCTTTCTTTTGGTAAGACCCTCAATTATGGTACTATGGTATATTTCTTTTTTAAAAGAAAGATTGAGTAGACACTGTCGAATCTTTCTTTCGGTAAGACCCTCAATTATTTCGTAGATATTTTAGATTCTTAGATTTAGTTTAGAATCCAGATTTGAAATCCGAAGAGGTGTTACACCTATAAATAAATGTAATATCAAAGAAAAGAGAATTCGAGATCAGTGAGATTGAGCTCTAATAATATGTGGCATAACTTGAACTAAATACAACACCACTAGTGCTAAAGATACCAATACACCAAGTACAAGAGCTGACTGTGCACCGCTCATAGAACATGATGCTAAATCCCCCAAAGATTTAGATGAGGTGTATCAGATTAGTAATCATTTATCAAATTGGTGTGCTCGTGTAGAATTAGCTATAGATGATCTGAGTGTTCAAGCTGCTGAAATCATTGAAAATTTAAAGTTAATACAAGATCATCAAACATTAGACAGAAATGAAAGAAGAGAAAGGCATAATAAAAGAGAAGAAAAGAGAAAGAAGAAAAAAGAAAGGCAAAGATTTGAAAATCTTAATGCTTGGAAAAACTTTTCAGAAGGAGCTTATATAGACGAATCTAATTATAAAGATCCAGGTAAATCTCATATCCCTTCTTTATCGGAGGCAGAAGGTTTTAGAAGTCAGACAAAAGCCCCTTTATCATTTAAGAAAGGAGGAGATACAATAAAATTAGAAGAAGCTGCTAAGCTATTTCCTAGTTTAATTAGGCCTAGCCTAAATAAAGCACATATATTTCACTTTGTGCCTAAATATCCAAGAGTTGAAGAATACTTAATGCCAACAAGCAGTAATCATTATATCCTAGACTTAGACAATAGTGAAAATGCAGAAGACTCAATAAGAGTCTGGATTGGAGCATTATGGCAAATGCAAATCACAGGAAAAATAGATAATGAAGGAATCTTCAACTTAGCAGAAAAAATAATGACATGCATAGTTTATGATTGGGGAAAGCACCTGCTCAAAGTGAAAGAGATGAAATTATAAAAGCAGGACTACCTACACTGGAAGTCCTCTTAAGAACGATGTCTTGTATAGAACCAGAAGACACAAAAAAGGAAGCAATGGTTGATTTAGCAAGAATGCAGTTGAAAGATGCCAAACAGTTAGATCAATTTTCTAGAGAATATTTCAAATTGGTGATAAAAACTGAACTACAAAATGATATGATGACAAAATTAAATTTCCTTTCTAAACTTCCATTCAATATGGGAGATTCTATCATGAAAGATCTTGCAGAAAAGGGAAAGAAAATCGACTCCATATATTGGATAGATTTAATTCACCAATGCAAACAAAAGTTAAAATATTTATGTTGGCAGAAGAATGCTCAGGAAAATAATACAAAAGCATCTCAAGGATGCTATAAAGAAGTGCTTCCATGGACTCCTTTAAAAAACAGAAGGAGAAAGAAAAAATATGGAAAATTTAGAATAAAAAGATTATCCAACCCTAAAAGGCCTTTTCAGAAATAAAAATATTTGAAGAAAATAAGAGGTCCAGTTAGAAAAGTATGTTGCTTTATATATAAACAGAAAGGTCATTTTGCTGCTAAATGTCCTACTAATGCATCCTCAAAACTAAAAAAATGTATAGAAATAGAAGAATTTATTGAAGATTGGGATATGATAGAAAGTGATGACAATTGTTCAGAAGTATATATATTATCCGAGGATGCAGGTGATAATAATGAATCAGAAATTTATCAAAAGATGAATAGAATTTGTGATACTTCTAACTGTGATATAGAAGTCGCATCAAAAAGTTTTAGTGACTTTCCTGATACAGATGAAGAATCATAAGAGGAAACAAATGAAACTTCTGAAGAAAATGAATCATATCATGAAATTCCAAAGATTCAATAAAACAAACAAGTCCAGCAAATAGATTATGATATTTGTAAAAAAGCACCTAGCTTTTTTCCCAGACCGAAAGAGATTAGGTGGATCAATCCAACACAAAAATTATCAGTATTAGAAGATATCAATTATGATTCTTTAGCTGAAGCCAATCTACTAAAGAAAATTATTAAATCAAATGAACTGATATACATTCCGGTCGAAATTCAAACAGGTAAAGAATGGGTAGAAATAGATGCTTTTGTTGACTCTCTAGGATCTAATAATTTGGCAAGGCCCAACCTATTTAAAAATAGTTGGAAGCCTCTTCAAAATATTCTAAATTCATAAACAATTGGAGGCAATGTCAAATTAACCCACTATGTTGATAATGTCTCTATGAAGGTTGGGAGGAATATTATAAAAATCTCAGCTATTCAATGTCATGATCCGTCAAGCGCCTTGATATTAGGAATGCCATTTATCAAATCTATGCTACCAATGAAAATAGCTGAAGACAAAATCATTTGCAACATTAAAAAGAAAGCAGAATGTATAAATAGACTTTCTTTAGCAGATTCAAATATTAGAAACAAGAAATCTAATAAAAGACAAAAGATGAGAAAGCCTGAAAATGATAACAATGATTGGCAAAGAGTACTCAATATATATGAAACAAAAGAAAACAGACAGCAACAGAATAAAGCGGCAAGAGAAGAAGGATGGTCAGAAGAGCAAAAGGAAATTCAAAATAAATTACTTCAATTTTGCTTCAGTAATCCTCAAGAATTTTGGGATAAAGAAAGTCCTATGCAAGAAATAGAAACATTCCATGATAATGGAGTTTTTGGAAAGCTAATCCCATGTACACCCCAAGATGAACAGGAAATCAAATCACAGGTGAAAGAATTATTAAAATTAAATCTGATTGAAAAATCACAATCACAGTATTCCTGTTCTACCTTCATTGTAAGGAATCATGCTGAAGTAATAAGAGGTAAAGCTAGAATGGTAATCAACTACAAACCTCTTAATGCAATCACAAAAGACTTTAGATATCCACTTCCAAGACAAGAAGTTATAATGCAAAAAATCCAGAACTCTAAATTATTTTCAAAATTTGATATGAAGAGTGGATACTATCAAATACAGATAAAACCAGAAGAAAGACACAAGACAACTTTTACTTGTCCAACAGGGTTTTATCAATGGAACATAGTTCCATTTGGATTGAAGAATGCTCCAGCATTCTTTCAAAGAAGAATGGATAGTATATTCGGTAAATATGATTTCATCATTGTGTATATAGATGATATTCTCATTCATAGCCAAAATACTAAAGAACATATAATGCACCTGTATATATTTATGAAAGCAGTAGAAAGTCACGATATTGTATTATCAGATAAGAAGTTTGAAATATTTAAAAGAAGTATAGAATTTTTGGGAATCATTATAGAAGAAGGATAGATACAAATGCAACCACACATAGTTCAAAAGATTATAGAATTTCTTGATGAACTATAAGACAAAAATCAAATTCAAAGATTTTTGGGAATTCTAAATTATGTCCATAAATATATCCCAAAGTTATCTGAAAATATTGCAGAAATCAAAAAACATTTAAATGGAGGTTGGAGCAGTACAACAACAACAACAATGAAACAATTAAAACAGGAAGCTCAAAAATTTCCAAAATTAAAACCTCCAGGTAATGGACAACTCATTCTACAAACAGATGCTTCAGATGAATTCTGGGCCGCAGTCTTATTAGAAAAAACAGAAAATGGTGAAGAACAAATCTGTGCTTACAAATCTGGAGAATTTTCAAAACATCAAAATAATTTTTTTATTGCTGAAAAATAAACATTGGCTATTTTCAACGGAATCCAAAAATTCGAATTATATCTTCCTCTAGTAAAGTTTATCATTAGAACAGATTGTAAAAATTTCCAATACTTCCTGAATGCTAAAATAGGGAGACAACTTGCTAGGGGAAGATTATTATCGTGGCAGATATGGTTTCAACAATATGATTTGGATGTACAATGGATTCCAGGGAATTGTAATTGGTTGGCAGATGTTCTTACAAGAGAAATGAACAAGATGTTCCGATCATCCACTTCTATTTTAAATATTAGAGTACTTCCGGATAATAAAAAAACATTAGCATTAAGGCTCAATCAGTTAGAAAATGAAATACCACAGGTTGTAGAAGAAATAAAAAAACTGGTTTCACTTAGATTAAGCAGGAATCAGTGGATTAACAAAATTAGAGGATATAAAACCAAGGACATTAGCGGAGTTTTGGGTTTAAATCCTGAATTGTGCAAAGTTTATCCATGTGAAGGCTTAAAGGTAAAAATAGTTTTTAGAACACTTTCAAATTTATGGACAGTAACTTGGACATGGTCTATGATCAAAACTTTATAGACTTTGAACTATTTTAACTTGGTGGGATGTGTTGATTTCAGAATTGGAATATTTAACTCTCCAAAATTTTGTAATATGGATCATATCCTAGTCCAAGCAGATATAGCGAAATGGATCAAGTCATTAAGAATAAGCAACTTTTGGGCAGATCTTCACAGTGTGTTCACACAAAATATAGAAAATTATGATGCAGATGATGCATTTTTAATGTACAATATTATTAAACCACATGCAGACTAGATATTTAAAGATGGCAGATGTCAAAAGAAAAGGGAAATTAGAGTTTTTCAAGTTGTCTAAAGATCACTACAATATCTCAGGTTAGAGGCAACTCCATGGGAAACAATTGGGCTTATTGAAGACTTGCAGTTTAATCCATTTGAACAACTATATGAAAAATCCAGTCAAGGAACAATTTTCAAGTTGGTCAACAATAAAACATTAATCGAATATTTCTCTAAATGGTTCAAATATTTTCCTCAAAAAGGGTTATCTCATAAAAAATCCATTATCTATGAAGTAGAAAAAATTGTGGGAAAAGATTTTTCTATCAGGTTTATTATTAATATTGAGTCATCAATTACTTTAGTCATCTTCTTAGGAAATTGGACAGATGATGTGTTATGTTTAATCACTTTATTAATGGCATCAGGAGCTTGTACCCGTGTACAGTTCGATTTTCACTGTCTTCAAACCAAAGATCTAAATAGCTTATGCTCTCAGTGGATCTGTAATGCTACAGATAAAGAAATAGATTTTTATGATCTATCAGGTTTAGAGTTTCCATTCAGTGATACTATCAGAGAAAATAATATAGACAAAAGTTGGATCCAATCTTTCGAATTTGACAGCCTGGCCCATGCAAATGCTCTTTGTAAAAGAGAAAGATATAAGAGGATTGTCGAATCGAAAAAGTGGGAGAAAGGAGAATCGTCAAAATCTTAGACACAGTATCAATATGCTCAGCCGGACCCAGTACTAGGACGATCATCAAAAGAATCTGAGCAATTGCTCACAAGATATGATACGGAAAATATTGAAGAAAGATATGAAGCCTTACGAGCACACGAATTTTTGGATAATGATCCAACTTGTGATGAATGTAATATGTACCCTTTTTTTTGTAACTACAGTGATTGAATAATTACTTTTTGTACATTGAGTAGACACTGCCGAATCTTTCTTTCGGTAAGACCCTCAATTATTTCGTAGATATTTTAGATTCTTAGATTTAGTTTAGATTCCGGATTTGAAATCCGAAGAGGTCTTACACCTATAAATAAATGTAATATCAGAGAAAAGAGCATTCAAGATCAGTAAGATCGAGCTCTAATACTCTGTGGAATAACTTGGTATTTAATACATTTGATTGAATTAATATTGAAGCCTGTTGGGCCGCCTGTCTGAGGACAGTTCTTTCAAAAGAACCTTAAGTTGGCTTGTAAAGCGAGAAATGAAGACCAGGAGTGTCATGTTTACTCATATTCCCATTTGAAGAAGGTGTGAGAAGGATTGCTCTTCATTTGTCTTCAATTTTTCAAGTAAGTTAGTCCATCATCTAGAAAATTATGACGCAGATGATGTATTTTTAATGTACACTATTATTGAACCACATGCAGACTGGATATTTAAAAATGGAAAATGTCAAAAGAAAAGGGAAATCAGAGTTTCTCAAGGTGTCGAAAGATCACTACAATATCTCAGGTTAGAAGTAACTCCATGGGAAACAATTGGGCTTATTGAAGACTCGCGGTTTAATCCATTTGAACAACTATATGAAAAATCCAGTCAAGGAAAAATTTTCAAGTTGGTCAACAATAAAATATTAATATAAGATTTCTCTGAATGGTTCAAATAATTTCCTCAAAAAGGGTTATCTCATAAAAAATCCATTATCTATGAAGCAGAAAAAATTGTGGGGAAAGATTTTGCTATCAAGTTTATTATTAATATTGAGTCATCAATTACTTTAGTCATCTACTCAGGTAATTGGACAAATGATGTGTTATGTTTAATCACTTTATTAATGGCATCAGGAGCTTGTACCCATGTATAGTTCTTTTTTCACTGGCTTCAAACCGAAGATCTAAATAGCTTATGCTCTTAGTGGATCTGTAATGCTATAGATAAGGAAATAGATTTTTATGATCTATTAGGTTTAGATTTTCCAGTCAATGATACTATCAGACAAAAGAATATAGACAAAAGTTGGATCCAATCTTTCGAAGTTGACAGCCTGGCCCATGCAAATGCTCTTTGTAAAAGAGAAAGATATAAGAGGATTGCCGAATCAAAAAAGTGGGAGACAGGAGAATCGTCAAAGTCTTTGACATAGTATCAAGATGCTCAGCCGAGCCCAGTACTAGGATGATCATCAAAATAATCTGAGCAATTGCTCAAAAGATATGATACGGAAAATATTGAAGAAATATATGAAGCCTTACGAGCACAAGAATTTTTGGATAATGATCCAACTTGTGATGAATGTATTATGTACCCTTGTTGTTGTAACTACAGTGCTTGACTAATTACTTTTTGTACATTGAGTAGATTCTGCCGAATCTTTCTTTCGGTAAGACCCTCAATTATGGTACTATGGTATATTGATTTTGTAAAAGAAAGATTGAGTAGACATTGCCGAATCTTTCTTTCGGTAAGACCCTCAATTATTTCGTACATATTTTAGATTCTTAGATTTAGTTTAGAATCCGGATTTGAAATCTGAAGAGGTGTTACCTATAAATAAATGTAATATTAGAGAAAATAACATTCGAGATCAGTGAGATCAAGCTCTAATACTCTATGGCATAACTTGGTATGTAACACGTTTTCTTGAATTAATATTGAAGCCTATTGGGCTACCTGTCTGAGGATAGTTCTTTCAAAAGAACCTTAAGTTGGGTTGTAAAGCGAGAAGTGAATACCAGGAGTGTCGTGTTTACTCGTATTCTCGTTTTAAGAAGGTGTGAGAAGGACTGCTCTTCATTCGTCTTCAATTGTTCAAGTAAGTTACTTAGTCCATCATCACAGATACTGCAGATATAAGGAAAGAAAGATACTGCCACTGGATTCAGAGAAATGAGGTTGCTAACAATCCAGTATCAACATCATCATGTTTGGTTGAATATTGTATTAAAGGACAAATGTTTTCTTTAAAAACATTGATTGATTCAGGTGCAGATATAAATGTCCTGAATGATAAAATCATCCCATCCAAATATTGGACCAAAGCTATAAGAAAAGTTGTTGGATTGGGAAATAAAGAATTACAGTATGAGGTTCCAGAAGCGAGCATCTGTTTTGAAAAACACTGCATTAAGCTTAAATTTGCAATATTAGATATTCCCATTGATTTTATTTTGGGAAACGTCTCTCTAGAAGCAGTAGAACCTCATGGATCAGCTAGATTGAAGGATAATAAGGCTGGTTATTTCATTACTGTGCCTAGTACAAATGGGATTCCAAAGAAGATCAAGTTGCCTTATATTTCTACTCCTATACTTTCTACCATGGTCCAGGACATGAAGCAATTAGAATTGGCCAGTAACAAACTTGAAGATCTAAAATATCTAAAGGAGACACTTAGAATTGGAGAACAACTAGAGTCTCCTGATGTTCAAAAAAAAATCTCTGACTTAAAGCATAAAATTGAAATAGAATGTTGTGCAGAAGAACCGAATGCATTTTGGCACAGGAAACAACACTTTGTTGAATTGCCTAACAAATCTGATTATGAAGGAAGACCTTGTAAGAGTAAGGCAATACCAATGAATATACAATACAGAGAATTATGTAGCAAGGAAATTGATGACTTGCTGAAGAGAAAACTGATCCGAGAGTCAGACAATCCTTGTAACTGTTATGGATTTTATGTGAATAAGAGATCAAAACAAATCAGAGGTATTCTCAGACTTGTTATCAATTATAAGGCTTTGAATGTTGTTCTTGCAGATAACACATATCCAATTCCACACAAGAGCGAACTCTTAGCCACAATTGTAGGAGCTAAAATATTTTCAAAATTCGACATGAAGTCAGGTTTCTGGCAAGTGGCCATAAAGGAGGAAGATAAGTTCAAGACAACTTTTAGTGTTCCTGCAGGCCACGATGAGTGGAATGTGGTGCCTTTTGGATTAAAACATGCACCATCGAAATTCCAAAAGGTGATGGATTCTATTTTTAAGCCATATTTAAAATGGTTAATTGTGTACATAGATGATATTCTAATCTTTTCAAAGAATTTACATGACCATTTCAAACATGTAAACATTTTCTTGAGAATGGTAAAAAATAATGGCCTAGTTCTCAGCAAAAAGAAGATAGAGATGTTTCAGACCTCTATCAAGTTTTTAGGCCATACGATTAAAGAAGGACAAATCTCTTTGCAGAAACATGCCTTAGAGTTTGTAGATAGATTTCCTGATATTATTTTAGATAAAACTCAACTGCAAATATTTCTTGGATGCTTAAATTATGTAAGCAAATTTTACCAAGACTGTGTCATAGACAGAGCAATCCATAATTAGAGGCTCAGGAAAAATCCCAAGCCATGGACTGAAGCACATACTAATGCAGTCTGAAACATCAAGTCAAAGGTAAAGCATCTACCTATCCTATATGTTGCAGATGAAGAAGCTGACAAAATTGTTGAAAGTGATGCCAACAACGAAGGATGAGGAGATGTCCTCAAACAGAAAAAAGATGGCATGGAACAAGTGGTTCAGTTTGCATCAGGCAAGTGGAGCTCAGCAGAAAAGAATTACTCCACAATAGAAAAAGAAGTTAAAGCTGCATGGAACTCAGTGGATAAATTTGAAATCCACTTAGTAAATAAACACTTTGCTTTGAGAACTGACCCATCTGCTATGAAGAAAGTGTTGACCAAAGACATCAGAAAAGTTGGTGAAGCTAAGTTTGCCAGATGGCAAGATTTATTTGCTATTTTTTATTTTTATGTGGAAAATATTAAAGGTGAAGAAAATAGTCTTCCAGATTTTCTGAGCAGAGAATACATTCAAGACAGAACTCAGGATGCAGAAGTTATGATGATTGTAACCAAATGGGATCCGAATCAAGAGAAATAAGTGCTTAGATCCATATTAGAAAAGAAAAGTTGGTCAGAATATAGAGACACATGGAAACCAACTTGGCAACTCTGAAGTACCAAAGTGTTGGATGCAAAATTGCAGCCACATACTGATATTCAAATCTTAGTACCAGAAAGAAAAGTGTATCCAAAGGGAAGCAAATGGATACATGATATGGTCTATTCAAGAAGCATGATGGATGCCCATATTGCTGAAGAAGGTCTTTCTAAAGACTTCCATGACATCAATATGATTTGGACTCAAGGAAGTGACAAAAGCCGAGTATATCATCGATATTTTTGTATCAATAGGACAAGAGATCCTGCCTGGACAATGGGCAGTGCAGCATGGCCAGGTAATAATCCTTCACTGATATTTCCTGACACTGTTTATGACTTTGCAGGATACAAAAAGTTATGGTGGGACATATTAAATGTTGATGGCAAAGGTGAAACCCACTATAAAAAAATCAAATTCGGCCCTATATGGATTATGCGAAGGAACAGACAAAGTGATTGGTTGAATTCATGGTGGAATGACTATGGTGTTAACAAAACTGCTTTGGATCCAGTTTACTATGAATCATATATCCAGAGATATTGAAATTAGTGTCAAGAAAGAAATCTTGAATCTTTCCACCCTGCATACAAAAATGTAGAAGAATTCTTGATGGCTGGAGATCATGATATTCTTCACCAATACATGAGTCGTCACTATGAATGGTTAGTCATGACCAAAATTAAACACCAAATCATACTTGGAAAACCCATGATTGTAAGGAGAATTTATACCAAAGCCTGGGATGAAAATGTCTATAAAAGACTCAGGTTCCCTAGTATTTCTATCCTTGAAGAATCAAATCATGAGATTAGAATCACATAGTGGTTTTCATGGATTCCCTGAAAAATATCCACAGTGTAATAATGATGTCTAGTCATAGACGGATAGTGACTGGTTTTCCCGTGGGCTTTCTAGTAAAGCATCCACAGTGTAAATATTCCTTTTCACAGTTCTCGTGGGCCTTCTGTACTTAAAGGTATCCACTTTGTTCACATGCACATGTTCAGATGATGGAATATTTGTGCGGATTTCACCTCGGCGTTACCTGAAAGCAATGATTCCGAATCCAAGTCATTAGGTCATCTCAAATCCGAAATGATTGTTTGTCCCCCTTCTCATCCTATATAAAGAAGGTAAGGCTCATTCTTTTGATCATCAGAGGTTAGAGAGTCATAGGCTCTGATTTTTGTGTTCTCGAGTCGGAGTCTGAGTTCTTCCTTCTCTACATCTGTGAGTTATAAACTCGATCTGCTTGCAACACGGAGATCAGTTCCATGTCTAGAGTCTGATCTGAGAAGCCTGCGGGTCAGTGTGCTTGGCACTGATCAGAACCTAAAGTGGCCAGATCTCATAAATTGAGTCTGTAAATTTGTCTGTGTGTTTATGTTCCATAGACTGAGTCTTTAATTGGCCAGGTAGCCTCCAGTAAGCTATCTCATTTACTGAGAAGTGTATTCTGGTAAACGCCATTACATTCGATCTCAGGAATGAACATCTGAGTCTGTAAAATCAGATCTTGTAAATCTTCTGAAAAATCAATAAAAAGTGAGAATTTTCCACATCATTTGAATACTGTAAACTCTGTGCTTATAAACATTGCTATTGAGGTAGTATCTGTCTCTCTTATTATCACTTGAGGTTCACCAGAGGTTCGCGAAAACTCCTAGGGACGCTAAGGCCATTGAAGGCAAGGGAAGCCGTATGTAGGAAGCAAGAGCGTGATGGTGCAAAGTAGGTTTGTGTATGGGTTCGTGTATGGGTTTGTGTAAACGATTATAAGAGTTGAAGACAGAGAAGAGACTCAACAAGGCCAAGACAGCATGTGTTGCTACTGCAAGCTTTAGTCAGGAAGCCCCTGTAAGAAATTGGTATCAGAGCCAGTACTGTTTCACTGGTTCGATAAGGTTAGTATTCAAATCTAAACTTTTTATTGAAGAATGGATTCATCCAAAAGATCGGTTTTTTTTCTTGAGATCGAGGATAAGGACCAAGCTGAGAAAAATCCTCTTAGAGATATGTTTGCTAGCTCATCTAGTCGTGTTATAAATTCTGCTGAATTATAATTTATAGAAATTCAGCCAGTTGCTAGATGGAAGTTACCAGTAATAAATGCATCCGATGTATATTATGAATTAAAATATTTTCATCTAATTGTTGCTACAAGAATCTCTATAAAAGAAACTATCAGTCAAATTCAGGAGAATTCTGAAAGTGTTCAATCCATTCCCCTATTGGATCCTAAAACTCTTCAGGTCGAAGAAAAGAGGTTGAAAACCCAGTATTTTTATTTGGGTTGTATCCAGGTTGGAATAAGTGCTCTGACCCATAGAGGGTTAGACACCTTCGTGTTAGCCATTGTCAGGGACTTAACACATAATAAGTACACAGATTCCTTGATAGGAGGGATAATAGCTCCACTGTCAAATGGTCCAGTATATTTTGACTGCTATGCAAATTTTTTAGTATATGTGTTTGATGAACACATAAAGGACATTTTGCAATTACAGATCCAGACCTCTGGATTTGATATGAGGAAAAATAGAAGCAACATCTCTATTCAAACTAGAGGATGTTTTAGACACACAAATACCTTATATCCCGTTGTCCTTCATGCTCCTAGTTAGGATTCTAAAGCCAGTGTGGTCGTTCTAACAGATTCGAAAAATCATAAGATAGAACACCAAGTTATTAAATGGTAAGATCTAAGTTTCCTTGAACACTGGGTTGTAAATAATCCTAAACCTCCCGGTATGCAGATTATTACGTCAGCCAATGTAAAAGAAGAAAAATCATCCACTGTCATTTCATTCCCTAGAAGATCTACTATCGACCGCAGAAGGATAGATACTCTCTGCAAAAGTTTACCTCTATACATAAATCCTGAAGTTGTTGATACTGCTTGTTCTTCACACTCCATTGTACATTGCCAACACATTGAATTGTTTGAGTTAGCTCAATTAGGCAATTTTAATTCTATTGAAGTTATTTTCCCAAGTTGTAAATCTGCTGTCAATCTAAGTCAACTTGCTGAAATGGTCATCCATTATAACCATCATCCCAGGACTGGAGAAGCTCTTCCTTCTACATCTGTAAATCCATCTCCTAACCCAAAATGTTTAGACATCCCATTTCCACATGAGTCTGATCATGTGATGATGATGCACAACCTGCCTTCTCTTCAAAATGAAGACCCTAGGCTAACAAAGATATTTAGCAACTTGAGACCACCTGGTATGCCCAAGTATGGATATTTAGAATAGTTGAATAATTTGATTCCAAGTAGAAAATTTAAGGAAGTTCCTGCTGACTGCAAAAAGCCATCAGTCCTTGAGATGGATAAGTTTTTCTCAGTCATGGACGAGTGTCCAAAACATAAGATAGATACCCATTGGATGAAAGCTATGCTGAATTGGGATCTAGATACACACCCTAAGGCTGAAGCTTTTGATAAAAGCACCAGCAGAGAAGAAAGAATAAGGCTAGCTACATAATGGAAAGAATACATGGATAACAAAAATGAATGGATATCTTTCTATTCTTGGAAAAATATATTTGAAGCAGAAGCTGTCATGGTGACAGACACAACCACTCCTTCCATGTAATATTCCAAATGGGGAAAAAATAGGCTCAGTAGGGAATATCTTAAGATATTCCACTATGGAATCACAACAATATGAGATCACACCAATAGATCTAAACTAGAGATAGACTGGTAGGGCATTTACTGGTTATATCACCTCTAAAGAGAGGGTGAAAACCAGAGGCTTCCTGGCCCGTTCCAGACTCTGTCTATAGAATATTGGTGAAACACAACAAGGATGGAAATAACACACTCCAAATTGATTTTTCATTCCTTGGGATTCTTAGATCTTCAGATCTAAAGAAGGAATCCAAAAGAGGAGAAAAAACCAAACAAGGAAGGAGCGGGAGATTTCTAATTCAGGAAATTCAGCAAGAGGCCCAGTGAGAACGCTGTATAAGTAAATGGGTGCAAGAATAACGTAGGTCAGGGCTTGTTTCCCCTAGCTTAGGTTGTGTGGGACTTGTATGGTGAATTTCAGCTCAAAAAAAGGAGTTTAAGGCACTTAAATAGATCTCCCACAAAGTTGACTAGCTAAAAATTAACTAGTGAGAAGAGTTGCTGCAATAAGGAAACCCAGCAACCAGAATTGCGCAGTGATTACTGGAGACCAGCCATAAGGCTCAGAATTCAGCCATAAAACGTCATATAAGCATTATGAAATATTGTCCCATTGACATACAACAAATTACATGAAATAACAGTGCAAAAATTCATCAAAATGACATCTCCGACATTTATAAAATTGCAAAAATGAATGGACTGCATCCCTCTAAGCATGCTTCAGCAGTTGAATAATGGAAATCAGATATAAGACTGATCTATGGCTATAACATCAAATCCATACCAGATCTAGAAACTACTCAGCCTCTTTTACAATTCCCCTTTGGGGTTTTAACCAAATAATGCACTAGAAATTGTAGATCTGACTTTTTATACATGGAACTGCAGAAACTTCCAGAAATAGTTGAAGATGATTTTTATTAAAATACATATCAGATCTGAACAATAGATATCAGCAAGCTATAATGTGAATCTTCAAGATGAGAGGCAAGCCTCAATCATCTGAGATCTATTACAAAAGGGGAAACCAAATAGTACTTGCAGCAACACATGAAATAACGCAGTACCCAAAGGGGCAACGCTGTATCTTGAACCAAATATGACAATAGAAGAAATGTACAAATCTAAATTCAAATACAAGATTGAGATCCTCTTCCGGGTGGTCACAAGACACCCTCCCTAAGAGAAATCTCCTCCAAAACAACTAGATCTTGCAGATCTAGTTCACCACTTTCTGCAACTCACAGTAGTTGCAAAACCCTCAACAGGATCAGCACTGCACTAGAGGTGGAGCTTGGCCAACAATGCATAATAGTGGAAGATGCAGTACAATACCCTCCAAGAGCTCCTCAAGGAAGGGAGGAGAGTTCCTAAATAGGAAGCCCTCTCTTTCTCTTGCTAAATAACGCAGAGAAAGAAGTTGCTCAAGCAACTTAAAATTCCAAATATGATCAACAACCTTTACATGAGCCCTCTCCTCCTTTTTATAACTTGAAGGGGTGAACAAACCCTAAACCACTTTAATGAACTTAACCCCCTTTCACATTGGATCCCTCTTCTAAAACTGCGCTGGTTCTCCAAGGTGGTCCAATTTCTGTTCACACATAAGTGGATTTGTTACAAAAGGCCCAGATTTATCCCTTTTCACATTGGGCATGTATTTATTCTTTGATCAAAGGAGTTTTACTTGTCCTCCTTTACATTTTAGTCATCAATGCATAAAATTAAGACAAAGTGAAATGTTCCAATTAGCTTGGGCTAATTAGGAACATTATAGTCCTCCCCTCCAAAAATTGTTGCTTGCCCTCAAGCAATTGCAAGGTGAGTGCTGCAAAATCTCCTCCTTGGTGACACCAACATAAGATAAGTTTCCTGCATAAACCAAGTGCTCACCAATCCATCCATGTCTTGCTCCTCCAATGTTCTCATGAGATGCAATTAGCTCATCTCATAAGGATACAATAGATCATATGAAACAAGCATGGTTTTCCCCATGCTCTCTCTGGATTATGAGACATGCAATACATGGAGAGTGGTCCTCTCATGAGGCACATGCCATCCTTCATTCTTGCTGCCCATGCCACATCATCATGGCTGAAAGTGTGATGCACATTTGGTGCTTTGGGGCAGCACCCTTTTCTTTGCGAAAATTCCCCTTTTCCTCTCAAGGGAGTGGCTCAAATCATAAAATTTTGGAGCCCAAAATTGGCCAAGAGGCTCACATGATATATCATTTCTTCCTTGGAATATTTGGCCTACAAAAAACATGGTGTAAGAGTGCATGAAATCAGAAATAAAAACATGTGTGATATGATCATGTTCTGCACCCATAATCTTTCTCCAAATAAGGGAGAGATGCATGGTTCCATTTCCTTCCTCAAGAAAAGGAAGAGTGGGCTGATTCAACCCTCCCAAAGAGTCATGTTGCTGATCCATCTCTACATGGCCCATGCCTCTTTGACAATGCTGATGTAACCCTCTTTCGAAGCACTCCCCATCTTGCTCCCAACCATAGTACAATAGGTGGTCATCCCACTACCTTCTTGCTGCAACAAGCTTCTTCAAAGATTGATAATAGTGGAGGATAATGGGTGTTGGATGAATGTGATTCAGACAACACATGTCATGCTCTAAATTCTTCCATGTGAGGGACTTTCCTACATGACATAACTTCAATACATGGCCCTTTGTAAAAAGAAACAAGATACACAATGAAGCAACCATGCAGTATTCTATCCTCCTCTTGAAGCATGAATTGATATGGGAGATTTCATTCATCTTGAACACATTCACCCAATGTGTCATCCCTCCTCTCATTCATGGGGCATCAATATCATGATAGGAACAACTCTCCTTATGCCAACCCATGAGAATATTGCAATTTCTCCCAAGCCCAAGTACATACAATATTTTGAAATGCATCTTAAAAAAAAACACTTGCACATACATTGTAGGCAAAAGTAAATGTATGGACATGGGATTCATCATGTGGTGTCCATACCTCTTCCTTGTCAAACCAAACACCCATGCCTTCTTCTTATGCAGCCCTCTCTTGAAGTACAATGCATGTGACAAGAAAATTAGATATCTTGGGGAGTGTTTAAACTCACCCAAAAAAACCCAGCGCAGGCTATCCTTTTCTTGCATCAAATCTGAATGTTGTAAGTGGTTCGCAAGCCACTTACTTGCTGCTTCCTTCATCCCACCATGGCTGAAAGTGAAAATTATATTTGGTGCCTTGGGACAGCACCCATCATGGTGTAGAATCTCCCTTAGCCCATCAAGGGAGTGGCCATGTTTGAGAACAAACTTGGCCCACAGTTGGCCATGGAGCTTGTATGGTATAACACTCCTCTTGGGAGTCATGGCCTGCATATACAAAGTAAAAGAATGCATGCAATCATAAACGAAATTGCGATTTTCATAGGCATGCTTCTTACCCAAAGTCTCCCATGTGGTGTTGGCCTCCCCTTTGAAAAGAGATGGCATTGATGCACAAGGTTGAGGGAACACTTTTCTCTTCTACTCATCATGAGAAATCCATGGCGAAATTCCCCCAAATAAGGAGACATCAAGGCATAGAGTGGATTGAGGATGTGGGTGGACAGATTTGTCCTAATCTTTGCTGCATAAGTCCTCTTGCCCTTTTTTCCCTTTAATTAAAGAAGGGTGTATGCTCTTCTTCTTGAGATGCTCTTCCTCCTCTCTTCCTTCTTCTACCTTCAAGATCTCACCACTTGATAATACATGCTGCCCATGCATTGTGCCAAGATCTTGATGTGTGAGATATTTTTGGAACTCCTTGCAAGAATGCAAAAGTTTCCCTCCTTGGAGCAAGTTCTCCATTCTCATCTTCATGAGGTACTTGAGGTGCCTTTTTTGTGACTGCGTTAGTGCCTCCTGCCTTCTCCCCTTCTTCCAAACTGAAATTTTTTCAACATCAACAATAGACCTTAGATCTTGGTCATCTTTTGAAGGAGAAGCCTCCATACTTCCCTCTTGAGAAGAGGATCCTTTACCCAAAGGAGATCTGGCCCTTGGAAATGCATCCAACAAACCTGTTACACCAATTTTTTGTTCATCTAACTCATTATCATTAGATAAACCCAAGTACACCATGTAAGACCAATTTTACCCTAAGTAAAATTGCTTTCACCATGTCAAATAACATTTGTCCATATTTCCTGGTCATATTTAACCCAAAACAAGGAAATTAATTAAATAAACCATTATTTATTTAATTATTTCCCAGGAATAAATTATTTAAACCATTATTTAATAATATTCCTAGTTAAATTTGACTAAATCATTTTTAAATAATTAAATAAATCATTATTTATTTAATTATATCCCCATCATCTCCCTAAAATAATAAATAAATCATTTATTTATTTATTGTTTATAAATAAAGGAATTGACCCAAGTCAATGGACCTTTTCCCTCCAACAAATATAATAAAATATGCCTAAGTGGTGGTTCTAGAATTTGATTAATAATATTTTATTCATGCACTGAGTTCTAGAACACCCCAATATTTTGTTATAAATAGAAGGGTTTTCCCAATTCATTAGTCACCTCCATTGCATTAGATCACTCTGGATCTATACTAGGTCACATATTTTCATTTTTGCATTGTGAGCTCCCATTGAGTTCTATGTTTGGATTTCCATAATACCAAGAGAGAGGAATGTTAGATCTGAAACATTGAGGACTTTCAAGAACCCATCCCATTGAGGAGAACTGGAAAACACCTTTCTTGTTTTCCTCTCAGGTGCCCCATTCTTTAATATAATATAAAATTCTTTTAAATACATTGTTTTTGTCTTGTCTATTGGATGCATGGAGCCATATTATATTTTATCTGCTTAATGTCTTTTGTGCTTAGATCTGGATTTGTGCAGCAAACTTAAAGATATTTTGCAGCCATAATCGATGTTAGGGATATTTGTTATGCGTAGCCAAAGTGATATTTTACAACGAAAGATTCATACTAACAAAACCCACTTCTTCTTCCTCCCTCTTCATGAAGAAGTCACCAACAAAATGCTGAGGCTCTGATGATATGGCTGAGTGCACATATCCATAAGATCAGGATTCTCGATGCTCCTCATGCACAGATCTTGCAGATCTGATTGGAAGATCTTTTATTTCTTGAAAGGCCAAAGGGCCTCTTATTGTGACTGCGTTGTCACCCCCAACCTTTTCTTTAATGATGGGAAATTCCTCATCCTCAATATGAGACATCGGATCTTGGTCTTCTCTTGAAGGAGGAATCCCCATGTCTTCTTCTTTCTCTTGAAACCTCATAAAGGTTTCACTGCAGTCCTTTTTCCATTGAAACCCTCTTGGAGTTTCACTGCATCTTTCTGCCTTCAACTGTTCAACCCCCTTGAAGAGGTTATTCTTAGATGCGAATATAATTGAACAATCTCAACGTCCTCAATATAATTACCGCTTTCTTCTCTCCTCAACACCTCTCTGATAGCTTGATATCACAGGTTGGGCTAGAGATCATGCTCTGATACCACTGTAATATTCCAAATTGGGAAAAAATAGGCTCAGTAGGGAATATCTTAGAATATTCCACTATGGAATCAAAAAAATATGAGATTACACCAATATATCTAAACCAGAGATAGACTGGTAGGGCATTTATTGGTTATATCACCTCTAAAGAGAGGGTGAAAACCAGAGGCTTCCTGGCCCATTCCAGACTCTGTCTATAGAAGATTGGTGAAACACAACAAGGATGGAAATAACACACTCCAAATGGAGTTTGCAGCCCTTGGGATTCTTAGATCTTCAGATCTAAAGAAGGAATCCAAAAGTGGAGCAAAAACCAAATAAGGAAGGAGCGGGAGATTTCTACTTTAGGAAATTCAGCAAGAGGCCCAGTGAGAACATTGTATAAGTAAATGGGTGCAAGAATAACACAGGTCAGGGCTTGGTTCCCCTATCTTAGGCTGTGTGGGACTTTTATGGTAAATTTCAGCTCAAACAAAGGAGTTTAAGGCACTTAAATAGATCTCCCACAAAGTTGACTAGCTAAAAATCAGCGAGTGAGAAGAGCTGTTGCAATAAGGAAACCCAGCAACCAGAACTGCGTAGTTTTTCCCAGTGATTACTGCAGACCAGTCATAAGGCTCAGAATTCAGCCATAAAACATCAAATCAACATTATGAAAGATTCTCCCATTGACATACAACAAATTACATGAAATAACAGTGAAGAAATTCATCAAAATGACATCTCCGACATTTATAAAATTGCATAAATGAATGGACTGTGTCCCTCTAAGCATGCTTCAGCAGTTGAATAATTGAAATCAGATATATGACTGATTTATCGCTATAATATCAGATCCATATCAGATCTGGAAACTACTCAGCCTCTTTTACAAGTCCCCTTTGGGGTTTTAACCAAATAATGCACTAGAAATTGTAGATCAGACTTTTTATACATGGAACTGCAGAAACTTCCAGAAATAGCTGAAGATGATTTTTATTAAAATACATATCAGATATGAGCAATAGATATCAACAAGTTACAATGTGAATCTTCAAGATGAGAAGCAAGCCTCAATCATCTGAGATCTATTACAAAAAGGGAAACCAAATAGTACTTGCAGCAACACATGAAATAACGCAATACCCAAAGGGGCAGTGCTATAGCTTGAACCAAATATGACAATAGAAGAAATGTACAGATCTGAAATCAAATACAAGAGTGAGATCCTCTTCCGAGTGGTCACAAGACACCCTCCCTAAGAGAAATCTCCTCAAAAAAAACTAGATCTTGCAGATCTAGTTCACCACTTACTGCAACTCATAGCAGCTGCAAAACCCTCAACAGGATCAACGATGCTACTAGAGGTGGAGCTTGGCCAACAATTCCAGATAGTGGAAGATGTAGTACAATGCCCTCCAAGAGCTCCTCAAGGAAGGGAGGAGAGTTCCTAAATAGGAAGCCCACTCTTTCTCTTGCTAAACAGCGCAGAGAAAGGAGTTGCTCAAGAAACTCAAAATTCCAAATATGATCAACAACCTTTACATGAGCCCTCTCCTCCTTTTTATAACTTGAAGGGGTGCACAAACCCTAAACCACTTTAATGATCTTAACCCCCTTTCACATTGGGTCCCTCTTCTAAAACTGTGTTGGTTCTCCAAGGTGGTCCAATTTCTGTTCACACATAAGTGGATTTGTTACAAAAGGCCCATATTTATCCCTTTTCACATTGGACATGTATTTATTCATTGATCAAAGGAGTTTTACTTGTCCTCCTTTAAATTTTATTCATCAATGCATAAAATTAAGACAAAGTGAAATGTTCCAATTATCTTGGGCTAATTAGGAACATTACATTCCACCACACAACATTCATGGACTGCTATGGATGGCAGTAAGGTTGAGACCAGCAGAACCTTTCCTCCCTTTAAAGGAATAATGCTAGGAGAAGCACAAAGTTCGGCTAAAGCTATTCCTTTAGTAATTAAAGATGATAATGCTTTAGGCATAGATGGGAGAATTCAAAAGGCTAGTGAGCAGTTAAACTAGACAAACACTGCTATAAAAGGCCTACATAAGAATGTTGCTAAAGCTGCCAAAGTGAAAGATTATTTTGATAGTCTTACAGTTTTAGTTTCTGATGTAAATAATAGTTTGAATAATATTCAGTTTGTAACTTCATCTATGAGAAGTTATTCCAGAGAATCCTTGGAAAAGGTTGAGGCTTTAGAAGCCAAGGTTGAAAAATAATTTCATTCAACCCAAGGGTTAATAAAAAAGCTCTCTGTACAGTTAGATAGAGCTCAAATAAAGACTGTTGAAAAACCAGTCCTAGTTTCATTCCTTTATAAAAGGAATATTCAGATTCAACATCCAGTTGGCAAATCGATAACATTTCTATCACTTCGGGAGGATGACTTAATTGGGAATGTAGCTGGCTAGTATATGTGGTATCCAAAAGCTCTGGAATCATATAACTGATGGCATGGGAGAGGCATTTTGTAGTCATCTACTGGCTGTGTGGTTTAACCAAATAGAACGAGAATGCATCCCATGTGATTCCTTGCATTGCGTCGATTTGTTGGTCCTTGCTGGCTAAATCCTGCTTCCATTGTTTATCTAATTCTTTGACTTTTGGGAGTTTCCCTGGGATGCAATCGGAAATCAATTTGGCCATATACAAATTGTCATTGACTAATTCCAATAAACTTTTCATTACGGCTCTTGCCCTGGAGGTAGCCCGTTCTTCCTTAATTAATTGTGTTTCCCATTCTTTGATAGGATCTGACTCCACTTCATTTTCTTTGGCGAAGTCTTCCAAAAACGCTTTATTGTAGATTTTCTGGGGGTCTGGTAGGTGATACATCTTCTTGATGTCTTCTACCTTGAAAGAACCGAACATCTTTCCGTTTGACGTGAAGAACGCTCTATCTGTTATATATATACTTTCTATCACCCATCTCACCAAGTCATTATACGGGAACACATTCACGCGAGCTGCTATTTTGTGAAGATAGGAGCTCGCCAATTCCTTCAGAGTACTTTATGATTTTTTATTTGAATCTGTTGTTGCTCTTCCTTCTTGAATTACAGTTGGACCTTCTGCCTCCAGTAGATTTTAAACTCCTTCCCATGAAGTTTTTTCCGAGACCTAGACAAGTATTATCGGTTACTAATACCAATTTAGCCGGTTGTTCTTTTGGAACGATGGGGACCTTCGTTTTCCTGGATTTCTTAGACATTTTCCTGACTGGTAATTGTTTCTCAGGTCTGCACAATGAAACAAATGAGAAGAATGATGGAAAATTTCTTTTAAGAACGAATACAAGGCGGAGAGGAGCAATTGCATTTAATCATAATAAAGATGACAAATTAAAGAAATATTATACCATCCTAGATGAAATACGTGAAGGATTTGAACCATGACTATATTTTAATGATTTCCTCGTATAACGTGAGGTTTTAATGCCATTATGGGATGTCTCGTCGCACATTCATAACGGTGCATTTTAGAGTTAATACCATAACTTTTCAGATCTCCGATCAACGATGATCGCATATCGGAGATCGGAAGTCTCAAAGGTTAGGCTTAAGTGTTTCCATTTCATATCTGTGATTGTGATTATTGCTGAGCTGGCATGGAGGGCGCGGTACTTTTAAATCATATCAAATCATTTAGATTTCCTTTATAAATGATCTATTTGATTAAACATGTGTATATTTAATACTTCATGTTTTTATTTACGGGAAGCGCACTTCTGTAATAATGATATCGCATCGTAAGGTTTTAGAGGAGCGCCTTTGGATATGAGTCATGTGTTTTAGCAATGAGTGATCACGATTTGACTTATCGCACCAGGGAACTTTAAAAGGGTGCATAAGGATGTAGTATGACTTCACCAATTTTCGATTGCGATCGGGTTTATCGCATCAGAGTTTTCAAAATGGAAAAGTTTTGGACTTTTTCTCATGCGATATGCGCTTTTGTGATTGCTTTATCGCATCGGGGTTTAATGATAACACATTTGAGTTTTTTCTTTTATACTTTTGAATATGCGAAATGCGATAAAGGCCTTTATGTTTTTTATTTTTTGTTAATAAATCCTTTTTCGTTGGGGTTCGATTGTATTTTATGATGGATCGGATTTCCTTAAAACATTTTCATGAGTGCAAAAGGATTTCTCGATCTGCAATAAGTGATGCTAAGGAAATTTTTATATATCCTTTTATAAAAATTTCTTTTTTCAAAATTTTTTTTCGATTATATAACTATTCAAAGAAAAGGGGACCCATTTCTTATTTAAAAATTAATACAAAAATTTGAAATGGGGAGGGTTGTTTGTACAACACAACAGAATAATAGACCTTCTTGGAAATGACAGGATAGAAAATGAAGGCCCTTCTTGGATTTGTGCTGACGTTATATTTTGTATTTTTAGGATTCTGGGCATATCTACAGTCCAAATTTCTGGGAAGCTCAATTCTTTCCATTTTATTGTTGGATGTTCTATTTTTTGGTTTCGAGAATCAATAATAACAACTACACTAGTCTTGGAGTCTTGACTAGGGGAATGTAAACCAACATGATATAAAGTATTGGTATGATGGAAACAACCTATGGTATGTATATAAATGTTTTTTCTTTTATTCTTCATATCAAACCCTGAGGTTTTAATTTTCACCTGCAGAATGTCTTTGATACATTCATCATATACATAGACAGAGAAGTTTGGATAAAAGTCAAACCAAACTGGACCATTAGAGAGTGGAGTAACAATTCCGCCAAGGAGAGAATCTGTATACTTATTGTGAGTAAGATCTCTTATAGTGTCTAAGATGAAAGTATTGAGATCTTGATGAGTTAAAGCAGATATTCCCACCCTTATACATCTAAGATGAATATATGATGTATTATGGCAACGAGCTTCTTTTTGTAATTCTTTGGGGTTAAGTAAGGGAATGATATGTATTTCTTCAACATTTTGATACTCTTGTTACTTCTTTTAGAAGAAATTCAGACAGATCAAAATAGGCTTCAGATGGATTAATGCTAGGGAGTTTCCATTTTGCACGTGACTAAATTTCAACTATTTCTAGTTCAACAAAGTTTATTTCAGAAGAAAATTAGGGGAATTTTGAAGTCTAAAATGGGCCTCCTAAGGAAATTATAAAATAATAGTGGAAATAATAAAATAAGAATAAATTACATCATCAAAATTTAGAGGGAAAAAGAAAAAACTATTTTTTCAACTCGTATTTTCAACTTGTCTCCCTATGGGTTTACTCAAATTTTGAGCGGGAACACTCGTTGGATGTAGAATTTCATTCTGCATCCAAGGACTACCTATGTTACATACGTTTGATGGACCCTGCTTCACGAAAAATGAGAAATACATGAAAAATGTGATTGCAATCACGTTTTGTCATGTATTTCTCATTTTCAATGTAGCAGGGTCCATCAATAGTATGCAACATGGGTAATACTTGGATGAAAAATTAAATTTTGCATCCAATGAGTACTCCCGCTCAAAATTTGAGTAAAATCTTAAGGAGATAAGTTAAAAATACAAGTAAAAAACGTAGTTTTATTATTTTTTAATCTTTTTACCTTTTTACCCTAAAAATAGTGAATCATCCCCCATGGTTGGCATCATCAGCTTAAATCCTATTGGTTCTTATAAAGTTTATTTTTATTGTATATTTTTCTTAGGGGCCCGTTTTAGACCTCAAAATTTCTCTAATGAGATGTAGAATGAAACACATTCTCCATTTTAAATGATTATTGCTTTTGTTCTTTTGCCTGAATTTCTCTAAAATAAACAAATCTTCAGCCAAGATCCACTATATAGTAAAATAATTTTTATAGTATTACCTGAAGAACCAAACATTATTGGCTTTGATACCAATTTGCAATTAGAGGCTTCCTCCGACAGATAATGAAGCTTACTGTTAAAAATTTTCTTTTGATAAAATCCTTGGATCAAGATACGTGAACACTTACACGAACTCGTACACAAACCCTCAAACAAGTCCAACGCAAAAACACGCTCTTCAAATGGGCTCCTGCCTACACGAGCAAACTGCGCTCCAGGACTCTAGGTGAACCTTTGATGAACCTCTCTCAATCAAAAGATAATTTTAACACAACGATGATAATAGAAGACAAAACATAACTTCTTCTTTTATTGATAATAAAAATGGATGATGCAGAGTAATAAATTTCTCTTTACTCTCTAGACTCTTCTAACTCTCTCAATTCTTTGATGCCCCTAATGAGTCTTCATCCCCTTATTTATAAGAAATGAGGGGAGACCAAAGGCATCATTTCTTCTGACAAAATTTTGTATAATTATTTGCTTAGATTTGAGATGTGGATCAAATCACACCAAAAGTCGGAGAAGTGCTTCGAGTCTTAGGAATATTACAGTAAAGTAACATACACAGAGGCGATTTCTTGGGATCCCTCGGTACCCATTATTAAAGTGTTTTACATAGTGGAGATATTCTCAGAATCCCACGATATTGGTGACACTTATAGTCAGGTGACTAGATATTATTTTACATAGTGGATGATTTTATCGAGAAGCCCACGAGAACCAAATATTTCATGGATTATGTAGCCAAATAATTCATACCAGGAAATCTCTATTTAGTATATATGCCACTTGTATCCCATGCATTTGCATATATTCATCGGACAATCATAAGTTTTCCTAGTATAATTTAATGCTTTATTTTAGTCATGGCGAGCCATTGGTGGTGTCTTGCCATGAAGTCAGTGTGGATCCTTTCTTCTATGTGATTTTCTAGGTCTATGACTGTTTTACAAGGAAAATGATAATCGTCAAAACATTCTTCACATGTTATTTGAATGTCATTTTGGAAGTATGTTGGGTACATTGAAGTTTTATTTAATTCGAACCAGTTCACCAATCTTTGAGCCAGTTAGGTTTAGTAAGTGCTTGATTGATGAATACTGATCCAAATTCTAGAAGAGTATAATATGTTCAATGTTGTTTGTATTTAGACATAATGTCTCACCATAGTTTTTTATATCCAAAAAAATTATAAACTGTGTTAGAAATATAAAATCGGTATTATTATGAGGCCACAACTGTCTTTGGTGGAAATTTGGGTCTCTGGTTTTGTTTATCACCAAGTACTTGTGAAAAGTGTTATGTCTTAGTTGTTAATCTGTCCATATGACTGTAATATATTTAAAATATGTTCTTAGATCTTCTTCGGTTTGAATTTCCATATTCATTGAGTGCTTATACACCATATCAGGGATCCATCTACCGCTCTTTGGATAGATTTTTCTTTTAGGTACTAGATGTTGTAAATCTCCGTGAGGCTGTAGGTTTGAGCCTAGGTTGTGTATTCCTTAGCTGCAAGGTTGGCTTCCATGTTTGGGAGTAATCTTCCCATTTCATTTGGTCAAATATTTCTCTTACTACTTCATGGTTTTTTGTAGGGTCTCACTCAGTAACAATCACCATCAATTGTGTTTCTTCTTGCAAATTTTCTCAGCTTAGAAAATCAGGGAGGTTGTTTTTGTTGCCTTTAATATGTTCAATTTCAAAGTCAAAATTTGAAAACATATCTTGCCATCTAGAAAATTTTGATTCCCCGAGTTTTTTTAGATCTTTTGTCAGGATCTTCTTCATTGCTGTTGGATCTGTTCTCAAGAGGAACTTTTTATTTATCAAATGAATTCCAAATTTATCAATGCAGTTCCATGCAACTTTTACCTCTTTCTCGATGGTATAATAATTATTTTTCTATAGGGCTCCATACTCTAGATGCAAACTGGATGATTTGTTCTTGTTCTTATTTCGTTGTTTTAATACTCCTCCCCAACCACCATCACTCGCATTCGTTTCAACAATTTTAAAAATATTTTCATCAGATAAATAAAGAATAGGTAGTGTTTTTACCTTTTCTTTTATTCTTCTGATTGCAACAGTATGTGCTTTAGGCCATGGTGTTGGATTATTTTGAAGTCTTTGATTTAACAATCTCCTGTCTTGGGCACAATTTTTATAGAAAATGATGACATAATTTAAACAACCCAAAAACCTTTCGAGCTAAGTTTTGTCAGTAATTACATTTGGGAATTTATCAGAAAAGGGCACAACATGTTTTTGGAGAGTAATTTTCCCATTCTCCATCATGTGAACAATTTTTTTTACTTTGGTCTGGAGGATTTCGATTTTCTTTTTACTCAGTACCAACCCACTATTTCTAACTATTTGCTTGAATCTATATACATGCTTGAAATGTTATTCAAGCGATTTTGTAAAAATCAACACATCACCAATATATATAATAAGCCGATAAAAATAATGCCTAAATACCTGGTCCAAAAATTTCTGAAATTTCAAAGGAACATGCTTTAGTCCGAATGGCATGACATTCCATTCATAGTGACCCGAGGGAACACTGAAGGATGTCTTAAATATGTCTTCTTCCATGATTGCCACTTTCCAGAACCCAAACTTCATATCAAACATTGAATTTTTTTTGCTCCAGCAATCTTTCCTATAAGGTTTCCCTTATGAGGAATTGGATAGGTGTCATCTGACAATACATTGTTTAGAGGCCTGTAATTTATTACTAATCTAGGAATCTCTATAATCTGTTCATAGTGTTTATTTACATAGAAACCGTAGAAATTCTAATGGATGCTTGATTCTATGATTACATTTCTTTTTAGAAGATCCTGAATTTATTTCTGACATAATCTTCTATGTTCTTCATTCATCAGAATTGGTATACTTTTACATGGTTTTCCTGTGTATTCTGGCTTGTAGGGAAATTCAACAAAATGTTCTTTTTTGTTCTAGAATGCATTAGGTTCTTCTGTGCAACATTCTTCTTCTAATTTATATATTTTCTTAGAAACTCTTTCAATTATTTTTCAATTCTTTATTTGTTCTTCATTTTTGAGGTAAACATATAGTTCTTTTAGTTCCCCTATCTTTTCCTCAGTCTTGTGTATTTCCTGCATTTCCTGGACCATAGTTGATATTTTTGGAGTAGATATGAAAGACAATGTCATTGTGCACACGTATCCTTCATTCTCTGGAACTGAGATGAAGAAGCTAGCTTTTCCATTTTCTAATCTTGTAGAACCATGTGGTTCAATTGTTGCTAAGAAAGGAGTTCCTAATATGTAGTCTATGGGTATATTACCTACTGCAAATCTTACGTTCATGCAATAATATTGAGAGCATATTGTTGCTTTTGAAATTTCATATTTGAGATCTTGTTTTCCCAATACAGTTACTTATCTTTTGCAGAAATCCAATATTTAGCAAGAATGATATTTTTGTTGAGGACATTGATATCTTCTCATGTATCTATCAACGCTCTAAGAGAAAAATGTTCATTTTGGATTTTGATGTTGAGAAAAACATGATATTGTTGATGTTGTATGGCCATAATTTTCATGCTACTCAGTCCCAAGTAATTTTCTGGCCTGGTTTAATATATTTCTACATTTGGGTTTTTTTTAGGAGAAAATTTTTCTTCTTTCATCTTTTCATTTTCTATTTTGGAGACCCATTCTTTTAATTCTTGGCTAACCTCATTAAGAGTAAGACCCTTTTGATTTTACTGTTGCTGACTTCTTTGAAAAGATTTTGTGTTCTTTTCATATGATGCATCTACAAAAAGGGCTTTTGAGGTAGTACCTTGTGAAGTTAAGCTCTAAAGTATGTCATTGTTTCCCACATAGCCAACAGGTTAGCTGGTTCAAAGTTTCTTGCTTATGGATGTATTTAGGATTATAATAATGGGATTTTGGAATTGTCTTGTAGTAGCATTTTCTACAATATTTTATGGGCTTAGAAGGCTGTCTGAATCTTTCTTTGTTATTTATATTTTTCTTCATGATCTTTTTTGTTCTTTTCCTATGTACAATAGGATCATCTAAAGATAATCCATACTTATTGCAAATTGATATATTGTCTGGCAGTCTAGACAATTTTTGCAGGGATTTATTCACTTTCATGTTTTTATAGAGTCCTACTAAGGATTTGGTAATGATACAATATATTTCTCCCTAAGTATAATATTCATATGGGGCTTGTAAGACTTCTTGGTTTTGTATGTAATCTACAAATTTGGAAGGAAGTGTAGCTAAATACACTTGTTTCCATTGTAGATTCTTGGTGTCTTTAACTTCATAAATTCTCTACAACCAATCTTTGTGGAAGTCTTCCTACTGAGACATTTTATTACACATGAGATTCATGAGAACCATTGCATGTTTGTTTGATATTTCAGTTTATGGGCCGCACTAATGCTCAAGAACGATAGAAGTGAGTGCTCCTATCATATTATTCTGAGGTTTTCCTTCGACATTATGTACAACATCACCTGCTTCATCTTTCACCACTTCTTCAACCATTTTGTTTACTAGTGATGGGGAACATTCCACTTCCCACCATCTCTGGAGGGTTCTAGTAAAACATTGAATTAAAATTTTGTAAGCTTCTACTTCATTTTTACCTCTCATGCACAAATATAGCTTATATTCAGTAAACATCTAATCCATCATCTGTGTAATCTGTCCAGCACTTAGATTATCAATGTTCCACTCTTTATGTGCCTCTGGATGGAAGGTCTGTGATTTTGGCATTCTTCCATTTCCACTTAGGTCTAGGGAAGGATATCTGGTGTATTGACTTGGTAATGGTTCATAAATAGGAAAATTACATGGATTAGGTATTGAGACCTTGATGAGTTAAAGCATACATTCTCACCCTTATACATCCAAGATAAATATATGATGTATTATGGTGACGAGCTTCTTTTTGTAATACATTCCTTGAATGATACTCTTGTTACTTCTTTTAGATGAAACACAGACATATCAGAATAGACTTCAGATGGATTAATGCTAGGGAGTTTCCATTTTGCAGACAACTAACTTTCAACTATTTCTAGTTAAACATAGTTTATTTCAGAATAAGATGTAGAATGAAAAACATTCTCCATATTGAATTGTTCTTGAATTTGTTCTTCTGCCTGAATTTCTTTGAAAGAAACAGATCTTTGGCCAACATCCATTATAGAGTAATTTTTTTTACAGTATTACATGAAGAACCAGACGTTACTGGCTCTAATACCAATTTACAAGAAGAGTTTTCCTCCGATGGAGAATGAAACTTGTTGTTGATGAAATCCTTGTACTGAGATACACAAAATCTTACACGAACCTTCGAACAAGTCCAACGAAAAAACACGCTCTTCAAATGACCTCCTGCCTACATAAGAAAATTGCACTCCAGGATTCTAGGTGAACCTCTGATGAACCTCAATTGAACCTCAGATGCACCTCTCTCTATCAAAAGATAGTTTGAACACTATAATGATAATAAAAAACAAAACATAACTTCTTCTTTTTTATTGATATTCAAAATGTATGATATAGACTTATGTATTACAAATTAGAAACTTAGTCTCAAACTAGAGATTTACTGCAAGGGCATTTACTGGGTATATTATCTTGAGACAAGATAGAAATTAGAGGCTTCCTGGCCTTCTGCAGACTCTGTCTGTGAACTAGATTTCTTTAGAACTAATTAGACTCAATACCTATGAAAGTTTGGCCACTTTAGGTTCTCACCAGGATTATTCGTCCTGATGTGCAAGCTTCTCAAACTTTATGACTTATAGAGCTATTTCGTGATGCAAGCATATCAAAACTGAGTTCGCAGATGCATAGCAGGAAATTACTCTTGACTCTTTGGACTCCTATAACTCTCTCAATTCTCTGATGCCCATAATGAGTCTTCATCCCCTTATTTATAAGAAATGAGGGGAGACCAAAGACATCATTTCTTCTGACAAAACTTTGTACAATGTTTTACCGAGATCTAAGATGTGGATCAAATCACACCAAAAGTTGGAGAAGTGCTCTTAGTCTTAGTTATATTACAGTAAAGTAACATACACACAAGAGATTTCTCGAGATCCCCCGTTACCCATTATTAAAGTTTTTTACATAGTGGATATATTGTCGGAATCTCACGATACTGGTCACACACATAATCAGGTGACTAAACATTATTTTACATAGTGGATGCTTTTATCGACAAGCCCACGAGAACCAAATATTTCATGGATTATGTACCCAAAGCATTCGTACCAGGAAATATCTGTTTGGTATAGCTAGCACTTGTATCCCATGCTTTTGTATATATTCATCGGAAAATCATGGGTTTTCCTAGTACAATCTGATGCTTTATTTTATTCATGAAGAACCATGGTGGTGCCTTGCCATGAAGTCGGTGAGGATCCTTTCTTCTGTGTGATTTTCCAAGTCTATGACTATTTTACAAGGCAAATGATAGCAGTCAAAACATTCTTTACATGTTATTTGGAAGTTATTCTCGAAGTATGTTGGGTCCATTGAAGTTTTATTTAATCCGAACCAGTTCCACCAATCTTGAGCCAGTTAGGTTTGTTAAGTGCTTGATTGATAATTATTGATCAAAATTTCATAAGAGTATAATATGTGCAATGTTGTTTGTCTTTACACGAAATGTTCCACCATAGTTTTTTATATCCAAAAAAATTATAAACTATGTCAGGAAATATAAAATCAAGATTATTATGAGGCCATTGTTGTCTTTGGTGGAAATTTGGGTCTCTGGTTCGGTTTATCACCAAATACTTGTGAAAACAATTATTTCTTCATTGTTCATCTGTCCATATGACTGAAATATATTTAAAATATGCTCCTAGATCTTCTTCGGCTTGACTTGCCATATTCATTGAGTGGTTATACACCATATCAAGGATCCATCTATTACTCTTTGGATAGATTTTTCTTTCAGGTACCAGATGTTGTAAATCTCTGTGAGGCTGTAGGTTTGAGTCTAGGACTTGTGTATTCCTCAGCTGCTAGGTTGGCTTCCATGTTTGGCACTAATATTCCCATTTCATTTGGTTAGATATTTCTCTTACCACTTTATGGTTTTTTGTGGGGTCCCACTCAATAAAAAATCACCATCAGGTGTGTTTTTTCCTGCAAATTTTCTCAGTTTAGAAAATCAGGGAGGTTTTTTTTGCTACCTTTGATGTGTTCAATTTCAAAGTCAATATTTGAAAACAGAGCTTGCCATCCACCAAATTTGGATTCCCCGAGTTTTTTTATATCTTTTGTCAAGACCTTCTTCATTGCTGTTGCATCTTTTCTCAAGAGGCACTTTTATTTTATCAAATGAATGTCAAATTTATCAATGCAATTCCATGCAACTTTTACCTCTTTCTCGACGGTAGAATAATTCTTTTCTGTAGGGCTCCATGCTCCAGATTCAAACTGTATGATCCGTTTTTGTTCTTATTTTTGTTGTTTTAATACTCATCCCCAACCAACATAACTGGCATCTGTTTCAACAATTTTAAAAATATTTTCATAAGAAAAATAAAGAATAGGTAGTGTTTTTACCTTTTCTTTTATTCTTCTGATTGCAGCACTGTGTGCTTCAATCCATGGTTTTGGATTCTTCTAGATTATTTGATTTAGCAATATTGTGTCTTGGTCACAATATTTATAGAAACTACTAACATAATTTAAACAACCCAAAAACCTTTGGAGCCGAGTTTTGTCAGTGGTCGCATTTGGGAATTTATCAGCAAAGGCCACAACATGTTTTTGGAGAGTTATTTTCTCATTCTCCATCATGTGCCCCAAAATTTTTACTTTGGTCTCGAAGATTTCCATTTTCTTTTTACTCAGTACCAACCCACTATTTCTGACTATTTGCTATAATCTATATACATGCTTGAAATGTTCTCGAAGCAATTTTGAAAAAACAAACACATCATCAATATATACAAGAAGCTAATCAAAATAAGGCCTAAATACCTGGTCCATAACTTTATGAAATTTCGAAGGAGCATGCTTGAGTCTGAATGGCATGACATTCCATTCATAGTGACCTGAGGGAACACTGAAGGATGTCTTAAATCTGTCTTCTTCCTTGATTGCCACTTTCCAGAATCCAGACTTCATATCAAAGTTTGATGTTTTTTTCCTCCAACAATCTTTCCTATAAGGTTTCTCTTATGAGGAATTGGATAGGTGTCATTTGACATGACATTGTTTAGGGGTTTGTAATTTATTACTAATCTAGGAATCCCTGTAATCTGTTCAGAGTGTTTATTTACATAGAATCCGTAGCAATTCTAAGGGTTGCTTGATTCTCTGGTTATTTTTCCTTTTAGAAGATCCTGAATTTCTTTTTGACATAATTTTCTATATTCTTCATTCATTAGAATTGCTCTACTTTTACATGGTTTTCCTGTGTATTCTGGATTGTATGGAAATTAAACAAAATGTTAGCATGGGTTTCCATATCACCCAAGAAAGAATACAATATTTATCCTCCAAATTCGAGAAACTAACCATCTCCACCAAATACAGAGATATCCCTACCTCTATGATGTTTAGGTATCATATTCCTATACATTAAAAATTAATTGATAGATTTCCTACTCTATTCCCAAAAGAAAAGTTAGAAAAACCCGAGTCTTCTTCTGATTCTCATATTTTTCCAAAATGTGAACTTTTTCCTAGCCAATTCTCTAGATATCCTGCTCCTGCTTTAAGTGGTAAAGGAAGATTGCTTGAATCACAAATATTTCATCCAGATTCTAACAAAGAATGGAATGTGGATAATCTAAGCTCAGGACAAATCAAGAAAATGATAGATAAAATGTTCATGGAATATAAATTGATGTGTATGAATGGAAAAAATTAAGTTGAAGCTTGTAAGACACTAATACAATGCTTCACTGGTACCTTCAGAGACGCTCATAAGTTTAATCTTCCCCTGCACTTGTTGAAAAAATGGCAGAAGAAGTGGTAAAAGATGAAGGAGGTGATGTTGTAATGAATGATGATGACAACCCACAGAATAACATGATTGGGGCACTAACATCAATGATCCTTGAACATTGGTATGGTGCTGAAACTAAAATTTCAGATAAGCACGCAATGATCTTAATGAATTTGAAATGTAAAAATATGTCCCAATATGATGATTTCCACAGGGAATGGGTTTAAATAATATACGAGGTAAAAGATAGAAAAATCTTCTTGTGGAAACAAGTATATATTGCAGCTCTTTCTTCGAAATTTGTAGATTATTTGAAGATTCACTAAGTTTTTCAAAATCCATATGGATCTTACACGTGGGGAGAAATTTATTGCATTATAACTAAATCTCTAGTTGGCCTGTGTGCAAATATAAAGGTGAATAAGTCTATGCAAAAAATATCTAGATTTCCTAAAAATAGATAAATTTGTAATAAGTATGGATTATCATTAGATGATCCAGTTGTACAAGAAAAAGGGTAAAGAAATCCATGAAGAAAAATTCAAAAAAGAAGATCAACTATTCTCCATAGCCTATAAAGCATAGAAGAAATTCAAACAAAGGCTATTACAAAAGAATCCCTAGATCTCACTACTATGGTCCTCAAGATATTCATTTTAGGACACATAAACAAGAAGCATGGAACAAACCTACTTGTTAGCTATGTGGAGAACAAGGCCACACTTTAAATAGATGTCCAAAAGGAGAAGTTTCTAGATTGCATAAAGGGAAAATATCTCAAGAAGCTGCACAAAATATCCAATAAGAAAGAGCGAGGAAAGAATAGAAAAAGCCACTAGTTCACATTCAATGTCACAAATGTGGCTCTAAACTTCATAAAATAGAAAATTGTTCTAATTTTCATATCAAATAAGAAGTGCACATGTTTAGACAAGATTGTTGTGATTCAACTAAAAAATCGAGTTTCATTATTTCTGAGTCAGAATCTTCAGATAATTATGTTGTTTTATTTGATGATAGATGTAATTGCATAAACTTTGATGATTGCCACTTTTGAATTTTAGAACCTGATTCTGAATATAGTTCTCAGGAAGAGCCAATACCACCTCAAAAGCTAAAAGTCTGCATGGCTCATATGAGTGATGGTGAAGAAGAAAAAGTACTAGCATGGATTAAAATGTTACCATAAGGAGAAATGAAAGAAAAACCAACGGAGACATTTTTATAGACAATTCTCAAGAATCAATGATCTTCATCTGCTTCTACAAGTAAAGGTATTGCTCCAAAAACTCTTTTGGTTGATGCTTCGTTTGAAAAGAATGCAAAATCCTTCCAAAGAAGTCATCAACAAGACAAGCATAGAACCCTTACACTTAATGAAGTCAGCTATGAAATTCAATATTTGAAAAGAGAAATTTTTGAGCTTAAAATTCAGGTCTCTAGATTAGAAAAAAAGAAAATCACAAAAGGAGAAAACATTTTTTCAGAAGCACAAAGTTTCCCTAAAAAGAATCCAAAAGTAGAAATCTATGAGACTAAGTCTGATGATTTTAAAGGATTGAGTAATATTAAAATCATGGTTGTACAACATCAACAATATCATGTAATTCTCAGGATCAAAATTCAGAGTGAAGTTTTTTCCCTAAAGACTTTATTAGATACAGGTGTAGACATAAATGTACTAAATAAAAAGTTAATCCCGACTAAATATTGGATTACAGCCAAAAGAGAAGTCATTGGCTTAGGGGTACATGGATTCAATTTTCAATATGAAGTTCCCAAAACCACATTATGATTTTAAGATTACTGCTTGAATGTTAAATTTGCAGTAGGAAACATTCCAATAGATTGCATTCTAGGAAATCCATTTTTGGTAGCCGTTGAACCCCATGGTTCAACTAGATTAGAAGATGATAGATCTGGATACTTTATTTTTGTGCCAAATAATGAAGCTTTTCCATAGACCATCACACTTCCATTGGTGTCCACTCCCAGAATATCAACCGTGATCCAATAAATGCAATAATTGAATCAATTTGAGAAAAAACTAGAAGAACTCAAGGAGTTAAAGTCTTGCCTCAAGATTGATGAACAATTAAAACAACCAAGTGTGACAAGAAAAACTGTTGAATTGAGACACCAACTAGATAGAGAATGTTGTGGAGAAGAACCAAATGTATTTTGACATAGGAAGCGATATTTTGTTAAATTTCCCTACAAACCAGAATATACAGGTAGACCCTGTAAGAGAAGAGCCATCCCAATGAATGAATAATACAAAAATATTTTCTAAATTGGAAATTCAAGATCTATTAAACAAAAAACTGATAAAAGAATCCAACAGTCCTTGGAACTGTTATGGGTTCTATGTAAATAAACACTATGAACAAATAAGGGGAGTACCAAGACTTGTGATAAATTACAGACCACTCAATAATGTATTAACAGATGATATTAATCCTATTCCTCATAAGGGGAATTTGATAACCAAAATATAAGGTGCTAAAATATTCTCCAAATTTGACATGAAATATGGGTTTTGGCAAGTACACATTCATGAAGAAGATAGTTTGAAAACTGCTTTCAGCATACCTTCAAGACATTATGAGTGGAATGTAATGCCCTTCAGTCTTAAACATGCTCCCTCAAAATTTTAGAAAGTCATGGATCAAGTATTCAAGCCCTATTTTGATTGAATGATTTTTTATATTGATGACATGTTACTTTTTTCTAGAACTTTAGAATATCATTTCAAACATCTGTACTTATTCAATAAAATAATTAGAAATAACGGACTAGTCCCGAGCAAGAAAAAGATGGAAATATTTTAGATAATGATCAAATTCCTTGTTCATGTGATAGAAAATGGACAAATTACTCTGCAACAACATGCAGTTGCATTTTTTGATAAATTCCTAGATGAAATAAAAGGTAAAACAAAGTTGCAAAGGTTTCTGGGATGGGTGAAATATGTCTGCAATTCTGCAAAAATTGTGCCCATGATAGAAAAATCCTAAATCAATGTTAGGTCGCTATATTACTAGTGTATTCCATTATTGTTGTTAGTGTAGCCCCCTTATTTTTATTGTTGTGCCCCTGTAGCCCCCATTTTGTTATTATTGTGCCCCATAAAAGCCACTATTGTTATAGTAGTGCCCTTACATTATTATTGTTAGGTCGGGTAGGATTATATTTTGACCCCATGGAATCTTATATATAGAAAGGAGGTTTTGTCATTTGTATCATCAAAGAATTGTTCATTAATGTAATGTAAAAGACGTTTCCCCCTCGAAGTGGCTGATTTATAAAGCATTTATCTTTGTTTTCTTCTATTTTTTGAGCTGGTTCCATAACATTTGGTATCAGAGCTTTGGATTCTAGGGTTTCGTTGCTTCAAACAGGACATCGTGGCATTTTCACTATAAATTTTTTTTCTACGAAGGTACAAAATCTAAAAAAATATATATATATTTGTGAAGAAATCCTGAGTAACTTCGTGTAGAAATTTCAGATCTTGGTTCGCAATATTTTCAGAGATATGAGTTGTGGAAGTTATGGTTTTTGCAGGCTCCCAAATTTCATCTCAAAAAGGTGAATTTGGGAAAATCATCATAACTATCTCTTTGAACATCAGATTGGAATTCTATAAAAGGTGGCTGACAGTACACAAACTATAGTTTCCTGTGTATCAATTTTAGATCCGGAGGAGTAAATAGTGACATGTGGCACACCGTACAAATTTGCTCTACTGAACCAGTCCATAATTAGGTCATTGTGGGAGATTTGGAATAACTTTGTCTTGAAGAATCCAAATCAAGTCAGACCGGTGGCATTGGAAAGAATATTCAGAGGGCTACTAAAATAATGAAGATAAAATCTCGGGAATATGAAATTACAGAGATACATTAGTTTCAATACAGAGCTCCTCAAAAGCAAGAAAAATGTGTGTATTTTGTTTTTCAAATTGCATAAGTCTTGTTTGAAAAATTATTTTCAAGTGATTCCAAGGGCATATTGAAGCATAGATATCAGTATTGGGTTTTAAAATTCCCCCTAGAAATAATTCAACACCCATTAATCCCTCAGAAGGCTCTACTATGACACATGAAGAGGAAGAAGTGCAACATGATATATCAAAATTACAAGAGAAAGTACAACAACTTTCGCTCTCGCAAAGAGCAACAAAAAATGAAATGGAAGTTTAGAAGAAAGACATGGAAACTAATATGGATGGTTTGAAGAAATACGTGGAAGCTAAACTGGATGGTGTTGGCTTGTGGTTTCTATGAATGGATAATGCAACATTAGGGTTAAGCAAATGAAGAGCAGGAGTAGCTAAAGCAAATTCCAAGCACTTCAAGCCCGGGTCGGGCAGACACCTCGCATTCGAAATAGGAACGAGAACTTACCACTTACCTTTTCGCATTGCCAATCTTTCCACCTATTGCACTCCGCACATCACAAGTTATAACCTATATCCCCCATTTCTCATAACAAAAAGCTCTTTCTTGTGATTTGCGGGCGGTCCCACCTCCCACCACGTCACCTTTGCTCATCGCACATCGCACTTTGCTAACCATAACCTTTACTCCCACTTTCTCATAATAAAAAATTGTCGATTGTGATATGCGATATAATGATGGGCCCCACCTCCGTCATGCCACATACTGATTCACCCGCCCCCCCCCCCCCCCCCCCTATTAGTATTTCCAACAATTGGTATCAGAGCTTGGTTCCTTCAATAGCAGTTTAACAGCTGGAAGGAGGTCATGGAGCATACCAAGAATGGTGTACCTATATTCAATGAAAATAATTATGCACTCTGGAAAGGAAGAATGGAGGTCTATCTCTTGACGCAATGTTACAAAGTATGGGACACTGTTCAAAATGGATTTACATCAACTACAGATGAACAAGGTAAGAAGAATTTGGTAAATGATGCGAAATCAAAGAATATTATTAACAGCGGGCTTATTGAATCTGTTTATCATAAGGTGTTGGGTTGTAAAACTACCAAAAATGTATGGGACAAGCTTAAGAATATATATGCAGGTGACTCAAATGTCAAAGAAGTAAAGCTTCAAATCTATAGAGAAAAATTTGAGCAACTCAGAATGAAAGAAGATTGCAACATTGCTACATACTTCCAATACGTTGATGAAATAACCAATACTCTAGAAGGATTGGGAGAGCCAGTTGACGAGAAGACTATTATACGGAAGATTCTTAGAATGTTACCAGGGAGATTCAACCCAAAGGTACCGGTCTTAGAATACAGTGAAAATATGGACAAACTCAGCAAAGAGGAATTACATGGAGTTCTCATAACATATGAAATGAGACTTGATGAAGAAGAGGGTACTTCACATCTAGAAACTGCGTTCGTTGCATCTAAGAAAACCAATAAAGATAAACAACCTTTAATTGAAAAGACATGCACCTGCAAGTGTGAAGAAAAGGGAGATGATGAATAAGGTATTTAGATGAAGAATATGCTTACTTCATGAGAAAACTAAAATTTGGTAAGGGACAATTGAAAGGTAAACTTCCATTGATATGTTTCAGTTGTAATGAGGTTGGGCATTTTGCAGCAAAATGTCCAAACAGAAGTAATGGCAACTCAAAAGGAAAGAAAGGCTTTAAGAAATTCAACAATAAAGGATCCAAAAGGAAGTTTCTCTCTAAAGAAGATAGCTCATCATTTGATGAAGACAATGACAGTGAAGAAGAAGCCAATGAGATAGTATTGTTTATGGCCAAGCACAATAAACCCAAGCACAATAAACAAGAGGTATCAAACAACTAAGAAGAAGGATGGACCATAGAATAATTTTATGAGGAAGCAATCAAGCTTATAAAATATCTCAAGGCGGAGAAGATCAGTTCCCATACTCTTGAAGAACAAGTTCAAGGTCTCAAAATTGAAGTTGAAGAACACAAATGCATTGAAGAGTCACTTCAAAAGAAGTTGGAAGAAAGCAACCAAGAAAGGGAAGAATTAGAAGCCAAAGTAGTCTCGTTGCGTGAGGAAGTGAAGAAAGGAAAAACTATCCAAAACTATGCCAACAGCTCAAGGGCATTGGAAGAACTCATCAACAATCAACGATCTTACAACGACAAAACTAGCATCGGTTACAAAGAAGAAGAAGCAGGACCTTCTACAACAAAATACAATGAACCTATGAGATCTGACATGCATGTAGACTTCATTGGACAAGATTCGCAAGAACAACCTTGGAAGACAATTCCTCGACGAAAATTTCCATCCAGGTACCAACATATTTTTTTGGCTACTGTTATTCATGTGGAAAATTTGGTCATAAAGCTGTAGAATGTCACATGTACCCTAGGAACGAATACAATTCTAGGAGATATGTCAAATATGAACCTCCCAGGGCTCAATGAAACATCAATAGATTTGAACATTTAAGAAATAATATTGAATGTTACAAATGTCGAAACTTTGGACACATAGCCAAAGACTGCAGACTTGAAAATCCTCCAGAAGAATCTTCGAAGCCACGGAACGAACGAACATGGAAGAAGAAGAAGAATGATAATTGTGCTCTCGCTTTCAAGGCTCAAAAGAACAAAGATGTGTGGTATGTTGATAGTGGTTGCTCAACGCATATGACTAGAGATAGAAATAAATTTGTATCTCTGAAAGAGAAGAAGGATGGAACCGTGTCCTTTGGAAATGATGGATCTTCAAATGTTATAGGATCGGGTACTGTCACTCTCGGAAGCAAATATGCTCTAGCCAAGAATGTTCTATTGGTTGAAAACATGAATCAAAATCTGCTCAGTGTTGGACAAATGTGTGATCAAGGACACACAATACTATTCAACTCCACAAAATGTGAAATCAGGAAAGGCGTGTTTGGTGAAATTGTGGCTACAGCAAGTCGAGCTCCAAACGACATATATGTTCTAGATGAAGCAACTAAAGCATGTCTAATAGCTAAAGAGGATGATACAATAATTGGTAGCAATGATGATCGACTAAGTAAGAAGTTTCCTACAAAGGTGCAAAGTGATTTCGAGATGTCTTTACTTGGTGAGCTGACATACTTCTTAGGGCTTCAAATATCTCAGCAAGAGAAAGGAATATTTATATGTCAAGCCAAGTACATCAAGGAAATTCTCAAGAAATTTAAAATGGAATATTGCAAACCCATCCTTACTCCAATGGTAACATGTTGCAAATTGAGCATAGACGACTCATCTAAGGATGTGGATCAAAGGTTGTACAGATCTATGATTAGTAGTCTTCTATATGTAACAGCCTCCCGACCAGATGTTATGCAAGCAGTTGGACAAGTAGCAAGATTCCAAGCAGCACCAAAAGAATCACATATTAAATATTCTCCAGCATTGGAATATCTTCGCTAGAAGCTTGGGATTCTCCCAAGTTCTCATTAGATTTTCCTTTTTTTCAGAATATAAAGGGGGAGTGGAAGTAGATTACAGGTCTGCAGGACGGTTGTGTGTCAGGGGGAGTGGAAGTGTGTACAGGTTTGCAGGATGGTTGTGTTTCAGGGGGAGTTACCCTTTGCCATTGATGTCAAAGGGGGAGAGAATGTTGTAGGAAGAGGTGTCATGATCGCAGGGGGAGTACTTGTGTTGCCATCAATGCCAAAGGGGGAGATTGTTGATTAGCAGTTGTCATTGATGTCAACCCAAGCAGCACTAGGGGCTAACCCAATATTGCATGGGAATTTTGACCTACCAAATTAATATATTCTGAGTTAATAATTATTTTTATGGTTTCCACTTGTCGAGATGTTTCCGTTGATATATGGCGCGCCATGTAATTCTTCACGGTTTGAGAGATACTCATGTTTGAAGTTTGTACCCCCAGTTAGTGGGCTAAAACCCCATGGGGTTGGGCATGGGTCATTGAAAATTCATAATTAATTATGTTCAAGCGTGAAGAACTATGGGCTGCCATATATCAACGGAAACATCTCATTTTGCTCATCAAAAGCGTATATGTTTCCCAGAATATATTAATTAACGAGTAAGTCCAAAATTCCCATGCAATATTGGAGTTAGCTTCGGTGTTGCTTAGGTTGACATCAATGATAATTTCTTGATCTTTAATCTCCCCTTTGTGTTGATGGCGGCGCAAGTGCTGCACACTGCGTCATGACATACGCCTACGGCATTATCTACATGCAATCAATCTTGAAATTGAATCATTATTCCTTTCAATTAGAGCATTATTTAATCTTCAATTATTATCAGTGTTTGTACAATGATAGTAGCAAACAAGAGGAACAAAAATGCACACAGTTTTTAAGGTGGAAACCCATTCCAGGACAAACACCACCTAATGCTTTTCTAATAATTCTTTAATATTCAACTCCAATTGAAAATAAAGCTCCAACTTCCTAGAATATAGAAAAGCATTCTTCTCTAGCTCCCACTGGATGGATGCTCCAACACTCGAGATTATTTAGTAGTCAACTAAACGGATGCCCCAACACCCAATGAGCTACAACTCACCCTTGCACCACCCTACCACCCTATAGAAGAATAAAATAAGGATGGATTCCCGTACTAGGGAAAATGGTCCACTTTACAATGATATAGAATGATGTAGAAGAAGAATATATACTAGACCATAACCCCAACTTTGACACAACCACCTAATGATGATCCTAGACCTCCCAACACTGCCTCTTCAACCCTTGGCAGATAGACACTAGTGCAATTTTTACAATAATGTATTTACAATGACTTAGTACAATGATACATTTACAATGATTGTATGCAGTGCTGCCCACTTGAAGAATTCATAGGATGAACTTCTTGTTGCTGTTATGCACCTTGGTTTATGCTCTTTTCATGCTACCCTTTGCTGCACCTTGCTTTGCTTTGCTGCTCTAGAAAGTCTGGTCCTTTGCAACCCTTGACAACACATGATCTAGATTTTTCTTTGCCTTCTAGGAGCTCGATATTGAATCTGGTGTATCTCTGTTATTTCAGATCCTCAATATCTAATTTTTGGTCCTATAGTATTCCTTTGAGTCGTCTTTCCAATGCCACAGGTCTGACCCAATTTTGATTCTTCAAGAGAGAGTTATACCCAATCTCTCACAATGCCCTAATTATGGATTGTTTCGGTAGAGTGCACTTGTACGGTGTGCCACATGTCACTGTTTGTTCATTTCGCTCTGAAATTGATAGAGTGAAAACTATATATTGCGCACTATTTTCCAATTTTTACGAAATTTAAATCTGATACTCAGAGAGAGAGTTATGATGATTTTACCAAGGTCACTTCTTTGAGATGAATTTCAGGAGCCTGCAAAAACCTTGACTTCCACAAATCATATCTCCAAAAATATTACGCATCTTGATCTGAAATTTTTACAGCAGCTTCCTCAAGATTTCAGCTTCGCCTCATACAAATTTCAGCTTCTGAACCTTTGTAGAAACAAATTTAGAGCGCAAATTCCACGATGACCTGTTTCAGATAGCGAAATCCCTTTTTTAAGGAGGAAATGAAGATCACAATTTATATAAATTCTTAGGTTGAGAGAGGCTTCAACAAGTGAATGTGGGAGGGATCTTATGAGCTTAAAAAAATATTAATTATGAATTTTTAATGATCCATGCCCCAACCCCATGGGGTTTTATCCCACTAACTGGGGGTACAAACTTCAAACATGAATATCTCTCAAACTGTGAAGAATTACATGGTGTCTCATATATCAATGGAAACATATCGACAAGTAGAAACCATCAAAAGAATTATTGACCTAGAATATATTAATTTGGTAGGTCAAAATTCCCATGCAATATTGGGTTAGCCCCTGGTGCTACTTGGGTTGACATTAATGGCAATCGCTGATCAACAACCTCCTATTCATCATGCATCACCCCTCGCAAGTTATAACCTTTATCCCCCGTTTCTCATAACAAATAACTCCCGTTTGCAATTTGCGATCCATCCCACTTCTTGCCACATCAACTCCCGCTCATAATGCATCACACTTCGCTAACTATAACATTTACCTTCTGCTTCTCATAAGAAAACTCCCCGACTCCCGATTGCGATTTGCGATATCAGTTTGGGCCCCACGTCCCCGCCACGTCATCAATAACCCTTCCACGACGTTTGTCCCACCCTTTTCAGTGTTAAACCATCCTAGTGTGTGTTAATGTCACAGGTCCCCTTCTGAAGCCCAGTCTTCGGTTTTGCAATTTAAGCACATCATGGGTTTTTGGTGGAATAAGCACAGCTATGGTTGATTCAGTCTATCCAGGAAATATCCGCTAAAAAGCCAGGCACGTGTGACACGACTGGACATTTCATAACGGTTAATGTGAATCATGACAACGAGGGAGTGGAGGCTTCCCATAACAAGTGGAATCGTGTGATGGAAGCCAGACACTGCACTTGTTCACAACCACTCCTCACCGCCTCATTTCTGAAGATTTTAGGATTTGGCCTCTGTGGCCAACTATATTTTTCTTTTACTGTTTGATTATGATGTCTTGCTGGTGAAATATCAATTTCACCCGATTCTCTTTTGATTTTATGATTATGGGAGTGATTGCTTGATGCACTCTCTGCTAGTTGGTTAGGATATTTTGATTTTCACATGTGCGGGTCGATCATGGAAGTTTATTTGATCATAAAACATCATTAGAACTCTATATGTAGAGAGTTCAGATATGAAAGAAAGGTTCTAAATTTTGGAGAAATTTTATTGTAGTTCTATATGACTGTGCTCTTTATGCTCTGAGACACATATTTGGGAGATTTGTTTTGAACATAATATGATATACAACGTTGTTTATTTGGATTCCAGATGGAGCAATGAGTAGTATGTATATTTATTCTCTTGTTTATCAGTCATCTCCTGTTTATATATAATCATCTTTCAATGTTATGTTGCTTTGATGATTCGTGTAATGTAGCTATTGGTGGTATGCATTCTTATCCATGAATTCATGTATGTATAACGCTCATTTGTTAAATTTGTTGTGCTCCCTTAATTCACGCTCCACGAATCTCTATTGTTGGGCATATTCCACTTACACCCATTTCCTCTGAGTTCATGGGAGGCAGATTCTTAAGACTTTTAAGGCTGTCTCTCGTGGGTTCCTCCTCCTCCGTTCCTTCTCAACACCTATGCCTATTTTGAAAAACTCTGCTCATTTTTTCATACTTGGCCCATTTGAAAGCCACCCAAGAATACAACTTCTTGAGCCCTCTCGCAATATAGGGTAATTCACATGAATCAGACTCCAAGGTCTTCACCATTTGTTGAACCTCAGAATTGTCCTTTCTATAACATTCTTTCTTATCACTTTTCCTTACCTTTTCATAAATCCATACACTCCAATCAATGATAAATGTCATGTTTTATCTTAGAGAAGCATTTGAATGATTTCTATGTTATATTATGGTGTTCTTGTTATTTGAATGAGTTTTATAACTCAGCTACAGAACACAACCTATTCTGCAACTAATTTTTGTTTCCGTAGCGACTTTTATGGTTTGATAGGTTTCGAGGAGCGAATAAAGGAACGAGCCATATGGGCATCTCCAAAATGATCCATATATGGATTTCGTCCTATCCACTTGGTCGAAATCGACAGAAAAGGGTGCCTGTGATCTTGGTAAAAGTCCAGTAAAAGGATGTAAGTCGATAGCGAAGAACTCTTGATTTTCTCTAACGTAGCAAATCAAGAGTTAACCAATCAGAATTTAATTCTATGTTACAGTTGTAATCGCCATCTGTAGGAGGAATTAGCTCCTCACAGTTACTGTTGTGTAACCAGCTCCAAAGAGAGAAGAAAAGAGATATTCACGCCTTAGAAATGAGCCACTTCGAGGGGGCAACCTCCAATACATTACATGAATGAACAATTCTTGGATGAGATAATTTACAAAACCTCCTTTCTATATATAGGAGTCCATGGGGCCATAATGTAATCCTAGTGGGCCACAATGTAATCCTAGCCGACCTAACAATAATAATTTAAGGGCACAATAATAACAATATGGGGGTTACAGGGGTACAATAATAACAATAAGGGAGGCTACACTAACATAATAAGGGGCTACACTATTAATATAGGGACTTAACATGCCCCTCTCCTTCAAACAAGTGTTGTCCTCAACGCTTGATTATTTCTTGATGCTTCTGTATAAAATTCTCATCCTCCCATGTGGAATATTTTACAGGAAAGTTCTTCCACTTGCTGAGATACTCTGAAATTGATCGTACTTGTAGAGTTCTTGTTTTTGTGACCGCTTCAGAACTTCTTTCGATGTGATGTTGATATTCCTGTTGTTTCATTAGATTCTACACCAAAGTTAGGTTATCCTTTGAGAGTTGGAGAACTTGTTGTTGATGCTCGATGTCATCTTCCACTAATTTATCATCCATATTACCTATTATTTTATCCTTCAAACCATTCAACTTAGCCTCCATTTCTTCTTTTAAACCATCTATGTCAGCTTCGGTTGCTCTTCGTAAGATCGAAATTTGTTGCACTTGGTACCGTAATTTTGATATCTCATACTGCAATTCTTCCACTTCATGCATCATAGTATAGATTTCTGAGGTCTTAGTGGGTGTTGAATTCTTCTTAGGAGGCATTTTAGAACGAAATACTGAAATATATGCTCAATAGGCCCTTGGAATCACTTCAAACTGATTTTTCAAACAAGATTTATGCAATTCGGGAAAAACAATACACACCTTTTACTTGCTTTGAGGAGCTCGATATTTAAATTGAATTATCTCTGTAATTGAAAATCTTCAATATCTGAAATTTAGCCCTGTAGTAGCCCTCTTAAGCTTCTTTCAAATGCCACAGGTTTGACCTGATTTGGATTCTCCAAGACAAATTTGTGTCCAATCTCCCACAATGACCTAATTTTGGACTGGTTTAGTAGATCAAACTTGTACGACTTGCCACGTGTCACTGTTTTGTTCTTTGTATCTGAAATTGATAGCCAAGAAACTACAGGCTGTGTACTTGTGACCACTTTTGACGGCACTCCAATCCAATCTCCAGAGAGAGAGTTATTGAACTTTTCCCACGATCACCTCTTTGAGATGCAATTCAGGAGCCTGAAAAAGCACTACCTTCCACGAATCATATCTCCAAAAATATTGCGAACCAAGCTCTGAAATTTTTTGTGAATTTCCTCAGGCTTTCAGCTTCGCACCATAACAATTCAGACTCTGAACCTTCGTACAAAAAATTTATAGCGCAAATGCCACGATGACTTTGTTTGGAGCAGCGAAACTTCCCTAGAATCCCCAAAGCTGCGATACCAAATTGTTGTGTAACCAGCTCCAAAAAAAGAAGAAAAGAGATATCAACGCCTTAGAAATAAGCCACTTCGAGGGGGCAACCTCCAATACATTACATAAATGAACAAATCTTGGATGATCCAATTTACAAAACCTCCTTTCTATATATAGGAGTCCATGGGGCCATAATGTAATCTAGTGGGCCACAATGTAATCCTAGCTGACCTAACAATAATAATTTAAGGGCACAGTAATAATAAAATGGGGGTTACAAGGGTACAATAATAACAATAAGGGGGTTACACTAACAACAATAAGGGACTATACTAAAGATTCCAGGACCATGATTGTTTATTTTGTTTAAATGTTTAGGTTGGTAAAGGGCAGGCAGTCTTAATTTAGCTCTTGTGTATGCTTTAGACTCTGTTCTTTTTCATAATACAAATACCATGTTCGTGGTTCTAGTTTCTTCTTAAAGCATGTATAGTCAGATAGGATCTCAACTTATTCTGTCGTAGAGGGCCCCTGCACAAGAGAAGGTTTTTAATTAGTTGTTTTAGTTTAATTTTATTTGCTCTGTTTTGTCAATTCACAAGTGGATTAATATTGCATTGCAACTTTTAGATTAATATCATAGATTCAGTTTATGAATGTTTTGTTAGTATTAATTTTAGAATGAATGTGTAATCTTTGGTTTCCTAGAACATCTCAATAAGGTAGATTCTTTTATTTTCCAATTGGATTATGTTTGAGTCAATAAACCTCACAGTTGTTTAGTTTTTCCTTTACATGCCTTTAAACTGCTTTCTTAGATTAAGATCCTTAGTAAATGTATAATTGAATGCTTGCAAATCATGCCAAGAAGATAACTCTGTTATACTTCCAAATTGGATGCTTGAGTGTTTAACCTATACAGTAATTGAGTTTTTCCTTACATGTTATTTAAAAGTTTTCTTAGATTAAATTTTCAAAACTAAAGTGTAATCGATTGCTTGTAGATAATGTCAAGAGCATGACTATATCATACTTCCATATTGAATGCTTTGGTAATTGATCATATAATAGTTGTTTTTTTTCTTCCTTTGAATATGCTTTCATTTATATTAGCATTGCAATTTCAATTCTTAGTCATAAGATTCATATTTCAATCCATGGAGTAGATAGATTAGAATTAACCTTAATTTTCAAAAGGCTCAAAGTCATTAGAATAGATACTCTGTTTTTAGATCAGATTCTAACCATCTAAAGTTTGATTCATTTCTATGCAAATTAGAATAGTTCAAGAACACTTCCTTTTTTTTCTTCTTTCAAAGATAGTTTTAATATTTAATTTACACTAGATTCAGTTGATTCATTTCATAGTTTTCATTCCTTAAAATTAACATTTAGATACAAAGAACAAAATCCTCAAAAACAACATAAAAATACATACTACGAAGTAAGAAAAAGGTTAACTAAGCACATATAGTGCATCACACTTCATCAGATTACAAACCTCGGTTGATAATTTATGTTAAACAATTTAAGACATTAAATTGGCTAAACACCATTCCTGAACCACCAAAACCATTATTCTCTTTGTCCATATTTTGTCAGAGGCATCCTTATAATTGTCTACATCTAACCTCTGATTTCAAGATGTCCTAGGCACTGGTCTTTTGCAACTCAAGGCTGTCTCTAGGAATTACAACATCCTTTTAGCACCGTTGCCGGGGACGAATTAGAAAATATTTTCCCTGGGATACGACATTATCTTCACCCTTCAATCAGGTGAGCACAAAGGGTTGAGAGTTGAATAGCCCTCAGCTTGGTGACTCCACTATTATCAAAGTTCAAATCAGTTGTAATATTGGCTTGCACAAGGCATCATACTCGATTAGATAATTCCTAGCAGAGAATCCATTATGTATCTGTTCCTGAAAATATCATATTTAAGAGAATATGTAAGGATAAGCAACCCAGCCAGGATGACCTACCCTCATTTTCTCTAGAAGATTCGCCTTCCTCATCTCAGAAAGTTGACATCTATGGTCTTGGCTCCACAGCCAGTGTACTTGGGTATTCTCTAGAAGCCTCTGTTGTAGCCAGTTCATCCATAAAAGATGAAGCTGAATCTGTTGATACTTCTCCACCTCCCTTGCACCCTACTCCTGAGGCTAAAGAAGTTAACGAAGTTGCAACATCCTAAAGTTTTTTATAGACAAATATCCAAAAATATACTCACCACATACATGTTATACATCAACCAACTCATCCTCATAATCTACCACCACCGCCCCTCATGGTTGTACCTGGTTTCCTCCTCAACAAGTATGCTCCATTGGCTCAACCTCAAATACTGAATGACATGCCACAAGATTATCTAAAGCTCTTGCCTCGGTTCACCGGGGAAGATAATACTTCGGCGCAGAGACATATTGAAAACTTTTGCGCCTTTGCTGAGAATGTGAATGTAGAGCACTTAGATGTGGTGTTAAGGCTTTTCGTCTAATCCTTGGATGGAGAAGCTCAGAAGTGGTTCAAGTCTTTAGCCGATAACACAATCCACACTTGGGAATAAATGGAGAATTTATTCACACTGAAATGGGGAGAAAAGAGGGATCATGGATACGTTCTAACCGAATTCAATGCTCTTAAAAAGAGACACAATGAGGATGTAACATAATTCGTAAAGAGTTTCAATAAACTCTATAATAATCTTCCTTCTAAAATAAAGGCTCCCCAAGCAGCCGTTAAGGTGGTCTTCGCAGGAGATTTTGAACCGAAGTTTGGGTTCACCCTGAGAAAAAAAATCCACATCTTTGGATCAGATCCAGACTGATGCATTGGAGGTAAAACCAAACTTTTCTTCTACTAGTAAATTCAAGGGGAAGAAAGAGCATGAAGTGAGAAGAAAGAATAGGGAGGAGGTTTCTCCTTCAAATCAAGAGAGGGAATCACAAGAGTATATAATGGACAAAATGAATAAGCTAATCAAGAACCTTTCAAATAAGTTGATTAAACTCGAATTGGAGGCCCAAAATTCCCCTTCTCGTTCCAACCAAATGATTCCTAACCAGGGATTTAATCCTCAATATCGAAAGCCCCATCTGCAGCTATTGTAGTGGGAGAGGAAGGAACAACGAGACAACATTCAACCCCCTGTATACTTGGAGGGAGAAGTGGAGGGACAGGCTGAGGAAGTCACAGAAAACCAAGAAGAGCAATTCCTCACCTTCTCCGATGATGAGGAGGGTGAAATCATCCTGCAGGGGGAGAAAGAGGAGAAGGAAGTCCCTCTAGAGGATCAAGATATTGACAGTTACTGCAGACAGTTCGTGGATTTTATGCAAGATCAAATCCACAAGAAATATGACCTCAAGTCCTCCAGGAAGAGAACCCGAGTGCAAGAACAAAATGAAGAGTCAATATCAAGAGAAAAAACCCCTACTAGTCTTGCTAGTAAAGGGAATGAGCCATTAGACGAGTCAACCCCTCATAAGGCCACTACATCCACTTCCAAAAAGTAATAAGCCAATCCTCCCAATTATGAGAAGTCCTCATCTATACCCTTGAAGCTACCTGACCCTCCTAAAGTGCAGTTCAAAGAAGCCACTACAAGAAAAGGGTCCACACCCTTTAATCTCCAGAAAGAACTAGAGTAGGTCAAGATCCCTGTTCCCTTGATTGAGCTCCTGAAACAACATTCATACAAAGCTCAAGTGTCCCAATTGATGCTACCCCATGTTGAAAGCCCTCTGCTTTACAGCTTCAATATCTAAAAAGAATGAACCATGGTAGTTTTTGGACCTCATGTAGAATAGCAAGACTTAGCCACTCCCCTGTTCTATGTGACTATGCTGATACATGACTTACTATTGCACAATTGTATGTTGGATTCTGGGGCTTCACATAACCTATTTCTGTTGTTTGTCATGGAACAATTTGTTGGCAATATGATGCAATGTGTTGTCCTTGATGGCAACTGACTTGATGAAGTTGTTCTTGATGGAAACTGACTTGATGAGTTGTATTTGATAGCAACCTATTTGCTATTAATGTATCTACAGATCAGTTCAGAAGTAGCAGAAGAAATAATTTCCAGTAAGTGCCAGAGAAATAATAAACAGGATATATCACAAAGAATACGTGGGTTTGTAACATCTAAGTCGCGTATGTACGCGGATTAGTACGTCCCAAGTCACGTATTCCCTTTTGTGCTCCAAATTTACAATACCAAGGGGTATTACCATGGTTTTGGCACATAGTATTGAGTGCTATATGGTTTATTTGATTCCGTCCAAGAATACCATCGGAAGTGGTGTGGTTTTGGCTCATGGTATTAGTAAAAGCTAAATCTATTTAAGGAGAAGAAGATCATAGGGCAAGGTGTGCATGAGTAAGGGTTGTTGATGAATAAATATCTCTAAGGAATATCTGCATGAATGAAATCTGTTCTTAATTGATAGATCTGAATCTATGATGCACCCATGGGTCTGAGGATGGTTCAATATCTCTAGATCTGATGATGATGAATCTCTAGGATGATCTATAGAAGAAGAAATGGTGAAGATCTGGCACAAAGTCTGCTGAAGATAATGAAGAAATCTGGGTAAGTTTATAGATCTAATCTGTTTTGTAAAGTTTTCCATTTACAGATCTATACGCTAGTTTGTCTCTTCAAAAGCGCGTGTATACGCGGTCTCTATTAATGAAAGGCGCGTATAGGGTTTTCTGAAGAATAAAATACATAGAAGTATACGCGGGTTGGTGTATAGGAAAGCGCGTATGTACGCGGCTTCAGTAAATAAAAGTAGCGTATGATATTTGAATTAATGAAAGATCAGGGTTGAGTTTGTATCTGCATATCTATTCTGAAGTTTGGGTTAGTTCTGATATTCTGTTTACAGTGGTCTCACTGTTCTGTTTGAAGTATTGGGCAAAGTATGTTATGAAGGATTGTGTTGAAGTTGTTTGATCCAGTATGAAAATTGATGAAATGTGGTCTGCAGTAGGTCTGAAGGTTGAAGCCTTCAGTATGGAAGTAGAATCTTTCAGCCAGTAGAAACTGGTGTTGAAATCAGGGGGTCGAAGCTCCCTTCCAGGAGAGGCTGGTAAACGAGTCCAGGGGGTTGGAGCTCCCTTCCAGTTGCAGCTGGAGAACAAGAGAAGGTTGCAGCCTTCTACAGGTTGGTGCCTGCGTGCTGGTATGAGTCTGCGCCAGTACAAAATTGTAAGAAGTTTTCTTTATAATAAATATTGAAGACAGAGACGACAGCAGCGATGGTTTTCTCTCGAATTGGGTTTCCACCTTAAATACTGGTGTTCATGTGTGTTGCTTATGTGTGATGGTCTATTCTGTTATTACTGCACATGCTTACTTCTTACTAAACATCTGGTGAATAAATGATGCAATGATTTAAGTAAAGAATTAAAATACATAATAAGATCTCTGAGCATACGCGAGTTTCCTTAAGGATATCCACGTGTATACGCGAGTTGTGTTCAGTTAAGTAGCGTATGGGTTTTTGAGAAGGAAAAAGAAAAGGTTTTATCATTCAGCTCTAAATACTGATTCACCCCCCCCCCCCTCTCAGTATTTTTCCAACAATTGGTATCAGAGCAGGTCCTTTTGAAAAAGCTTAATCGCTAGAAGGAAGATCAAGCAAGATGAGCAATCAAGATGGAATAGCATCTATCAGGCCTCCTCTCTTTAAAGGAAACAATTTAATCTTCTGGAAAAAAAGGATGAGATCCTATCTTCAGTCTCTGGGAGCAGATGTATGGGCTATTGTTGAAGGAGGATATCAATATCCAGCCGCAGTACCAACAGATCCGACGGAAATAAAGAATTATGAAACAAATGCAAAGGCGGTCAATGCTCTATTGGGAAGTCTAACTGAATCAGAATTTGTCAAAGTCATGCAGTTGAATACAACAAAGGCAATATAGGACAAAATCATTCTAAGCTATGAAGGTGATGCAAAGGTAAAAAGTGCTAAACTCCAAACTCTCCTAATTCAATATGAGAATCTAAAAATGGATAATGAGGAGAGCATTGCCAAATTCTTTTTACATCTTGATGATATTGTAAATCGTATGAGAAATCTGGGAGAAAAAATAACCGAATCTACTTTGGGTGAGAAAATTTTAAGATCTCTAACGGCAAAATTTGAGTCAAAAGTTTCTGCTCTTGAAGAAAAGCAGGATCTTCAAAATCTTACTGTGGTGCAACTTCATGGCATACTAATTACATATGAAATGAGAAGAGGAGGACCATATGAAGTCAAATAAGCCATCTTTAGAGCTTCTACAAAAGGGAAAGAAGTAAAAGAAGCAGAAGGATCAGGATATATCTCAGAAGAAGATGAGGTAAATTTTGTAAAGAAACTTCAACTTGGCACAGGTCGTTTCAGAGGTAAGCTTCCTTTCAAATGTTTTTATTGTGGAAGAGTTGGTCAATATGCTGCTAAGTGTCCTCATAAAGAAACACATGCAAAAGGAAAGGAAGTAGCAAGAATAAATAAGAACTGGTTTAGCACTAGAAAAAGTTACTATACTCATGAAGACAATGATGGGTTATCTGAGAGTGAGGAAGAATGTGAACAAGATCTTAGACTTCTCATGGCATTTGAACAAGAATATAGAGAAGAAAAGGATACTTTTCTGGATGCTCTAGAGGACAATGATTTTCTTGATGAAAACAATCAACTCAAAGTATGCTTAGAATAAAGTAAAATAATCATAGAGACTCTGAAAAATCAAATTGAAGAAGAGAAGAAACACAATGAGAAATTAGAATGTGAAGTGGTAAGTCTAAGAAAAGAACTTGAGAAAGTAAAGACTCTAAATCTTAGATTTGCTAAAGGATCTGAAACCTTAGATGAGATTATCAAGGTACAACGTTCTCCTCTTATAAAGACAGGTCTTGGATATATTGGGGAATCTTCTCAGGCCTTAGCACCAAATTATCTAAAAGCAGCCACAGTTGGTATACAACATTCTGCCACTCCGAAAGAGAATAATGAATATTTACAGGTAAATCATGATCATCTCAATTCAAGGAACACTAACAGGAATACCTTTCAAAGAAGCACTAATCAACAGGTAAATTCAAGTAGAAGATTCCATGATCGTAGAAATTTCTTCTTCAATGGACAATGTTTCTCATGTCACAATTTTGGTCATAAAGCTGTTCAATGTGTTGCATATAAAACCATCATGACTAGAGAAGCAAGAAAGAAAATGATTGATATTGAAACAAAGAAGAATACCTATAACAACTTTTCTCCTCTTCAAAATGAAGTTGAATGTGCTTATTGCAATAACTTTGGCCATAAAGAATCTGAATGCAGGAGAAAAATTCAGCCAAAAGAGCATTTTGCTTCAAGCTCCAAAGTATGGAAGAAGAAGGAATTATAGGTTGAAAATTGTGGCATAGCATTATTTGTAGAAGGTGAAGAAAATCAATGGTACATTGATAGTGGTTGCTCAAAACACATGACAGGTGAAAAAAACAAACTTCTTGCATATAGTGCTTTAGAAAAGGAAAAGAATGTTACATTTGGAAATGATACTCCTGCTGTCATTAAGGGAAAAGGGTCTGTTTTTCTAAAAGAAAAAGTGAAATCCAATAATGTCATGTATGTGGATGGATTAAAGCATAACCTGTTGAGTGTAAGTCAAATGTGTGATCAAGGAACTGAAGTTGTCTTTAGTTCAAAAGAATGTGTGGTATGTGATCTTGATACAGGTAAAACAATTATAAAAGGAAAAAGAACTCCAAGCAACCTGTATGTATTGAAGAACTGCAAAGAACAATGTTACTTGAGCAAATCTTCAGAAAACTGGCTATGGCATAGAAGGTTGGGGTATCTGAGCTTCTCTCAGATCAACAAATCAAGCAGACTTAAAGCTGTCCGTGATCTTCCCAATATTACTCCACCCAAAAATATCATATGCAAATCTTGCCAATTTGGTAAGAAAACCAGAGTACAGTTTAATGCCAAGGAAGGATCATCAAGTAAGCCTCTTGAACTTATTCATACTAACATATGTGGACCTGTGAGGAAAAAGTCACCACGTGGTGGACAATAGTATATCTTATTTATTTATGATTTCTCTATAATGTGTTGGATTGGGTTGCTTAAACACAAAGCTGAAGCATTTGAGAAATTTCAGGTCTTCAAAGCACTGGTTGAAAATGAATCAGATCTAAAAATCAAGTGTCTTACATCTGATCGAGGAGGAGAATATACATCAGATGAATTCCTTGAATTTTGTGAACAACATGGCATAAAAAGACAATTTTCTGTAGCTGGCACTCCACAACAAAATGGCGTAGCAGAAATAATGAATAGAACAATTCAAAAAATGGCTAGAGCTATGCTTGATGATTTGGGAACACCTGACACATTTTGGGGAGAAGCAGCACATACATCGGTAAATATTCTTAACAAGGCACATGTTCGTGTAAATAGTGATAAAACTCCATATGAGCTCTGGTATGGTAATCCTCCCACTGTGAAGCATTTTAGAGTTTTTGGAAGCAAATGATTTATCAAAAATAATGATGAACAAATTGGCAAGTTTGAACCCAGAGCAGATGAAGGAATACTTCTTGGTTACTCCTCTAGGAGTAGAGCATATAAATGTTACAATAAAAGACTTCGGAAGATTGTTGAATGTATTGATGTTGTTATTAATGAGTCTCCTACAGCTCCAAAAGAAGAAAAAAAAATAACAGATGAAGACGATGATGACATATATCCTTCTACATCAAATAGAAATGATATTGACAGTGAACCCAATGAAGAACCCGAAGATGAATTATCTAAAAAAGCTCCATCCAGATATGTTCAAAAGAATCATCCAGAATCTCAAATTTTGGGAGAAAAGGGATCAGGTGTACAAACAAGAAGGACTCTTGTGGGATCTTCTAGCTATCTGGCATTTCTATCCACTGTTGAACCACACAATGTCAATCAATCTAGCAGAGATGAATGTTGGATTCAAGCCATGAATGAAGAACTTGATCAAATTGAAAAGAATCACACTTGGGAATTAGTACCAAGACCTCATGACAAAAATGTCATTGGAACTAAATGGATATTCAAAAACAAGTTAAATGAGAATGGGGATGTTATAAGAAATAAAGCTAGACTTGCTTGCAAGGGGTATGCTCAACAAGAAGGTATAGACTTTGAAGAAACTTTTTCTCCTGTAGCCAGACTTGAAGCCATAAGAATGTTTCTTGCTTTTTCAAGCTTCCAACAAATCAAAGTTTATCAAATGGATGTTAAATCTGCTTTTCTCAATGGTGATATAGAAGAAGAAGTTTATATAGAACAACCAGAAGGATTCATTTTGGGAAATGATGAAAAACTTGTTTGTAGACTTAAAAAGGCTCTATGTGGTCTCAAACAAGCTCCAAGGGCATGGTATTATCGTCTTGACAAATATCTTCATCAAAAAGGATTTTCAAAGGGGTCTGCTGATAGCAACTTATACACAAAAACTGAAAATGATAAACTATTGATTGTGGTTGTATATGTTGATGATATCATTTTTGGAATTAATGAAGAGTCTATGAGTCAGAAATTTTCTTCTGATATGCAGCAAGAATTTGAAATGTCTTTACTTGGGGAACTAACATTCTTTCTTGGCTTGCAAGTGCAACAAGAAACAGATGGCATATTCTTATCACAAGAAAAATATCTTAAGCAAATCTTGAAGAAGTATGGCATGGAAGATTGCAAACCTGTAAGTACACCAATGATAACCAGATGTAATCTCAGTTCTAATGATGATTCCTCCACGGTGAATCAACCAGAATACAGATCTATGATAGGAAGTCTACTTTATCTCACTGGGCCAAGACCAGACATTATGCATGCAGTTGGGATTGTTGGACGATTCCAAGCTAATCCAAAAGAGTCTCACCTTCAGGCTGTGAAAATAATATTCAAATATCTACAAGGAACTCAAGACTTTGGACTATGGTATCCAAAGAATGCTAATCTTACTCTTCATGCTTACACTGATGAAGATTGGGCTAGAAATGTTGATGATCAGAAAAGCACTAGTGCTGGTGCATTCTATATGGGGCCCCGACTATTATCTTGGTTCAGCAAGAAGCAAATTTCTATTGCCTTATCTACAGCAGAAGCAGAATATGTGGCTGCCGCATCATGTTGCACTCAAATTCTTTGGATGATGCAAACCTTACAAGGCATTCAAATCAAATGTTCACTTCCTATTTCCATTATGTGTGATAATACAAGTGCCATCAGCATCTCAAAGAATCCTATTATGCATTCCAAGACCAAGCACATTCCCATCAAGTATCACTTCTTACTTGAACAATTGCTTGAACAAAAGGTGAAATTGGAGTATGTTCCTTCCAAAGAGCAAGTTGCTGATATATTTACCAAACCTTTACCCAAGGAAGCATTCGAATATCTCAGACAAAAGCTTGGAGTAGTCTCTGCCATGCAGAGGATCAGATCTGCTTAAATTCAGAATATTAAATTGGATACACGAATTTCATGAAGGACAGTCACGTATATACGCGAGTTTATACACAGAAAACCGCGTATGGGTATTTGCTGACAAAATTTTGGTTCAACATTCTTCAGCACAACTACAGTGTTGTTTGGTATCTCTGGTGGTGTTCCAGTTCTCCTAATTCTATTTCATTCTCTAATGTTTCTTGATAAAGATGCCTTGATGATTTGCTGTTGAAAGTGTTCAGGATGCATAGGCTAAGGGGGAGCATTGGTCTTATGGAAAGGATGCATTGTTGGAATTCTTATTATTTGCTGTGATCTGATTTCATGCTTGAGATTCTTTGGTCTTCATTGTATAAGTCATTTCTGTAATTTGATGAAAAGGTCATGTTAAGACCTATGATGTAAAATTGTAATATTCAGTCATGTAAGGACTTCTTCATTTTTTTAAACCCAATTGGTTGGGTACTTGAGTCACATATGTAAATCCACTTGGTTGGATCATTGATGTAAGTATGAGTCCTTGGTGATAGGAAAGGTCATAGAGTCATTGAAAAATATGTTTGAAGATCTAGCATGAACTCAGGGGGAGCATGGTAACTTCAGATCCGCCCTTTGCCCTTGATGTCAAAGGGGGAGAGTATCATGGTGTTTGAATAATATTTGTAATCAATGTATCTATCTGTTGTGGTGCACCATAATGGTTTCCATCAAGTCCAAAGGGGGATATTTTTGGCAATATGATGCAATGTGTTGTCCTTGATGGCAACCTACTTGATGAAGTTGTTCTTGATGGAAACTGACTTGATGAGTTGTCTTTGATAGAAACCTATTTGCTATTAATGTATCTACAGATCAGTTCAGAAGTAGTAGAAGAAAGAATTTCTAGTAAGTGCCAGAGAAATAATAAACAGGATATATCACAAAGAATACGCGGGTTTGTAACATCCAAGTCGTGTATGTACGCGGATTAGTACGTCCCAAGTCGTGTATTCCCTTTTGCGCTCCAAATTTACAATACCAAGGGGCATTACCATGGTTTTGGCACACAGTATTGAGTGCTATATGGTTTATTTGATTCCGTCCAAGAATACCATCGGAAGTGGTGTGGTTTTGGCTCATGGTATTAGTAAAAGCTAAATCTATTTAAGGAGAAGAAGATCATAGGGCAAGGTGTGCATGAGTAAGGGTTGTTGATGAATAAATATCTCTAAGGAATATCTGCATGAATGAAATCTGTTCTTAATTGATAGATCTGAATCTATGATGCACCCATGGATCTGAGGATGGTTCAAGATCTCTAGATCTGATGATGATGAATCTCTAGGATGATCTGTAGAAGAAGAAATGGTGAAGATCTGGCACAAAGTCTGCTGAAGATAATGAAGAAATCTAGGTAAGTTTATAACTCTGATCTGTTTTGTAAAGTTTTCCATTTATAGATCTATACGCTAGTTTGTCTCTTCAAAAGCACGTGTATACGCGGTCTCTATTAATGAAAGGCACGTATAGGGTTTTATGAAGAATAAAATACATAGAAGTATACAAAGGTTGGTGTACAGGAAAGCGCGTATGTACGCGTCTTCAGTAAATAAAAGTAGCGTATGATATTTCAATTAATGAAAGATCAGGGTTGAGTTTGTATCTGCATATCTATTCTGAAGTCTGGGTTAGTTCTGATATTCTGTTTACAGTGGTCTCACTATTCTGTTTGAAGTATTGGGAAAAGTATGTTATGAAGGGTTGTGTTGAAGCTGCTTGATCCAGTATGAAAATTGATGAAACGTGGTCTGCAGTAGGTCTGAAGGTTGAAGCCTTCAGTATGGAAGTAGAATCTTTCAGCCAGTAGAAACTGGTGTTGAAATCAGGGGGTCGAAGCTCCCTTCCAGGAGAGGCTGGTAAACGAGTCCAGGGGGTTGGAGCTCCCTTTCAGTTGCAGCTAGAGAACAAGAGAAGGTTACAACCTTCTGCAGGTGGGTGCCTGTGTGCTGGTATGAGTTTGCGCCAGTACAAAATTGTAAGAATTTTTATTTATAATAAATATTGAAGACAGAGATGACAGCAGCGGTGGTTTTCTCCCGAATTGGGTTTCCACCTTAAATACTGGTGTTCATGTGTATTTCTTATGTCTGATGGTCTATTCTGTTATTACTGCACATGCTTACTTCTTACTAAACATCTGGTGAATAAATGATGCAATGATTTAAGTAAAGAATTAAAATACATAATAAGATCTTTGAGCATACGCGAGTTTCCTTAAGGATATCCACGTGTATACGTGAGTTGTGTTCAGTAAAGTAGCGTATGGGTTTTTGAGAAGGAAAAAGAAAAGGTTTTATCAATCAGCTCTAAATATTGATTCACCCCCCCCCCTCTCAGTATTTTTCCAACACAATTGGGATTGCATATTACAAGGCCTTATAAAGATCTGTATTCTTTTGACTCCAAAAGGGTGAAGTGTTTGGGTATGATAAAAGATCTGGTAGTGAAGTTGGCCTAGATTCTGACCAAAAGTGTGGTAATGGATATTGTTGTAGCTGATATCCCAACTTGGTTTGGAATGTTGTTGTCCAGATCCCGGGGTTCCAAGATTGGAGGGTCAATAAATCTCGACCCCACTTATGCCACTATCCTAGTGTTCGGTGGGGAAGAAAGAAGATTATACCGTGAGTCCAGGTTTGTAAATATGGTCACCAAAGTTGATGGTTCGAACAACTCTCCGGTGTATGGAAAGGAGGGTAAATTTTCCTGTCTTATGCTCGAGGAGGATGAAAATTTCCTCCAAGAAAAGAAGGTTTATCCTCTAAGACAGAGGGATCCTATAAGCAGAGAGTAAAACAAGATTTGGACCTTGCAGTTTGATGGGGCTTATTCACAGGAAGGAAATGGGGCCGGGGTACTCATGATATCACCTAAAGGTTGCTTAGTTCCCCTCTCCTTCAAGCTAGAATTTGAAGCCACAAACAATGTGGTTGAGTATGAAGCCCCGGTGTTTGGATTGCAAGCAACACAAAAAATGAACATATAGAACCTCAAGGTGTTTAGAGATTCAGAGCTAGTATTGAGGCAAGTGAGGAGCCAATGCCAAACTAAGCACCCGCGACTCAGAGGTTGCAAGAATGAGGTATGGGATCTGGTTGTATAATCAGAGGAAAGTATTTACAGAAAGCTATTTATGAGAAGGAAATGTTGGCAATACTACATGCACTAAAGAAATGGTGACCTTACCTAATGGGAAGACACTTCAAGGTAAAAATTGATCATGATAGTCTTAAATACTTTTTGGAACAAAGACTATCTTCATAAGAGCAGAAAAAATGGGTCACAAAGATGTTGGGTTATGACTTTGAAATCATTTACAAAAAAGGGAAGTTAAATGTTGTTGTAGATGCACTCTCAAGAAAGGATGGAGAGGTGGAAGCATTGCTTTGTGCCATTTCTATTATCCAACTAGATTGGATAACCGAAGCAAGGGATGAATGGAAGAATGACAAAGAAGTGTGGACACTCATTCAAAAGTTGCAGAAAGATCCTAGTACATCTGGTACATTTAGTTGGAAAAATGATTCCTTATGGTACAAAGATCTCTTATGTCTTTGTAAGAATTCCCAACTAAAACAAAATATTCTTTTAGAATTGCACACCTCTCCCTTAGGAGGACACTCAGGAGTTTTAAAAACATACCATAGAGTGAAGAAATAATTTTTTTTGGGATGGCCTTAAATCTGATAATCAAAATTTTGTGGTGGAATGTTTTGTTTTCCAGCAAAATAAATTTGAGACAATTACGACCTCGAGTCTGATACACCCTTTATTCATTCCAAGTAAACGTTGGGAGGATTTTTCAATGGATTTTATCACAGGTTTACCTAAGTCCAAAGGAAATAGTGTCATCATGGTGGTCATTGATAGAATTATCAAGTATGCACACTTTTGTGCATTATCTCATCCATTTAAAGCAAGTAGAGTTTCTATTGCATTTATGGAAACAATTCAAAATCTACATGGAAACCCAAAGATTATTGTAAGCAACAGAGATCCCATTTTTACTGGAAATTTTTGGACGGAATTATTTTCCTGTTTGGGTACTCAACTAGCTCATAACTCATCTTATCATCCTCAATCCAATGGATAAACTGAGATAGTGAAAAAATGTTTGGAAGGATATCTTCGTTGTTTTGTATCTAATAAACAAACACAATCGGTCAAGTGGTTACCTCTGGCTGAATGGTGGTATAACACTTCCTTCCATATTGCAGCAAAAATGACCCCATTTATGGCACTTTATGGATATAATCCACCGTCCATCACATCATCTTTAAGAGAAAATTATATGGTTCAAGCAGTGGAAGATCAAATCGAGCATCAACAACAAGTTCTCCAACTCTTAAAGGATAACCTAAATTTGACACAAAATCGAATGAAACAATAGGTAGATCAACATCGCATCGAGAGAAGTTTTGTTGTAGGAGATTGGGTATTTTTATGGCTACAACCATACAAAGAAATGTCCCTCAAGCAAGCTAAGAAGGATAATAAATTATTGCTAAAGTATTATGGCCCTTACAAGGTGTTGCAAAATATTGGTACTATGACATACAAATTGGAGCTTCCTGCTTCTTCTCCAGTGCACCCAATTTTCCGTGTTTCATGCTTAAAGAAGGTTATAGGTGAAAAACTTCAAGTTCAAACAATATTGTCAGAAATTAATAAGGAAGCGAAAGTCATATTGGAACTTGAAGTAGTCATGGAAACAAGAACTCGGTAGCTACGTAATCAATCAATTTTAGAGTATCTCATCAAGTGGAAGAACTTACCCCCTGAAGATTCCACATGGCAGGATGAAAATTTTATACAGAAGCAACCAGGGCTACTCAAACATTGAGGACAACACCTTTTTGAAGAATAGGGGCATGTTAGGTCCCTATATTACTATTGTAGTCCCTGATTGTCATTAGTGTATCCCCCTTATTGTTATTGTTGTATCCCTGTAGCCCCATATTGTTATTATTGTGGCCTTACATTATTATTGTTAGGTCGACTAGGATTATATTGTGACCCCATGGACTCCTATATATAGAAAGGAGGTTTTTTCATTTGTGTTATCAAATATTTTTTCATTTATGTAATGTAGATGAGGTTGTCCCCTCGAAGTGGCTGATTTCTAAGGCGTTTATCTCTCTTTTCTTCTATTTTTGGAGCTAGTTCCACAACAATCAAAGACTACAGAAAAATCCAAGCCCATGGACTGAAGACCATGCAAATGCTGTAAGAAAAATTAAAGAAAAGGTTCTTGTGATGCCTATATTATATGTTTCTGATGAATTTTTTTTGAAAATTGTTGAATCAGATGCCAGTGATCTTGGTTGGGGTGGTGTCCTCAAACAAATTAAAGATAAAGAAGAAAAAATCATACAATTTTATTATGGTGTATGGAATTCTACTGACAAGAACTATTCTACTATTGAAAAAGAGGTAAAGGGAGCTTGAAATTGCATAAACAAGTTTGACATACATCTGATCAATAAAAAATTTCTTTTAAGAACTGATGCTTCTGCTGTGAAAAAAGTCTTATCTAAAGACATTAAAAAGCCAGGAGAATTAAAATATTCCAAATGACAGACATTATTCTTAAACTTTTATTTTGACATAGAACATATTAAGACTACCAATAACAACATTCCTTATTTCCTCAATAGGGAAAACCTCCAAGAAAAAAATCATCTAATGGTTATAGTCGCAGAATGGAATGTTAGGCATAATCATGAAACTTTCCGGGAAATTTCAGACTCTATGAATTGGAAAGATTATATGAATTCCTGAAAACTAAATTGGTAGCTTAGAAACACACATGTATTGGATGAAAATTTGCAACCCTATGGAGATTTACAACACCTAGTTCCAGAACGAAGGATCTATATGAAATGGTTTTTAACCATTCCAGATGCTTGAAAAACCTAGCAGATGATGCCCTAAATCTTCATTTCAAGGATTTAAATATAATATGGACAAAATAAAATAAAATATTTAATACTTTTCACAAACATGTTGTGATAAATAGAACCAAAGATCCAACATTTAATCAAAGACTCCTGTGGCCACAAAACAATCAAGAACTAATTTTTCCCAATTTTGTTTATGATTTTTTTTTATACAAAAAAATGTGGTAGAACCTACTTTGCAGAAATAAACCAGATGAAACCTATTATACACTGCTAAAATTTGGATCAATGTTCATCACCCAACTTCTACATCGACCGACATGGCTGAAACAATGATGGACATGGTTTGACATCAACAAGACTGTTATGGACCCCATCTACTTCGAATCAGATTACCATATGGCATGTGAAGGATGTGTAGATTATTTTCCCAAGCCCTGTAAAACTGTATTAGACCTAAAAAAATTTACATATGATGAGATTATTTTAGATTTCATTGCCAAACACCACCAATCGATAGTTGTGACTAATAAAATAAAGCATCAAATAGTACCGGGAAAACCCATGATAGTCTGACGCATATTTACTAAGGCACGAGACAACAATAAATATAACAAATATAGATTCCCTTGTAAAAGTATGTTGTAAAATTAACCATTGTATTCATCTCTCATGGAATTTACACGATAAAAACATCCACTTTGTAACATAATGTAAAGTCTAGTCACTTGAAAATGAGTGTGACTGGTATCGTGGGATTCCGATAACATCTCCACTATGTAAATAAAGATATCATGAGGTACCTCATGTCTTCACTTTATCTACCTTTTGGACAATTCTCTGTTCTCATTCTCACAGGACGATTCTCTGAGACTCAGAACATTTATCTAACGATTGGTGTGGTTTGATCCACATCTCAGAGCATCTATGGAAAAATATTAGTCAATATCAAGCATACCATAAGATGCTCTTTGTTTCCCCTTACTTATTATAAATAAGGGTGGCATAAACCATTTGAGGCTTTTAGAGTTAGAGAGATTGAGGAAAGAGAATTATCCCTGCTCTATATCTGAGTCTTGAAGGTGATATGCTTGCAACATAGAAAAATTCTTTATTCTGTATGGAGTCTTAGAAATTCTTAAGTCTGAGAAGCCAACACATTAGGAATTGTGAGCCTAGTGAGAACCTAAAGTGGCCAAACTTTCTTAGGAAAGAATCTTTTGGTTTGAGTTCTTTGATTTATAGGCATAGTTTGCAAAGGGCCAGGAAGCCTTCAGTTTCTAGCTCATTTTTTAGTTAATACAACTAATAAATTCCTTAATTGTTGATCTATGATAAGACCTAAGACTCCTTGGTTATAATTAATTATTCTGCAAATTAATAAAAGAAGACGTTTTCTGATCTATGGCTGCATAATATATCTGAGTTATTATTTTTACTGTGTGTGGTTCATCTGAGATTCATTGGAGGTTCGCTTAGGATATTGGAGTGAAAATTTGCACATATAGGCATGAGGCCTTTGAAAGAGCTTGTTTTGCATTGGATCTGTCTGAAGGTTCGTGTACAAACAAATCCCATGCAAAACAAGCTCTTTCAATGACCTCCTGCCTATATGAGCAAAACTGAACTCCAGGATCTTAAGTGAACCTCTAATGAATCTCAGATGAACCTCACACAATCAAAATTATAAATTTGAGATGTTACACAACCAGAGAACAAAAAACTGATTCTTTTAGTAATTTACAGAATATTTCATTACAACCAAGGAGTGTCAGGGATTATCAAAGATTGACTGATAAGACATTTATATGTTGTACTAACTCAAAAATGAGCTAGACACTGAAGGCTTCCTGGCCCTTTCTCCACTCTGCCTATAAACCAAAGAACTCAAACCAAAATATTATTTCCTAATAAAGTCCAAACACTTTAGGTTGTCACCAGGCTCACAAGTCCTGATGCACATGCTTCTCAGGCTTAAGAGTTTCTAAGACTCCATAAATCCTATAAAATTTCATTACGATGCAAAAGATCACCTTCAAGATGCAGATGTAGAGCATAGATAATTCTCTTGACTCAATCTCTATAGCTCCTGATGACTCAAATGGTTTATTTCACCCTTATTTATAGGAAGGGGAGAGAGGAAATTTTATAGTACACTTGATACCGACTAATATCTTTTTCGTAGATTCTTTGAGATGTGGGTCAAACTGTACCAATCGTCGGAGAAGTGCTCTGAGTCTCAACGAATCGTCTGGTGAGATTTAAGACATAGAATTGTCTGAAAAGAAGATAAAGTGGAGATATGATGTATCTCATGATATATTTATTTACATAGTGGATATGTTATCAGAATCCCATGATAACAATCACACTCATTACCAAGTGATTAGACTTTATATTATGTTACACAGTGGATGTTTTTATTGTGTAAATCCCACGAGAGACGAATACAATGGTTAAGTTCCCAACATATTTGTACCAGGGAATCTATATTTGGTATATTTACTACTGTCCCATGCTTTAGTAAATATGCGTTGGACTATCATGGTTTTTCCCAGTACTATTCGATTCTTTATTTTAGTATTGACTAACCATTGATGGTGTTTGGACATGAAATCTAAAAGAATCTCATCAGCTGTAAATTTGTTTAGGTCTGATACAATTTTACAGGGATGGTGAAAACAATCTACACATTCTTCACATGCCATATGTGTTACACAACATTTTATCACCCCTCCCGATCACTTCCCTTTCCCTAATCCTGAAGCGCCCTGGTAGTGACCATTGTGCCATGTTTCCATCATGAAACATGTGTTAAGACATCTTTCCAATACTGAAGAAAAACCCCATTTGATTCATTCCAGAAGAGCTAATTGAAAACCCTAATTTTCTGGATCAACGCTCCCTAGTGTACTTCTTCCCAACACTGATGACATGTTTTCTATATTACACTAGCACTGATCAGAACGAGTATGACTATAAAACCCACAATGATCCTCTTTTGGAAGTATTTTTAAAATGGAAGCGAAGCTTCGGCTCCTAGAGGCTTCGAGAACCAGCGAGCTGGTGTTTGTTTTTTACTGATAAGTTTGACTTGTTTCTTTTGGGTTCTTGTTCCTATAGTTATGGGATTCTTCCCTTAAGATGAGGGGCTTATCCCTTCATTTGTGGATCCTCAACTCCTTTTTTCCTATAAATCTATCCTTGTCAATCCCAAAAATTTTGGAAGCAACATAAAGAGTCATATTGCCTACACTAGTTTGGAGAAGGTTCCTTTGAGGTGTCTTGGCTTGGACTTGGATCAATCAAAAGGGAGGTCTTCAACATCAAGGCTTGGTTGTAACTTCTCCTTTTCATCTATTGACATACAACTACACGTTTACTTTCCATAAATTTTGTATGATTAAGTCCATTTATTCTAACGCTCCTTGATCTCTTAGATAGATTACTTTTGATATATGCTTGTTGTACATTTATGTTTGTATTTGTGTTTAGGTCCTTTTTGCAGGTATTCGAACACTAGTAGCAACGAGAATCGAGTTTGGAAGAGCGAAATACGAAGGCTTCAACGAGGAGCAACATCATAGCATCACCCCGAGATAGGCCATCTTCTTCGTTCTGTGTTTCAATTGTAATCTAGGAAAATAGATATTTGTTTGTTCCCTTTGTAGATAGACCCACTCTAGGGCTAGAGGGATCATCTCTGTCCACAGAGAGGATTTACCTAAACAACAAATTGGGGACTCCACTAGGGATCAACCTCTAGTCTTCTTCAACTCTTTAAGATTTTGATTTTTTGTCCACTTTCATCGAATGTCTATTTCTCCTTGGTTTCTGGATTCTATGATTAATTATAGTTATCAATCTCTTTTATGAAGTGATAAGCCTGGCCTTCTTTGAACAAACCCTTTTATTTTTTGTAACTTTCCTTGATTGGTGCCATTAATTCTAAAACAGAGGCGCTGATCAACGCTAGGTGCATTAAAATAGAAGCACTTATTCCCTTCCAACGCGAGGTCCAACATCACAGGTGCACCGCTTTCTGTGTATGATGTTTTAGGGTTTCTCTTCATTGATTGCTTGTGTGTCTTATTCTTCTAGGATTCCTTCTCTACTTAAGATTACCCTTATTCTCTTCTGTTCAATTGACTTGCTTATCTCGATTAGCTCATATTTGGTCTCTTTTCTTTCGAATTGTGCATCCTCATCATCCTAAGGCTTCTAGGTGCTTTGTGTCATTTGAATGGTTGCATGTTTCGCTGAATTTCAGACCTATTGTGGAGTCAGTTTTGTCGTTTATTTCAAACCTTTTGATTTGGTTTTCTTTCTTTTTTTGGTTGATTTCTGTGATTGGCGTTTTCAAGTGTCCATTCCGTGTGTATTTGGCTCTCTCTTCAGTCGACAAGCATAGATTAAATTTCTTGTATTTAACTAAAGGATCTTTCTTCGTGTGTCAATCAGTGTGAAAAGTGAAGAATGTTTTGTTTTGAGGAAATGATTTGAGATTTCCCTTCGGTACTTGATTATTGCATCTTGTGGCGTTTTGAGGAATTTCATTCGATAAGTACTTGAAGCAAGCGATTACATTTGAAGTGAGTTTTTCATCCTTTTTGCATTGTGTTTATATATAAAAAAGAAAACAAAGTTGCATTGATTTTGCATATAAACTGAAAAACTTAATTTTGATTGCTTCTAGTGCATTTAGTGAGAAACTAGGAAAGTGAAAGAGATTTTCATTTTCGCTTTGGATTATGCACTTAAAGAAGTAGTGAAAAATTGTCATCTAGTACATTTTCTTGAATGTTGCATTGATTGTGTGAACCTCTTCCTCTCAATTAATGTAGTTTTTCATCGAAATGAACAATTGTCTTTTTCTCATATAGTTGCATTTTAGGGATTCAAGTGACATCAGTAAGGCCTTAAAACTGAGACTTAAATTCAAGATAAACTTTAAAATTTATTCAATGAATCTAAGGAGAATTTGGAACTTAACACAAAACATTTAAAGGTCTAGGCTAGAGACGTGTTCTGGCGTCTATAAACCTGGCAGCTACCATTAACAACTTGTGTTGCATTCCGGGAGTGAAACCCTATCCCACGTACAAAATTATATAGCACTTGTGGCATGTATGGTAAGTATATATGGACGCTCTCACTGAATGGTTACACATTAGACAACGCCAACATGAACTTGTGCTCCTCATACCATCGAGTATAAAACGAAAGACCCCACTAGGTTTCTATCCTTTAGCCACAGGTAACCGAGTCTATCACCTTGTAAACGTGATACACTGAACACAAAATTCAAGGATATTTCCTACCCGTACTTCTTGGATTTCCAGGAGGTATTCTATATTTCACGAATACTTGGTAAACCCTTTTGCCTAGAACAATCCTTTTTTGATTTTTTTTTGTTTTTAAGTTCTAAAATCAATTACCCACGATAACATGGCGCACCCGTAAAGTTATTTCTTGGCCAAATCATGAGTAAATCATATATATATATTTTAAAAGCCTTGAATAAATCACCTCTTTTCCTATTTTGTTCTGAGATAAAGTCATCATGGTTGAACCATCAAGTTCGGCCTCCCCTTCATCATCTACTACTGAAGGTACATCACCACAAGTCTCTTCTAACACTTCACCATCGGTTGGAGCCCAAAGTGTTGAGCTTGCGATTCTTCCAAGTGTTCAACCCCTTGCTACCTGGTCTCCTCCCGATGAGCTAGTAAGCTACGTATTGTTTCCTCAAAGTTTGTTGTTTGATTCAATAGAAGTGTCTCCTCAACGACAGTATATCCCGTTCGATACACCATGTGTACCTTTGGTGCCTTCACCATATACACCTCGTACTACCTCTTGTCAGTTATTCCCACCTATGGCTTCTGAAGGTGAGTTCTCTTCTCCCCTTGAAGTTTCAAGTTCTCTTAGTGATATGGGCGAGTCTTTGTATGAAGGGCATCAGTTCCCTCCTGAGCATTTTCCTTATGGGGAATAGATTCTGCACTCCGTTTCACATCCATATACCCATCCATTGATCCCAAATGGCTACACATATTTGGGTCATTTATTTTTTGGTGTTTCAAGTGCCACAACATTGTACCAAAACACCATTTGGAACAATACTACGGTACCTACATCTAGTTCATTTGTATCTAGCGCATCTTCTTCTATCCTTGCTCAAACTATAGTGACATCTGTTCCAACACAACCAATTGTTTTAATTAGTGCTTCTTCACCTCCCGTCAGTGTACCAATGTCGACTCCCTCGATCCCAACTACCAAAGGGCAGCCAAAACTGTCAAATGTTTCCCAAGTTTCAACTGGACCATTTGTGAGTGGATCACAAACTCACATTTCGGGATCTAGTCAACCTGTTGGTAGTATCCCTTTTCTTCCAGATCATCTATTCCAGCTGGGTTAAGCTACGACTAGTATCAACAAGCCTTGCAAAGCCAGGTACTTAACCAACAACCCTATTTCCCTCATGGTTCTCAACAGTTGCAGACTCCACCCCTGCATCTGTAAGGGTTTCAAAGTCAATCAGGGACTTATGCATATCAGCGAGGGCCTCCTTTCATTCAACAACGACCCTATGTGCAACAAGGTCAACCCTTTGTTCAACAAGGACAACGTTATGTTCAATCCGCTAATCATTTTTCTCGCCAGAGTAAATTTTCTTATGCTCAACAGAGACAACCTTTTGTTCAACAAGGGAAACATTACACTCAACAAGGACAACCTTTTTTCTAGGTAAATCCTCTTTGCGGACAAAGACGATCCCCCTAGCCCCAGAGTGGGTCTAGCTACAAAGGGAACAACCAAGTATCTACTTTCCTATATTACAATTGAAACACAGAATGAAGAAGATGGCTTACCTCTGCCTGATGCTATGACATTGGTCCTTGTTGAAGCCTTTTGGTATTTCACTCTTCTAAGCTCGATCCTCGCTGCTACCAGCGTTCGAATACATACACAAATGACAAAAACAAAACAAAAAACGTAAAGGTGCAACAAGAATATATCAAAATTAATCTATCTAACTGATCAAAGAGTGCTAGAATTCTTATCACAATTGCAAACAAGAATGGAAAGCAAATACCAGTTGCATTATATTATTAATCAAATAGGGGAGTTACAACTTGTGCCTTGATGTCAAAGCTCTCCTTTGACGAGTAAAAATCTGAGCACATCTCCAAAGCACTCTTTTTCCGACTCAATACGGGAAGGCATAAGGGTCTCGACTCTCTCCTTATATGCTTAAGACAATCTTAAAATCCATCTCTATTGTTCTTCTCTTCTATTCTATTCTAGCTAGTAGAGGCATTTGAAAGTGATCAATTTTTAGTGATGGAGGAGGGGACATGGATCTTCTTAAGATGGGAGAAAGGCTTATCTCCTTGGGTGGTTCCTCTTTTGTAGGAACAAGAGACCCAAAGGAGGAAGCTCGACCATATCTTGATCAACAAAAATCCAACTCTATGCTCTCAAATCTTCTAGGCCATGAATTTTCATTTCCTTTTTTAAAAGGCTTCTAGAAGTAGATCGACACAGCTATGGGGCCCATACCAGTGCTGATCGATGTTGGTCACAGGCTAAATATTTTCCATAAGCATTGTTGAGACACTGAAGGGTCGCGCCGCTCCAAAAAAGTGGGTTTTTAGGGAGCTACTCCAGAAACGACTAAAAGAGGGATTGATCTTCAGATTGTATGGGATCCAAAGGCATGTTTTCCATGATGGGAAAAGTACACAGGGACATTTGTCAGGGTTCTCCCAGATATGGAAATAGGGAGTATAGGGATAGTGACAAAATTTTGTGTAATAGATGCCCCCTAAAGCATGAAGGAAAAACGAGAGTGAGGGTTGAAATGCTTTACGAGTACGTGTCAAGACTAGGACGCCGTCGTCGGAAAACCTGTGAATCAAGAAAATATATATATAATTGAAATATCTGATATAAATACATGAGCATAAGGAATGGACACAACCATTTGTAAAAGAGATCATGTAATAATATTCGTGGTATGGACACATCTATCTAATAATATAGACTCAGGTATGGTCGCAACCATCCAACTAGAAGAGTGATGCATACAATCATGGATAACTCATATTGCTTCGCAACCTGGACTTTATAACACAAAATCTAGGGTCTTGCACTCCTTCACGACCCAATCAAGTATAAATTCACGCATGTGAATGAGTGAGTTGAAGTCAAGCATGCAAGAAAATCTCTTGATTACCAGTCAATCATGTAAACTATTAACAGGCGCGAGAGAGACCACCAATAATGAAAATGGCCCTCAAAGTACTAACAATACAATCCATGAGATGTAAAAAAGGAACTGAAGTCGAACACTCATGAAATCACCCAATGGAAGGCCAATGATGTGAACCTGTAGTCAAATGTGAACAACCTGCCATTAGGGCATGCAGGCTCTAAGGTACTGGAAAGGAGTCTCTAGATAAAATTCTTGGATAATGACTTGGAGTCGAAAGGAAGCGACACGCCGAAGGAGGGTCATGATGTATCCCACATCATCGACACGAGACAAAGGAAACAAGATGGTTGTGAATCAATTTCGGAACATAGAATCAGGTAATGAATGAACTATAGAAGGGACTGCTCTTGAACATTATATCAACGACATGACTCCGAAGTTTGGTAGTATTTGAAATAATCATAGGATCAAAGGTCATGGTGACTTAGCAAAGACCAGATGAGAGGCAAAAATGGACAACCCAAACCCAGCAGGGCAAGTGACGAAGTGAGGATGACCCAAAACTGACACGAAACAAAGGATGTGTCATGTTCAAGAGTGACATACTACTGACACAACTGATAAATACTTTCATTTTTCCCCATCATTTCTGGCGAGTACCCCAATTATTTTTGAATACAAGCTTGAAGGGGATATCATATGCTTGTTATATAAGTTTGTCCTTTGGAGAAATCCATCCTAGTACATTTTATGAGCCCTAGGAAAGAGGAACTCGGTATCGTCATGGTGATGAGTCTAATGTCACTAAATTTTAATGAGTTCGAAAAAGTTGAAACTCGACACCTTTTTCTGTTTAGAGAATTTAAAAGAGGCTGAAAAGAAAACTCCATGGGGCCCTTTTCCTAGATAGTCCCTCGAATACGAAAAGGTAGAGAACAAAGTTTGAGATAACCTCTTAGTCATGATTGACAAAGGTATTCCTTTTTCTTAAATAGTTTATCCCAACCCGAAAAAAGGGGTAAACATATATTGGATAAACTACGTTTCGTTTACTTTAATGAGTTCAAAACGAAAAATACTCGACAATATTTTCATATTTTGAGAGTAAAAAAATAGCTTAAAGATGACTCCAAGGAGGCGAATTTTTCATTTGTTTTTACCGAGTCTAAAAAATTAATAAACTAAAAATCGTTCTTGTATCATTCGTAAAAAATTTCCCTTGTTGCTGCACAAAAGTTAACATATTATATGTTTCCAAGGAAAAATGATTAAAATATTGAAAAAAGCCCTAAAAATTACTTAAATAGTTATAAAAATAAAAGAAGTAAAAACATTTTTTACTTTTACTTTTACAAGCCATTGGAGGATTTTTTACCATGTTTTTACCAGGATCTTCAGGAGTTGACTGCAGCTAATCCCGGAAGCCATCCGTCGAATCGTCTGGGCCAGGTAAGAGGTATGTATGTTTCTTCGATTTCATTTCTTTTTTTCCAGTAATTTTAATGGTTTATTTTGAATTTTTGGGAAGATTTTTTTAAACTTGTTTTCGTCGGGGATCAATGCGGGTACCATCATCGTGCTTGCGTCAATCCCTATTCTTCTACAAAGGCTTCACGCCGATTGGCGCTCTTGTTTTAAAAACAGGCGTGCCAGATGCAGAGAGTAAGAAAAACAAGAAGTCATTTCCAAAAACACCATTTAAGATGAATTTTTAAACTTAAATCTTTAATAATAGTTTGAAAAAATGCTATTGGAAGGAAGAAATCAAAAATCAAAATGGCTATTGAATGGAGGGAGAGAGAGCATGAGGCAGAGGATAAAGAGGCCATGGAAGATCCGGATTGTCTAGCTGCCTTAAGGAACTGTGGGATCCTCAAGTTATTCCTAACCCCAAGCTTAAGATCTCAGCTCGATTTGCTACAATATCTGGTAAGCATATGGGACATTGGTTTAGAAAGATTCATAATCGATGACCAAGAGCTAGAGATCGAGATCTCTAATATCTATTTCATCACTGCCTTGTCGCAGAGTGGGGAACAAGCTCATTTAGTAGGAAGTCGAATTCTAGGTGAGAGCATGGACATGTTGATAGGGAGACGCTGCCCAAAAGAAAACAAGTCTTCAAGCAGCAAGGTTGACATAAGGACAATAAATGACTTGCCTATAAAGGTAGTTTTGCATACCATAGCATGTGCTATTAGGGCACAAGCTCCACATGAGGCTACCAAGTCTCAGCTTCAGACTGCCATAGACTGCGTGGCACCCACCATATTTAACTCATCAGAAGCAGTTTTAGTCAACATGAAGAAACTACTCACTGAATGCAAGAACAATCGCCTTAAACAATTTGGGTATAGTTCGATTCTAACATCATTCTTCTTGGAACGAGTACCATTGTTTCAATTTCAATGGGAAGAAGTGGTGGTGCTAGCACCACGAGATCCTCAGATGATTTGATATAGTGAGTTGATGCCTCGCTGAGGAGGTGGTCAACTTATGTCGTACAAACTAGCTTTATTTGTATGGTTGAGGTGTCAACTTATTGTGGTGGAGGACTGGCCATATTCTGGGACCAATTTCAAAGGCAACCGAGATCTTCCTCTTCTATAAGGAAATCATTGGGATGATGGAGGTAAAACTTGTTTTATTTTTTGCTAAGTTTTGCATGTTTATATTTTTTTTTGGTATACATGTTCTCATGTTTAAACTTATATATTGTAGACATTGGACCAGAAATACTTGCTGGGATGTCTCCATAGCGAGAAGAGTGATGAGGTAGTTCAAGGACGTTCCTTATTAGGAAGGAGCAGATAATGAAGAGGAAATATACCGGAATATGGATCAACTGACCATAGGGATTCCGAAATATACCCACATCCATGATATCTCTCGTCGTTACCAGAGGCACACTATGGGGGTCTCATACTGTATTCATCGGTTGTTGACTCGAGTTATCAAAGCAGTGACTTGTTATCATGAGCATCATGTTGACTAGTCTACTTTAACTTTATTTTTGCAGTTATTATTTTTTGGGACTTGCAAGTCACTTGTGTACCAGAACACATATGTATTTTTGGACTATGATGTGCTGAGCAACTTTGCAAACATGATATATATATATATATATATATATATATATATATATATATATATATATATGCTATATTTTCCTGTTTAATATATGATGTGATGATGATCATGGTTTTACAAATTTCCCAAATTGTCTATCTAGAACATAATTAGCCAATGCATCTGTTAATGTATTCATGCGTCTTGGAATATTATGATACGTAATATAATCAAAATTTATTTCCAAGAGATGAAAACGTAGATACATTCTCAAAATTTGAGGATTTCTGATGGAATATTTCCCATTGAGTTGAAGGACAATAAGTTGTGAATAAAGGTTTACAATGAGTTTCATAATGCCAAAAGTAATGGCTTCTGACATAAGTTCAATGACTACACTATACTCTGCAATATTTTTGGTTGTACGACCTAAAAAGATACCTTGTAGATCCACTAACTCACCATTAGGGTCATAGATTTCCCATGTTGCGGAGGATAGGTTCTGGGTGCTACGACAAATGCCATCAACAAAACTAACATAAGGAGTTAAAGACATATACAAACTAAGTAAAACAAGATAAGAAGGAAAACTTCTCACAAAAGCACACCAAACCAAATTGTACAAAAATGAAAACACACTAATGTACAAAAGTAATTATACGAAATAAATTACGCATAATAAATTTTGAGGTAAATCCCATTCCGTGGCTTATCCATAGGGTTTCCTTCATAGTCAATTAACTCATAGGCCCATTTTTTCAAAACACGTTTGAAAATGTATGGCCCATGCCACATAGGTCTGAATTTTCTTGCCCCCAGTTTATCGTGACCTTGGTCATATAAAAGAACGAAGCCTCCTTCAGAGAAGGTATGCGGAGAAACAATTTGATCAAAATGGGCTTTGACTCATTTCTTCTGAGCTTCAGTAACAAAAGAAATGAAGCAACGAGTTTCGTCAAGCCTTTCTAGATATAGAAGACGTTCCTCTTCTCGTGACATATTTGGGAGTAATTCAACAAAACTTGAGTGAAGGGATTTCATGTTCAATCGGTAAAGTTGCTTCCATACCATATATTAGCCGAAAAGGAGTAAATATGGTAGCATTTTTGGCCAAGGTTTAGTAAGCCCAAATTGCTAAAAAAGGCATGAGATGCTAGTTTGACTTGTGAATCCCAATGGTGCGTTGAAGCATGGTAACTAAAAATTTTTTGACCGCTTCAACTTGTCCATTGTCTTGAGGGTAATAAGGAGTCGAGTTGTCGAGTTGCAGACTGAACTGTGTGGTTAGCTCAACCATCAAGTAATGGCGGAAATGGGAGCCATGGTCATCGACGATGGCTTGAGGAACTCTAAACCGGGCTATAACGTGAATGAATAGAAATTGAGCAACAATTTTGGCGTCAATGATATATGTAGGATTACCTTGGCCCATGTGGTAAAGTAATCGACGACGACGATAATATAGCCATGCCCCCCGCCCGAGCACGAGCGACGTGTCATAAAATCAATGCCCCATTTAGCGAAAGGGACAACAGTAACAACTGGGTGTAAGGGCGTGGGTGGGGTGCGCATTTTCCATTGATAAATCTGGAAGGTGTCACATTTACAGATGGCAAGAATGCAATCCTTGAAGATGGAAGGCCAGAAATACCCAACGCGAAGGATCTTCCGAGCAGTGGCATATCCAGACATATGACTGCGACATGCCCTAGAGTGGCAATCATTGAGTACTCTCTCAGCCTCTTCGAGAGTTAAACATCGACAAAGAATTGAGTTGAATTTGACGCAATACATAATATCTCCTATGATGTGATAGGGTTGAGAGTGATGTTGAATGCGTCGATGATCAAATTTAATAAACTCAGATAGAAAAGTTTGAGTTTGGAGATACACATTGATATCACCATAACAAGGGTCGATAGTGTTGATAAGAAAGAGAGTATTATCCAGAATCTGGTCATCAAAACTGGAACAGACAAATGTAGAGGGAAGGGAGCATATAACCTCGACAAAGACCAGTGATATTTTAGATTTGGCAGTAGTAAATTCCAAATCGAATTCTTGTAGGATGACAATCCATTTAGAATAATTTCCCCTAGTAACTGACAGGTCAAAATTTAGGTCATGGGGTTGCAATAAGAGATCACTATCATCGTGCATAGTAAAATGTAATGCCGAAAATGTTGAACAATTTGAACCATAGCTAAAGCTAATTTCTCGACATGGGCATATCGAGTCTTAGTATCAATGAGATTGCGGATGAGGTAGTAAACAACGTGTTCAGTGCCATAATCATCATATTGGACCAGTACCATACCAATAGTACTAGAAGCAACTACCAATTAGAGGAAATAATCACGATGGTAATTCAGGGGATGTAGTAAAGGAGCGTTGATAAGAACAATCTTTAAGGCATCAAAGGACTTTTGAGTGACCTCAACCCACAAAAATGGGATCCCTTTCTTAAGAAACTATGTAAAACCTTTAGCTAGCTTAGCATAGTTAGGTACAAAATGACAAAGAAAATTGGATTTCCCTTGTAAGCTCTGCAACTAATGTAAGGAGGAAGGAGGGGATAAGTTAACAATAACCTCTACTTTTAGAGGATCGAGATGGATGCCATCCTTCGAGATGAAAAACCCTAAGAGTCTGTCAGATTCAATGAAAAAGACACATTTATGATGATTGAGTCGGATATTATAGTGTCTACAATTGAGAAAATTTTCGCGAAGGTGAGCTGGATGATCGTGGCGTTTAGCTGAATGGGCGGGTAAATCATCCATATAAGGCTGAACGATGTGCTTAATATTGTGAAAGGCATATGACATCGCTCATTAAAAAGTGGTGCCGAGATTTTTTAAGCCGAAAGGGAGCTTCTTATAAGAAAAAGCTCCCCAGGGACAGATAAAATAAATCTTATGTTGATCAATGGGTAGGTTATTAATATGGTTTTACCTAGAGTAACCATCCATGAAAGAAAATATCTCACTCCTAACACATTCATCGATGATTTGGTCAATAAAAGGAGTGGGATAGTTATATTTAGGACATGCACGGTTGATGTCACGAGAATCAACATAGACGCATATTGTACCTTGCTTCTTAGTGACAATGACGATATTAGAAACCCAATCTGTCAAAGGGATCAAATATATGAACCCAACTTTGAGAAGCGTTTCAACTTCTCCCTTTATAGCAGCTGCCTTTCTAGGATGCACGGGCGGAGTCGTTGACGAATAGGCTTCGCGTGAGGATAAGTCAGTATCTTGTGCATTGCTATACTGGGATTGATGCGAGGAATTTCTTCATATGACCATGCAAAGACATCTCGAAACTCTTGAAAAAGACTAGTGTAAAGCTTAATCTCATTCAGAGAGAAAGTTGCCCTAATAAGGATGTTCTCGACGATTCCTAGTTTGACAGATGTCGATAGGCATCATAATAATAATGTTTCCCATGTTTCCTTCAGAAAATACCTCATGCATTAAGACGGGTGTCTGAAGTGGACAATTCGTTGCATGGGAAGAAAATTTTTCAAGACACAAAGAAATTGCTCCAAAAATTGGAAGAAACGAAGAACGATGATGGGTATCGTCCCAGGATGTTTCCTCAAGAGAAATGGTTTCAACGATGCTTTCGTCACTGGGAAACATCTCATTCGAGGGATCAGAAGAATCCAAAGAATCAAGTCAAGGAGATTGAGAATACACGTCTAAGTGCATACTAGGAGTAGTATGGTCAGAAGTGAGGGTCGAAGCTGAGACAATTTCAGAATAGTCGAGTTTGACATGGCTTAGCAACATAAAATAGCCGAAGGAATCAACTTGATTAGGAGAATGAATGATCCAAGGATCAGAAGAAGTAGATAACATGTTGACTGGGACAATATTTGGAGGTGGGAGAGGAAAAATACCCATTAAGGTAGAATCTTTAAAAAATCTTGCCCCCACATTCTCATATGGTACAATGGTATGCTCTAGATATGGCATGTGGCCTTTCGAGGAAGAATAAGAAAAAAATGACAATTGGTCGTGTTGGCTCGAGGGGTCCTGAACCAGGTTCAGAGGTTAAGGTTTGCCAACAAACCCCTATACTACTGGGCCTTTTGGCAGTGACCTGCTTGCACAGGCCAAAGTCTCACCCGAAGCAGTATGGGAGGGTGTTGGAACCAGGTTTCCGCACCCTGAGAGAGAGCAGGTAAGTCAAGCAGGTCTGTGTTCCCAGCCTATCGAGCTTGCATTTAATAGATCTATTCGCAGGCTTATACAACAGATCACAAATCTAGTATTTAACTTCGCATCCACGTACGCAGTATCAATATATCAGCACAACAACTATAATCGCGGCAATTAATTGATCATAAATTCATATAACAGAAACAAAGATACTTTCGCAGCTATCAATAGATACTTTCGCAACTTAATCATACAACCCAAGTTCACATCAATCATTAAAAAACAGATCCAGATGACATTAGATATCCAACAGTACTTCGCATATATATTAATACCAAAATCCTCTTACAATCCCAAAATACCGCCTGTGCACACAACCAGCAGGGTCCGCACACAGCAGGATTGAGGATCTCCGTGCACACAGGCAACAGGAGTGCTTAGCCAAACAACCCAACAATAGATCTAATAATTCGTGCTTAACATCAATCTCGATTATTTTCTACCTTAAGACTAAAAAAGGTTCATCTGTTTATACCGATTTAGCCTATGCATCCAATGGTCCGCAAACCGTTGTTTGCAGACTCTTGGTCTACACTTGACCCATTACAATACCTTCGGGGCTTTGACCCACCCCAAACCCCTGCGCTAGACTAAATAATACAAAAAAATATACAAAAATGGAAAAAATTCGTAGCTTTAGCAGACCCTGTTCCAACAGTCCCCCAACACAATCTTGTGACTCGTCCCGAGTCACTGTGATGGTGGGGTCTCCACCTGTGCCCACAGCAGACTGATCGCTTCAGCGAATGGGGACAGCACACCTTCACTCAAAGATGCAACATTTTGCGCAATATCGACCAATTTCTGCGAAATCAAACCTTCCATCGCGACGGTGACACTCTCCAGAGTTTGGTTTAGCTGCTTAACAACAACATCAGCATCCTGTGATAGCTTGAGGGCTTCGTCAGCCCAAGGGTTCACGCGGTCCCTGAGGACCTTCCTTTTATGTCGAAGTTCATCCATATCATTTTGGAGGGTGTGGCTAGTTCGCAGCTGTGCCAAGCATTGAGCAGGAATCAAAGTGGGCAGGGTGGCTTCTATCTTCTCGAACTCTTCTTCCTTCTACACAGGTTCTAGTTTATTTGTCGCAGGATTGGGTCGCGCTGTACCTTGGTCCATATATGCATGTTTGTTTCCAATAATTGGGCGCCCTGCACGATCTGCCCTGTAATGACGTTCGTAGTCGTGGTAACCAACGTACCTCGCTGGGGCTGTACCTCCGGAGGTGTTTCGGGTTGTAACTTAGCCTGCAGATCCATGATTTGCTGCTCCATTTGTGTCTTCACCATCTGAGCTCATTCTGGAATCAGTAATGCACAGGTAGAAGGAATCTCATATGATCAGATAGATCTTCCTAAAGATTGGTATTTTCAATAGGTTGTCTTGACTGAGAGGAAGTTTTACAAAATTTTGTTTTAGGAGGCCATTTCGTTTCTATTAGAAGCTCGCAGAGTGGTTTCTTCAACAGGTGTTATTGGTAACACGTGTCTTCTCGGTCTGAAAATGGGTCGATGGATTAACAGTCTATCTGGAATAATGCGGACTTGACTATTATTAATAGACACTCTTTTTGACTTAACCTCTGGTTTGAAATAATCTTCAAGAGATTTATATTGGAAATACCAATGTTTAGGAAGATCTATCTGATCATATGAGACTCCTTCTACCTGTGCATTACTGATTCCAACTATAACATAGTCTTTTAAAATTGGCTGTTTCAGTTTTGGATGGACTGTATTATTCAATTGAAATGATGTTTGAATTAAAACAGATAGGTATTCACTGTCTTCAATCATTTTCAAACCTTGAACTCCTACCATTAGTTTCCAGCAATATCTCAAATGTGTATCAGTAAGATTGATAGCATAGTCTGGATAGATAGTGCCATACTGACATCTAGTGGCTAGATTACCCATGATAGTTCCAATTCTAGCATGATCATAATTATTATGCCGAGTATCAAAGACTTCAGTAATACAAGGAGTGTTTAATCCATGCCTAAACAATGGAGCAAAGCCAATTCTAATACCTCCACAATGAAGATATGAATACTTCTTATCTTTGGCATATTGGAGAAATTTTTTAATTTCATCTTCAGTAAACAAATTCAAAGCAACAATTTGTACTGACAGACCTGAAATCTTGATCTTGACTTTGACTTCTTTTAACAAAGTTTTCTTATTGAATATATACATGGTTGGTAGTTTATAAATATCTGTAGAATGAAGAGTAGGAGGATTACAACTCTTGGGATTCTCTACTGACTCATGTTCAGTATTTGGGTCATTTTCTACTTCAACTGAACGAGAATCGACTTCTGAAACAATTCTACGATCTATAGTGGTGAAAGAACGTAACAGATTTGACATTTTTCAATAAATCTTTCAAAAATGGGGCTCTGATACCAACATTAAACAGTTAAAGCAAAGAAGCTTCTTACTTGTAACTGAGATACTTCAACATATTCTTATCTTAAAGCACTTGTTTCATAGCACCGACTGCATCACGGCCTCCCCACGGGATCTTCTCTAACAGCTTTACAAATTCTCTCTAGCAGCCTTATTGATACTTTCAAGAAAAAGGAAAATAAGCTAAAGAAACTTAGATCGAATGTGAAAACACCATGCTTTATTAACATAAAATATGATATTCAGCAAGATAAAAAATAGCTCTTGAAAAAACACTTTTCACTCAGGACTACTCAGAATCACAACCAACCATGTCCTACAAATGACACTTGAGCCTTCTTATATAGTTTCTTACAAATATTCTAACCTATCTAGAAAGTAGTGAAAAAACATAAAGACGAAATTATTGAGGGTCCTGTCAGATATTCATGATCTAGACGGTGTCTACTCAATAATCCGAGTACAATAATGCAAATAGAATCTTATCACCATGGTCCTTTCGTACTACGGTTACTATCAAAGTCTTCATCAAAAGAGGATCTATGAGCTAAAGCAACTTCATCCATCAAATTTATATATTTAGCTTCCCAATCAATGTCTTCTGGAACTTGAGCATCTTGATACGTGTCTAAAAATATTGTAGACCTTTCTACTATATCTATCTTTTCTTTTCCTTTTCTAGATGCCTATGTTGTAGCTAATTCTCCTTTTTGAGATGCTTGTGTTGTAGATGATTGTCCAATCTCCGACTTAACCTTATCTTTTATGATGTGAAGATTCTTTTGTTGTGGTGTAAAGGGATCATCGTTCCTTTTCCATCTGTTGAGAAAAGACATCGGATTTATCTCTATGTCAAGGAAGGAATCTTTGTGGGCTTTTGAAAATGATGGAACTGGCTGTACTGTTAATTCTATACCATCGAGAAGTTCCCATTTAAAAATATGAAACATGTTGGTAGAAGTTTCAATAGCATGCTGAACCCAAAGCCTACAGTTGTCACTTATGATATCCTTTTCTTGCCATCCCAACTAAAAAATCATAGTTGTACATGCTCTACTTGATAACATCAAACTAACTATACATACAACATCAGTGGTCCAGTTTCCTGTTACAACATTGATGGTGATCAAAGTCTTTTGATTAATTACAAATTTCAAAACCTTTTGTTCACCTTGTAACTCATCAACCTTTTGTAAAATCTGTTTCTTTTCTATAAGTTTAGTTTTTCCAAACTCTTTAAACCATTGAGTTACCTTTTGTATTTCTTCTCCATTATTAACCAACTTTGAAACTTCAACTTTACCAAAACTGAATACTTGAGAAAATGGGTTTGGAGAAATGCTTTTTTCTGAACTCTAGACTTTGATAATCCCAGGGAGATGAAAATGTTCTCAAATATTGCAGGGATATTTCAATGCATTGAGAAGTCCTTGTAGTTCTCCTTTTTCTGCAAAATCCACCTTTAATCTCCCAATCTAAAAATTCTTCGAAAATTTCATATTGAGGAAAAGTATATGTTCCTGCAAAAAGCTCATCGTTTCTCTGTAGATAGACAGCTTCAATTTCATCAAGAATATCAGGAATTCTTAAAGTCCAAATATAATTTTCAATATCATCCTTGATATTGATCATTTCTAAATCTAACATTTTAGCTCCTGTAAATATTGCCAAAGAGAAATCCACACCACCGATCAATTGATAATAATTCAAAACCTTAAGTATCCATGGCATAGATTCAGTGTACTGGATTGACCAAAGATCATCTAGGATTTTGAAGTAAAATTTTCATCAAAAACTTTATTGGTGCCAAATATAATTCAAAACACTGAATTCCATTAAATATAGAAAATGTTTCTTTTTCAACAGTAAAATAATTTTTTTGATGAGACAAGAACTCACCAAATTCATAAGCACACAATTATTTTTCTTCTTCTCCCCTTTTTTCAAAAAGAATTTCTGCCCAAAACTCATCTGAGGCATCAGTTTGCAAAATCAATAAACCATCAATTGGGGGTTTTAGTTTTGGAAGCTATTGAAATTCAACTTTCAATTGCTTAACTGCTTGTGTAGCTTGCTCGGACCAACCTGAATTAATATGTCTTCTGATAGGTGTTGTTTTAGAAGACAATCTAGGAATATACTTGTGAACATAATTGAGAACACCTAAAGATCTTTGAATGGTCTTGGTATCTTGTAAGTGATCAGGAAATTCAGACAGTTTTGTTAAACATGTGGCTACATCTGAATTTGTCTATTCATGATATGTATTCCCAAAAAATCAATACTTTCTTGAAAAAGTACTATTTTCTTTTCTGAGAGAACAATGCCATGATTCTGAACTTCTTTCAAGAAAATTTCTAGATGTTCCATGTGAGAGGTGATATCTGGGCTGCAAACCAAAATATCATCAATATATGTAACAATAAATTCATACCTGCCAAATATAAAGTCCATTCTTCTTTGGAAGAAGCTTGTAGCATTCTTTAGACCAAAAGGAACTACCTTCCATTGGAAAAATCCTGTAGGATAAGTAAAGGCAGTCTTATGTCTGTCTCCTTCAATCTGGATCTGATAATAGCCTAACTTCATATCAAATTTGTTGAAGACCTTACTGTGTTGGATCTTCTGCATTATTGTCTCTTGGCGAGGCAAAGGATAATTAAAACTTTGAGTGATAGCCTTTAATGGTTTATAGTTAATAACCATTCTTGCTTTTCCTCTCACAATCTGAGAATGATTTCTTACCAAAAATGCAGAACAAGAATAGTGATATGTGCTAGGCTCAATCAATTTCAAACTTAGCAATTCATCAATTTGTTTTCTGATTTCTTGTTCATCATTTGGGGTGCAGGGAATTAACTTAGCTTTAACTCCATTATCACGTAGAATCACGATCTCCTACTTAGGACTCTCAATGTCCCAAAATTGTTGAGGATTGTTCGAACAACTTTTTAACAATCTTTCATAAATTGAACTTTGGTCTGATGACCAACTGGGATTTATGAGTGCCTTCTGTTTGTGCTTTGAATCTATCTTCTCTTCATAGAGCTATAACACTTCTTGCAAATTGTTTGAATCTTTCTCTGCCCTTCTAGTTCCTGCTGTTCTCTGACTATTTTCTCTTTTAGCTTCTGAGTCTGCTAGCTTTAGTATAGGTACAGAGATACCTTTTTTATTCATATTCAAAATCAATTTATCTTGACTAATTGTTACAGGTAACAAAAAATTGATAAAAGGCATTCCTAAAAACAAACTTGTTGATGGATCATTGTATTGGATGGTTGAAATTTTTACAATACTCCCCTCAACTATTAAGGAAATATTATCTACATAGTGGGTGAGATTCAGTGAGCCACCAACAGTTTCTGAAACCAAAATATTCTGCAAAGGTTTCCAAAGACCTTTGAAAAGAGGCGGCCGAGCTAAATTATTTGAAGCTTCAGTATCTACAAATGCATCAACATTTACCCAATATCCTCCAACCTGAACTTGCACTGGTATATACAACAGGTCATTGGTTTTTGCTATATTTTTGAGAATATTTTGTTCAGCTAAAGAATCATACATTGAAAGTGGTAATGAAGATGAATATGATGTTTGATTTTCATATGGACAGAATGAATTCAACTTCTTCAATGGAGAAACTGGATGCTTACCTTTGTCAATCTTGACATCATGCGACCAAGCTATTGATGTAGAATTATCTGTATCACTGTCTTCATCAGTTTCTTCTGTATCACTTTCTTCATTTTCATCACTATAGTGTAGTTCTTCTGAATCAGAAAAAGAAAATTCTTCTTCTGTACAATCATGAAAAATATTCATTTTTTGTGAAATTTCAGAAAGAGATTCATCCTTTGACATAGAAACATCAGTCAAAATATATACATCTGATACATGTTATTGTGAATCTACAACAGACCAATCATAAAAAAAATCATCAATTTCAAAACATGATTTCATCTTATTTGAAGAACTATTGGGACACTTTTTGGCAAAATGTCCTTCTTGCTTGCAAATGAAACATCAATTATTTTTTTTCGGCTGTTTCCTTTTCTTCAAAAATCTGAACTTTCTGAAAGGCTTCTTAGGAATTGCAACTTTCTTGAGCTTAAATTTTCCATATCTTTTTGATATTTTTCTTCTTTTAGCAAAAGGTGTCTGTGGAGTACTAAAAAGGTATGCTTTTGATGATCATTTCAGTGGCTTTTTAGTAGAATTTGTAAACCTTTTTGCATCATGAATTTGGAAAATAATAAAGAATTATAACAAAACATGTGAGAGTTGATATGCAAGACTTAACCGCTGATGATCGTTATTTTTCTGTGCAGGAAAAGGTGAAAATGAGGAGTTGCCGTTCCAAAGGAAAGGACAAAGACGAGATAACCGCTGTCCCTTTGAAGGGGAACCGAATGCAAACAAGGCTAAGCAGATCAAAGCAAATCGGCCCGGAAAAGGAGGAGAAGACACCAGCTCGGCGGAGAAGAAAAGAAAAGATGAAGGATTAACAGTTTGGCGAATCCCTCAGGATCTTTGATCCTGAGGGATCGTTGCTTTATTTATCTTGTTACTTGGACATCTCCGCCGTCACCTTTATATAAAGGGACAACACTGTTAGCTTGGAGAGGATACTTTTTATGTAATTTTCTGTTAAAAATCAACTCTGATCATCGAGTCTCGTTGAGAACTGGTTCATTGTACTTTTGTCTTATGCATTAATATAAACTTGGTGATTATCTCACTTCTGCGTCTGGATTAACTTAAGGCGGTGTACCCTTGGAGGCTAAGGGCCCGGCCCCGGAGGACACTTGCTTCTGTATCACTACGATTTGATTTCTGCGTGGTTTGCTTATCGTTGTTATTCGGTAATCTGATATGCTTTATAAGTTTCTATTACATGCTCTGTTAAGATTAAATCATTAAGGTTTTTACAGATAGAATTGTGTATTGACTCTGCATTATGTTACTGATCCTTTCAGAGTTGATTGCATGTTATTAGTCTTAACCGAATATTCTTACTGTTCTGTTACAGAGATTTTGTACTGAACATTCGTGTCATAGATTCATCTGAAGTTGTGTTCTTCATGATTGTTGGATTCAGAAATAATGTTGTTCTATTTGGAAGCACAGTCGTATCCCTGTTAATTAAGATTGATCAGATTACTATTCCAGCGTGTTGTGTGCGTATATGATTTACTAATGCTGTTCCATAATTTATCAATAGTTAGTGTTGTTTCATTAGTGTGCTCTGCTTGATTTGCCTTAAGAGTGAAAGATTGTTATTTGATTGCGAAGAGTGCATTTGGGTTAATATATTAAGTTTGGTTACGACTCACGAGACTTAGTTGTTCGATTTGCTGTTCAATTCTTTATTTGCTGTTCTATTTTGCTATCTGCCGTTCCATTTACTCGTATTTGTTGTTTTGGTGTGAGAGACGATCTAAGGATGTAGTGAGCTTCGGCATTCAATGTCTAGCTCCCAGACCCGTGGTCTATGCTCTAATTTCCTTTCCATCAGTTTCCAAAGGGATGGGTTATCGCTGCCAAACCCTTGACTGATAAGCTGCCTAGTTTTCTGAATGTGTGATTTATTCTTTTGAAGTAACTTAGTTATAGACCAGCATCCATTTACTCTTGTATCTTTAAACACTGTACTACTAGCATTACTCTGACAAGTGATAGCCTCAGACTGAGACACTCTTTGGAATAACAAAACGCTCCCGGATTGACATATTAATGTGAGGCAATTAGAGGTGAAAGAGACCCTTTTTATAGCTCTACATTTTGGCGCCTTTGTCGGGGAAAGAGTGTATCCATTTGTCTTTTTCAGAGTAGTGTACGAACCTACTAGGGAAGAGTTGGATCTTAAAAACGGAAGGTAAGAACCTGCGTGCGGAGCATGTAAAAGCCCTGCTCCACTGTCTGCTTTCCTAACAGATTTGTTTTTGCTTTGTTTGAATAGAATTTAGTAGTTCATTTGAGTGCATGACTAAGCAGAAAAGACCAGAAAAGAATATCAAACCTCCATCCAAGCCTGAAAAAGCTAAGGGGCCGGTGACCCTTGGCTGAACGACCTTCATAGACGAAATCTATAAGAAAACGGAATCTCAGCCATCAGTAGGCCCCAGGAAAATCATTTCTAAAAAGCCTACTAGTTCCCTTCAGGCCACAGGATCACCATCTGTAGCCTTTGCTGAGGTGCATAGTCAAGCTGAAGAGCAGGACTTTCAAGAAATTGAAAATTCTACTCCATAACTATTGCAGGAAGGGAATTCCAGCAACTTTTGTGAAGGAGAAGGAGAAACAGGGGAAACCAAGGAACCAAAATCTCCTATTGGAACAAATTAGCCATTAAATAGCCCAGATAAGGGGAGTGCTGCGAAAATCATTGTTGAAGGAATCCAATCTCCTCAGACATTAGGTATTCTCATTATTCCAGATAAGGGAAGTGCTATTAAAACTATCCCTGTCAAAACCATTCCCTCTCAACCTAGGAATACCCTCCTAGATATCCCAGAAGGTTATTGGCATATATTCGATCCCATGGCTCAGAACTAGCCAAATGCTCAAACCTCTACATTACAATATCCTATAGTGGATTCTGCAGAAAATGCACCCATGAAAGCTATCCCTCTTCAGCATATCCCTACATTTCACGGTCTCACATCAGAAGATCCAGATGCATTTTTATTCGAATTCGATGTGTTATGCAGGGGGTATGATTACACCACCGATCCCCAAAAATTGAAATTATTCCCCTCTACATTAAAAGGGGCTGCTTTGAGATGGTTTATGGGACTAGGTGGCGGGGTTATCAACAATTGGGATCAAATGAAAGAATCCTTCTTAAAAAAATATCAGGATTATTGTAGGTCTAGAGAATTAAAAGACGAAATATTCCAAATGATAGCCAGACCGAATGAAACATTGGAGGAGTATGTGGAACGTTTTCAGTACAATCTACAAAGATCTCCTTATGCATCGCTACCTTTACCTGATAATGTGTTAAAAACTGCATTAATAAGGGGCATGAAGGAACAATGGATTGAAACATTAAATATCATGGGAAAAGGGGATATTTATCAAGAGAATTTTGCTGACATCATTGATTTATGTATCAGGAGTTCAAGAGGCAGCACAAGAATAAAACCGACAGAATATGATCGGTTTGCAAGAGATAACAAAGTATCAACAGAAGGAGTAACACGTGCAGAAATTGGAAATTTATTAGAAAATTTCAAAACTGATATTCTGGGGACACTAACTACACAACTTGATATTGTGCAGGCTAAACAGAAGTAGATGGAGGCAGAACAGAATTTGGCGATCTTCTGCCCCCGATGCAGAAAAAAACATAGCCACAAGGAATGTCCACTGGATACAGTCCAAACATGCGCCATCTGTACAAAAGATCACCTTACGGAGAGCTGCCCCTCACTTCCTGGATTGAAAGCGGTATATAAGGAAGCGGAAGAAGAACCAAAATCGGTGTACTTGATCAACCAGCGTCGCCAGTGGCAGCCGAGACAATCTGGTATGTTTCCAAACTCAACCTCTTCTTTTCAACCTCCACAGTATAATGCTCAACAATATAGTATGTGGCAAAATCAATCTCAACCCCCATTTTCAAACTGGTCACCACAATCGTTTCCTTCTTCAAACCCATGGTTGAATCAAACAAGCCAATCTGGTTGGCCGAATTTCCCTTACACTCCACCATATTGGCAAAATGGCCCATATCCTTCACAATGGACTCCCCCTACTTCACAAAGTTCACCCTGGCAGACAAGCTGGCAAAGACCGATGTACCAGCCAGCTGGAACTATTCCGCTCCCTCAACCTACTCTACCAGCCTTACAACAAAATCCCCAGTCTAACCTGAGACCGCAACTCCCAGCCCAACCCAATCCCAATCCAAATAACAGACCGGTCCAATCTCTCCAAATCATAGAATCACCAGAAATAGGACCCGACCTGAGGGAGTGCAATGATCTTCAGTTAAGATCTGGACGTATAATTGAAACTGAGGGAGATAAAACAGTTCATATTGAAGATCAGTTACCACGAGAACATCAGTTGCAACAAGAGGATGTAAATAAGCAGCAGACTCATAATCAAGCAACCACATCCTCTCCTCCGTTCCCAGAACGATTAGTCCTACCTCGACCCATACAATATCCTGACTTTGACATTCTGGGAGAATTAAAAAATCTGTACATAAAAATCCCATTCCTCCAAGCTATTCAAGACATTCCTATATACGCAAAAACTATCAAAGAGTTGTGCATAAAGAAACCAAGGAGGAATATAACAAATAATCGAAGAGTCCAAGTAGTCGGTACTTTATCTGACTTATTATCTGGGAAAGAAACACCCATTAAATATGAAGACCCAGGAAATCCAATTATAACTGTTCAAATTTATGGTCAGACCCTGTCTAATGCCTTAGTTGATCTAGGAGATGCAATTAATATTTTAACAACCACTACTTGCCAAAAGCTCGGCATTACATCTGTAGAACCCACCTCTACTTTGTTAGAATTGGCTGACCGATCTGTGGTCAGACTAGAGGGTACTCTACATGATGTCATGGTCTCTGTAGATTCCTGGGAATATCCAACCGATTTCCTGATAATTAATCCAAAAACACGACTTGATGGACACCCGCTAATTTTAGGTAGACCTTGGCTTGCCACTGTCGATGCCTACATTGGCTGCCGGCAGGGAAATATGACCATAACCAGAGGACCGAATAGCAAGAATTTAGTTCTATATCCTCCAGCACAGCCAAGTGTCACAATAATCAAAACTAATAAGCACCCTGTATCATACCTTACTGATAACATCAGATCTCCATTAACTATACAAGAGGCACTTGATTTTAAAGACCAAACAAAAGATGATGCCATTAATAATTTCATTAGTCAAACTGAATCTCGCACACAGTGTCACATGATAGAAGCAGCATTTGATAATGAATTGGAGGAAGATCCTCTGAAAGATATGCATGACCAAACGATACCTGTTACTTCTGTTGCAAATAGTAAAACTGTGGAAATTGAACCGGGAAAAACTTTAAACATCAATGCCAATCTCACGCCTGAACAAGAAACAAAGCTCATCCATCTGTTAACAAAATATCAAGAAGCATTTGCATGGGATTACCCTGATATGAAAGGAATCGATCCCCAATTATGTACACACCACATTTATATAGAAAAAAGATGCCAGACCTGTGCGTCAGCCGCAAAGGAGACTTAATCCTCATCTAAAGGATGTGGTAAAAGCTGAACTTCAGAAACTTTTAGATGTCAATTTTATCTATCCTATTTCTGATAGTAAATGGGTCTCTCCGCTTGTGGTGGTACCAAAAAAGAATGGAAAATGGAGAATCTGTGTGGATTATAGGGAACTAAATAAGGCAACACAGAAAGATCATTTTCCTCTCCCATTCATAGACCAAGTATTAGATACTTTAGCAGGAAAGAAATTATTTTCTTTCCTGGATGGCTTCAGTGGATACAATCAGATTCAGATTGCCCCTGAAGACCAGGATAAAACTAATTTTACTTGTCCTCGGGGAACATTTGCCTATCGAGTTCTACCTTTTGGCCTATGTAATGCTCCTGCCACATTCCAAAGGGCTATCCTTAGCATTTTTTCAGATTTAATAAATGATGGACTTGAAGTTTACATGGATGAATTTACACCATATGGAGATGATTTTGATCCAGCACTAGATACCCTAGAAAAAGTCCTACAACGCTGCATTACTACCAGGCTTTGCTTAAGCCACGAAAAATGTTTCATGATGATGACTGAAGGACTTATCCTAGGACATTATGTTTCAGCAGCCGACATTCAGGTAGACCCGGCCAAAATCCAAATACTTTTGCTCATTCCCACTCCTACTACTCAAACAGAGGTACGCAACTTTCTTGGATTTTCTGGTTATTATAGACGATTTATAGAACATTATTCGCACATTGCTGCTCCTTTATATGCACTAACTGGTAACGTTGATTTTCTTTGGACAGAAAAATGTGACCGTGCTTTTGAGGATTTAAAGAAGCTCGTATCCACAGCCCCAGTCCTTCGAGGACCAAACTGGGACCTACCGTTCCAGATATCATCTGATGCCTCAGATACAGCTATTGGCGCAGTCCTTGGGCAGGAAGAGGATAAAAAACCATATGCCATCTATTACATCAACAAGAATTTATCCCCTGCTGAATTAAATTACACTGTTACTGAAAAAGAATTCCTAGCTGTAATACATGCTGTCAATAAATTTAGACATTATATTACAGGCTATCCTGTTATCTTGTATACAGACCATTCTGCCATAAAATATTTAGCAAATAAGCCTGTCACAAATGCCAGAATAACTAGATGGTTGATTTTATTGCAGGAATTTGATATCACAATCAAGGATCGGCCTGGAAAAGAAAACCCTGTAGCCGATTTTATTTCGAGAATACCAAAACCAATCGATGCAGCAGCAGTTGAAGATCAATTTCCGGATGAGCACCTGTTTGCTATTGCCGTTCAAACACCCTGGTATGCTGATGTTGCCAATTACCTCGCAGTAGGTAAACTACCAAAACACTTAACCCCTAATGAGCGCAAGCAGATTGTTCAGAAGAGTGCTCGATTCTCGTGGATTGGGGGCTATTTGTTTCACACAGGGGCAGACATGCATATCAGGAGATGTGTTTGAGAAGATGAAATCTTTGACATCCTAAAAGCCTGTCACGATGGACCGTGTGGTGGACACTTCGCTGACCGTAGAACTGGACATAAAGTATTGCAGATAGGATATTACCGGCCTACGATTTTCAAAGATGCAAAGAAATTTGTCCAAGCCTGTGACAGCTGCCAGCGAGCAAGACGACCTGGTCAAGCTGATGAGATGCCTCTGAAACCACAGTTAGTCATTGAACCATTCGAGCGATGGGCTCTTGATTTCGTTGGACCCATCAACCCATCATCAAATCAGAAAACATATATCTTGGTGGCAACATAATATGTCACCAAATGGGTTGAGGCAGAAGCATTGCCAAGAGCCACAGAGGACTCTGTCATACAGTTCCTGTTCCATCTATTTGTACGTTATGGCCTTCCAAGGGAAATAATTACAGATGGAGGACCACAATTTGCTGGGAATATATTAGCTGCAACACTCAACAATTATCACGTCCAGCATAAAATCACTACTCCATATCACCCACAGGCGAATGGGCAGGTAGAAAGTAGCAATAAGATAATAGAATCAATCCTAACAAAAACCATTGCGTCACATAGGCATGATTGGGCTACCCGACTACCTGAAGCACTCTGGGCCTATAGAACAACATGGAGAAGCACCAACGGTTACTCACCTTATCAATTAGTGTTTGGAAAACAACCCATTTTTCCCATAGAATTCGAAATCCAAACATTACGGACAGCACAGGAAGTTGGCCTAGATCTAAGCGAGGCACAAATCAATCGACTACAGCAGATCAATGAATTGGACGAAATTAGGCTCTCCGCACTACAAAATACAGCATTGATTCAACAGCAGCGAGCTAAATGGCATGATGCGCTCATCAAAAACAAAGTCTTCCACGAGGGAGACTGGGCTCTGTTATACGACTCTCGGTTTCAGGACTTCCCTGGAAAACTTCAGACTCGATGGTTGGGACCATACGAAATCCAGAAGGTGCATGACAACGGAACCTTCACTCTAATTACCATCGACGGTTCTGGATATGCATTCAAAGTAAATGGCCACCGAGTCCGTCTCTATCACAAACCACTCACTCGGGAATCCTTCTGCCAGCAGCTACGCCGAGACACTGATATGGAGATTTTAGGAGAGGAAGAGAAATCTTCCTCACCTGTAATTCATTAAGGAATTCATTTCTTTTTACAATTTGTACATAAGTTCTTGTCTTTGAGTCATTCTTGTACATATGTTTGAACTAAATGTTTTCTTGTCATTTTTGTTGTTCCTTTTCTTTCTCAAAATTTCGATTTTTGCCGTTCTGTTTCTAAAAGAATGGCATTTGCGTGTTTTTGCTGTTCCTTTTCAAAAGGAACAGCATTCTTGATTTTCTGCTGTTCCTTTTCTAAAGGAACAACATCTTTGATTTTCTGCTGTTCCTTTTTTTTTTTTTTAAAGGAACGGCTTTGCTTGTTTTGCTGTTCCTTTTCTAAAGGAACAGCATTTTGGATTTTTGCTGTTCCTTTTTTTTTTTTTTCAAAGAAACAACATTCTTTTGTTCCTTTTTCAAAGGAACGACATTTTGAGTGTTTTTATAGTATTTTTATTTTTGTTGTTCCTTTTTCAAAGGAACGGCATTTGCATTTTTGCGATCCATCGTCCTTCGTTGTTTCTTTTTCAAAAGGAACACCACTAGCATACTTTTGCTCTCCTTGTGAAACAACTTATTCCTTTTGCTGATCTAAATTGAGGATGCTTCTTGCCCATATTCTTCCAAGTCTTTAAGATACAGCTATGTACTTGTGCAATGAATATAAAATCACAACATACCGAAATCCGCAAACCATAAATCGCTATATTTATAAGGCTCTGCATTGGCAAGAGGACAAAAGGAAGGACATACTTATTTCTTATCTTTTGTTGTCATTGTTTTACTAATTTTGCCTTGATTGGTTATCTTTATCATGTTGATCCCTTTAACCCTCTTTGATTATTATTTAGGAATAAGAGCAAAGGGCTTATATCTTCCTATTGAGATGATAAGACTTCTTCCACCATTCCTACTCTTAAGGAGTGTTGAACCACCCTTTGTGTATAAATAAGGAAAAGTACTATATGAAAAACAAAAAAATATGTGAACATGATATGTGAGATGTCAAATGCAGGACAAGGGGTCTCATCAAGAGCCAGCCTACCATGATCATGAGGATGGAAGTGAAGTGGCATTCCCACTATGGCCACCACACCAGGGATATGGTCCAAAAGGTATATCAAATAATCGAACCTTGGAACAGGAGGTCTCATCACGAGCCGACCTGCCCACTTTTCGCTCCTTCCTCGTGATTAGCATTATGGTTAACTGGTCACCAAGCCAGCATAATGGTCTACACTTTGACATAACAACATTCCTAAGTATACACCAAGGATCATGGTTCCAAGGGTGAAAAAACAACTCTGCCAAGGTTATGGACACCTGTCGGCAGCAGAGCAGTGTTAATGGTATTGAAGTCACTTTGGTTACACCAATGGGCAAGATACTAATACTCTTTTGTTTCTTATATCCTAGGAACTAATCATATATTATTTCCCGATTTATACATCGCATGAACATTTATTACCACCAATCATGGCAAAGGAAGTGACCATGACCACTTGATATTTGGCAAGTACGACAGACGTCCTATCCACCAGCCTCATATCATAACACAGCAACCTCTTACGTAATACGCGATCAACTCTCCGCCTTGATTTCGGTAATTCGTTGTCTTTCTAAACATGGCATAATTTCATACGCTGTTCCTTTATGACTCGGTTGCATATCGGGTGCTGCTCCTTTATTTGACGGCTGGGACAGCCTATCACATTGCGGGGGGGAGGTTAACCTCATTATTCCCTGAATTACGTGTCAGATCACTATTCGGGAAAGATAGTGTACGACGGTATGGCATGGCTTAACGGCATGACATTTCTATTTTTACACAAGTTGTTGTTCATAATCCATTTCTGTTGCATACTCTGTGTTTTTTTTTCGAAATCTTGTGATTATCACCCTCTCTGTGTTTCAAACAGCACAAGCAGTTGTTGTTCCATTGAGAATCCACAGTGAAACCATGGGAGGAAAGGCAATTCGAAGTGAACCTCAGAAGTTGACAATCTCCACTGCTGCCCGGGAGATCCTGGAAAGAGCAGGATGGCTGAATTATCTCAGTCGCCTGCAGGATTCTAATGAAACAGTAGTGATGGAATTTTTGCAGAACCTGCAGGAGGATCACTCCACAGTAAGGGGGAAGCGGATAGCGGTCACCGACGATATAATTGCAGAAGTTTCGGGACTACCAGCCACCGGACCAGTATGGACACTAAAGAAGGAAAGATTACAGAAGATCATGGAAATTTTCCAGGACGAAGGCCAGAGCTTGAAAATTAAGGGGAAGGGAGTTCTGCCAGCAACGCTAGGAGAACCCTGGACGGAATTAGCAAGAACAGTGCAGAGCTACATCACCTGCGAAGGGAGGAAAGACGTGGTAAGACCACGGCATCTTAAACTCTTAGCTGTTTTAAAGCAGAAATGCTCTGTAAATCTACCTGCACTTCTGAATTCATTACTGCATGATGCTGCACGAAGCATAAAAAAGGCACATCATGTAGAGTCAGTCGTCAGTCACCATGGGTTAATACGATTAATAGTTAGTCATAGTCTCACCCAACAGCAGAGCAGCTGGGAAGAGCTGATTGTAATGATTGAGGGGGGATTGACAACACCATCCCCAAAACGTAAACATTCTACAAGCACACCAGAACGTCCGGAAAAACGCAGAGAATTAGTAAAACAAAAACATGTTGCTAGTGCATCTGAATGACCAGAAATACACCAGGAATCGGCAAAGCGCAAGCATGCCACTGATACACCCGAACAGCCAGAGAAGCCCAGAAAATCAGCCCGGTTAGCTCGGATGCGAGGAAGGCTGGAAAAGCTCCAGGAAAGCACCAGCCAACCAGTGGTAATTGAGGACGAGCAATCCTCACGACTAGAAGTAGAAGAAGAACAAGCTGAAGGAGAAAAGAAAGGAGAGGCCGAGGAAGCCGAGCAATCCGAAGAGGAAAATGAGGAAGCAGCTGAGCATTCAGAGGCAGAAGCTGAACAATCCAAACAGGAGGGGGAAATGGGACAGCAGGAAGGTAGCCCACTACAAGACCCAGTGGGAGAAGATGAATTGGCCGCAGTCCTAGCCAATATGGGTAAGTATGGCCAACCTTCTAGTCCAGTAGACCTCCACGACAAACCCCAAGAAGAAACCACATCTGAAAATTCACATGCAGTAGAGGCAGAAGAAGGAAATCTGCCTGTTCATGATGAAGAGGAGATAAGAGATACTGAACAGGAACAATCTGTTCCCAAGACATCAGAGGAAATTCCAGAGGGAGTAGGAGCAGAAAAAGCAGTTGCCCAGGAAGAGACGGAACCAGTCAAGGTTCCTACCCCAGAACAGCCAGAGCAGAACAGCGAGGAAGCACCCCAAGAGAAAGATCCAGAAACTAGTCATGGTCCAAACCGCAGCAGACAGCCTGCTGTTCCTTCTAATGAAACACTGGAAATTAAGAAATTGCGAAAGGAACGGCAGAAATTATTGAATACAATAACCCAGCTCAGACAGCAAATTAGAATTCTGAAAGAAAACCAGAGGGTAAGAAAGACCGCAGGGAAGAAAAAGAGGGCCACTTCAGTAAAATCCCGCAAGGCAAAAGGGCGAAGGACCAACAATCGCCCTGTTGTTCAAAACTTTGCTGAAAATCCAGCTGCCGTTCCAAATGATGTTGAGCAACAGACTGATATTCGTGTTAAAATAGAAAGGGATGATATGAGGACCAGTGACAAGAAAATCCAGACAGAGGCACCACCCTCAGGGGTAATAAGGGTTCTGAACTCCAAACAGCGTAATAAGAAAGTTCAGGTAAAACTCCCGGCCTCCACTGACCTATGGAAAAAAGATCCGAAGACAAGAACCTTGCATAAAATGATGAAGCAAGCCCAGCAAGAAGCCGAACAACTTAGAGAGAAAACGGTCCCCCGAGAGAAATATGAAGAGTTACAGCAGCAACTAAGGAACGTCAACCAATCCGAAAGCCAGGCCTTTGAAGGGTGGCGAAAGGAACAAGAGAAAGTTGCAAAGGTAACCCGTAGACTAGATACTGTTATCAAACAGATGGATACCTTGTGTTCTTTATACAATGATGTTTTAGCATGTAGGGCCCCTGCCAAAAACTATGCTTTGTTTTTACTAGAACGGTATTTACAATTAAAAATAAAAGTTGTTAAAGCAGGCGCCCCTATACAAATCAACACTGTCAATGACTTTATAGACTGTTGTAAACATTATGGGGTGAAGGTCCAGAGATTGCTGTGTGAACTTTATTTGCATGACCTCGTGCTAGATCAGGAGACTGAGTTGAACCCTGGCCCTTTTGTTGGAGACATCCAATTACAAGCATTCATTTCATTCGGGGTTAATCAGATTAAGTGGCTCAAAGCCTATAATACTTTCCAGAGGCAGGAAAATGGCCTAGATTTACAGGTAAGGGCCGAGCCTAGGAACCCAGTGCAGTTGTGGAAAGCACATAGAAACCTCATGAGGACTCCGGGTGTCATTAAAACGTTAAGACCCATGCATGAGGCACTCATTCGATAGAGTTTAGAATATTTTCTTTCCATCAAAGACCTCGCCATTGATGCAGCCAAATTTCAGTACCGAATCTCTAATCCAAACATCCAGCTCAGGGAACTGTTTAAGTATGAGAATTTTGAATTAGCTGCCAACCGTTTGAACCTCTATGGTGAGAGAATTTTGAAAGAAAGGCCATCCTGGTTAGGATATAGATTTCACAATCCAATTATTCGGCACCCTGCACCCAGATATCAACCCCTGTATGAGATGCCTGAGGGGAAAACGGGTTAGTTCTTTGACTATCTAGTCACTCATCATGGTTGTAGGCCTCCGCATGAGATTCCTTCTCCAGCCTATTCTCTCACTTCCTTGCATGTCAACTACAATGTTTTCATGAGGACATAAAACAAGGTAAGTAGGGGGGTGTGTGGAGTACTAAAAAGGTATGCTTTTGATGATCATTTCAGTGCCTTTTTAGTAGAATTTGTAAACCTTTTTGCATCATGAATTTGGAAAATAATAAAGAATTATAACAAAACATGTGAGAGTTGATATGCAAGACTTAACCGCCGATGATCGTTATTTTTCTGTGCAGGAAAAGGTGAAAATGAGGAGTTGCCGTTCCAAAGGAAAGGACAAAGACGAGATAACTGCTGTCCCTTTGAAGGGGAACCGAATGCAAACAAGGCTAAGCAGATCAAAGCAAATCGGCCCGGAAAAGGAGGAGAAGACACCAGCTCGGCGGAGAAGAAAAGAAAAGAGGAAGGATTAACAGTTTGGCGAATCCCTCAGGATCTTTGATCCTGAGGGATCGCTGCTTTATTTATCTTGTTACTTGGACATCTCCGTCGTCACCTTTATATAAAGGGACAGCACTGTTAGGTTGATAGGATACTTTTTATGTAATTTTCTGTTAAAAATCAACTCTGATCATTGAGTCTCGTTGAGAACTGGTTCATTGTACTTTTGTCTGATGCATTAATATAAGCTTGGTGATTATCTCATTTCTGCGTCTGGATTAACTTAAGGCGGTGTACCCTTGGAGGCTAAGGGCCCGGCCCCAGAGGACACTTGCTTCTGTATCACTACGATTTGATTTCTGCGTGGTTTGCTTATCATTGTTATTCGGTAATCTGATATGCTTTATAAGTTGCTATTACATGCTCTGTTAAGATTAAATCATTAAGGTTTTTACAGATAGAATTGTGTATTGACTCTGCATTATGTTACTGATCCTTTCAGAGTTGATTGCATGTTATTAGTCTTAACTGAATATTCTTACTGTTCTGTTACAGAGCTTTTGTACTGAACATTCGTGTCATAGATTCATCTGAAGTTGTGTTCTTCATGATTGTTGGATTCAGAAATAATGCTATTCTATTTGGAAGCATAGTCGTATCCCTGTTAATTAAGATTGATCAGATTACTATTCCAGCGTGTTGTGTGCGTATATGATTTACTAGTGCTGTTCCATAATTTATCAATAGTTAGTGTTGTTCCATTAGTGTGTTCTGCTTGATTTTCCTTAAGAGTGAAGATTGTTATTTGATTGTGAAGAGTGCATTTGGGTTAATAGATTAAGTTTGGTTACGACTCGCGAGACTTAGTTGTTCGATTGCTGTTCCATTTTAGAATTACTGTTCCATTCCAGATTTGCTGTTCAATTCTTTATTTGTTGTTCCATTTACTCGTATTTGTTGTTTTGGTGTGAGATATGATCTAAGGCTATAGTGGGCTTTGGCATTCACTGTCTAGCTCCCAGACCCGTGGTCTATGCTCTAATTTCCTTTCCATCAGTTTCCCAAGGGATGGGTTATCGCTGCCGAACCCTTGACTGATAAGCTGCCTAGTTTTCTAAATGTGTGATTTATTCTTTTGAAGTAATTTAGTTACAGACAAGCATCCGTTTATTCTTGTATTTCTTAAACACTGTACTACTAGCATTACTCTGACAAGTGATAGCCTCAGACTGAGACACTCTTTGGAATAACAAAACGCTCCCGGATTGACATATTAATGTGAGGTAATTAGAGGTGAAAGAGACCATTTTTATAGCTCTACAGTGTCCAAGGCAGTACAGATCTACAAACATCAGCACTGGGAGTTACATCTTGTGCCTTTTTTGCCAACACAGATATTTCACCTTTTCATTGCATCTATATAAAAGATCTACCCAATAAATTTGATCAATCTTCTTGTTTTGGACATCTAAATATTTCATGATCAGATCTCCTAAGTTACCAGGAAATTTTGAAAAAAATGAAACATTTATAAGCAGAGTCATTATAAAGATTAGCCTTGAATACTTTTGATATAAAATCTTGTCTAAACTGATCTAGAAATTTTAAATCCTTCAATTCCATTATGGTAAGATCAGTTAATATTTGTTTCTTTTCGTCTACAGGCTCTGGCACAAATTGAGTTTTTAACATGATTTCAAGTGTGGATAATCCTAACTCAGCCACTGCTCTTCTTTCTTCATCTATTGTTCCCATCCACCAGTCATAAACTATGCCGGTCATTCTCTTCTCGGCTAGGACCATAATAGAAATATTATCCAATTTGGTGGTAACTTACATTTGGTATAATGCACCAATACAAATTCTAATAGACTCTCCTCGATTTGAAGACTTATCCAGATCTAACACATATCAACTTGTATTAGCAAAAAATAAATCTTCTTCTACTCTGGGATATTTCTGAACTTCTCTAACCATATGAGATTTATTTTGATTCTGAATAGAAGGAAAAATTAAAGAAGGAAACTTGAAGGCAGCGTTTTCTAAAGTTATAACTTCAGATTTAGAATTTCTAGTCTTTGAGGTTTTTTCTTTTGCGACCTGCAACTGTTCTTTAACAGTTTTCTTTTTAGAAGCTTCAACACTAGTTTCTGGGGTACTTGCTTCTGTTTCTTCTTCTTCTTGTAGATCCCAATAGTTTGGAGTGTTCATATCAATTGTGAACTTGGGACCTTTTGTTTCTTTTGCTTTCTTCTTTTCTTTCTTTCTTTTTCTAGCTTCTTTTTCTGCTTTTTCTTATTGTTGCTCTTCATAAAGCAATTTCAAGTTAGTCATTATAAGCTCATTATGTTTACCTAAGTTTTCAAACACTTCTTCAGCATGTGAACACCAAGTGGTAAGATAGTTTCCAATTTGATAGACTTGATCCAGTTCATTGGCGTTTGATGAATTATGCTCTATCAAAGTAGCACAATCAAATCTGGTTGAAGGTTGTCTTGAATGAGAGGAAGTTGTACAGAATTTTGTTTTAGGAGGCCATTCCCCCCTTTTACAAAATGACGATTGGCATACTTCCATTCTTCCATTGGTGGAAAATGAGAAGTGGAAGTTCTAAACATTTTATTTACAACAAAAAAAGGGTTTTACTTCTGGTATGTACAATTCATTTGCAGACAAAATAGGTTGATTTGGGAAAATCTGAGCAATTGATTTGGTATTTCTATTAGAAGCTTGCAGAGAGGTTTCTTCAACAGGTGTTATTGGTAACACATGTCTTCTGAGTCTGAAAATGGGTCAATGGATTGACGGTCTATCTGGAATAATGCAGACTTGACCATGTTGAGAATGCAACAAGATGACAGAGCTTAGTGGAAAGAAGTCGCCTTCACTAAGTGGCCCCGCAGGGTATTTTTGGTGCAAAGTCTATTTTTAGACTATGTCTATTTTTAGACATGTCGATCATGATTCTATGAGTTGCAGGATGATATTTGTGGAGGGATGGTAAAGTTTGAAAAATAGATGGACTTCTATTTTTAGACATACTGGGCGGAATCTATTTTTAGATTTCCAGTCTAAAAATAGATATGTCGAATATTATTAGCTCTTAATAATATTTGGACTATAAACATTATCTTATCCTCTTGGAGCACTTCAGTTTGATGCCTGGATGTGGCACATGCAGCTGACAGAAGGAATTACGCTATTCCTACGGTCTAAGTGTAGCTATTGCATGATGACTTCATTTAGAACTGATGTGAGTGAGTTTGGTGGAGTTGACTGAGGAGTTGATGGAGTTATGTCCAGTTTGACTTAGTTGAACTAGTTGTATTTAGTCTAACTGATTAATACACTAGTGATGAGTGGTGTGAATTAATTATTAATTAATTCACTAATTATTAACTCATAAATCAACTAATGAACACATCAGTTAACTTCAGTGCATGGACATTTTCAGTGGAGATCAGTGATGGAGGTAGGTGAAAGAGCAAGTTGACTATTAGTTGTGACTATACTGGTGCATGAGATTTGCACACACATTGATGGAGAAGCCAGTGAGGATTGTGCAGTACATCTTGGTGGGATTCGAACTTGGATCTCATGATTATCCATATTGGATTACGCAGTAGAGGCTGGCTAACAGGTGGAGCAGATTGGAGCAAGTGATTTGCATGATCTGAGCTTGTGTAGTGTGTAGCATGGGAGATAGTGTTGAGAGCTTGTGAGGAGTTTGTACTATGATTGTTACATGATCTCTATCATTATAATATACAGATAGTCGGGGGTTTTCAGCTTTAAGCTTTCCCATAAATACTGTGTTTATATGTGTGATTGTTTATGGTTTTAATGTGCGCATGCGATTGTTATAATTCCGTAAATTGATGATCAATAGTAGAAGAGGTTATGTATTATGCACGAAGCTCAAATAGTGTGTGATCAGGATAATCTCGGTGAATAATTTAATATTTATTCAAATTTCTACATGGTATCGGAGCGATATTGATCATTGGAGCAATTGCAGAACATTGAAGCGGTTGAGTTTTATGCTGGTGGAATTCGAATTTGCAGCAGTGTTTTCTTGGTGTCGAAGTTGAGATGTCTTTCAACGGATTGTGATTGGAGTATGCCCTTGAGGGCAGCTCGAATTATATTTCATGGAAGGACAGGATGGAGGCGGTGTTAGATGAAATGGGTTTAAGGATTTCATAGATGTTTAAGTCCCAAAGCCTACTTCTAATGGAGGTCAATTATACTTGGAAAATAGCTGATTAAAAGTGTCATGACTTGCGTGGAGGGTGTGTGAAGGATCACATAGTGTCTAGCCTTCATGGTAAGGCTTCTCCATTCTTGATGTGGAAAGCTTTGACATATTTATTTCAAAGCAAGAGCGACCAGAGGAAGTTGGCGCTCAAGGATAAACTCATAAACATAAAAATGGAGAAAGGCGACAATATGCCCAAGTACCTCATGAAGTTCATCCAATGTAGGGATGAGCCGGGAAGTGTGGGGGTTACTGTTGATGACGAGGACTTGGTGAGCTTGGCTCTCCTTGGGCTTCCGAAGAGTTGGCATTCCTATCAGGACTCTGTCAATGGTCGGGAGAAATTGCCAGGATGGGAGCGACTTTGGTCGGATCTTGTGCAAGAGGAGATAAGGCGAAGTACCAGGGACGGATCGTCATCAAAGAACTCTGATGAAGAGAATTACGCTTTGGCTGCCAAAGCAAAGAAGGGGAAGAGAAAGAAAGCTTCTCATTCCGGTGCGAAAGGCAAGAAGCAGGACATGTCCAAGGTGAAGTGCTTTCACTGTCACCAACACGGACATTATGCCACAAATTGTCCGTAGAAGAAGAAAAATAAGCAGGCTGCTGGATCTGCAGCTGGAGAGGCCTTAGCCTCGCAGTTTGAGCTAGATTTTTCGCTAATTGCATGCTTGGTCTCAAGTGTGGCGGGATCAGTGTGGTTTCTGGACAGTGGTGCGTCTTTTGACATGACAGGAGATCAAGATTTGTTTACTGATCTAGATGAGAAAGATCTTAGAGTGCACATCGAGATGGGCGATGATGGTAGATACAGTGCGACCGATATCGGTACCATTTCCTTTGAGAGGGAGTCTGTTAAACCCTTCGTATTGAATGAAGTGATGCATGTTCTAGGATTGAAGAAGAATCTTATCTCTGTGGCGATGTTATAAGACAAGGGATATGATGTTGTCTTTAGCGAGGGAAAGGCTTTCTTGCGCAGTAAGGCAACTGGTGAGACCCGGAGGATAGGGGTTCGAGTTAAGAACCTTTATCAATTGTAGGTAGATGGATGCGCAGCAATGGCAGGCAAGGCAGAAGGAGTGGTGAGCCGGGATGATGGCGAGTTGTGGCACCGGAGATTGGGCCACCTTCACCATGGAGCTTTGAATATACTGCAGCAGATTTCTACTGGGCTTCCTAAAGGCACTCTTGCGCAGTCAGATCAGTGCAAGGGGTGTACCTTGGGAAAATTTGTGAAAGCCACCTTTCACGAGAAGGATAGTCACGCCACGATGATCCTTGAGATAATTCACACAGACGTGTGTGGACCTTTCTCAGTAGCTTCGACAGCAAAGCACAGGTACTATGTGATATTTTTTGATGATTTTTCTCGTAAGTGCTGGATCTTCTTCATGCAGAAGAAGAGAGAGACATACTCAAAGTTCTGTGAGTTCAAGGCACTGGTTGAGAAAGAATCGGGGAAGCAGGTGAAGGCTCTTAGGAGCGACAATGGTGGTGAATTCATCTCTGGCGAATTCATAGCACCTCATAACCCACAGCAGAACGGGGTTGTTGAGCGGAAGAACAGAACGATCGTGGGTGCTGCATGGGCGATGTTGCATGATCAGGGCCTACCCATTCACTTGTGGGTGGAGGCATGCAATACTGCAGTATATGTGCAGAACCGTTGTCCTCACAAGATACTTGGCATGAGTACACCCGAGGAGGCGTTTTCTGGTAAGAGGCCTAATATTTCCCATTTGAGGATTTTTGGTTCACCTGTTTACATTCATGTGACGAAGGATGCCAGGAAGAAGCTGGAGCCGACCGCAGAGGTTGGGATATTTGTGGGGTACACTGATACGCCCCACAACTATCGTGTGTATTTTCCAGACAGTCGCAAGACTGTTGTGCGACGGGATATCAAATTTCAAGAGGAGAAAGCCATGAAGTGTTCGCTTGAGAGGGAGCCACACTTGCATGTAGAGGAGGAGCTATTAGTTCCTAAGGATGAGCCTCAGGATGTGGATCAGCCACAAGAGGAGGTTCATGGAGTGGAAGAGACCACTCAGGCAGCGCCAACCATCAGAGGGCGGAAGCGCACTACAGAAGCTGAGCGACTGGCTCAAGATGTAGAGAAGGTTGTAGGAGCACCTACATCACAGCGCAGACAGAGACAGTCACCTGACCAGTATACTGGATACATGGCTCTTATGAGCAAGTGTATCGTGACAGAGCCATCCTCTTTCGAGGAAGCTGTGGAGTAACCCGCATGGGTAGATGCCATGCTGGAAGAGTATGATTCGATTGTCAGAAACAGTGCATGGGAGATTGTCCCGAGGCCAGAAGGGAAATCAGTGGTGGGTTCGAGATGGATCTACAAAGTGAAGCAGGCAGCTGACGGGAGTGTGGAGAAGTATAAGGCAAGATTTGTTGCCTGAGGCTTTTCACAGATTGAGGGGATCGATTATGAGGAGACCTTTGCACCTGTCGCAAGGTATTCTTCCATACGAACGATTCTTGCTCTCTCAGCGCAGATGGGGTGGCACATTCATCAGATGGATGTGAAGACTGCGTTCCTCAACGGATTCATTGAGGAGGAGGTGTACATAGAGCAACCCGAAGGTTTCGAGATCTTCAGCAGCGAGTCACATGTGTGCAGGCTCAAGAGAGCGTTGTATGGGTTGAAACAAGCACCTCGTGCTTGGTACACACGGATAGACAGTTATTTCACCGGACTTGGATTCTCCAAGAGTGAGGCAGATCCGAACCTATACTAGATTGTGGTGGAGGGTAAGTTGCTGATCATTGTACTTTATGTAGATGATTTGATTTTGACAGGTGATGAGCTGTTGATACTCTCATGCAAGGAGGATCTTGCAAAAGAGTTTGAGATGAAGGACTTGGGCCTCCTTCATTATTTCCTAGGATTGGAAATTTTGCAATGCAATGATGGACTGTTTGTTTCTCAAGGTAAGTATGCCCGGGAGATACTGGAGAAGTTCAACATGCATGGCTGCAAGCCTGTTGATACTCCTCTTCCTGGTGGTTGGAGGAAGGAGGATGCTACTTCAGCGGAGGTAGTGGATGCCACTGTTTATCGACAGTTGGTGGGGTACCTTATGTATCTGGTCAATACACGACCCGATATATGCTATGCAGTTAACCAGCTTTCACAAGTTATGGTTAAGCCTACCAAGCTCTTCTGGAAGGCAGGCAAGTATGTATTGCGTTATCTCAGAGGCACATCAGGATATGGATTATGGTACAGATAGTCGGATGAGGTGAGGCTATGTGGCTTCACGGATGTAGATTGGGCAGGGAGCCCAACGGATAGAAAGAGCACATCTGGAGGGATTTTCAGTATCGGGTCGACAGCAGTTTCTTGGTATAGCAGGAAGCAGAGATCCGTGGCACTCAGTTCAGCAGAGGCCGACTATATGGTAGCGAGTTTGGCTGCATGCGAGGCTATATGGATGAGGAAGATCCTGGTCGAGTTGTTCGGTTCACACTTGGAGCCTACTGTGATTTATTGTGATAACCAGAGTTGCATCAAACTCTCGGCTAATCCAGTATTTCATGATAGATCCAAACACATTAACATCCGGTATCATCATATCATAGATTGTGTGCAGCAGAGGATCATGTTACTTTCATACATTCCTATGGAGGATCAGGATGCTGATATCTTGACGAAGGCGCTCACCAGGAGAAAATTTGAATACCACAGGGGTAGGATAGGGGTTGTAGATAATCCGTATCTTGTTGAGAGGGAGTGTTGATAATGCAACAAGATGACAGAGCTTAGTGGAAAGAAGTCGCCTTCACTAAGTGGGCCCGCAGGGTATTTTTGGCGCAAAGTCTATTTTTAGACTATGTCTATTTTTAGACATGTCGATCATGATTCTATGAGTTGCAGGATGCTATTTGTGGAGGGATGGTCAAGTTGGAAAAATATATGGACTTCTATTTTTAGACATACTAGGCGGAATCTATTTTTAGATTACCAGTCTAAAAATAGATATGTCGAATATTATTAGCTCTTAATAATATTTGGACTATAAACATTATCTTATCCTCTTGGAGCACTTTAGTTTGATGCCTGGATGTGGCACATGCAGTTGACAGAAGGAATTACGCTATTCCTAGGGTCTAAGTGGAGCTATTGCATGATGACTTTAGTTAGAAATCATGTGAGTGAGTTTGGTGGAGTTGATTGAGGATTTGATGGAGTTGTGTTCAGTTTGACTTAGTTGAACTAGTTGTATTTAGTCTAACTGATTAATACACTAGTGATGAGTGGTGTGAATTAATTATTAATTAATTCACTAATTATTAACTCATAAATCAACTAATGAACACATCAGTTAACTTCAGTGCATGGAAAGTTTCAGTGGAGATCAGTGATGGAGGTAGGTGAAAGAGCAGGTTGACTATCAGTTGTGACTATACTGGTGCATGAGATTTGCACACACATTGATGGAGAAGCCAATGAGGATTGCGCAGTACATCTTGGTGGGATTCGAACTTGGATCTCATGATTATTCATATTGGATTACACAGTAGAGGCTGGCTAATAGGTGGAGCAGATTGGAGCAAGTGATTTGCATGATTTGAGCTTGTGTAATGTGTAGCATGGGAGATAGTGCTGAGAGCTTGTGAGGATTTTGTATTATGATTGTTACATGATCTCTATCATTATAATATACAGATAGTTGGGGGTTTTCAGCTTTAATATTTCCCATAATTACTGTGTTTATATGTGTGATTGTTTATGGTTTTAATGTGCGCATGCGATTGTTATAATTCCGCAAATTGATGATCAATAGTAGAAGAGGTTATGTATTATGCATGAAGCTCAAATAGTGTGTGATCAGGATAATCTCGGTGAATAATTTAACAGTTATTCAAATTTCTACAGACCATTATTAACAGACAATATTTTTTACTTAACCTCTGGTTTGACAGAATCTTCAAGAGATTTATATTGGAAATACCAATCTTTAGGAAGATATATCTGATCATATGAGACTCCTTCTACATGTGCATTAATGATTCCAACTGTAACACAATCTTTTAAAACTGGTTGTTTCAGTTTTTGATGGACTGTATTATTCAAATGAAATGATGTTTGAATTAAAATAGATAGGTATTCACTGTATTCAATCATTTGCAAACCTTGAACTCATACCATTAATTTCCAGCAATCTCTCAAATGTGTATTAGTAAGACTGATAGCATAGTCTGGATAGATAGTGCCATACTGACATCCAGTGGCTAGATTGCCCATGATATTTCCAATTCTAGCATGATCATAATTATTATGTCGAGTATCAAATACTATAGCAACACAAGGAGTGTTTAATCCATGCCTAAACAATGGAGAAAGGCCAATTCTAATACCTCCAAAATGAAGATATGAATACTTCTTATCTTTGGCATATTGGCAAAAAATTTTAATTTCATCTTCAGTAAACAAATTTTGGAGACTTAGGTAAACAAAATGAGCTTATAATGGCTAACTTGAAATTGCTTTATGAAGAGCAACAAGAAGAAAAAGCGGAAAAAGAAGCTAGACAAAGAAAGAAAGAAAATAAGAAAGCAAAAGAAACAAAAGGTCCCAAGTTCACAATTGATATGAACACTCCAAACTATTGGGATCTAGAAGAAGAAGAAGAAACAAAAGCAAGTACCCCAGAAACTAGTGTTGAAGCTTCTAAAAAGAAAACTATTAAAGAATATTTGCAGGTAGCAAAAGAAAAAACCTCAAGGACCAAAAATTCTAAATCTGAAGTTATAACTTTAGAAAATGTTGCCTTAAAGTTTCCTTCTTTTATTTTGCAATATATTCAGAATCAGAATAAAGCTCATATGGTTAGAGAAGTTCAGAAATATCCCAGAGTAGAAGAAGATTTATTTGTTGCATAATAGCTTCTGTTTTTGCAGATAGCTTTGGAATATATTTATGAACATAATTTAGAATGCTCAAAAATCTCTGAATCTGATTTTTATCCTGTAATTCATCTAGGAATTATTTTATCTTCTGAACTATATGGGGTTGCATTCTTTTATCTACGAATATACCCAAAATATCTATGATTTCTTTGAATAATTCTAGCTTTTTATTAGATAAAACTATCAATATATGTAACAATAAATTCATACCTGCCAAATAGAAAGTCCATTCTTCTTTGGAAGAAGGCTGGAGCATTATTTAGACCGAAAGGAACTACCTTCCATTGGAAAAATCCTGCAGGACAAGTAAAGGCAGTCTTATGTCTATCTCCTTCTTCAATCTGGATCTGATAATAGCTCGACTTCATATCAAATTTACTGAATACCTTACCGTGTTGGATATTCTGCATTATTGCCTCTTGGCAAGGTAGAGGATAATTAAAAATTTTAGTGATAGCATTCAATGGTTTATAGTTAATAATCATTCTTGCTTTTCCTCTCACAATCTGAGAATGATTTCTTACCAAAAATGCAGAACAATAATAGTGAGATCTGCTAGGCTCAATCAATTTCAAACTTAGCAATTCATCAATTTGTTTTCTGATTTCTTGTTCATCATTTGGGGTGCAGGGAATTAACTTACCTTTAACTCCATTATCATGCAAAGTCACAATATCCTACTTAGGACTCTCAATGTCCCAAAATTATTGAGGATTATCGGAACAACTTTATAACAATCTTTCATAAATTGAACTTTGGTCTGATGACCAACTGGGATTTATGAGTGCCTTCTGTTTGTGCTTTGAATCTATCTTCTCTTCATATAGCTGTAACATTTCTTGCCAATTGTTTGAATCTTTCTCTGGCCTTCTGGTGCCTTCTTTTCTCTGATTGTTTTCTCTTTTAGCTTTTGAGTCTGCTAGCTCTAGTCTAGGTACATAGATAGTTTTTTTCTTCAGATTCAAAATCAATTTATCTTCACTAATTGTTACAGGTAACAGAGAATTGATAAAAGGCATTCCTAAAAACAAACTTGCTGATGGATCATAGTGTTGAATGGCTGAAATTTTTACAATACTCCCCCCAACTTTTAAAGAAATATTATCTACATAGTGGGTGAGATTAACTGAGCCACCAATAGTTTCTGAAACCAAAATATTCTGCAAAGGTTTCCAAAGACCTTTGAAAAGATATGGTCGAGCTAAATTATTTGATCCTCTGGTATCTACAAATGCGTCAACATTTACCCAATCTTCTCTAACCTGAACTTGCACTAGTATATACAACAGGTTTTTTTTTACCATCTTTTTGAGAAGATTTTGTTCAACTAAAGAATCATACACTGGAAGTGGTAATGAAGATGAAGATGAAGATGTTGTTTGCTTTTCATATGGACATAATGAATTCAATTTACTGTTAGTTCTCTGTTCTTTGGTTAAATTCAAATGGATCCCATGATGAAAGCTTTGTCCTTAGTTAATAAAACTAAGATTACTAAAGTTGATCGAAGAGAGGCTGAATATGAAATTGATAATTTAATTGATGCAGCCACATGGAACCCTCATGAGCTCAATAGCTCAGAAGTATATAAAAATACTACTTTAGATAGTATTAGAAAGAAGATTCTACTCAAAGAAGTAGAATTAACCATAAAGATAGAAGGAGAATCTACCCAGATTGTTGGCCTGAATGTATGCACTAAAGATGATTTGGCCAAGTTTAAAAAATATGTTTCAGAAAAGAGATATAAGTATATCCATTTCGGAGGAATAAGGATTGGGTTAGCCCCTTTGTTTATAAATGGTATAAATACTCCAACTCTAGTAGAGTTATTTGACTGCCGTCATCTTAGTTACGACCATGCTCGTATAGGATCTATAACAAGCAATCTCATATTAGGATTTCAATATGGCACCATTTATCCTAACTATTCTTGTAGGTTATCAGACAAACATTTAGGAGATATCTTAAAGTTGATGATTGGAATTCAAGGCTTATCTATGATACCAGAATCTGAATATGTATCAGTCATAATCTAGGCATCCTTCCAGTTAACCAACACTATCCATCCTCAGCTAAAACAACCAGTTTTAAAAGATTGTGTTACCACTAGATTATCCACAGCTGAAACTCAAGGAGTTTCATATGAAGAAGTAGGATTACCATCTGACTAGTATTTCCAATACCAAGCCTTAAATTAGGAGAATAAGAAACAAAAAGCTCAAAATAGAATTGTTTCTTCTAAAGGAAAAGTCCACATCATGCCAGCTTTACTAGAATTACCTCGCCCTGTATTTAGAGCACCGTGATTATCTGTAAATATTCCGGCAGCAGATTTTAAAATAGATCCTGAAGAAGATAATAGTAGTCATGCTAGTAGCAGCACAAGTTCCCGTCTTCTCATCCCAAAAGATAAACCTTTCTTCCAGAAGTATTTCCGATTTAGAGGAACAACTTTTCAAGAAAGAAAAAGAGATATATCCTTACCAAAAGGATATAGAACAATAGATGGCACTTATTTATAGAAAGATTTTAAAGGTACATCTTTCTCTATTCCAAATGTAGAAGAGTGGCAATAGAAATCTTTTAGAGAAACATCCTCTTCCATTCCACCTGTAGAAGAATGGAAATTTCAAAATAAAAGATTCCACAAAGGAGGAAAATGGCCACCAAAAAAAAATATTGTACTACCAGTGCTAAAAACACTCAACAACCATCTACAAGAGCTGACTGTGCTCCACTGTATGAATATGATTCTAAATCTCAAAAAGATTTAGATGAAGTATATGAGATTGGAAATCATCTTTCTAATTGGTGTAACCATGTAGAATTGGCAATAGATGATTTAGGCTGTTAGGCAACTCAAATTCTTGAAAATTTATAATTGATTCAAGACAATCAAACATTAGACAGAAATGAAAAGCAGGAAAGGCAAAGAAAAAGAGAAGAGAAAAAGAAGAAGAAGAAAGATAGAACAAGATTTGAAAATCTGAGTTCATGGTATAAATTCTCAGGAAATAGCTCGGAAGAAGCTTTAAGCTCATATAAAAAACCTGAAAATACCAAATCAAATCTATTTTCTCTTTCTAAAGGTGAAGGTTTTGGTTCAAAACCAAAAAGTATTCCAAATTTTAAAAAAGTGGGGGATGATATTAAACTAGAAGAAGCAGCCAAGCTATTCCCAAGCTTTATTAGACCAAGACTGAATAAAGCCCATATTTTCCATTTGGTCCTAAATATCCAAGGGTAGAAGAAGAGGTTATGCCCTCCAGTAGTAATGGATATGTACTAGACCTAGACAACAACAACAATGTATAAGATTCAATACGGGTCTGGACAGGAGCTTGATGGAAAATGCAAATAACTGCTGAAATAGATAAAAGTGGCATCTTTAATTTAGCAGAAAAAAGAATGACGGGAATAGTATATGATTGGTGGAAAGCACCACCACAGTCTGAGAGAGATGAGATAATAAAATCAGGATTATCAGTACTTGAGCAATTATTAAGAACATAGTTTTGTATAGAACTAGAAGACACTAAGAAAGAGGCTATGGTTGATTTAGCTAGGATGTAGTTAAAAGATGCAAAATAGTTAGAAGAATTTTCAAGACAATATTTCAAGATGGTGATAAAAACATAATTAAAAAATGATATGATGACTAAAGTCACCTTTCTATCCAAGCTACCTCATAATATGGGAGATCTTGTTATGAAAGATCTGGCAGAAAAAAAGGTAAAAAGTTAGAATCCATATACTGGATAGATCTGATACACCAGTGTAAGGAAAAATTGAAATATTTGTGTTGGAAGAAAAATGCTCAGGATAATGCCACTAAACCCTCTCAAGAATGTTGTAAAGAACTACTTCCATGGACACCTTTAAAACATAAACGAAGAAAGAAAAGGTATGGAAGTTACAAAATTAAAAGAGTGTCAAATCCTAGAAGACCTTTTCAAAAATACAAATATCTAAAGAAGAGAAAAGGCCCTGTAAGAAAAGTATGTTGTTTTATCTGCAAGAAAAAAGGTCATTTTGCTGCTAAATGTCCTACAAATGCATCTTCTAAGCTTAAAAAATGTACAGAGATAGATGAATTTATTGAATATTGGTCAGTAATAGGTAGTGATGATGATTGCTCAGATGTGTATATTTTATCAGAAGATGAATATGAAGAAAATGATACAGAAGTATGTCAAAAAAATGAATAGGTTTGATTCTGAGTGTTTATATTGTGAAATAGAAGTAGAATCAGAAAGTTTCAGCGAGTTTCCTATTACAGAAGAAGAGTCAGAAGAATATTCAGAAGAACAATCCGACAAAGAGAAAGAAATAGACAGAAAAGGCAAAAAAATAAATACATACATATATTCTAAAGCCCCTAGTTTCTGTCCAGTGCCCAAAAATATTGGTAGGGTAAATCAATTAGAAAATCTTCTATATGATCCAGAAGTTGAAGCTAATTTGCTAAAGAAAATCATCAGGTCAAATGAACTTCTGTACATACCAATAGAATTTCAAGTAGGAAAATATTGGATAGAAATAAATGCTTTTATAGATTCTGGAGGATCTAACAATCTAGCTAGACCAAGTCTATTTAAAAATTATTGGAAGCCGCTCCAGAACATTATCAATTCTGAAACCATTGGAGAAAATGTTCAGCTTACCCACTATGTACAGAATATTCCAATGAAAGTGGGGGGGAGTATTATAAAAATTTCAGCAATACAATATCATGATCCATCTAGTAGTCTTATACTAGGAGTGCCCTTCATCAAATCAGTTCTTCCGATGACTATTGCTGAAGACAAAATAATTTGTAATATAAAAAAGAAAGCTATTTGTGTAAATAGACTCTCTTTAGCAGATTCCAATGCCAGAAATGAAAAATCAAGTAAAAAACAGAAAATGAGAAAACCCCAAAATGACAGCAATCACTGGCAACAAGTGTTACATACATATGAGAATAAAGAAAAATTACAGCATTAAAACAAAGCAGCACGATAAGAAAATTGGTCAGAAGAACAAAAATATATTCAAGAAAAGTTTCTTAAGTTTTGTTCCAGTGGCCCCCAAGAGTTTTGGGATAAAGCAAGTCTGATGCAAGAAATAGAAACACTTCATGACAATGGAGTACAAGGTAAAGTAATTCCCTGCACACCCCAAGACAGACAAGAAATAAAAGCTCAAGTTAAAGAATTGTTAAAATTGAATCCGATTGAAGAATCATAATCCCAATACTCTTGTTCAGCTTTTATTGTCAGAATTCATGCAGAGGTGGTAAGAGGAAAGGAAAGAATGGTTATTAATTATAAGCCACTGAATGCAATTACCAAAGACTTTAAATATCTGTTACCTAGACAAGAGGTAATCATGCAAAAGATTCAGAAATCAAAAATCTTTTCAAAGTTTGACATGAAAAGCGGATATTATCAGATTCAAATAAGGCCAGAGGATCATCACAAAACAACATTCACATGTACAGCAGGGTTTTATCAGTTGAATGTTGTTCCATTTGGTCTGAAGAATGCACCCGCCTTCTTCCAAAGAAGGATGGATAGCATTTTTGGTAAATATGATTTTATTATTGTGTATATAGTTAATATACTAATTCACAGTGAGAATATATAAGAACACATTATGCATCTGTACATCTTCATGAAAGAAGTAGAAGCTCATGGGATAGTTTTATCTCATAAAAAGATAGAATTATTCAAAGAAAGAATAGAATTTTTGGGTATAATCATAGAAAATGGTCAAATTCAAATGCAACCCCATATAGTTCAGAAGATAAAATAATTCCCAGATGAATTATAGGATAAAAATCGGATTCAGAGATTTTTGGGCATTCTAAATTATGTTCATAAATATATTCCAAAGCTATCTGCAAAAATAGAAGCTATTAGGCAACATCTAAATGGTGGATGGAGTAGCTTTGCTACTAATGTAGTAAAAAAATTAAAAGAAGAAGCTCAACACCTGTCGAAACTAAAACCACTTGGTGATGGTCAGCTAATATTACAGATAGATGCATCAGATGAATATTAGGGAGCTGTGTTGTTAGAGAAAAATGCAGAAGGGGAAGAACAGATTTGTATCTACAAATAATGAGAATTTTCTCTACATCAGATGAATTATTTCACAGCATAAAAAGAAACATTGACCATATTTAATGGCATTCAAAAGTTTGAATTATATCTTGCACCTGTAAAGTTTATTATTAGGACAAATTGCAAAAAAATTTAGTTCTTTTTAAATGCAAAGATTGGTAGACAACTAGCTAGAGGTAGATTATTGTCTTGGCAAATCTGGTTTCAACAATATGAGTTTGATATTCAATGGGTTCTAGGGAACTCAAATTGGCTTGAAGATGTCCTAACCAGAGAAATGAACAATATGTTTAGATACCAAACATCTATATTTGATATCCAAGAATTTCCAGGCAATTAGAAGACATTAGCAATGAGACTAAAATAGCTAGAATATCAGGTTCCACAAATAGCAGAAGAAATAAAAAAATTGGTTTCACTCAGATTGAGGAGAAATGAATGGATAAATAGAATAAGAGGTTATAAAACAAAATATATCAGTGCAGCAATAGGTTTAAATGCAGAACTTTGCAAAGTCTATCCTTGCGAAGGGATGAAGGTCAAAATTCTATTCAGAACATTATCTGATTTGTGGTCTATAACATGGACTTATGAAATGATCAAAGTTTTAAAAACTTTAAACTATTTTCAGCTGGTGGGATGTATTGAGTTTGGAATAGGAATTTTCAGTTCAGAAAAATTCTGCAAGATGGACCATATTCCTATTCAAGAAGATATTGCAGAATTTTGCTGAATTGAAAATTCCTATTCCAAAATCAATACATCCCACCAGCTAAAAATAGTTCAAAGTTTTTAAAACTTTGATCATTTCATAAGTCCAGGTTATAGACCATGTTAGCCACCTATAAAAATTTGTCATATCAAATGGTGGCTAGATCTTTGTAGCCTTCAAGAAACAATTTCATTTCCCAATTGTGAGTTCTTGAAGCCTTAATGATGTCTCTTTTCTCTTCAGGAAATCTTCACTATTGTTTCCTTCATTTATCCTGAGAAAAGTCTGCTGCTTACCAAAGAAAAGACTGCTGAAAAGTTCCATTTTCCCTTCATTTTACCCCTCCTTTCACTCATATTTAACCCCTATTTTCATCCCCTTTTTCCTCATGAAAATTCCTTCATTTCCCTCATTTTCCTTCTTCCCTTAAAAAACTCCCTTTGGTAAGGTTTAAAACTCCTTTTTAACCTTATTGGAACTCTTAAAACCTTCAAAAAATCCTTCAAAAATCATAAAAAATAGTATTTTTGGACTAAGGCCTTAAGCCCCTTTGGCCTTAGCCCCAGCCCCTTTCTTCTGCATAAAACTAGCACCAAGACCAGGTTTTGAGGCCTAATCGCACAATCGCGATCGGTTTCTCCATTTTTCTTATTTTCCTTTACTGGCAAAAGTTTCTGATGTGATTGGCCCCTTTCCTTTTAGCCCCCGATCCCTTTCTTCCTATTCATATAACCCGAGCCCCGCAATCGGGTGCTAAACACCATAATAGACCCTTCCCTTATACAAACTTTCCGTAGTATTTCGTTTAAAAACCCACTTTCCTATGTTTTTATAAGTCTCGACGGTTCATTGGTTGGGTGAATACCAACCGTTGATCTAAAACTAATCAACGATCTTCTGAATCTCACATCGTAAGTATTTATTGGGCGCATTTTAAAGGCCCCTTCCTTTTTTCTAATTCTGATGAGCCCCTTTTGGTTAAAACCCGCAAACCACTTCCCCACCATATAACCCGCGCCTAGGATCAAGCGATTAAGTCCTAAGCGCTAATCGCATCAAAGTTTTTTTTGTTGAACATATTTTAACAGTTATTGCCCCACTCCAATTGACCACCTTGCGATGGTTTCCTAGCTGTAGATCTTCCCCACCAGACCCAGATCCAACGACCCAAATTGGTCTTTTCCGAAGCCCATCCCTCTGCCTTTTTACCTCCACAGTTAAATCTCCACCGTCGATCTGGTTCTAAGATCAATGGTCCTTGTTCAATCGCATCACGAAAACCATTGCACTTTTCTGCTCTCCTCCTCCGATTGTGATCATTACGATTCAATCTGGACCGTCAAGTCCACAAGAACCGATGGCCCAAATTAATCAAAACTCCACCCATTTTTCATCTGATTTTGTCCCTCAGATTCATTCCTAATCGTCGATCTCTCCAAAGATATGATGGTCCACATATAATCACATCACAATTTTTCTCTGCGCCTTTCCTCTCTCCCCTGCCGATTGGTGACCTTGCAATGGGATCTAGGTCGTCCCTTTCATGCATCCGACGGTCAAGATTAAAACCGCCTTGACCCTGCCCCACCTCTTCTCGCCCATGCATCTTATCGCCATCGCGCTCTCCTCACAACCGTCTAATCTGACGCCCCAGATCTTACGGCCAGCACGTTGTTCCACGTAATTTTAAGTCCAATGGTTAATGTTTTAAAATTACGCAATGTGGGCAGTTTTAAAAGGCCACGTGTCAATTGCTAATGCATATCGCATTCAAAAAGGCAATACCACCTTCCCTCCTTTTCATCGCGCGAAACCAGTGGTTTCTTTGGCCAAAACCATTTTCCCCATTTACATTGCATTTTCTCATCCGTAATCTCCGCCGTTGATCTCTAAGATCTAACGGTTCACATTTAAACTCACCATTAGTTCATCACCCCTTCCCTTTCTTTCAAAGGACTTCTTAAATCATTCTCCATCGTTGATCTCTGTGGCTGATCTCATCCGATGGCCCAGATTCTTTCCGAAACCCCAAAATTCGTTTAACTGCATTCTCCTTCTACCTAAAGTTTTTCACCCATATCCTTGGTTATTTCTTCCATTTCATTATAACATAGCCCCTCTACATTATATTTCCCCGATAAATCTCGACCGTAGATCTTTGCAGCTCGACGACCCTGACTTAATCTCCCCACTATTTATTCAACCACCTCCCATCTGACCCCTACGAGCAATCCTCGTCGTTGGATGCTTTAATCCAATGATCATGATCTAACCTAAACCTCTGAAGCAGTCTAAACCTCATCCCGCAGGATTTTTTATAATTTTGTTTGTCTGTGCAAGTTTTAACGGTTTTGAGCATTGTTTTAAAAAGACAAATTGAAGGCCAGGGATGACAATCCCCCAAGCCTTTATTCATGAAAGAGATCTTTCGGCAGGGTTTCAAATTATGTTTTATCAGTGCCTCATGAGCACTGACGCCACTTTAAAACCTCTGTAACACCTGCACATCAACAAGAAACAACAAAAATTAATCAAGAAAAGAGTATCAGTGTTAAAGGATCTAGTCACAGTAAAGATAAAAGATAAAGAATTTTACACATTTTTGAAGGACCAAGGCACACATTCTACAAATCAAAAGCCTAATTTAGATTTAAAGACATCATAAAGACCAGAAGACACAGATTAAGCCTGATTAGACCGAAAAAACAGATCTCAAGTAAATTAAAGGTGTTTTAGAGAAAAACAAAGCAATTCCTCAATCTGAGAAGCCTCCACTGCCACATCAGAGACTAATTGAATCCTCTCATCTACCAAAAGCCACTTGCAACCTCAAAGCATTCAAAAGAGGCCATAGTTATTGCCAGAATAGAAGATATTTGCCTAAGTGCAGCTGGACAATTATTTCAAGCCAAAGGAAATTATTACCACTGTTAGCGAAAGTTATTACAAAGATAAGGGAAAGCCTTAAAGTCAAAAAATCTTCCCAAGTAGCTCAATAAATGAATGAAAATCAATCAATACATAGGAAATATCAAAAATCTTTTCCATTTGAGCCCCTCAAAGGCTGAGAAGCATTAATTGTATTAATTAAACCGAAAGATCTTATTTTACATGCCACCTCCTTATTTCTTCTATAAATACCTCTGTTGAAGATGAGGCAAAGGTTGGTCTCCGAATATTTGTTGCATGTAAATAGTTTTCTGAAGCTGTTGTAAGCTTTGTTTTGTAATTGAAAGATACCTAAGTTGAGATGAAAAGTTTGAAGCTGTAGAGACCCACTGGACTTGAAGATTGTAACTCTTTTGAAGAATCAATACAAGCTGATTTATGGGATCCTAGTCTATGTCAAATGGTGATGTTTTTCTTATTGTAACTTGTCATTTTATTTTTGTTTTCATTTTTTCCATCTTCTCTGATAAAGAACAGAAATTACAAAGTTAGGATTGACTGTCAAAAGTACCCTACTCTTACTAATAAGCTTTATCTAAATGTTTTCATCCAATTGTGTTATTTGAGAATGATTGAATACTATCCAAGCAATCAAGATGTTGTTGTTCCCTTCTCTTACTGTCTAGATTTTAAACATTGTTCTTGAATGTTATTTTCAGTGTCTGCTAAGTAAATTTGAACTAGGGAAGTCTATGGTTAGCCCTGTCCTCTAGTTTTATCTCCAAAGGTTGTCTGAAAGTTTCCCTAAGAGTATGTTGAAAGCATGCTAGGTTCAAAGTCCTTACCTGATCTTAGACTATTCTTTTTTTATCTTAAGTGTTGTCTTGATAAGTTTGCTAATTAAAGAATGAACTAGGGATGTCTATGGTTAGCCATGTCCTCTAGTTTTCTTCTCCAACAGTTGCTTTGAAAAGTTTCCCTTTGTGTTTTAAATGTTTTCTATTGAAAGTGCATCGAAAGTAGGCTAGTTTCAAAGTAATTACCTGATCTTAGATAAATTTTATGTCTTTCTTAAGTGTATGCCAAAAGCAGGATAGTTTCAAAGTACTTACTTGATCTTAGGTTGCTCTTTGTTCTTCATTTGTCTGATTCCCTTTCTTTTTGTTTTCACTCCATTCCATAAAATCAACTTTAAAGAGATCCTTAGACATAGATGACTCACCCCATGGACCACTCTTGAACGTTGTTGTTTCAATTAAATCCTACTATGAATCCATAGCCCAATGGATTGAAGTTGCTTCCTACCCATCTTGTTAGCTGAATCAATATTTCATTTTCATTCACCTTCACCCTTCATTTGGACTTCCTTCATCTTCATTTATCTTTGCCCAACCAAAAAAAACAAAAACCTTGTTCCTCATACCTAGCCTAATATCACACTTCAAGCCTTAAAGATACATCAATATTTTCACTTTATAGAGAGATCCCTCTCTGGATTCAGGAGGGCTAGATCCTAGAATCCCAAAGTGGTTCACATGTTTCCCCTGCAGTTTTAGACTTACTAATCTGTTGAAATTACAGGGAGATAAAATTCTGGCGACTCCACTGGGGACTTCCGAGTAAGATCCTTGAAACATAGTACTCAACAATTAGTGCAGTATAAGAAATTGTCTTCAAACACTACCAAAGCAAATGGTAATCATGATAAAACTTGTTTGAATCAGTGACAAACTAAGTAACCCTTAGGATTCTCATACAATCTTATCAAACCTTGAAGGAATCAGCTAGCTAAGCCATAAGAGTAGACTTCCTTTGTCTCATGACCATAGCTAAGTGTTGAAATAGATTGAGGACATTATTTGAACCCATAGGACCGAAAAAATATCAGAAAACCCAAAAATATTTCAGATTGGTATTCAAAATAAACATGGCGGTGGACCATAAAACCTTTTACCTCCAAAAGAGCTAAAAATTTCCACCTGGTGACTCCACAATCTACACAGACCTCAAGACTCCACTGGGAAACCCATTACTCTCATAACATCGTACATACTCAATAAGAAGACTTTGAGGATAAATTTTTCTTATTTTAAAAGATCAGTTAGCCTCTTAATGATTGTCACATTTCGTTAAAATTTTCTTGTTTAGTTGGGTCTGAAAACATAGCATAGTGGCTTCTAAAAGAATTCATACTAGGAGCCATCCTGATCCAAACCCTCCTGAGATAGTTGAAAACCCTGAAATAATACTTAGGAAGACTCCTAAGGCTGAATATTCAACTATTATCAGACCAATTGTTAGAGCTAATTCTGTCCCAGATAACCTTTCAGCTCTACAACAATCACAAGTTGACTTAAGAAACCCATTTAGAACTAGGTAATTTGATGATATAATTCAGATAGACTCTGAATCTTCACCTTCATCCCAAGACATAAGTGAGCATCCTAGTAGAAGAGAGACTACACCACCTGATTTACATTTCCTTCATAATTTTGGTTTCTCTCATCCTAGATCTGCTCAACAACCTCTTGCTGATCCATCCACATCTGTTATCCATACATCCACTATCCAAACCACACCATTTCATCAAACCCATCTCATTTTACCTCCTCCACCTGTAAACCTCCCAATTTTCCCACAACCTCCTATCATGGCAACATGGTATGCCCCTCTAGTCCTTCCTTTACCCTTAGTCAATCTTCCACAGGACTATCATTCCTGGATACCATTATATGATGTCAGTGGTGCTACTACTGCTTCAAAACATGTGGATAAGATGAATGACTACTTTGATAGAAATGAGATTGATGATGAAACTGTCAAACTTAGATTATTTGCTCAAAGCTTAGGGGGAGAAGCAAGAAAATGGTTTAAAGGCTTAGTCCCCCATAGTATTAATGATCTCCAAGCCTTCCATCAATTATTCTTAAACAAATGGGAAGTGAAGAAAAACCCTCTTCAAATACTTTTGGACTACAAGAATATCCAAAGAAATGTTGGGGAAAGTGTGCAGGCTTATTGCACTAGGTTCAACAGTGTGTATAATGCACTTCCCCCAGATCTAAAACCTCCACAAGGCTCAAATCTAAACAAGTTTCCTGAAGGATTTGATCCTAAAATGGCTTATCAACTTAGGGAAAGAGATCCTCTGACTCTCGAAGATATGCAGTAAGGAGCCTTAGCTGTGGAAGTTAATCTAATGGAGAAAAGAGAAAGAATGAAGAGTGAGAAGAGAGTGTCCTGTAGAGAATAATCTACACCTTCCACATCTAGCTCAAAGATGGAAAGAATGATGGAGGAGATGATGAAAATGTGAGCATACTTGAGAGAGCACAAGCTAGTCAAAACCAAACAGCTCCTCAAAACAGAAACCAATCTCAGAACCAAAATCATAATTTCAGGAGAAACCAACCTCAAAATAGACCAAGGGAGGATGATCAACTGATTACACCCCCTTTTCACCAAAACTATGTGAGTGAGGTTGAAGAAACAAATGAACACACAGAGGAAGATGAAATAAACATGTTGGGAGTAGATAATGATGATTTTGAAGTTCATTACAATAGGAAACAAGGTCTATACACTCCCTATGATGATAAAAGAACAGAGGATGAATATTATTATCAAGAGATGGAAAATGTCATCATAGAAACTTCAAGAGAGTATGACCTTAGGAGTAAGAGAAATCAGGAAACTCCCAAAACCCAAGCCTCTGATAAAACTGTAAAAGACAGCCCTGTGAACAAACCCAAAACTGTAAAACAGAAAGACAAAATAGTGGCTGTAAATTCTGATAAAAACAAGGAAAAAGGCACTCCAATCAATGAAAAACAGAGTGCAGATCTTAGCAGCACTAGTACTTCAGCTAGTGCTCCTGTTAAAACAATTTTGACCAATGTAAATCGAGGAAATCAACAAACTGATTTTGCTGATAAATGGGTGGCTAATAACGCTGAAACAAACATATTAAAGAATCAAATACCTTTTAGTTTGGAACAAGAAATTGCCAAAATCAAAATCTCTATTCCTATGACTAAATTAGCCACCCAAGATGTATATAGATCACAAATTTTGAAGGCTTTTAACATAGGTGAGAATAATGACACTTTCAATGTTAATGATGACCAACCAGAGCTCTTAGTTGGTCCAAATATTGAAGGTAGATACCAAGAAGGGCCAATACCTCCATTCTATGTTAATTTGAAGATTCATGACAAGATTTTACATAATGCCATGCATGACTCAAGGGCTCTCACAATTTAATGCCCAAAGTTGTAATGGAGATCCTAGGCCTTGAAATCACTAGACCTTATAAATATCTTTACTCCTTTGACTCAAGCAGAGTGAAATGTTTAGGTTTAATCAAAGAACTCTATGTGAACTTAGCCCAAATTCCAGCTAAATGTTTAGTAATGGATATTGTGGTAGCTGATGTTCCCCCTAAGTATGGTATGTTGTTATCAAGATCTTGGGGAGCTAAGTTACAAGGAACTATGCAGATGGACATGACTTATGCAACTATCCCTGTTTTCAATCAGACTAGAAGACTTTACAGGGAAACTCATATGCAGTACATGGTTACTAGCAAAGACAGACCTGAAAACTCTCCTCTTTACTCTGTTCATACTGGCCTTGAATCATTTATACTCTTCAATCATGAAATTGTAGATGAGAAAGAGACCTTAACTGAATTAGTGGCCACACCTCAAAACAACATAATGGTTGACATAGAGAAAGAGGAAGACAATATTGAAGCTTCAAAACAGTTTGCTGAATCTGAAAATCACAGCAAACTAATCACAGGTCTAGAGTTTCAAGTCAGTCATCCATTTCTTTTCAAATTTGAGAGTCAAGAAAGGAATCCCCAACACAATGAAGAACATGAGGAACTAGATCAAAACCAACACAGTGTTGATCTTCAAGAACATTCCAAAAGCACACTAGATGAAGAGGATAGTAATGAAACTAGTGAATCCAAAACTAGTCCTCTTTGGTGCATGCATTTTGATGGATCATGTACTAAGACTGATGCAGGTGTAGGAGTGTGGCTTCACAACACAGTGAACAATCATGCTGAAGGACATTCCTGCAAATTGGATTTTCAATGCACTAACAACATAGCGGAGTATGAAGCCCTCCTTTTTGACGTGCACTTATTGATGAAATTAGGGGCCAAAAGAATAAAGGTTCATGGTGATTCCGAACTGATAAGTAGGCAAGTAAATGGGGAATATTGCGCCAAAAATCCCAGACTTAGAGCCTATAGGAATGATACCCTTGATTTATTGAAAACATTTGATGAGTTTCAACTTCTTTTTGTCCCAATAAATCAGAATATTGCTGCTAATGGTTTGGCATTTACTGCTAGAACATGCTTGACACCTTATGAAACCAAACTATGCACAACTCAAATCAAATTTCAACCAGTTTTCCCTGATAATGAGAAGTATTGGCAAGTGTTTGATGGAGACAAACAAATAGAAGACTTCTTACAGTCCAGAAATGAATTTGAAATCCCAAGTTCAGATTCAGATTATGAAACAGACTGTTTAAATGAAGAAAATCTACTTGATGAAGAAGAAACATCTCCAAAGATTGCCAAGATAAATCTGTTGACTAACAAACTGAAACACACCACAGAGATTAGTGTAGATTCAAAAGAAGAAGACTTAGAAACCATACAATCTAATACACATGATTTGCCAAAAGGACTGGTCCCTTTGGAAGATTTATTTGATTTCAATGATGTAGCAAAGAAGCCAAAGCTGGAGCCCATGGAAACTGAAGTAGAAGAGTGCAATATAGGGAGTGAACTAAACCTAAAGATGATAAAACTATCTAAGACTTTACCAGCTCACATCAAATATAAATACATAGAGCTGTTTAAATAATTTTCCGATGTTTTTGCTTGGAGTTATGAAGACCTCAAATCCTATGACACAGAAATAATCCAGCACAAGATATCCCTGAAAGAAAACCAAAAACCTTTCAAACAAAAACTGTGCAGATCAAACCCTGTTCAGTTGCCTTTGGTTGAAAAGGAAATCAAGAAAATGTATGAAGCTGGTATTATTTTTCCAATTAGATATTCAGAGTGAGTGTCTAATTTAGTGTCAGTTAGGAAAAAGACATGTGAGATAAGGCTTTGCATCGAATTTAGAGAATTAAACAAAGCCTCTTTGAAGGAAAACTACCCTTTACCCAAGATGGATCATATTCTACAAGGGGTAGTTGGCTCCAAAATAATTTATTTGCTAGATGGCTTCTTAGGATACAATCAGATTTTAGTACATCCTGATGATCAAATCAAGACATCATTTACTACACCTTGGGGCACTTTCATGTATGTGAAAATGCCATTTGGTCTAATGAATGTTGGTGCTACATTTCAAAGAGCCATGGACATTGCATTCTCAGAAGAACTAGGCTACTTCATCATTATTTACCTCGATGATATCATTGTTTTCTCTAAAACAGATGAAGAACACCTAGAACACTTGAAAATAGTCATCGAGAGATGCATAAAGTATGGGTTGTCTCTGAATCCTAAGAAAAAAATGTTTGGGCTACAAGAAGGTAAGATTCTTGGGCACATCATATCAAAAGAGGGAATAAAGATTGACCCAACAAGGATTGATGGTATTTTTCAAATAAACCATCCAAGGAATATCAAGGAACTTCAATCTTTCATTGGAAAGATTAATTTCTTGAGAAGGTTCATTCCCAACTTGGCTGAACTCCTTAGGAACATAACAAACATGCTGAAGAAGGAGCAAGGAGTCAAATGGACCTTGGAAGCAAAGAATTCCTTTGAGCTGGTGAAGCAAGCCTTAACCAAAGCACCAGTTCTTATAAGTCTTGATTTTTCAAAAGATTTTTTCATTTTTTCCTTTGCATCGGAACATACAGTGGTTGTTGTCCTATTGCAGAAAAATTCAAAGGGACAAGAGCAGCCTATTGCATTCTTTATCAAGGCACTGAGAGATGCTCCTCTGAAGTACAACATCATGGAAAAGCAAGCTTTTGCTTTATTCAAAGCTTTAAAAGACTTCAGAGTTTACATTCTTCACTCTCACATCATAGTATTTGTGCCCAATTCAATGGTGAAAGACATTCTAACACAGGACCCAGATGGCAAGAGATGTAAGTGGATTGCTGTAATTCTTGAATATGATTTAGAAATCAAGCCCACTAAGCTCATTAAAGGCCAAGGATTAGCTATATTAATGGTTGAATCAAATTTTGAAGCTCTTGATATAAATATGATAAATGCCTTAGATGAACAAGAGGATTTGTCAACTCCTATTATTGAAAATCATTTCTTGAATTCATCATGGTATGTTGATATTGTATATGTTTTGCTCAATCTGAATACACCTCCTAGTTTGACAAAAACAAAGGCAAGGTTTTTAAAGTTAAAGTTTGTGAACTACTGCATTTTAGATAAATGTCTTTACTGGAAAAATGTTAATGGTTTATTTCTTAAATGTTTTCCTGGGCATGATGTAGATAAGGTTAAGCACGAGTTCCATGAAGGAGAATGCAGAGGCCACCTGTATTGGAAGACCACTGCCAACAAAATCCTTAGAGTTGGTTTTTATTGGCCCTCCCTCTTTCAGGATGTCCACAAGATGATCATTGCTTGTCATAAATGCCAACTCTTTGAAGGAAAAATAAAATTGCTGCCCTTACCTTTGCATCCAATCACTGTTGAAGCTCATTTTCAACAGTGGGGACTTGAATTCATAGGAGAAATCCATCCACCATCATCTGCCCAACATAAATGGATTCTCACTGCAACAGACTACTTCACCAAATGAATAGAAGCCATCCCTTCTAGGCAAGCCAATGACTCTGTTATTATAAAATTTCTTGAGACTAATATCTTATCTAGATTTGGCTACCCAAGGAAGATTATTACTGACAATACTGTTGCATTTGGATCCAAGAATATGGTTGAGTTCTATCACAAGTATCAAATTACATTGGGGTATTCTACTGCTTATTACCCACAAGGTAATGGGTTGGTAGAATCTTCAAACAAAATCTTGGTGAACATAATCAAAAAGTTGTTGGAGGACAATAAGAAGTCATGGCACAAAAAACTGCTAGATGCACTTTGGGCTGACAGATTGACACTCAAAAAATCAATCGAAATGTCACCCTACCAGCTTGTATATGGAATAGATGCAATTTTTCCAACCAGCCTTGGACTGCCAATCATGAAGCTGATCCAAGAAGTGAAGTCTGAAGACAATGACATGATCAGAAGAATGAATCAGACCATACACCTTTAGCAAACCATAGAGGAGGTTTACAACAGAGCTGTTGGCAATATGATGCTGAGTGTTGTCCTTGATGGCAACCCACTTGATGAAGATGATGCCAACCTACTTGATGAAGTTGTCCTTAATGGAATATGTCTTGATGAACTTGTTAAATGATGTAAATCTGATGTATATACAATGAGTACAGAAGCTAATGATGGAAGGAATATCAGTATGTGCTAGAACATGATGAAAAGAGTATGTCTCAAGGCATACGTGGATTTTTCTAGACAAAGTAGCGTATGCACGCAGGAAATAACGTGCCAAGTCGCGTATGGGAAAAAGCACTCTAAATATGTAAAACCAGGGGTAACCAACATGGTATTGACCCATTGTATTGAGTAATTATTCGTCTATGTGACCCCGTCCAGGAATACCATCGAAAGTAATGTGGTTTTGGCTCATGGTATTGATAAAGGGTAAACCTATATAAGGAGAAGAAATTCATTGTGCAAAGGTGTGCAAGAAGTCTGAGCTTGAATGAATACTTCTCTCTGAATCATATCTGAATGGAAAGGGTTACAGTTGAATGAAAAGATACGAATCTATGATGCACCTATGAAGAAATGATGAAGCGGAATATCTAGATCTGAATGTATTTGTATCTGCTAGATCTGTTTATGGAATGATTCTGAATACGGATAGAGCGGGCTCATCTGTCCCTGATAAAGGGTAAAATCTGAGTGATGTATCTGTTCTGAAGAATTGCAATGACCTAAATGTCTGAAGAACTATACGCTAGTTCGCCGCAGAGTAAACGCGTATATATGCGGGTTTGCTGAAGAGAAAGCGCGTATGGGCAGTAAAATTAGCTCTGTAATTTGTACAGAATTATACGCAGGTTTGTATGGTCGAAGGCGCGTTTATACGCAGGATCAGTAAAAGGAAAGAGCGTATGAAAACTAGGGTTTACTGAAGGATGAAGTATGAAATGTCTGATTTGCTCTGTTGTGTTACTGCTATTTGATCTGGGTTGTCTGAATTGATAAGTATCCGTTTTGATGTATGGTTGAGCTTAAATGTATGAAGTGGGTCCAGTCTGAAAATATGATGAAACGTGGCCTGCAAGTTGTGCTATAAAGAAAGCTTTTGGATCCAGTGTGAAAATTGATGAAACGTGGTCCATGGTGGTCTTGGGGGTTGTAGCCTTTAGTCGGGGGGTTGTAGCTCCCTTCCGAGGTGGTGCAGTAGCGAGATCGGTACGTAGCTCCCGCTTCCGGAAAGTTTGGTAAACGAGAGCGAGGAGTCGTAGCTCCTTCCGGGGGAGAGGTACAGTAGCGAGCGCAGGTGGGTGCACGTCTTCAGTGAGAGCTGTGCTTGGCTATGTATTGTAAGGTGTTTTCTCTATAATAAAATATTGAAGGCTGAGACAACGGCAGCGGTGGTTTTATCCCGACTTGGGTTTCCACCTAAAATCCTGGTGTTCATGTGTGTTGCTTATGTATGATGACTTACTCTATTCTTACTGTACATGTTTACTGTTTATTGAACATCTAATGAATGAATGATGGAATGATATAAGTGAAGAATTAATGGCATAATTATATCTCTATGTATACGTGAGTTTTATGAAGGATATACGCGTGTATACGCTAGTTGGCTTCAGCAAAGTAGAGTATGGGTTTTAGAGAGTGGAAAAGTAAAAATATTTGATTAATGCCTAAATACTGATTCACCCCCCCCCCCCTCTCAGTATTTTTCCCAACAATTGGTATCAGAGGAGTTCCTTCTGTAGAAGCTTGATCGCTTGAAGGAGATCCGTCGCAATGGGAAGTCATGAAGGAGTAATGTCTATAAGGCCACCTCTATTCAATGGAGATAATCTGTTATTCTGGAAGATACGAACAAAATCATATCTGCAAAGTCTTGGTGTAGAAGTATGGGCAATCGTGGAAGGAGGTTATCAGTATCTGACAAGTATTCCCACTTATGCAGCAGAAAGGAAGAAATATGAAATCAATGCCAAAGCAGTCAATGTCTTATTAGGAAGCATGTCTGAACCAGAATTTGCTAAGGTAATGCAGCTAAATTCAGCAAAAGAAATATGGGACAAAATCATTCTAAGCTATGAAGGAGATATAAAGGTAAAAAATGCAAAACTCCAAACCCTCAGAATTGAATATGAAAATTTGAAGATGCATAGTGATGAGAGTATTGCCAGTTTCTTTTTACATCTAGATGATATTGTAAATTGTATGAGAAGTTTGGGTGAAACCATAATGGATACTACTCTGGTTGAAAAAGTCTTAAGATCTTTGACTTCAAAATTTGAGTCAAAAGTATCTGCTATTAAAGAAAGGCAAGATCTGCAAACTCTTACTATTGTTCAACTACATGGTATTCTGACTGCTTATGAAATGAGACAAGGAGGTCCCTCTCAAATCAAAGAAGTTGTTTTTAAGGCATGTACAAAAGGAAAAGACAAGGAAGATGTCAAGGAATCAGATTATATATCAGAAGAAGAAGAAGCAAATTTTGTGAGAAAACTCCAACTAGGAACTGGAAGATTCAAAGGTAAGCTCCCCTTCAAATGTTTTGGTTGTGGAAGAGTTGGTCATTATGTTGCTAAATGTCCTTATGAAGAAAACCATGGGAAAGCGAAACAATTTGAAAAGAGAAAGAGTTATTATGCAAATGAAGAAAATGATGTGGATGAAGAAGATTCTGACCAAGATCTACAAGTGCTCATGGAAAAGAAGCAGAAGAAGAAGGCTACTCAAAGAAAGAAGATACCTCAGGAAACATGTGTAGCAGAAAATAGAGAAGATGAAACAGGTATTGACTGTTGTTCTTGTGATTCACTTTCTTGTGCATGAAATAGTGAAGATAGTGAAAGTAACAGTATAAGTCTAGAGGCAAATCTCAAGATCAATGATGAAAGCAATGATTGGAATCAATTTCATAAGAGAGAATCTATCCTCAAAGATGTGATCTCTAGAATGAATGAACAGAAAGAAATAATGAATGGACAGATAGACAAGTATCAAAAGTTGTATGTTAATGCAACCAATCGAAGTGAAAAACTTGAAGCAGAAATCATCTCTCTCAAAGAAGATCTGGAAAAATCAAATAAGAAGAATAAAGAACCCCTATCATTTGAAAAGGAAGGACTTGAAGCAGAAATCATCTCTCTCAAAGAAGATCTGGAAAAATCAAATAAGAAGAATGAAGAGCTGCTACAAACAGGTGAAGAACAAGAAAATTGGTTGAAGGAAGAAATTTCAAAATTGAATGATCAAGTAGAAGAAGGAAAGAGGGTCGAAGAAAGCATGAAGAAGCAATGCCAAAAATTGGGGGTTGAGGTAAAAATTCTCAAAGGTAAATTAGAAGAAAAGGATAAACTCTTGAAGTTTCAAGATAGTACTAAGATTCTGGATAATATTCTTAGTAATCAAAGATCTCCTTCTATCAAACTTGGTCTGGGTTTTCATGAAACAGTTAAAGGAGAATCTAGTTCACAAGAAAGTGCTAAAGATTGAAAGGATGTCAAAGCAAAACATGAAGTGGTGAAAGAGACAAAAGGGCAACCAACAATTATGAATTATCAAAAGAAATATTTTGCTCCAAACTATAGAAGTATTAATGATGTTGAATGCTTTAAATTTCATAATTATGGGCATGTTGCAGCCAATTGCAGAAGCAGGATGTTTCAGTCACAATCAAACAGATTCTATTAAAAAAGGCACTCTGGTTTCTTCAAGGGATATTGTTTGTCATGCAACAAGTATGGTCATAAAGCAGCTGATTGCAATAGAAGGAAGAACAGAGAAACACACTATGATCCTTATGCTTACTTCTCTGGTCATATAAGATGTTATGCTTGTAACAAGTATGGACATGTGGAAAAAGAATGCAGGGTGAACAGATCTGAGAAATTGGATAATTTTCAGCACACAATTAGAAATTTCAAGCAAAGCTGGAATAGAAAGGAGGACCGGTCAGAAACGTAGGGAATAATGACCCTACTGTAGTCATCAGCTTCTGAAGCTTACTTCTCTTAATGACTGCAGAAGTGATGTGAGATACATTATGGAGCTTAGTAATGTATCGTCGCAGGGGGAGCGATGTATGATGATTATCATGGTTGATTTGACAAATCTGGTTATGATTATTGCTGACAGAGCATCTAACATGAAGAAGACAGGTGCAGGAAGGACAAATTCAGGGGGAGATGGAGGAATGTGAAATTTTCTATAATTCACTTTCCATACGCGGGTTCAGTGAACTAAAGCCGAGTATACAAGCGAGTTCCAACAGACACAGTCGCGTATGCTTTGATGATAAAAGAATTGGGATGACATCTGAAGATCAGGAGCAGAGTTTCAGGGGGAGCATCAGTCTGACTGCTAATGATTGTACTGTTAGCATTATTCTGGTTGTACTCATGCTAATGAAATAATACGTGGTTTCTTATATTGAAGATTATGGATGAGCTCGGATTGCTTATTTAATGAAGAATATCTTTTGGATATGATGGAAGTCTTATGATTTGGAGATCCAGACAGATCATGCAGAGATTGTTGATGATGACTTGCTGTTAAAAGTATTCAGATTGCACAAGCTAAGGAGGAGCCTTGGACATATGGAAAGGATGTTTGGATGCACATTTTCAGGGGGAGCACTAGTCTTGCTGAGTATAATGCATTGTTGGCATTATGATGATTCTAAAATATGATCTCTCTCTTGAGGTCTTTCTGGTATTGGTCATAAAAATTCATACTTGTAATTTGATAAAAAGGTCTTGTTGAGACCCATGATGTAAAATTGTAATATTCGGTCATGTAAGGACTTGTCAAAATTTGTAAACCCACTTGGTTGGGTAGCTGAGTCAAATTTGTAAACCCACTTGGTTGGGTAGTTGAGTTGAGATGTGTAAACCCACTTGGTTGGGTATTTGAGTCTCATATTTAAATCCACTTGGATGGATCTTTGATGTAAGTATGAGTCATTGGTGATAGGAAGGTCATAGAGTCATGTACTTCATTGAAAAATATGTTTGTAGGTTCAGCATGAACTCAGGGGGAGCATGGTCACTTCAGTGTACATTAGATCTGTAGAATGCTTCCTTCTACAAGAGGAGAAAAAACCTTGTGTTGGTTTTGGTCTGCCATTTTCCCTTGATGTCAAAGGGGAGAGTGACATGGTGTTTGAATAAAGAGAAAGAATGGTGTCAAGAGTGACATGGTGTCATTGTATTCTTAATGTATCTATCTGTTGTGGTGATCAAACACCATCGTGGTTGCCATCAAGTCCAAAGGGGAGATTGTTGGCAATATGATGTTGAGTGTTGTCCTTGATGGCAACCCACTTGATGAAGATGATGGCAACCTACTTGATGAAGTTGTCCCTGATGGAATATGTCTTGATGAACTTGTTAAATGATGTAAATCTGATGTATATACAATGAGTACAAAAGGTAATGATGGAAGGAATGTTAGTATGTGCTAGAACATGATGAAAAGAGTATGTCTCAAGGCATACACGGATTTGTCTAGACAAAGTAGCGTATGCACGCGGGAAATAACGTGCCAAGTCGCGTATGGGAAAAAGTGCTCTAAATATGTAAAACCAGGGGTAACCACCATGGTATTGACCCATTGTATTGAGTAATGATTCGTCTATGTGACCCCGTCCAGGAATACCATCAAAAGTAATGTGGTTTTGGCTCATGGTATTGATAAAGGGTAAACCTATATAAGGAGAAGAAATTCATTGTGCAAATGTGTGCAAGAAGTTTGAGCTTGAATGAATACTTCTCTCTGAAGCATATCTGAATGGAAAGGGTTATAGTTGAATGAAAGATCTGAATGTATGATGCACCAATGAAGAAATGACGAAGAACGGAATCTAGATCTGGAATGTATTTGTATCTGCTAGATCTATTTATGGAATATTTAGATCTGAGATGAGGTGAACATCTGTCTGAAGTAAAGGGTAAAATCTGAGTGATGTATCTGTTCTGAAGAATTGCAATGACCTAAATGTCTGAAGAACTATACGCTAGTTGGCCGCAGAGTAAGCGCGTATATACGCGGGTTTGCTGAAGAGAAAGCATGTATGGGCAGTAAAATTAGTTCTGTAATATGTACAGAAGTATATGCGGGTTTGTATGGTCGAAGGCACGTATATACGCAGGATCAGTGAAAGGAAAGCACGTATGAACACTAGGGTTTGCTGAAGTATGTGGTATGAAATGTTTGATCTGTTCTGTTGTGTTACGCACTATACGATGCGGGTTGTACGGGTGTTAATCTCAAATATACATTTTGATGTATGGTTGAGCTAAAATGTATGAAGTAGGTCTAGTGAAAATATGATAAAACGTATTTTTATAAGTTGTGCTATAAAAAAGCTTTTGGATCCGGTGTGAAAATTGATGAAACGTGGTCCATGGTGGTGCGAGGGTTGAAGCCTTTAGTCGGGGGGGGGGGGGGTTGTAGCTCCCTTCCGGGTGAGGGGTGGTAAGCGAGATCGAGGGGTCGCTCCCTTCCCGGGGAGAGGCTAGTAGCGAGAAGCGGGGGTCGTAGCTCCCTTCCGGGAGAGGCTGGTAAACGAGCGCAGGTGGGTGCCTGCGTGCTGGTAGGAGGCTGCGCCAGCACATATGTTGTAAGATGTTTTCTCTATAATAAAATATTGAAGGCTGAGACAACGACAGCGGTGGTTTTCTCCCGACTTGGGTTTCCACCTAAAATCCTGGTGTTCATGTGTGTTTCTTATGTGTGATGACTTACTCTGTTCTTACTGTACATGTTTACTGTTTATTGAACATCTAATGAATGAATGATGGAATGATATAAGTGAAGAATTAATGGCATAATTAGATCTCTGTGTATACGCGAGTTTTATGAAGGATATACGCGTGTATACGCTAGTTGGCTTCAGCGAAGTAGCGTATGGGTTTTAGTGAATGGAAAAGTAAAATACGTTAATGCCTAAATGTTTGATTCACCCCCCTCTCGGTATTTTTTCCCAACCAAAACAATAAAAGAAAGAAAGCATCGAAGCTTTTTTATAGAGGTGATGTGATTTCAACATTGGGGACAAAGTGTTAAAGTGGGATTCAAGGAGAGAAGACAAGGGTAAGCATGGTAAATTTGATAACTTATGGCTTGGCCCTTATCTCATTCATTCTACTGCTTGAAACAATGCCTACTTTTTACAAGAGTTAAGTGGAGCTGAACTGTTTGGAGGTCCTGTCAATGGCAGGATGCTCAAACATTAATTTTCTTGACCATATCAGTTTGGGAGCCTTTTTATTTTTTCTCATTGTGAATATTACACCCTTCATCGCATTCAAAGTTAGAAAATGAAAAAAATACAAAAGCAATAGAACAGGAAAAAGAGGGCAGATTGTAAAAGACAAGAAAGGTGCAACCACATACTAAAAAAAAAAGAGAAACAAAATCTGAAAGTGTGCAAGCTTAAACACCACTCCTAATAATCACACTCCTAGTTAGTCATACAGCCTAATCATGACTAATTAGTTTTCAATTTACTGTTGATATGTTAGTGAAATAGATCTGCCAAACAGTTTAATCTTGGCTTATCAGTTAGGAAGATTAGGATAGAAGAAAAAGGGTTCAAACAAGCTAAAAATCTGAACCTATGAGTTTCAAAAGAAGCATGGCTCTAATCTGTTTAAATCCTAAGCCAAAGGTAGAAGATAAACTGGTTCTGATATGCCCAAAACTTGAACCAGTGAACCAAGAGAAAAACAGCTCAAACAAGCCTAAAAACAGAGCTGAAAGAAAGTGAAGAATGTTATTTAGTTTTCAGATCTTAAGCCTTCACCATTTTGATTTATTTTTCTACAAATTTTTGTCTATGTGCAGCTTGTCTTTATGCCATATATCACCAACACGTTAGACTGTTCAATCCTGACTTGGTTGCTTTTAAATTTCCTGTTTTAGAATTTAGTGAATAAAAATATGTTAGACAGTCTAATCCTAACATATAGTAGTTAGGTAGAGAAGCTTATGAACTCAAATTCTTAATCTGAGTTCATGGAGAAATAAGGGTGGAAATAGAATAGTTTTATGTTTTCTCAAAAGAATAAAATGTTTTAAAAAGAGTTTGCCAATCCAAATGCACTCTGAAAGAAGACAAAATGTTAGATCATTAGGATTGGGTAGGTAGAAAGCTTGTTTTGATTGAATTCCATTGGTTTTAATGGCTGCTAACAATATTCAGAGTAAAAGAAGATCAACAAAGAAAGAAATTTCAGCCCAATGGATAAGGCATTGGTTAGCTTCCAAAGAAGACAAGTCTGAAGTTTTTGATACCTTCAAGAAGGCACCATCCCCATGTGGAGCCACTGTTAGCCACCTATAAAAATTTGTCATATCAAATGGTGGCTAGATCTTTGTAGCCTTCAAGAAACAATTTCATTTCCCAATTGAGAGTTCTTGAAGCCTTAATGATGTCTCTTTTCTCTTCAGTAAATCTTCACTGTTGTTTCTTTCATTTATCCTAATAAAAGTTTATTGTTTACCAAAGAAAAGACTGCTGAAAAGTTCCATTTTCCCTTCATTTTACCCCTCCTTTCACTCATATTTAACCCTTATTTTCATCCCCTTTTTCCTCATGAAAATTCCTTCATTTCCCTCATTTTTCTTCTTCCGTTAAAAAACTCCCTTTGGTAAGGTTTAAAACTCCTTTTTAACCTTATTGGAACTCTTAAAACCTTCAAAAAATCCTTTAAAAATCATAAAAAATAGTCTTTTTGGACTAAGGCCTTAAGCCCCTTTGGCCTTAGCTCCAGCCCCTTTCTTCCGCATAAAACCAACACCAAGACCAGGTGCTGAGGCCTAATCGTGCAATCACGATCGGGTTCTCCGTTTTTCTTATTTTCCTTTACTGGAAAAAGTTTCTGATGCGATTGGCCTCTTTCCTTTTAGCCCCCGATCCCTTCCTTCCTATTCATATAACTCGAGCCCCGCAATCGGGCACTAAACACCATAATAGACCCTTCCCCGATACAAACTTTCCTTTGTATTTTGTTTAAAACCCCACTTTCCTATGTTTTTATAAGTCCCGACGGTTCATTGGTTGGGTGAATACCAACCGTTGATCTAAAACCGATCAACGGTCTTCAGAATCTCGCATCGCAAGTATTTATTGGGCGCATTTGAAAGGCCCCTTCCTTTTGTCTTATTTTGATGAGCCCCTTTTGGTTAAAACCCCCAAACCACTTCCCCACCATATAACCCATGCCCAGGACCAAGCGATTAAGTCCTGAGCGCTAATCGCATCGGAGTTTTTTTCGTTCAACATATTTTAATAGTTATTGCCCCCCTTTGATTGACCACCTTGCGATGGTTTCCCAACCGTAGATATTCCCTGCCAGACCCAGATCCAACGGCCCACATTGCTCTTTTCCGAATCCCATCCCTCCGCCTTTTGACCTCCACAGTTAAATCTCCGTCGTCGATCTGGTTCTAAGATCAACGGTCCTTGTTCAATCGCATCGCGAAAACCATTGCACTTTTCTGCTCTCCTCCTCCGATTGTGATCATTGCGATTCAATCTAGACCACCGAATCCACAAGAACCGACGGCCCAGATCAATCAAAACTCTGCCCATTTTTCATCTGCTTTTGTCCCTCAGATTCATTCCTAACCATCGATCTCTCCAAAGATCTGACAGTCCACATATAATCGCATCTCAATTTTTCTCTGCTCCTTTCCTCTCTCCCCCACCGATTGGTGACCTTGCGATGGGATCTAGGCCTTCCCTTTCATGCATCCGATGGTCAAGATTAAAACCACCTTGACCCTCCCCCACCTCTTCTCGCCCGTGCATCTTATCGCCATTGCGCTCTCCTCACAACCGTCTGATTTGATGCCCCAGATCTTATGGCCAGCGCACTGTTTCGTGTAATTTTAAGTCTGATGGTTAATGTTTTAAAATTATGCGATGTGGGCGGTTTTAAAAAGCCACGTGTAAATCGCTAACACAAATCGTGTTCAAAAAGGCAATACTGCCTTCCCTCCTTTTCATCGTGTGAAACCAGTGGTTTCTTTAGCCGAAACCATTTTCCCCATTTATATTGCATTTTCTCATCCGTAATCTCCGCCGTTGATCTCCGAGATCTAACGGTTCACATTTAAATTCTCCATTAGTTCATCACCCCTTCCCTTTCTTTCAAAGGACTTCTTAAATCATTCTTCGTCGTTGATCTCTGTGGCTGATCTCATCCGACGGCCTAGATTATTTTCGAAACCCCAAAATTCGTTTAACTGCATTCTCCTTCTGCCTCAAGTTTTTCGCCCATTTCCTTGGTTATTTCTTCCATTTCATTATAACATAGCCCCTCTACATTATATTTCCCCGATAAATCTCGACCATAGATCTTTGCAGCTTGATGGCCCTGACTTAATCTCCCCACTGTTTATTCAACTGCCTCCCATATGACCCCTGCGAGAAATCCTCGCGGTTGGATGCTTTCATCCAATGATCACGATCTAACCTAAACCTATGAAGCAGTCTAAACCTCATCCCGTAGGATTTTTTATAATTTCGTTTGTCTGTACAGGTTTTAACGGTTTTGAGCATTGTTTTAAAAAGAAAAATTGAAGGCCGAGGATGACGATCCCCCAGGCCTTTATTCATGAAAGAGATATTTCGCCAGGGTTCCGAATTATGTTTTATCAGTGCCTCATGAGCACTGACGCCATTTTAAAACCTCTGTAAGGCCTGGACATCAAAAATACATAACAAAACTTAATCAAGCAAAGAGTATCAGTGTTAAAGGATCTAGTCACAGCAAAGATAAAAGAAAAATATTTTTACACAGTTTTGAAGGATTAAGGCACACATTCTACAAATCAAAAGCCTAATTCAGAGTTAAAGACATCATAAAGACCGAAAGACACAGATTAAGCCTAATCAAACCTAAAGCACAGATCTCAAGTAAATTAAAGGTGTTTTAGAGAAAAACAAAGCAATTCCTCAATCCAAGAAGCCTCCACTACCACATAAGAGGCTAATTGAATCCTTTCAGCTACCAAAATCCACCTGCCACCTCAAAGCATTCAAAAGAGGCCATATTTATTTTCAGAATAGAAGATATTTTCCTAAGTGCAGCTGGACAGTTATTTCAAGCCAAAGGAAATTATTACCACTGTCAGCGAAAGTTATTACAAAGATAAGGGAAAGCCTTAAAGTCAAGAAATCTTCCCAAGTAGATCAATAACTTAATGAAAATCAATCAATACACAAGAAATATCAAAAATCTTCTCCATTTGAGCCCCTCAAAGGCTGAGAAGCATTAATTGTATTAATTAAACTGAAAGATCTTATTTTACATGCCACCTCCTCATTTCTTCTATAAATACCATTGTTCAAGATGAGGCAAAGGTTGTCTCTGAATATCTGTTGCATGTAAATAGTTTTTTGAAGCTGCTGTAAGCTCTGTTTTGTAATTGAAAGATACCTAAGTTGAGATGAAAAGTTTGAAGCTGTAGAGACCCATTGGACTTGAAGATCGTAACTGTTTTGAAGCATCAATACAAGCTGATTTATGGGATCCTGGTCTATGTCAAATGGTGATTTTTTTCTTATTGTAACTTGTCATTTTATTTATGTTTTCATTTTTTCCATCTTCTCTGATAAAGAACAATAATTACAGAGTTAGGATTTACTGTCAAAAGTACCCTGCTCTTACTGATAAGCTTTATCTAAATGTTTTCCTCCAATTGTGTTATTTGAGAATGATTGAATACTATCCAAGCAGTCAAGATGTTGGTGTTCCCTTCTCTTACTGTCTAGATTTTAAACATTGTTCTTGAATGTTATTTTCAGTGTCTTCTAAGTAAAGTTGAACTAGGGAAGTCTATGGTTAGTCCTCTCCTCTATTTTTATCTCCAAAGGTTGTCTGAAAGTTTCCCTAAGAGTATGTTGAAAGCAGGCTAGGTTCAAAGTCCTTACCTGATCTTAGACTATTCTTTTTTTATCTTAAGTGTTGTCTTGATAAGTTTGCTAATTAAAGAATGAACTAGGGAAGTCTATGGTTAGCCCTGTCCTCTAGTTTTCTTCTCCAACAATTTCTTTGAAAAGTTTCCCTTTGTGTTTTAAATGTTTTCTATTGAAAGTGCATCGAAAGCAGGCTAGTTTCAAAGTACTTACCTGATCTTAGATAACTTTTATGTCTTTCTTAAGTGTATGCCAAAAGCAGGATAGTTTCAAAGCACTTACTTGATCTTAGGCTGCTCTTTGTTCTTCATTTTTATGATTCCCTTTCTTTTTGTTTTCACTCCATTCCATAAAATCAACTTTAAAGAGATCCTTAGACATAGATGACTTGCCCCATGGACCACTCTTGAACCTTGTTGTTTCAATTAAATCCTACTATGAATCTATAGCCCAATGGATTGAAGCTGCTTCCTTCCTATCTTGTTAGCTGAATCAATATTTCATTTTCATTCACCTTCACTCTTCACTTTGACTTCCTTCATCTTCATTTATCTTTTCCCAACCAAAACGAACAAAAACCCTGTTCCTCATACCTAGCCTAATATCACACTTCAAGCCTTAAAGATACATCAATCTTTTAACTTTATAGAGAGATCCCTCTCTGGATTCAGGAGGGCTAGATCCTAGAATCCCAAAGTGGTTCACATATTTCCCCTGCAGTTTTAGTCTTGCCAATCTGCTGAAATTACAGGGAGATAACAGACCACAAATCAGATAATGTTCTGAACAGAATTTTTACCTTCATCCCTTCCCAAGGATAGAATTTGCAAAGTTCTGCATTTAAGCCTATGGATGCACTGATATCTTTTGTTTTATAGCCTCATATTCTATTTATCCATTCATTTCTCCTCAATCTGAGTGAAACCAATTTTTTGATTTCTTCTGCTATTTGTGGAACCTGATATTCTAGCTATTCTAGTCTCATTGCTAATGTCTTCTGGTTGTCTGGCAGTCCTTGGATACCAAATATAGATGTTTGGTATCTAAACATCTTGTTCATTTTTCTGGTTAGGACGTCTGCAAGCCAATTTGAGTTCCCTGGAATCCATTGAATATCAAACTCATATTGTTGAAACTAGATTTGCGAAGACAATAATCTACCTCTAGCTAGTTGTCTACCAATCTTTGCATTTAAAAAGAACTGAAAATTTTTGCAATCTATCCTAATAATAAACTTTATAGGTGCAAGATATAATTAAAACTTTTGAATGCCATTAAATATGGCCAAAGTTTCTTTTTCTACTGTGAAATAATTCATCTGATGTAGAGAGAATTCTCCTGTTTTGTAGGCACAAATCTGTTCTTCCCCTTTTGATTTTTTCCCTATTAACACAGCTCCCCAATATTCATCTGATGCATCTGTCTGTAATATTAGCTGACCATCACCAGGTGGTTTTATATTAGGCAGGTGTTGAGCTTATTCTTTTAATTTTTTGACTGCATTAGTAGCAAAGCTACTTCATCCACCATTTATATGTTGCCTAATAGCTTCTGTTTTTGCAGAAAACTTTGGAATATATTTATGAACATAATTTAGATGCCCAAAAATCTCTGAATCTGATTTTTATCCTGTAATTCATCTAGGAATTCGTTTGTCTTCTGAACTATATGGGGTTTTATTTGAATTTGACCATTTTCTATGATTATACCCAAAAACTCTATGCTTTCTTTGAATAATTCTATCTTTTTATTAGATAAAACTATCTTATGAGCTTCTACTTCTTTCATGAAGATATACAGATGCATAATGTGTTCTTCTATATTCTCACTGTGAATTAGTATATCATCTATATACACAATAATAAAATCATATTTACTAAAAATTCTATCCATCCTTCTTTGGAAGAAGGCGGGTGCATTCTTCAGACCAAATGGAACAACATTCCACTGATAAAAAACCCTGTTGGACATGTAAATGTTGTTTTGTGATGATCCTCTGGCCTTATTTGAATCTGATAATATCCACTTTTCATGTCAAACTTTGAAAAGATTTTTTATTTCTGAATCTTTTGCATGATTACCTCTTGTCTAGGTAATGGATATTTAAAGTCTCTGGTAATTGCATTCAGTGGTTTATAATTAATAACCATTCTTGCTTTTCCTCTTACCACCTCTGCATGATTTTTGACAATAAAAGCTGAACAAGAGTGTTGATATTTTTATTCTTCAATCAGATTCAATTTTAAGATTTATTTAACTTGAGCTTTTATTTCTTATTCATCTTGGGGTGTGCAGGGAATTAATTTACCTTGTACTCCATTGTCATGAAGTGTTTCTATTTCCTGCATCAGGCTTGCTTTATCCCAAAACTCTTGGGGGTCACTGGAACAAAACTTAAAACTTTTCTTGAATATATTTTTGTTCTTCTGACCAATTTTCTTCTCTGGCTGCTTTGTTTTGATGTTGTAATTTTTATTTATTCTCATATGTCTGTAACACTTGCTGTCAGTCAATGTTGTAATTTTGGGGTTTTCTCATTTTCTGTTTTTTATTTGATTTTTTGTTTCTGGCATTGGAGTCTACTAAAGAGAGTCTATTTACACAAATAGATTTCTTTTTGATATTACAAATTATTTTATCTTTAGCAATAGTCATCGGAATGACTAATTTTATGAAGGGCATTCCTAGTATAAGACTACTAGATGGATCATGATATTGTATTGCTGAAATTTTTATAATACTCCCCCCTACTTTCATTGGAATATTATCTACATAGTGGGTAAGCTGAAAATTTCCTCCAATGGTTTCAGAATTGATAATGTTCAAGAGCGGCTTCCAATTATTTTTAAAGAGACTTGGTCTAGCCATATTATTAGATCCTCCAGAATCTATAAAAGCATCTATTTCTATCCAATCTTTTCCTACTTGAACTTCTACTAGTATGTACAGAAGTTCATTTGACCTGATGATTTTATTCAGCAAATTAGCTTCAGCTTCTGGATCATATTGAAAGATTTTCTGATTGATTTACCCAACCAATTAGTTTGGGCACTGGACAGAAACTAGAGGCTTTAGAATATATGTCTGTATTTATTTGTTTTCCTTTTCTGTCTATTTCTTTCTCTTTGTCGGATTGTTATTCTGAATATTCTTTTGACTCTTTAGAAGTTTCTTCTTCTGACTCTTCTTCTGTAATAGGGAAGTCGCTGAAACTTTCTGATTCTACTTCTATTTCACAATTTGAACACTCAGAATCAAACCTATTCATTTTTTGACATAATTCTGTATCATTTTCTTCATATTCATCTTCTGATAAAATATACACATATGAACAATCATCATCACTACCTATTACTGACCAATCTTTAATAAATTTATCTATCTATGTACATTTTTTAAGCTTAGAAGTTGCATTTGTAGGGCATTTAGCAGCAAAATGACCTTTTTTCTTGCAGACAAAACAACATCCTTTTCTTACAGGGCATTTTCTCTTCTTTAGATATTTGTATTTTTGAAAATCTCTTCTGGGATTTGACACTCTTTTAATTTTGTAACTTCCATACCTTTTCTTTATTCTTTCTTATTTTAAAGGTGTCCATGGAAGTAGTTCTTTGCAACATTCCTGAGAGGGTTTAGTGGCGTTATCCTGAGCATTTTTTTGCCAACACAAATATTTCAATTTTTTCTTACACTGGTGTATTAGATCTATCCAATATATGGATTCTAACTTTTTACCTTTTTCTACCAGATCTTTCATAACAAGATCTCCCATATTATGAGGTAGCTTGGATAGAAAGGTGAATTTAGTCATCATATCATTTGTTAATTCTGTTTTTATCACCAGCTTGAAATATTGTCTTGAAAATTCTTCTAACTTTTTTGCATCTTTTAACTGCATCCTGGCTAAATCAACCATAGCCTCTTTCTTAGTGTCTTTTGGTTCTATACAAAACTGTGTTCTTAATAATTTCTCAAGTACTGCTAATCTTGCTTTTATTATCTCATCTCTCTCAGACTGTGGTGGTGCTTTCCACCAATCATATACTATTCCTATCATTCTTTTTTCTGCTAAATTAAAGATGCCACTATTATCTATTTTAGCAGTTATTTGCATTTGCCATAAAGCTCCTATCCAGACCCGTATTGAATCTTTTGCATTGTTGTTGTTGTCTAGATCTAGTACATATCCATTACTATTGGAGGGCATAAGGTCTTATTCTACCCTTGGATATTTAAGAACAGAATGGAAAAGATGGGCTTTATTCAGACTTGGTCTAATAAAGCTTGGGAATAGCTTGGCTGCTTCTTCTAGTTTAATATCATCCCCCCCCCTTTTTTTAATTTGGAATACTTTTTTGTTTTGAACAAAAACCTTCACCTTCAGAAAGAGAAAATAGATTTGATTTGGTCTTTTCAGGTTTGTTATATGAGCTTAAAGCTTCTTCCGAGCTATTTCCTGAAAATTTATGCCATGAACTCAGATTTTCAAATCTTGTTCTATCTTTCTTCTTCTTCTTTTTCTCTTCTCTTTTTCTTTGCCTTTCTTGCTTGTCATTTCTGTCTAATGTTTGATTGTCTTGAATAAATTTTAAATTTTCAAGAATTTGAGTTGCCTGACAGCCTAAATCATCTATTGCCAATTCTGCATGGTTACACCAATTAGAAAGATGATTTCCAATCTGATATACTTCATCTAAATATTTTTGAGATTTAGAATCATTTTCAATCAGTGGAGCACAATCAGCTCTTTTAGATGGTGGCTGAGTGTTTTTAGCACTGGTAGTACAATATTTTGTTTTTGTTGGCCATTTTCCTCATTTGTGGAATCTTTTATTTTGAAATTTCCATTCTTCTACAGGGGGAATGGAAGAGGATGTTCCTCTAAAATATTTTTGCTGCCACTCTTCTACATTTGGAATAGAGGGAGATGTACCTCTAAAAGCTTTCTGTAAATAAGAGCCATCTATTTTTATGTATCCTTTAGGTAAGGATATATCTCTTTTTCTTTCTTGAAAAGTTGTTCCTCTAAATCGAAAAGACTTCTGGAAGAAAGGTTTCTCTTCTGGGATGAGAAGACGGGAACTTGTGCTGCTACTAGCATGACTACTATTATCTTCTTCAGGATTTATTTTAAAATCTGCTGCTGGAATATTTACAGATAATCGCAGTGCTCTAAATACAGGGCGAGGTAATTCTGGTAAAGCTGGCATGATGTGGACTTTTCCTTCAGAAGAAACAATTATATTTTGAGCTTTTTGTTTCTTATTCTCTTGATTGGAAATACCAATCAGATGGAAATCCTACTTCTTCATATGAAACTCCTTGAGTTTCGGCTGTGGATAATCTAGTGGTAACACAGTCTTTTAAAACTAGCTGTTTTAGCTGAGGATGGACAGTCTTGGTTAAATAGAAGGATGCCTGGATTATAACTGATACATATTCAAAGTCTGGTATCATAGATAAGTCTTGAATTCCAATCATCAAATTTCATATATCTCCTAAATGTTTGTCTGATAAACTAAGAGCATAATTAGGATAAATGGTACCATACTGACATCCTGATATGAGATTGCCTGTTATAGATCCTATACGGGCATGGTCATAACTAAGATGACGAGAGTCAAATAACACTACTATATTTGGAGTATTTATACCATTTCTAAACAAAGGGGCTAACGCAATCCTTATTCCTCCGAAATGGATATACTTATATCTCTTTTCTAAAACATAGTTTTTGAACTTGGCCAGATCTTCTTTAGTGAATACATTGAGGCCAACTATCTGGGTAGCTTCTCCTTCTATCTTTATGGTTAATTCTACTTCTTTGAGTAGAATCTTCTTTCTAATACTATCTAAAGTAGTATTTTTATATACGTCTGAGCTTTTGAGCTCAGGAGGGTTCCATGTGGCTGGATCAATTAAATTATCAATTTCATATTCAACCTCTCTTCGATCAACTTCAGTAATCTTAGTTTTATTAACTAAGGACAAAGCTTTCATCATGCGATCCATTTGAATTTAACCAGAGAACAAAGAACTAACAGGAACTTGAATTCATTCTATCCATATGAAAAGAAAAAAGCATCTTCATCTTCATTACCACTTCCAGAGTATGATTCTTTAGCTGAATAAAATCTTCTCCAAAAGATGGTAAAAAAAAATAACCTCCTGTATATGCCAGTGCAAGTTTAGGTTAGAGGACATTGGGTAAACGTTGACGCATTTGTAGAGAATGGATGATCAAATAATTTAGCTCGACCGTCTCTTTTCAAAGGTCTTTGGAAACCTTTGCAGAATATTTTGGTTTCAGAAACTGTTGGTGGCTCAGTTAATCTCACCCACTATGTAGATAATATTTCTTTAAAATTTGGGGGGAGTATTGTAAAAATTTCAGCCATTCAACACTATGATCTATCAACAAGTTTGTTTTTAGGAATGCCTTTTATCAATTCTGTGTTACCTGTAACAATTAGTGAAGATAAATTGATTTTGAATCTGAATAAAAAAGCTATCTCTGTACTTAGACTAAAGCTAGTAGACTCAGAAGCTAAAAGAGAAAGCAGTGAGAGAAAAGCAGACACCAAAAGGCCAATAATCCTTTAATCCTCCAGAGAAAGATTGTTAAAAAGTTGTTCCAATAATCCTCAACAATTTTGGGACATTGAGAGTCCTAAGCATAAGATTGTGACTCAACATGATAATGGATTTAATGGTAAGTTAATTCCATGCTCCCCAAATGATGAACAAGAAATCAAAAAACAGATTGATGAATTGCTAAGTTTGAGATTGATTGAACCCAGCACATCTCACTATTCTTGTTCTGCATTTTTGGTAAGAAATCATTCTGAGATTGTGAGAGGAAAAGAAAGAATGGTTATTAACTATAAACCATTGAATTCTATCACTCAAATTTTTAATTATCCTCTGCCTCGCCAAGAGACAATAATGCAGAAGATCCAACATAGTTAGCTCTTCAAAAAAATTGATATGAAGTCGGGCTATTATTAGATCCAGATTGAAGAAGGAGACAGACATAAGACTGCCTTTACTTGTCCTGCAAGATTTTTCCAATGGAAGGTAGTTCCTTTCAATCTAAAGAATGCTCCATCCTTCTTCCAAAGAAGAATGGACTTTATATTTGGCAGGTATGAATTTAATGTTACATATATTAATGATATTTTGGTTCACAACCCAGATATCGCCTCTCACATGGAACATCTAGAAATTTTCTTGAAAGAAGTTCAGAATCATGGAATTGTTCTCTCAGAAAAGAAAATGGTACTTTTTCAAGAAAGTATTGATTTTTTTGGAATACATATCTTGAATGGAAAAATTCAGATGCAGCCCCATGTTTTAACAAAACTCTCTGAAATTTCTGATCACTTACAAGATACCAAGACCATTCAAAGATTTTTAGGTATTCTCAATTATGTTCACAAGTATATTCCTATATTGTCTTCTAAATCAACACCTACTAGAAGACATCTAAATTCAAGTTGGTCCAAGAAAGCTACACAAGCAGTTAAGCAATTGAAAGCTAGATGTCAACAACTTCCAAAACTAAAACCCCCAAGTGATGGTTTATTGATTTTGCAAACTGATGCCTCAGATGAGTTTTGGGCAGCAGTTCTTTTTGAAAAAAAGGGAGAAGAAGCAGAAGAATTGTGTGCTTAGCATCTGTTGAGTTCTTGTCTCATCTGAAAAATTATTATATTGCTGAAAAAGAAACACTTGCTATATTTAATGGAATTCAGCGTTTTGAATTATATTTGGCACCAAAAAAAAAATTTATCAGAAAATATTTCATGAATTTTAAGTATTTCCTTTCTGTTAAGATTTCAAGGCAATTAGCAAGAGGAAGATTGTTGTCATGGCAGATTTGGTTTCAGCAATATGATTTTGAAGTGGAATGGGTGCCCGATAACTCTAATTATTTGGCTGATGCTCTTACTAGAGACATGCATAAAGCATACATTCAAACTGCTAAATTTGAATTGTTTGCAATCCAAGGTAAGACTCCAGATGATGATGATTTTAATACATTTGTATATATATTTCATATTCTTGAAAATCATCTTAGCCATATTACTGAAGAAATAAAAAAGATTGTTGGTTTAAGACTGATAAGAAATCAATAGATCCAAAAGTGTCAAGCATGGCAATCAAATAATGTTGGAATCATTTTAGGCCTGGATGAAGAATTGGTAAAGGTTTATCCTTTACCAAATATGAAAGTAAAAATTTACGTCAAAAGCCTAGATGATCTTTGGTCAATTCAGTACACTGAATCTATGCTATGGATACTTAAGGTTTTGAATTATTATCAGTTGATCGGTGGTGTGGATTTTTCTATGGCAATATTTCCAGGATCTAAAATGTTAGATTTAGAAATGATCAATATCAAGGATGACATTGAAAAGTATATTTTGACTTTAAGAATTCCTGATATTCTTGATGAACTTGAAGCTGCATATCTGCAGAGAAACAATGAGCATTTTGCAGGAACAAATACTTTTCCTCAATATGAATTTTTTGAAGAATTTGCAGATTGGGAGATTTAAGGTGGATTTTGCAGAAAAAGGAGAACTACAAGGACTTCTTAATGCATTGAAAGATCCCTGCAATATTTGAGAACACTTTCATCTCCCTGAGATTATCAGAGTCTAGAGTTCAGAAAAAAGCATTTCTCCAAACTCATTTTCTCAAGTATTCAGTTTTGGTAAAGCTGAAGTTTCAAAGTTGGTTAATAATGGAGAAGAAATACAAAAGGTAACTCAATGGTTTAAAGAGTTTGGAAAAACTAAACTTCTAGAAAATATACAAACTTTGCAAAAGGTTGATGAGTTACAAGGTGAACAAAAGGTTTTGAAATTTGTAATTAATCAAAAGGCTTTGATCACCATCAGTGTTGTAACAAGAAACAGGACCAGTGATGTTGTATGTATAGTTAGTTTGATGTTATCAAGCAGAGTATGTACAACTATGATTTTTGAGTTGGGATGGCAACAAAAGGATATCATAAGTGACAACTGTAGGCTTTGGGTTCAACATACTACTGAAACGTCTACCAACATGTTTCAGATTTTTAAATGGGAATTTCTCGATGGTATAGAATTAATAGTACAGCTAGTTCCATCATTTTCAAAAGCTCACAAAGATTCCTTCCTTGACATAGAGATAAATCCGATGTCTTTTCTCATCAGATGGAAAAGGAACGATGATCCCTTTACACCACAACAAAATAATCTTCAATTTCAAAACATGCTTTTAGCTTATTTGAAGAACTATTGGGACACTTTCTGGAAAAATGTCCTTCTTGCTTGCAAATGAAACAACAATTATTTTTTCTCGACTGTTTCCTTTTCTTCAAAAATATAAACTTTTTGAAGGCTTCTTACGATTTGAAACTTTCTTGGGCTTAAATTTTCGATATCTTTTTGATCCTTTTCTTCTTTTAGCAAAAGGTGTCCAAGGAAGTACAGATCTACAAACATCAGTACTGGGAGGTACATCTTGTGCCTTTTTCTGCCAACATAGATATTTCACCTTTTCATTGCATCTAAATAAAAGATCTACCCAATAAATCTGATCTATCTTCTTGTTTTGGACATCTAAATATTTCATGATCAGATCTTGTACATTTCCAGGAAATTTTGACAAAAATGAAATTTTTTGAGCAGAGTCATTATAAAGATTAGCCTTGAAGAATTTTGACAAAATCTTGTCCAAACTGACCTAGGAATTTTAAATCTTTCAATTCCATTCTGGTAATATCAGTTAATATTTGTTTCTTTTCATCTACAGGCTCTGGCACAAATTGAGTTTTTAACAGGATTTCAAGTGTGGATAATCCTGACTCAACTACTGCTCTTCTTTCTTCATTTGTTGGTCCCATACACCAATCATAAACTATGCCGGTCATTATCTTCTCCGCTAGGACCATAATAGAAATATTATCCAATTTGGTGGTGACTTGCATTTGGTATAATGCACCAATCCAAATTCTAATAAACTCTCATGGATTTGAAGACTTATCCAGATCTAACACATATCCACTTGTATTAGTAGCAAATAAATCTTCTTCTACTCTGGGATATTTCTGAACTTCTCTAACCATATGAGCTTTATTCTGATTCTGAATAGAAGGCAAAATAAAAGAAGGAAACTTTAAGTCAGCATTTTTAGACTTTCTGGTCTTTGAGGTTTTTTCTTTTGCTACCTGCAACTGTTCTTTAACAGTTTTCTTTTGAGAAGCTTCAGCACTGGTTTCTGGGGTACTTGCTTCTATTTCTTCTTCTTCTTCTAGATCCCAATAGTTTGGAGTGTTCATATCAATTATGAACTTGGGACCTTTTGTTTCTTTTGCTTTCTTCTTTTCTTTCTTTCTTTGTCTATCTTCTTTTTCTGCTTTTTCTTCTTGTTGCTCTTCATAAATCAATTTCAAGTTAGTCATTATAAGCTCATTCTATTTACATAAGTCTTCAAACACTTCTTTATCATGTGAACACCAAGTGGTAAGATAGTTTCCAATCCGATAGACTTGATCCAGCTCATTGGTGTTTGATGAATTATGCTCAATCAAAGGAGCATAATCAGCTCTGGTTGAAGGTTGTCTTGACTGAGAGGAAGTTGTACATAATTTTGATTCAGGAGGCCATTTCCCCCCTTTTGCAAAATGGCAATTGGAATACTGCCATTCTTCCATTGGTGGAAAATAAGAAGTGGAAGTTCGAAACATTTTATTTATAGCAAAAAAGGGTTTTACTTCTGGTATGTACAATTCATTTGCAGAAAAAACAGGTTGATTCGGGAAAATCTCAGCAATTGGTTCGGTATTTCTATTATAATTTTTCAAAGAGGTTTCTTCAACAGGTGTTATTGGTAACACATGTCTTTTAGGTCTGAAAATGGGTTGATGGATTGACGGTCTATCTGGAATAATGCGAACTTGACCATTATTAACAGACACTCTTTTTGACTTAACCTCTGGTTTGACAGAATATTCAAGAGATTTATATTGGAAATACCAATCTTTAGGAAGATCTATCTGATCATATGAGAATCCTTCTACCTGTGCATTACTGATTCCAACTGTAACACAGTCTTTTAAAACTGGGTGTTTCAGTTTTGTATGGACTGTATTATTCAACTGAAATGATGTTTCAATTAAAACAGATAGGTATTCAGTGTCTTCAATCATTTCAAAACTTGAACTCCTACCATTAGTTTCCAGCAATATCTCAAATGTATATCAGTAAGACTGATATCATAGTCTGGATAGATAGTGCCATACTGACATCTAGTGGCTAGATTTCCCATGATAGTTCCAATTCTAGTGTGATCATAATTATTATGCCGAGTATCAAAGACTTCAGCAATACAAGGAATGTTTAATTCATGCCTAAACAATCGAGCAAGGCCAATTCTAATACCTCCAAAATGAAGATATGAATACTTCTTATCTTTTGCATATTGGCGAAATTTTTTAATTTCATCTTTAGAAAACAAATTCAAGGGAAAAATTTGTACTGACGGACCTGAAATCTTGATCTTGACTTCAACTTCTTTTAACAAAGTTTTCTTATTGAATATATACATGGTTGGTAGTTTATAGATATTTGTAGTATGAAGAGTAAGAGGATTCCAACTCTTGGGATTCTCTACCGACTCATGTTCAGTATTTGGGTCATTTTCTACTTCAACTGAACGATAATCGACTTCTGAAACAATTCTACAATCTATGGTAGAGAAAGAACGTAACAGATTTGACATTTTTCAATAAATCTTTCAAAAACAGGGCTTCGATACCAAAATTAAACAGTTAAAGCAAAGAAGCTTCTTACTCGTAATTGAGCTACTTCAACAAATTCTTATCTTAAAGGACTTGCTACATAGCACCTACTGCATCACGGTCTCCCCATGGGCTCTTCTCTGATAGTTTTACAAATGCTCTCTAGCAACCTTACTGATACTTTCAAGAAAAACGAATATAAGCTAAAGAAACTCAGATTGAATGTGAAAACACCATGCTTTATTAACAGAAAATATGATATTTAGCAAGATACAAACTAGCTCTTGAAAAAACTCTTTTCACTTAGGACTACTTAGACTCGCAACCAACCATGTCTTAAAAATGACACTTGAGCCTTCTTATATAGTTCCTTATAAAGATTCTAACCTATCTAGAAAGTATTGACAAAACATAAAAAATGAAATTATTGAGGGTCCTGTCGGATATCATGATCCAGACGGTGTCTACTCAATAATCCGAGTACAATAATGTAAATAGAATCTTATCACCATGGTCCTTTCGGACTATGGTCACTATCAAAGTACTCATCAGAAGAGGATATATGAGCTAAAGCAGCTTCATCCATTAACTTTATATATTCCGCTTCCCAATCAATGTCTTCTGGATCTTGAGCATCTTGATACGTGTCTAAAAAGATTGTAGACCTTTCTACTGTATCTATTTTTTCTTTTCCTTTTCTAGATGCCTGTGTTGTAGCTACTTCGCCTTTTTGAGATTCTTGTGCTGTAGATGATTGTCCAATCTCCAACTTAACCTTATCTTTTATGATGTGAAGATTCTTCTGTTGTGGTGTAAAGGGATCATCATTCCTTTTCAGGTTATGGACTCAATACTTACTGATATATAGACAGACGAATGTTGGACTTAATTTCTCACACGTTCTCAATGGGAATGCGAGCCAACACGACCTCCCTGGTCTTCATTTCTTCGCCTTGCAACCCAAACATAAGGTTCTTTTGAAATTACAAAAATGTCCTCAGACAGGCGGCCCAACAGGCTTCTATATTACTTCAAGCAAAATAGTACATACCAAGTGAAGCATAAGAGTATGAGAGCTCCTGAACGTTGCCTCAACTCTTTTCAATTACATTTATTTATAGGTAGTTTAAGCCTCTTTAGATTTGAAATCTGGATTCTAAACTAAATCTAAGAATCTAAAATATCTAAGAATGATTGAGGGTCTTACCGGGAATAATATTCGGGCAGTGTCTACTCAATACGTACCCAGGTAGTGTCTACTCAATCTTTATTTTTGTTGTACAATGATTGAGGGTCTTACCGGGAATAATATTCGGGCAGTGTCTACTCAATATAAAGCAATATTATTTTATACAATAATTGAGGGTCTTTCCAAGATTCTTATCTTGGCAGTGTCTACTCAATCACTATGATTACAAACACACGGGTCCATGTTACAATCATCACATGTCTCATCTTCGTTAATAAAATTTTGTAACTTTAACACTTCTACTTTATCTTTTGCATCATTTAGGTTGTACCCAAGATCTTTGAGAATATTTTGTGCCTCTTGAGTAAATTGTCCTAGAACTGGGTCCGGTTGAGCATATTCATACCAGTTGTCATCTTCTTTTGTCGGTGATTTGGCTTTTGCAGATCTTGAAGATTGTCCCTTATCCCAATTTTTTGATTTTGCTACTCTTTTGTACCTTTCTCTTTTGCAGAGAGCATTGGCTTGAGCTAAGTTGTCTACTTCGTGGCATTGGATCCAACTTTTATCAACAGTAGGATGCCTAACATGGTTAATTGATAATTCTATGCATGTTAGATCGTAAAAATCAATTTCTTTGTCAATGGAATTTTGAATCCATTGCATGCATAAAATATTAATTTCTTCACCTTGCAGCCACTGAAAATCAAACTGTACATGACTGCATGCTCCTGATGCTAAATTAAACAAACTATACATAAAACATCATCAGTCCAGTTTCCTAAATAATTGACAAAAGTAATCAAAGACTTTACATTAACTATTAACCTAATGGTTCTGTCTCTCTCGATAATTTTTTCAGCATCATAAATTATGGATTTTTTATGGACCATACTTTTCTGTGGAAAATATTTGAACCATTCAAAAAACTCTAATATTAATTTTTTATTATTAACCAACTTGAAAATAGAATAGTTGGTTTCTGTTTTCTCCCAAATTTATTCAAATGGATTGAACATTAAATCTTCTGTCAACCCTAAAGTTTCCCATGGAGTGGATTCTAATCTAAGATATCTTAGAGATCTTTCAATCCCTTGAGAAATCCTCACCTATCTTTTCTTTTGGCAGATTCCATCTTTAATAACCCAATCTGCATGAGCTTCAATAATATTATACATGGGAAATACATCATCCGCTTCATAATTTTAACCAGGGTTTTGAGAGAAATCTTTGTGGAGGTCGGCCCAAATATTTGCTATTCTCATTGATTTGAGCCATCTAGCTATATATGATTGAATAGGAATATGGTACATATTGCAGAATTTTGTTGAATTGAAAATTCCTATTCCAAAATCAATACATCCCACCAGCTGAAAATAGTTCAAAGTTTTTAAAACTTTGATCATTTCATAAGTCCAGGTTATAGACCACAAATCAGATAATGTTCTGAACATAATTTTAATGCATCTCTTCGCAATGATATACTTTTCAAATTTATGCATTTAAACCTATGGCTGTACTGATATCTTTTGTTTTATAGCCTCTTATTTTGTTTATCCATTCATTTCTCCTCAATCTGAGTGAAACCAATTTTTTTATTTCTTCTGCTATTTGTGGAACCTGATATTCTAGCTGTTGTAGTCTCATTGCTAATGTCTTTCGGTTGTTTGGAAGTCCTTGGATATCAAATATAGATGTTTGGTTTCTAAACATCTTTTTCATTTCTCTGGTTAGGACGTTCGCAAGCCAATTTGAGTTCCCTAGAATCCATTGAATATCAAACTCATATTGTTGAAACCAGATTTTCCAAGACAATAATCTACATCTAGCTAGCTATCTACCAATCTTTGCATTTAAAAAGAACTGAAATTTTTTTCAATCTGTCCTAATAATAAACTTTACAGGTGGAAGATATAATTCAAACTTTTGAATGCCATTAAATATGGCCAATGTTTCCTTTTTTGCTGTGAAATAATTCTTCTGATGTTGAGATAATTTTCATGATTTATAGGCACAAATTTGTTCTTCCCCTTTTGCATTTTTCTCCAATAAAACAGCTCCCCAATATTCATCTGATGCATCTGTCTGTAATATTGGCTGACCATCACCACGTGGTTTTAGCTTCGGCAGGTGTTGAGCTTCTTCTTTTAAATTTTTGACTGCATTAGTAGCAAAGCTACTCCATCCACCATTTAGATGTTTCCTAATAGCTTCTGTTTTTGCAGACAACTTTGGAACATATTTATGAACATAATTTAGAATGCCCAAAAATATCTGAATCTGATTTTTATCCTGTAATTCATCTAGGAATTCTTTTATCTTCTAAACTATATGGGGTTGCATTTGAATTTGACCATTTTCTATGATTATACTAAAAAATTCTATGCTTTCTTTGAATAATTCTATATTTTTATCAGATAAAACTATCCCATGAGCTTCTACTTCTTTCATGAATATGTACAGATGCATAATGTGTTCTTCTATATTCTCACTGTGAATTAGTATATCATCTATATACACAATAATAAAATCATATTTACCAAAAAAGCTATCAATCCTTCATTGGAAGAAGGCGAGTGCATTCTTCAGACCAAATGGAACAACATTCCACTGATAAAACCCTGCTGGACATGTTGAGATTGCAAGAAGATGATGAGCTTAGTGGAAAGAAGTCGCCTTCACTAAGTGGGCCCGCAGGCTATTTTTGGCGCAAGTCTATTTTTAGACATGTCGATCATGTTCTATGAGTTGCAGGATGCTATTTGTGGATGGTTGGTCAAGTCGGAAAAAATAGATGGACTTCTATTTTTAGACATACTGGGCGGAATCTATTTTTAGATTGCCGGTCTAAAAATAGATATGTCGAATATTATTAGCTCTTAATAATATTTGGACTATAAACATTATCTTATTCTCTTGGAGCACTTTAGTTAAGTGCACAGATGTGGCACAGGAGCTGACAGAAGGAATTACGCTATTCCTGAGGGTTAAATGGAGCTATTGCATGGATACTTCAGTTAGAACTCATGTGACAGAGTTTGGTGGAGTTATTGAGGTAGTTGATGGAGTTGTGTTCAGTTTAACTGAGTTAAACATAGTTGAGCTAGTTGTATCTAGTCTAACTGATTGATACACTAGTGAGAGTGGTGTGAATTAATTATTAATTAATTCACTAATTATTATCTCATTAATCAACTAAAGAATACATTAGTTAACTACAGTGCATGGACAGTTTCAGTGGAGACCAGTGAAGAGGTAGGTGAAAGAGCAGTGTGACTATCAGTTGTGACTATAGTGTTGCATGATTTGCAACACACAGTGGTTGGAGATGCCAATGAGGATTGCGTGAGCAAGGATGGACCAATTTGAGTTCATTCAGAGCCATTCTTCAGTAGTGATTGCGCAGTAGAGGCAGGCTATCAGGTGGCAGAGATTGGAGCATGTGATTTGCTAGATTGGACCTGTTTAGTGTGTAGCAATTGGAGATTATACTAAGAGCTTGTGAGGAGCTTTGTATAATGATTGTTACATGATCTCTATGACATATAATATACAGATAGTTGGGGGTTTTCAGCTTTAAGATTTCCCATAAAATACTATGTTCATATGTGTGATTGTTTATGGTTTTAATGTGCGCATGCGATTGTTTTTATTTCCGCAATTAATGATCAATGGTAGAAGAGATTCTGTATTGTACATGAAGTTGAAATAGTGTGTGATCAGGAGAATCTTGATGAATAATATATCAGTTATTCAAATTTCTACAGGACATGTGAATGCTGTTTTGTGACGATCCTCTGGCCTTATTCGAATATGATAATATCTACTTTTCATGTAAAACTTTGAAAAGATTTTTGATTTCTGAATCTTTTGCATGGTTACCCCTTGTCTAGGTAACAAATATTTAAAGTCTTTGGTAATTGAATTCGGTGTTTTATAATTAATAACCATTCTTTCTTTTCCTCTTACCACCTCTACATGATTTCTGACAATAAAAGCTGAACAAGAGTATTGAGATTCTGATTCTTCAATCAGATTCAATTTTAGCAATTCTTTAACTTGAGCTTTTATTTCTTGTTCGTCTTGGGGTGTGTAGGGAATTAATTTACCTTGTACTCCATTGTCATGAAGTGTTTCTATTTCCTGCATCGGACTTGCCTTATCCCAAAACTCTTGGGGGTCACTGGAACAAAACTTAAGCAAATTTTCTTGAATATCTTTTTTTTCTTCTGACCAATTTTCTTCTCTGGCTGCTTTGTTTTGATGCTGTCATTTTTCTTTATTCTCATATGTCTATAACACTTGCTGCCAGCCATTGCTATCATTTTGGGGTTTTCTCATTTTCTATTTTTTATTTGATTTTTTGTTTATGGCATTGGAATCTGCTAAAGAGAGTCTATTTACACAAATAGATTTCTTTTTGATATTACAAATTATTTTGTCTTCAACAATAGTCATCGGAAGGACTGATTTGATGAAGGGCATTCCTAGTATAAGACTACTAGATGGATCATGATATTGTATTGCTGAAATTTTTATAATACTCCCCCTCACTTTCATTGGAATATTATCTACATAGTGGGTAAGCTGAACATTTCCTCCATTGGTTTTAGAAATGATAATTTTCTGGAGTGGCTTCCAATTATTTTTAAATATACTTGGTCTAGCCAAATTGTTAGATCCTCCAGAATCGATAAAAGCATCTATTTATATCAAATCCGTTCCTACTTGAACTTCTATTGGTATGTACAGAAGTTCATTTGAACTGATTATTTTCTTTAGAAAATTATCTTAAGCTTCTGGATCATATTGAAGATTTTCACAGTTGAGGGGGGGGGGGGGGGGGCCGTAGTTGTTTAGATATTCTTCTGACTCTTTAGAAGTTTCTTCTTCTGACTCTTCTTCTGTAATAGGAAAGTCGCTGAAACTTTTTGATTCTACTTCTATTTCACAATCCGAACGCTCAGAATCAAACCTATTCATTTTTTGACATACTTCTGTATCATTTTCTTCATATTCATCTTCTAATAAAATATACACATTTGAACAATCATCATCACTACCTATTACTGATCAATCTTCGATAAATTCATCTATCTCTGTACATTTTTTAAGATTAGAAGATGCATTTGTAGGACATTTAGCAGCAAAATGTCCTTTTTTCTTGTAGATAAAACAACACCCTTTTCTTACAGGGCCTTTTCTCTTCTTTAGATATTTCTATTTTTGAAAAGCTCTTCTGGGATTTGACACTCTTTTAATTTTGTAACTTCCATACCTTTTCTTTCTTCTTTCCTATTTTAAAGGTGTCCATGGAAGTAGTTGTTTGCAACATTCCTGAGAGGGTTTAGTGGCGTTATCCTGAGCATTTTTCTGCCAACACAAATATTTCAGTTTTTTCTTCACTGGTGTATCATATCTATCCAGTATATGGATTCTAATGTTTTACCTTTTTCTGCCAGATCTTTCATAACAAAATGTCCCATATTATGAGGTAGCTTGGATAGAAAGGTGACTTTAGTCATCATATCATTTGTTAATTCTGTTTTTATCACCAGATTGAAATATTGTCTTGAAATTTCTTCTAACTGTTTTGCATCTTTTAACTGCATCCTGGCTAAATCAACCATAGCCTCTTTCTTAGTGTCTTCTGGTTCTATACAAAACTGTGTTCTTAATAATTTCTCTAGTACTGCTAATCCTGCTTTTATTATATCATCTCTCTCGGACTGTGGTGGTGCTTTCCACCAATCATATACTATTCATGTCATTCTTTTTCTGCTAAATTAAAGATGCAACTGTTATCTATTCTAGCAGTTATTTGCATTTGCCATAAAGCCCCTATCCAAAGCCGTATTGAATCTTCTGCATTGTTGATGTTGTCTAGGTCTAGTACATATCCATTAATACTGGAGGGCATAAGGTCTTCTTCTACCCTTGGATATTTAGGAACAGAATGGAAAATATGGGCTTTATTCAGACTTGGTCTAATAAAGCTTAGGAATAGCTTGGCTGCTTCTTCTAGTTTAATATCATCCCCCCCCCCCCATTTTTAAAATTTGGAATAATTTTTGGTTTTGAACCAAAACCTTCACCTTTAGAAAGATAAAATAGATTTGATTTGGTATTTTCAGTTTTGTTATATGAGCTTAAAACTTCTTCTGAGCTATTTCTTGAAAAGTTATTCCATGAACTCATATTTTCAAATCCTGTTCTATCTTTCTTCTTCTTCTTTTTCTCTTCTCTTTTTCTTTGCCTTTCCTGCTTGTCATTTCTATCTAATGTTTGATTGTCTTGAATCAATTTTAAATTTTCAAAAATTTGAGTTTCCTGACAACCTAAATCATCTATTTCCAATTCTGCATGGTTACACCAATTAGAAAGATGATTTCCAATCTGATATACTTCATCTAAATATTTTTGAGATCTAGTATCTTGTTCAATTAGTGGAGCACAATCAGCTCTTGTAGATGGTTGCTGAGTGTTTTTAGCATTGGTAGTACAATATTTTGTTTTTGGTGGCCATTTTCCTCCTTTGTGAAATCTTTTATTTTGAAATTGCCATTCTTCTACAGGTGGAATGGAAGAGGATTTTCCTCTAAAATATTTCTGCTGCCACTCTTCTACATTTGGAATAGAGGAAGATGTACCTCTAAAATATTTCTGTAAATAAGAGCCATCTATTGTTCTGTATCCTTTAGGTAAGGATATATCTCTTTTGCTTTCTTGAAAAGTTGTTCCTCTAAATCGAAAAGACTTCTGGAAGAAAGGTTTCTCTTTTGGGATGAGAAGACGGGAACTTGTGCTGCTACTAGCATGACTACTATTATCTTCTTCAGGATCTAATTTAAAATATGTTGCTGGAATATTTACAGATAATCGCAGTGCTCTAAATATAGGGCGAGGTAATTCTAGTAAAGCTGGCATGATGTGGAATTTTCCTTCAGAAGAAACAATTCTATTTTGAGCTTTTTGTTTCTTATTCTCCTAATTTAAGGCTTGGTATCGGAAATACCAGTCAGATGGAAATCCTACTTCTTCATATGAAACTCCTTGAGTTTCAGCTGTGGATAGTCTAGTGGTAACACAGTCTTTTAAAACTGGATGTTTTAGCTGAGGATGGACAGTGTTGGCTAACTAGAAGGATGCCTGGATTATGAATGATACATATTTAGAGTCTGGTATCACAGATAAGCCTTGAATTCCAATCATCAACTTTAAGATATCTCCTAAATGTTTGTCTGATAAACTAAGAGCATAGTTAGGATAAATGGTACCATACTGACATCCTGATGTGAGATTTCCTGTTATAGATCCTATACGGGCATGGTCATAACTAAGATGATGGGGGTCAAATAACTCTACTAGAGTTGGAGCATTTATACCATTTCTAAACAAAGGGGCTAACCCAATCCTTATTCCTCCTAAATGGATATACTTATATCTCTTTTCTGAAACATATTTTTTGAACTTGGCCAGATTTTCTTTAGTGAATACATTGAGGCCAACTATCTGGGTAGCTTCTCCTTCTATCTTTATGGTTAATTCTACTTCTTTGAGTAGAATCTTCTTTCTAATACTATCTAAATTAGTATTTTTATATACGTCTGAGATTTTAAGCTCAGGAGGGTTCCATGTGGCTGGATCAATTAAATTATCAATTACATATTCAGCCTCTCTTCGATCAACTTCAGTAATCTTAGTTTTATTAGCTAAGGACAAAGATTTCATCATGTGATCCATTTGAATTTAACCAGAGAACAGAGAACTAACAGTAAAAACAGAACTATAACAGGGCTCTTTATTGGGTAGATATTTTATTTAGATGCAATGAAAAGGTGAAATATCTGTGTTGGCAGAAAAAGGCACAAGATGTAACTCCCAGTGCTGATGTTTGTAGATCTGCACTGCCTTGGACACCTTTTGCTGAAAGAAGAAAAAGATAAAAAATATATGGAAAATTTAAGCCCAAGAAAGTTGCAAATCCTTAGAAGCCTTTCAGAATGTTCAAATTTTTGAAGAAAAGGAAACAACCGAGAAAAAATAATTGTTGTTTCATTTGCAAGCAAGAAGGACATTTTGCCAGAAAGTCTCCCAATAGTTCTTCAAATAAGCTGAAAGCATATTTTGAAATTGATGATTTTGTTGATGATTGGTTTGTTGTAAATTCACAAGAATATGTGTCAGATGTATATATTTTTACTGATGCTTCTATGTCAGAGAATGAATCCCTTTCTGAAATTGCACAAAAAATGAATATTTGTCATGATTGTACAGAAGAAGAATTTTATTTTTCTGATTCAAAAGAACTATACTATAGTGATGAAAATGAAGAAAGTGATATAGAATAAACTGATGAAGACAATGATACAGATAATGCTACATCAATAGCTTAGTCACATGATGTCAAGATTGACAAAGGTAAGCATCTAGTTTCTCCATTGAAGAATTTGAATTCATTATGTCCATATGAAAAGCAAACATCATCTTCATCTTCATTACCACTTCTAGATTATGATTCTTTAGCTGAACAAAATCTTCTAAAAAAGATGGTAAAAACCAATGACCTGCTGTATATACCATTGCAAGTTCAAGTTAGAGGAGATTGGGTAAATGTTGATGCATGTGTAGATACCAGAGGTTCAAATAATTTAGCTCAATCGTCTCTTTTCAAAGGTCTTTGGAAACCTTTGCAGAATATTTTTTTTTCAGAAACTGTTGGTGGCTCAGTTAATCTCACCCACTATGTAGATAATATTTCTTTAAAAGTTGGGGGGAGTATTGTAAAAATCTCAGCCATTCAACACTATGATCCATCAGCAAGTTTGTTTTTAGGAATGCCTTTTATCAATTCTGTGTTACCTGTAACAATTAGTGAAGATAAATTGATTTTGAATCTGAAGAAAAAAGCTATCTCTGTACCTAGACTAAAGCAAGCAGACTCAGAAGCTAAAAGAGAAAACATTCAGAGAAAAGCAGGCACCATAAGGCTAGAGAAAGATTCAAAAAAATGGCAAGAAGTGTTATAGCTCTATGAAGAGAAGATAGATTCAAAGCAAAAACAGAAGGCACTCATAAATCCCATTTGGTCATCAGACCAAAGTTCAATTTATGAAAGATTGTTAAAAATTTGTTCCAATAATCCTCAACAATTTTGGGACATTGAGAGTCCTAAGCAGGAGATTGTGACTTTGCATGATAATGGAGTTAAAGGTAAGTTAATTCCATGCACCCCAAATGATGAACAAGAAATCAGAAAACAAATTGATGAATTGCTAAGTTTGAAATTGATTGAGCCTAGCACATCTCACTATTCTTGTTCTGCATTTTTGGTAAGAAATCATTCTGAGATTGTGAGAGGAAAAGCAAGAATGGTTATTAACTATAAACCATTGAATGATATCACTCAAAGTTTTAATTATCCTCTGCCTTGCCAAGAGACAATAATGTAGAAGATCCAACACAATAAGGTCTTCAACAAATTTGATATGAAGTCAGGCTATTATAAGATCCAGATTGAAGAAGGAGATAGACATAAGACTGCCTTTACTTGTCCTGCAGGATTTTTCCAATGCAAGGTAGTTCCTTTCGGTCTAAAGAATGCTCCATCCTTCTTCCAAAGAAGAATGGAATTTATATTTGGCAGGTATGAATTTATTGTCACATATATTGATGATATTCTGGTTCACAGCCCAGATATCGCCTCTCACTTGAAACATCTAGAAGTTTTCTTGAAATAAGTTCAGAATCATGTCATTGTTCTCTTAGAAAAGAAAATGGTACTTTTTCAAGAAATTATTGATTTTTTGGTAATACATATCTTGAATGGAAAAATTCAGATGCAGCCCCATGTGTTAACAAAACTGTCTGAATTTCCTGATCACTTACAAGATACCAAGACCATTCAAAGATTTTTAGGTGTTATCAATTATGTTCACAAGTATATTCCTAGATTGTCTTCTAAAACAACACCTATCAGAAGACATATGAATTCAGGTTGGTCCGAGCAAGCTACACAAGCAGTTAAGCAATTAAAAGCTGAATGTCAACAACGTCCAAAACTAAAACCCCCAAGTGATGGTTTATTGATTTTGAAAATTGATGCCTCAGATGAGTTTTGGGCAGCAGTTCTTTTTGAAAAAAGGGGAGAAGAAGCAGAAGAATTGTGTGCTTATGCATCTGGTGAGTTCTTGTCTCATCAAAAAAATTATTTTACCGCTGAAAAAGAAACACTTTCTATATTTAATGGAATTCAAGGTTTTGAATTATATTTGGCACCGATAAATTTTTTTATCAGAACAGATTCCAGGAATTTTAAGTATTTCCTGTCTGCTAAGATTTCAAGGAAATTAGCAAGAGGAAGATTGTTGTCATGGCAGATTTGGTTTCATCAATATGATTTTGAAGTGGAATGGGTACCCGGTAACTCTAATTATTTGGTTGATGCTCTTACTAGAGACATGCATAAAGCATACATTCAAACTACTAAATTTGAATTGTTTGCAATCCAAGGTAAGACTCCAGATGATGATGATTTTAATACATTTTTATATATATTTCATATTCTTGAAAATAATCTTAGCCATATTACTGAAGAAATAAAAAAGATTGTTGGTTTAAGACTGATAAGAAATCAATAGATCCAAAAGTGTCAAGTATGGCAATCAAAGAATGTTGGAATCATTTTAGGCCTGGATGAAGAATTGGTTAAGGTTTATCCTTTACCAAATATGAAAGTAAAAATTTAATTCAAAAGCCTAGATGATCTTTGGTCAATTCAGTACACTGAATCTATGCTATGGATACTTAAGGTTTTGAATTATTATCAGTTGATCGGTGGTGTGGATTTTTCTATGGCAATATTTCCAAGATCTCAAATGTTAGATTTAGAAATGATCAATATCAAGGATGATATTGAAAAGTATATTTTGACTTTAAGAATTCCTGATATTCTTGATGAACTTGAAGCTGCATATCTGCAGAGAAAAAATGAGCATTTTGCAGGAACAAATACTTTTCCTCAATATGAATTTTTTGAAGAATTTGCAGATTGGGAGATTGAAGGTGGATTTTGCAGAAAAATGAGAACTACAAGGACTTCTCAATGCATTGAAAGATCCCTACAATATTTGAGAACATTTTCATCTCCCTGGGATTATCAGAGTCTAGAGTTCAGAAAAAGCTTTTCTCCAAACCCGTTTTCTCAAGTATTCAGTTTTGGTAAAGCTGAAGTTTCAAAGTTGGTTAATAATGGAGAAGAAATACAAAAGGTAACTCAATGGTTTAAAGAGTTTGGCAAAACTAAAATTCTAGAAAATAAGGAGACTTTGCAAAAGGTTGATGAGTTACAAGGTGAACAAAAGGTTTTGAAATTTGTAATTAATCAAAAGGCTTTGATCACCATCAGTGTTGTAACAAGAAAATGGACTAGTGATGTTGTATGTATAGTTAGTTTAATTTTATCAGGCAAAGCATGTACAACTATGATTTTTGAGTTGGGATGGAAAGAAAAGGATATCATAAGTGACAACTGTAGGCTTTGGTTTCATCATGTTATTGAAAACTCTACCAACATGTTTTAGATTTTTAAATGGGAACCTCTCGATGGTATAGAATTAATAGTATAGCCAGTTCCATCATTTTCAAAAGCCCACAAATATTCCTTCCTTGACATAGAAATAAATCTGATGTCTTTTCTCAACAAATGGAAAAGGAACGATGATCCCTTTACACCACAACAAAAGAATCTTCACATCATAAAAGATAAGGTTAAGTTGGAGATTGGACAATCATCTACAACACAAGCATCTCAAAAAGGCGAAGTAGCTACAGCATAGGCATCTAGAAAAGGAAAAGAAAAGATAGATACAATTGAAAGGAATACAATCCTTTTAGACACGTATCAAGATGCTAAAGATCTAGAAGACATTGATTGGGAAGTGGAATATATAAAGTTAATGGATGAAGCTACTTTAGCTCATAGATCCTCTTCTGATGAAGACTTTGATAGTGACCGTGGTCCGAAAGGACCATCGTGATAAGATTCTATTTGCATTATTGTACTCGAATTATTGAGTAAACACCGTCTGGATCATGAATATCTGACAGGACCTTCAATAATTTCATCTTTATGTTTTGTCAATACTTTCTAGATAGGTTAGAATCTTTGTAAGAAACTATATAAGAAGGCTCAAGTGTCATTTGTAGGACACGGTTGGCTGTGATTCTGAGTAGTCCTGAGTGAAATTTTTTTTTCCAAGAGCCAGTTTGTATCTTGCTGAATATCATATTTTCTGTTAATAAATCATGGTGTTTTCAAATTCGATCTGAGTTTCTTTAGCTTATATTCATTTTTCTTGAAAGTATCAGTAAGGCTGCTAGAGAGCATTTGTAAAGTTGTCAAAGAAGAGCCCGTGGGGAGGTCGTGATGCAGTAGGTCCTATGCAGAAAGTGCTTTAAGATAAGAATCTGTTGAAGTAGCTCAGTTATGAGTAAGAAGCTTCTTTGATTTAAAATTAAACAGTTAAAGCAAAGAAGCTTCTTACTCATAATTGAGCTACTTCAATAGATTCTTATCCTAAAGCACTTGCTGCATAGCACATATTGCATCACGACCTCCCCATAGGCTCTTCTTTGACAACTTTACAAATGCTCTCTAGCAGCCTTACTGATACTTTCAAGAAAAATGAATATAAGATAATTAAACACAGGTCGAATGTGAAAACACCATGCTTTATTAACATAAAATATGATATTCAAAAAGATACAAACTGGCTCTTTAAAAAACACTTTTCACTCAGGACTACTCAGACTCACAACCAACCGTGTCCTACAAATGACACTTGAGCCTTCTTATATAGTTTCTTACAAAGATTCTAACCTATCTAGAAAGTATTGACAAAACATAAAGATGAAATTATTGAAGGTCCTGTCAGATATTCATGATCCAGACGGTGTTTACTCAATAATTCGAGTACAATAATGCAAATAGAATCTTATCACGATGGTCCTTTCGGACCACGGTCACTATCAAAGTCTTCATCAGAAGAGGATCTATGAGCTAAAGTAGCTTCATCCATTAACTTTATATATTCCACTTCCCAATCAATGTCTTCTAGATCTTTAGCATCTTGATACGTGTCTAAAAGGATTGTATTCCTTTCAATTGTATCTATCTTTTCTTTTCCTTTTCTAGATGCCTATGCTGTAGCTACTTCGCCTTTTTGAGATGCTTGTGTTGTAGATGATTGTCCAATCTCCAACTTAACCTTATCTTTTATGATGTGAAGATTCTTTTGTTGTGGTGTAAAGGGATCATCGTTCCTTTTCCATTTGTTGAGAAAAGACATCAGATTTATTTCTATGTCAAGGAAGGAATATTTGTGGGCTTTTGAAAATGATGGAACTGGCTATACTATTAATTCTATACCATCGAGAGGTTCCCATTTAAAAATCTAAAACATGTTGGTAGAGTTTTCAATAACATGATGAAACCAAAGCCTACAGTTGTCACTTATGATATCCTTTTCTTTCCATCCCAACTCAAAAATCATAGTTGTACATGCTCTTCTTGATAACATCAAACTAACTATACATACAACATCACTAGTACAGTTTCCTGTTACAACACTGATGGTGATAAAAGCCTTTTGATTAATTACAAATTTCAAAACCTTTTGTTCACCTTGTAACCCATCAAGCTTTTGCAAAATCTGTTTCTTTTCCAGAAGTTTAGTTTTTCCAAACTCTTTAAACTATTGAGTTACCTTTTTTTATTCCTTCTCCATTTTTAACCAACTTTGAAACTTCAGCTTTACCAAAACTAAATACTTAAGAAAACGAGTTTGGAGAAATTATTTTTCTAAACTCTAGACTCTGATAATCCCAGGGAGATGAAAATGTTCTCAAATATTGCAGGGATATTTCAATGCATTGAGAAGTCCTTGTAGTTCTCTTTTTTCTGCAAAATCCACCTTTAATCTCCCAATCTTCAAATTCTTCGAAAATTTCATATTGAGGAAAAGTATTTGTTCCTGCAAAATGCTCATCATTTCTCTGCAGATAGGCAGCTTCAAGTTCATCAAGAATATCAGGAATTCTTAAAGTCCAAATATACTTTTCAATATCATCCTTGATATTGATCATTTCTAAATCTAACATTTTAGCTCCTGTAAATATTGCCAAAGAGAAATCCACACCACTGATCAACTGATAATAATTCAAAACCTTAAGTATCCATAGCATAGATTCAATGTACTGAATTGACCAAAGATCATCTAGGATTTTGAAGTAAATTTTTACTTTCATATTTGGTAAAGGATAAACCTTAACCAATTCTTCATCCAGGCCTAAAATGATTCCAACATTCTTTGATTGCCATGCTTGACAATTTTGGATCCACTGAATTCTTCTCAGTCTTAAACCAACAATGGTTTTTGTTTCTTCAGTAGTATGACTGAGATGATTTTCAAGAATATGAAATCTATATACAAATGTATTAAAATAATCATCATCTGGAGTCTTACCTTAGATTGCAAACAATTCAAATTTAGCAGTTTGAATGTATGCTTTATTCATGTCTCTGGTAAGAGCATCAGCCGAATAATTAGAGTTACTGGGTACCCATTCCACTTGAAAATCATATTGCTGAAGCCAAATCTTCCATGACAACAATATTCATCTTGCTAGTTGCCTTGAAATCTTAGCAGACAGGAAATCTTAAAATTCATGGAATCTGTTCTGATCAAAAACTTTATTGGTGCCAAATATACTTCAAAACGCTGAATTCCATTAAATATAGCAAGTGTTTCTTTTTCAGCAGTAAAATAATTTTTCTGATGAGACAAGAGCTCACTAGATCCATAAGCACACAATTCTTCTTTGGAAGAAGGTTGGAGCTTTCTTTAGACCGAAAGGAACTACCTTCCATTGGAAAAATATTGCAGGACAAGTAAAGGCAGTCTTATGTTTGTCTCCTTCTTCAATCTGGATCTGATAATAGCCTGAATTCATATCAGATTTACTGAAGACCTTACTGTGTTGGATCTTCTACATTATTGTCTCTTGGCGAGGCAGAGGATAATTAAAACTTTGAGTGATAGCATTCAATGGTTTATAGTTAATAACCATTCTTGTTTTTCCTCCCACAATCTCAGAATTATTTCTTACCAAAAATGCAGAACAAGAATAGTGAGATGTGCTAGGCTCAATCAATTTCAAACTTGGCAATTCATCAATTTGTTTTCTGATTTCTTGTTCATCATTTGGGGTGCAGGGAATTAACTTACCTTTAACTCCATTATCATGCAGAGTCACAATCTCCTGCTAAGGACTCTCAATGTCCCAAAATTGTTGAGGATTATTGGAACAACTTTTTAACAATATTTCATAAATTGAATTTTGGTCTAATGACCAACTGGGATTTATGAGTGCCTTCTGTTTGTGCTTTGAATCTATCTTCTCTTCATAGAGCTATAACACTTCTTGCCAATTGTTTGAATCTTTCTCTGGCCTTATGGTGCCTTCTTTTCTCTGAATGTTTTCTCTTTTAGCTTCTGAGTCTGCTAGCTTTAGTCTAGGTACAAAGATAGCTTTTTTCTTTAAATTCAAAATCAATTTATCTTCACTAATTGTTACAGGTAACACAAAATTGATAAAAGGCATTCCTAAAAACAAACTTGCTGATGGATAATAGTGTTGAATGGCTGAAATTTTTACAATACTCCCCGAACTTTTAAAGAAATATTATCTATATAGTGGGTGAGATTAACAGAGCCACCAATAGTTTCTGAAACCAAAATATTATTTCCAAAGACCTTTGAAAAGAGACGATTGAGCTAAATTATTTGAACCTCTGGTTTCTACAAATGCATCAACATTTACCCAATCTCCTCTAACCTGAACTTGCACTAGTATATACAGCAGGTTATTGGTTTTTACCATCTTTTTGAGAATATTTTTTTCAGCTAAAGAATCATATTCTAGAAGTGGTAATGAAGATGAAGATGTTGTTTTCTTTCATATGCAAAGAATGAATTCAACTTCTTCAATGGAGAAACTGGATGCTTACCTTTGTCAATCTTGACATCATGAGACCAAGCTATTGATGTAGCATTATCTACATCACTGTCTTCATCAGTTTCTTCTGTATCACTTTCTTCATTTTCATCACTATATTGTAGTTCTTCTGAATCAGAAAAAGAAAATTATTCTTCTGTACAATCATGACAAATATTCATTTTTTGTGCAATTTCAGAAAGGGATTCATCCTCTGACATAGAAGCATCAGTAAAAATATATACATTTGACACATCTTCTTGTGAATCTACAACAGACCAATCATCAATTTCAAAACATAATTTCAACTTATTTGAAGAACTATTGGGACACTTTATTGCAAAATGATCTTCTTGCTTGCAAATGAAACAACAAGCATTTTTTCTCGGCTATTTCCTTTTCTTCAAAAATCTGAACTTTCTGAAAGGCTTCTTAGGATTTGCAACTTTCTTGGGCTTAAATTTTCCATATCTTTTTGATCTTTTTCTTCTTTTAGCAAAAGGTTTCCAAGGTAGTACATATCTACAAACATCAGCACTGGGAGTTACATCTTGTGCCTTTTTCTGCCAACAGAGATATTTCACCTTTTTGTTGCATCTAAATAAAATATCTACCCAATAAATCTAATATATCTTTTTGTTTTGGACAGCTAAATATTTCTTGATCAGATCTCCTAAGTTACCAGTCAATTTTGACAAAAATGAAAATTTCTGAGCAGAGTCATTATAAAGATTAGCCTTGAAGACTTTTGACATAAAATCTTGTCCAAAATGATCTAGGAATTTTGAATCTTTCATTTCCATTCTGGTAAGATCAGTTAATATTTGTTTCTTTTCATCTACAGGCTCTGGCACAAATTGAGTTTCTAATAGAATTTCAAGTGTGGATAATCCTGACTCAGCTACTGCTCTTCTTTCTTCATTTGTTGGTCCCATCCACCAATCATAAACTATGTCGGTCAATCTCTTCTTGGCTAGGACCATAATATAAATATTATCCAATTTGGTGGTGACTTGCATTTGGTATAATGCACCAATCCAAATTCTAATAGACTCTCCTGGATTTGAAGACTTATCCAGATCTAACACATATCCACTTGTATTAGCAACAAATAAATATTCTTCTACTCTGTTATATTTCTGAACTTCTCTAACCATATGAGCTTTATTGTGATTCTCAATAGAAGGTAAAATAAAAGAAGGAAACTTTCAGGCAACATTTTCTAAAGTTATAAATTCAGACTTAGACTTTCTAGTCTTTGAGGTTTTTTCTTTTGCTACCTACAACTGTTCTTTAACAGTTTGATTTTGAGAAGCTTCAGCATTGGTTTCTGGGGTACTTGCTTCCATTTCTTCTTCTTCTTCTAGATCCCAATAGTTTTGAGTGTTCATATCAATTGTGAAGTTGGGACCTTTTGTTTCTTTTTCTTTCTTCTTTTCTTTCTTTCTTTGTCTAGCTTCTTTTTCTGCTTTTTCTTCTTGTTTCTCTTCATAAAGAAATTTCAAGTTAGCCATTATAAGCTCATTCTGTTTACCTAAGTATTCAAACACTTCTACATCATGTGAACACCAAGTGGTAAGATAGCTTCCAATCTGATAGACTTGATCCAGTTTATTGGTGTTTGATGAATTATGCTCAATCAAAGTAGCACGATCAGCGCTGGTTGAAGGTTGTCTTGACTGAGAGGAAGTTGTACATAATTTTGTTTTAGGAGGCCATTTACCCCCTTTTACAAAGCGGCGATTGGCATACTACCATTCTTCCATTGGTGGAAATGAGAAGTGGAAGTTCTAAACATTTTATTTACAAAAAAAAGGGGTTTTACTTCTGGTATGTACAATTCATTTGCAGAGAAAACAGGTTGATTTGGGAAAATCTCAACGATTGATTCGGTATTTCTATTAGAAGCTTGCAGAGAGGTTTCTTCAACAGGTGTTATTGGTAACACATGTCTTCTGGGTCCAAAAATGGGTCAATGGATTGACGGTCTATCTGGAATAATGCAGACTTGACCATTATTAACAGACACTCTTTTTGAATTAACCTCTAGTTTGAAAGAATCTTCAAGAGATTTATATTGGAAATACCAATCTTTAGGAAGATATGTCTAATCATATGAGACTCCTTCTACCTGTGCATTACTGATTCCAGCTGTAACACGGTCTTTTAAAACTGGCTATTTCAGTTTTGGATGGATTGTATTATTCAACTGAAATGATGTTTGAATTAAAACAGATAGGTATCCACTGTCTTTAATCATTTTCAAACCTTGAACTCCTACCATTAGTTTCCAGCAATCTCTCAAATGTGTATCAGTAAGACTGATAGCATAGTTTGGATAGATAGTGCCATACTGACATCCAGTGGCTAGATTTCCCATGATAGTTCCAATTCTAGCATGATCATAATTATTATGCCAAGTATCAAAGACTTCAGCAATACAAGGTGTGTTTAATCCATGCCTAAACAATGGATAAAGGCCAATTCCAATACCTCCAAAATGAAGATATGAATACTTCTTATCTTTGGCATATTGGCAAAATTTTTTAATTTCATCTTCAGTAAACAAATTCAAAGCAACAATTTGTACTGACGGACCTGAAATCTTGATCTTGACTTCGACTTATTTTAACAAAGTTTTCTTATTAAATATATACATGGTTGGTAGTTTATAGATATCTGTAGAATGAAGAGTGTGAGGATTCCAACTCTCGGGATTCTCTATTGACTCATGTTCAGTATTTGGGTCATTTTCTACTTCAACTAAACAGGAATCGACTTCTGAAACAATTCTATGATCTATGGTAGAGAAAGAATGTAACAGATTTGACATTTTTCAATAAATCTTTCAAAAACAAGGCTTTAATACCAAAATTAAATAGTTAAAGAAAATAAGCTTCTTACTCATAATTGAGCTACTTCAACAGATTCTTATCTTAAATGACTTGCTGCATAGCACCTACTGCATCACTGGTGTGATACAAAAATTAAACAGTTAAAGCAAAGAAGCTTCTTACTCGTAACTGAGCTACTTCAACAAATTCTTATCTTAAAGCACTTGCTGCATAGCACCTACTGCATCACGATCTCCCCACGGGCTATTCTCTAATAGCTTTAAAAATTCTCTCTAGCAGCCTTACTGATACTTTTAGGAAAAACAAATATAAGCTAAAGAAACTCAGATCGAATGTGAAAACACCATGCTTTATTAACAGAAAATATGAAAGGAGGTTTTGTAAATTGGATCATCCAAGAATAGTTCATTTATGTAATGTATTGGAGGTTGCCCCCTCGAAGTGGCTTATTTATAAGGCGTTGATATCTCTTTTCTTCTATTTTTGGAGCTGGTTACACAACATTTGGTATCAGAGCTTTGGATTCTAGGGTTTCGCTGCTCCAAACAGGTCATTGTGGCACTTTTGTTATAACTTTTTTTCTAAAAAGTTTCAGAAGCTGAAAGTTTTAGGATGTGAAGCCGAAATCCTGAGGAAGATTGTCTAAAAATTTCAGAGCTTGGTTCGCAATATTTTCGGAGATATGATTTGTGGAAGTTAGGTCTTTTTTCAGGCTCCTAAACAGGTCATCGTGGAATTTGTGCTATAACTTTTTTCTACGAAGGTTCAGAATCTTAAATTCGTGTGGTTCAAAGCTGAAATCCCGAGGAAATTTTTCAAAAAAATTCAGAGCTTGGTTCACAATATTTTTGGAGATATGATCTGTGGAAGGTAGTGCTTTTTCAGGCTCCTGAATTTCATCTCAAAGAGGTGATCGTGGGAAAATTTCAATAACTCTCTCTCTGGGCATTGGATTGGAGTGCCGTAAAAATTGGTCGCAAGTACACAGACTGTAGTTTCTTGGCTATTAAATTTAGAGACAAAGGACAAAACAGTGACACGTGGAAAGTCGTACAAGTTCGCTCTACTGAACCAGTCCATAATTAGGTCATTGTGGGAGATTGGACACAACTTTGTCTTGGAGAATCCAAATCAGGTCAAACCTATGGCATTCGAAAGATAATTTAGAGGGCTACATCGGTACTGAAATTCAGATATTGAAGTGTTGCAATCACAGAGATAATCCAATTTCAATATCGAGCTCCTCAAAAGAAAGAAAAAGGTGTGTATTTTTTTTCCGAATTGCATAAGTCGTGTTTGAAGAATAAATTTGAATTGATTCCAAGGGCATATTGTAGAATAGATATCAGTATTGGGTTCTAAAATATGCCCCGTAAAAATAATTCAACACCCATTAAGCCTTCAGAAGGGTCTACTATGACACATGAAGATGAAGAATTGCAACATGATCTATGAAAATTACAAGAGCAAGTGCAACAAATTTCACTCTCGCAAAGAAAAAAAAAAATGAAATGGAAGTTTTGAAGAAAGGCATGGAAGAAAATATGGATGGTTTGAAGAAAGGCGTGGAAGCTAAGATGGATGGCATGGAATCTGGCGTGGAAGCTAAGATGGATGGCGTGGAAGCTAAGATGGATGACATGAAAGACAACATGGAAAACAACATGAAAAACATGAAGAATGATCTAAAAGCAGACATCGAAGGTTTGACCAAGTTGATACAAGAAATTTTTCCTAATGGTGGAAAGATAGTAGAAGAACCTCATGATGAGAACAAAATAAATGTTAATCGCGATTTCATAAACTCTAATGTTGGCGGGAAAAACCACCATATTCCAAAAATGGATATGAGGAAGTTTGATGGGAAGGATCCTGTAACATGGATACTACATATGGAGCAATATTTTGATCTCCATAATGTTCAAAACACACAAAAGGTACGCATTGCAACTTTACATTTAGAAAAAAATACATTTGTATGGTATCGATGGCTTTGCTCCCGTAAAAAAATTGTCACTTGGTCAATTTTTACGGAGGAAATGATAGCACATTATGAGGATACAAAGAGAAACACCTTCTTTAGCCAATTGAAAAATCTCAAACAAAAGGGTTTAGTGGGGCAGCACATTGAGGACTTCCAAAAATTGAATATAAGGGTAACTGATATTCCAGAGGAACACAGGATTGATCTCTTCATAGGTACTCTAAAGGATAACATCCAACATGAAGTTCGTGTTTTGGAACCTGATTCATCGGAGAAGGCATTCAGGTTGGCAAGAAAAGTTGAATGTAAAATTATGGCGACAAGGAAGCCTACCACTCAATTCTATAAAGAAGGAAGTGTTGCTACGCCTAGATTTCCACAACCTACAAGGTTGACACCACAAAAATTGGAAGAAAAAAGAGCAAAAGGGCTTTGCTACACTTGTGATAGCAAATACACTAAAGGTCATAAGTGTGCTGAGAAGAAATTATTTTACATAGATTGTGAAGAAGAAGAAGAAAATGAACAAGAAGAGGATATACAACAGGAACCACCCCTAGAAGAGGAAGAAATGAATCCGACCATATCGTGTAATGCACTGGCAGGAATTACCACTCCTCAAACTCTCAAGATAGAAGGACATATCAAGAAGAAAAAGGTAATAGTGTTGATTGATTCAGGTAGCACCCATAAATTTATTCATTGTAAGGTAGCCAAGGAATTAAATTGTTTCCTATACCCAGCACCAGAATGTCAAGTGATGGTTGCAAATGGAGGAACTATAAATTGCTCGGGAAAATGCCATAATATCAAGCTAACCATGGGGGAATATGTATTGACTAGTCCAATGCTTTCCATTCCTATGGGAGGTTCTGATGTTGTACTAGGAGTACAATGGTTACAATCTTTGGGGACGGTAGCTTTTAATTTTCAAGAACTTTTCTTGAAATTTTTTTCAGAAGGAAAGGAAGTCGAATTACGGGGGATTGAAGGGAAGATGGGAAGGATAATAAGCTCTAATTTCATGAAAAAGCTTCTAAATAAAGAACAATGAGGAGTAATTGCACAATTATGCTCACTAGAAGTTCCGACATCAAAATCATCTATTTCTGCAGATCTCCAACAAGTCTTGGACAATCATTCCAAGGTGTTTGAAACTCCCAAAGGACTCCCACCTATTCGTGATCATGATCATGCTATTCATTTGATTCCGGGAAGTGTTCCTCCAAACATCGGCCTTATATATATCCTTACTTCCAAAAGAGCGAAATTGAACGTATGATTGCAGAAATGTTAGAGGCGGGTATAATTCAACCTAGTCAAAGTTCTTTCTCTGCTCCTGTAGTATTGGTACACAAGAAGGATGGATCATGGCGAATGTGTCTGGATTATAGGGAGCTCAATAAGCTCACCATTAAAGAAAAAATTCCCATTCCTGTGATTGATGAATTATTGGATGAATTACATGGAGCAATTTATTTTACCAAGTTGGATCTTCGTTCAGGATATCATCAAATTAGAATGAAGACTGAAGATATTCCAAAAAAAACATTTTGAACTCATGAGGGTCATTATGAATTTTTGGTCATGCATTTTGGCCTTACCAATGCACCTTCTACATTTCAAGGGTTGATGAATTCCATTTTCAAACCCTTCCTTAGAAAATTTGTGCTAGTATTTTTTGATGATATACTAATCTACAGCAGGTCCTGGAAGGATCATGTTGAATATGTTGACAGGGTGCTCAAACTATTGCGGGAGAAACAATTATATGCAAAAAAATCCAAATGTTTCTTTGGAGTACAAGAGGTGGAATATCTGGGTCATATTGTATCTCACGAGGGTGTTAAAGTAGACCCTAACAAAATTAGAGCCATTAAGGAATGGAAAGTCCCCACAACCATAAAGCAGTTGCGAGGATTTCTCAGGTTAACAAGGTATTATCGCAAGTTTGTTAAGAATTATGGGAGAATAGCAGCACCTCTAACAGCATTATTGAAGAAAGATGCATTTTCATGGACTCCTGAAGCAACTAAGGCCTTTGAACATCTTAAAGAGGCAATGTGCCTAGCACCGGTCTTAGCTACGCCGGACTTCACAAAAACCTTTATTGTGGAATGTGATGCCTCAGGAAATGGAATTGGTGCAGTTTTAATGCAGGAAGGAAGACCCATTGCTTTTGAGAGTCGTCCAATCAAAGGAAAGTATTTACAGAAACCTATTTATGAGAAGGAAATGTTAGCAATACTACATGCACTAAAGAAATGGCGAACTTACCTAATGGGAAGACACTTCAAGGTAAAAACTGATCATGATAGTCTTAAACACTTTTTGGAACAAATACTATCGTCAGAAGAACAACAAAAATGGGTCACAAAGATGTTGGGTTATGACTTTGAAATAATCTACAAAAAAGGAAAGCTGAATGTTGTTGCAGATGCACTCTCAAGAAAGAATGAAGAGGTGGAAGCATTTCTTTGTGCCATTTCTATTATCCAACCAGATTGGATAACTGAAGCAAGAGATGAATGGAAGAAGGACAAAGATGTATGGACACTCATTCAAAAGTTGCAGCAAGATCCTAGTACATCTGATACATTTAGTTGGAAAAATGATTCCTTATGGTACAAAGATCGCTTATATCTTTGTAAGAATTCTCAACTAAAACAAAAGATTCTTCTGGAATTGCACACTTCTCCTTTAGGAGGACACTCGGGATTTTTAAAAACTTACCACAGGGTGAAGAAATAATTTTTTGGGATGGCCTTAAATCTGATATTCAAAAGTTTGTGGCGGAATGTTTGGTTTGCCAGCAGAATAAAGTGGAAACAATTAAGACCCCGGGACTTCTACAACCTTTATCCATTCCAAGTCAACGTTGGGAGGAGATTTCAATGGATTTTATCACAGGTTTACCTAAGTCTGAAAGAAAGAGTGTCATCATGGTGGTAGTTGATAGACTTACCAAGTATGCACACTTTTGTGCATTATCTCATCCATTTAAAGCAAGTACAGTTGCTACTACATTTATGGGCAGAATTCAAAAGCTACATGGAAGCCCAAGGGTTATTCTGAGCGACAGAGATCCCATTTTTACTGGAAATTTTTGGACGGAGTTATTTTCTTGTTTGGGTACTCAATTAGCTCATAGCTCATCTTATCATCCTCAATCTGATGGTCAAACTGAGATAGTAATTAAATGTTTGGAAGGATATCTTCGTTGTTTTGTATCTGATAAACAAACACAATGGGTCAAGTGGTTACCTCTCGCTGAATGGTGGTATAACACTTCCTTCCATACTGCAGCAAAAATGACCCCATTTATGGCACTTTATGAATATCATCCACCATCGATCACATCATCTTTAAGGAAAATTCGAAGGTTCAAGCAGTGGAAGATCACATCGAGCATCAGCAAGAAGTTCTCCAACTCTTAAAGGATAACCTGAATTTGGCACAAAATCGAATGAAAAAACAGGCAGATCAACATCGTAGCGAGAGAAGTTTTGATGTAGGAGATTGGGTATTTTTACGGCTACAACCATACAAACAAATGTCCCTCAAGCAAGCAAAGAAGGATAATAAATTATCGCCAAAGTACTATGGTCCTTACAAGGTGTTGCAAAATATTGGTACTATGGCGTACAAATTGGAGCTTCCTTCTTCTTCACGAGTACATCCAATTTTCCATGTTTCATGCTTGAAGAAGGTTATCGGTGAAAATCTTCCAGTTCAAACAATATTACCAGAACTTGATGAGGAAGGAAAAATCATATTGGAACCTGAAGCAATCACGGAAACAAGAACTCGACAACTACGAAATCGATCAATTTCAGAGTATCTCATCAAGTGGAAGAACTTACCCACCAAAGATTCTACATGGGAGGATGAGAATTTTATCTGAAGCACCGAGAGCTACTCAAGTGTTGAGGAATGACACTTTTGGAGAGGGGCATGTTAGGTCCCTATATTACTAGTATAGTCCCTTATTGTTGTTAGTGTAACCCCCTTATTTTTATTATTGTACCCTTGTAACCCCCATTTTATTATTATTGTGCCCTTAAATTATTATTGTTAGGTCGGCTAGGATTACATTGTGGCCCACTAGGATTACATTATGGCCCCATGGACTCCTATATATAGAAAGGAGGTTTTGTAAATTGGATCATCGAAGAATAGTTCATTTATGTAATGTATTGGAGGTTGCCCCCTCGAAGTGGCTTATTTATAAGGCGTTGATATCTCTTTTCTTCTATTTTTGGAGTTGGTTACACAACAAAGATTCTAACCTATCTAGAAAGTATTGACAAAACATAAAGACAAAATTATTGAGGGTCCTGTCGGATATTCATGATGCAGACGGTGTCTACACAATAATCCGAGTACAATAATGAAAATAGAATCTTATCACTATGGTCCTTTCTGACTACGGTCACTATCAAAGTCTTCATCAGAAGAGGATCTATGAGCTAAAGCAGCTTCATCCATTAAATTTATATATTCCACTTCCCAATCAATGTCTTCTGGATCTTGAGCATCTTGATACGTGTAAAAAAATTGTAGACCTTTCTACTGTATCTATCTTTTCTTTTCCTTTGCTAGATGCCTGTGCTGTAGCTACTTTACCTTTTTTAGATGCGTGTGCTGTAGATGATTGTCCAATCTCTAACTTAACCTTATCTTTTATGACGTGAAGATTCTTTTTTTGTGGTGTAAATGGATCATCGTTCCTTTTCCATATATTGAGAAAAGACATCGGATTTATCTCTATGCCAAGGAAGGAATATTTGTGGGCTTTTGAAAATGATGGAACTGGTTGTACTGTTAATTCTATACCATCGAGAAGATCCATTTAAAAATCTGAAACATGGTGGTAGAGGTTTCAATAGCATGCTGAACCCAAAGCCTAAAGTTGTCACTTATGATATCCTTTTCTTGCCATCCCAACTCAAAAATGATAGTTGTACATGCTCTGCTTGATAACATCAAACTAACTATACATACAACATCACTGGTCCAGTTTCCTGTTACAACACTAATGGTGATCAAAGCCTTTTGATTAATTACAAATTTCAAAAACTTTTGTTCACCTTGTAACTCATCAACCTTTTGCAAAATCTGTTTCTTTTCTAGAAGTTTAGTTTTGCCAAACTCTTTAAACCATTGAGTTACCTTTTGTATTTCTTCTCCATTATTAACCAACTTTGAAACTTCAGTTTTACCAAAACTGAATACTTGAGAAAACGGGTTTGGAGAAATTCTTTTTTCTAAACTCTAGACTCTAATAATCAAAGGGAGATGAAAATGTTCTCAAATATTGCAGGGAGATTTCAATGAATTGAGAAGTCCTTGTAGTTCTCCTTTTTCTGTGAAATCCACCTTTAATCTCCCAATCTGCAAATTCTTCAAAAAATTAATATTGAGTAAAAGTATATGTTCTTTCAAAATTCTCATCGTTTCTCTGCAGATAGGCAACTTCAAGTTCATCAAGAATATCAGGAATTCTTAAAGTCCAAATATACTTTTCAATATCATCCTTGATATTGATAATTTCTAAATCTAACATTTTAGCTCTTGTAAATATTGCCAAAGAGAAATCCAAATCACCGATCAACTGATAATAATTAAAAACCTTAAGTATCCATAACATAGATGTAGTGTACTAGATTGACCAAAGATCATCTAGGCTTTTGAAGTAAATTTTTACTTTCATATTTGGTAAAGGATAAACCTTAACCAAATCTTCATCCAGGCCTAAAATGATTCCAACATTCTTTGATTGCCATGCTTGAAACTTTTGGATCCATTGATTTCTTCTCAATATTAAACCAACAATCTTTTTTATTTATTCAATAATATGGCTGAGATGATATTAAAGAATATGAAATCTATATACAAATGTATTAAAATCATCATCATCTAGAGTCTTACCTTGGATTGCAAACAATTCAAATTTAGCAGTTTGAATATATGCTTTATTCATGTCTATGGTAAGAGCATTAGCCAAATAATTAGAGTTACTGGGCACCCATTCCACTTCAAAATCAAATTGCTGAAACCAAATCTTCCATGACAACAATCTTCCTCTTGCTAATTTCCTTAAAATCTTAGTAGACGGGAAATACTTAAAATTCATGGAATTTGTTTTGATCAAAAACTTTATTGGTGCCAAATATATTTCAAAACGTTGGATTCCATTAAATATAGCAAGTGTTTCTTTTTCAGTGGTAAAATAATTTTTCTGATGAGACAAGAACTCACCAGATGCATAAGCATACAATTCTTCTGCTTCTTCTCCCCTTTTTTCAAAAAGCACTGCTGCCCAAAACTCATCTGACGCGTCAGTTTTCAAAATCAATAAACCATCACCTGGGGGTTTTAGTTTTGGAAGTTGTTGACATTCAGCTTTCAATTGCTTAACTGCTTGTGTAGCTTGCTCGGACCAACCTGAATTCAGATGTCTTCTGATAAGTGATGTTTTAGAAGACAATCTAGGAATATACTTGTGAACATAATTGAGAACACCTAAAAATCTTTGAATGGTCTTGGTACCTTATAAGTGATCAGGAAATTCAGACAGTTTTTCTAAAACATGGGGCTGCATCTGAATTTTTCCATTCAAGATTTGTATTCCCAAAATATCAATACTTTCTTGAAAAAGTACCATTTTCTTTTCTAAGAGAAAAATGCCATGATTCTAAACTTCTTTCAAGAAAATTTCTAGATGTTCCATGTGAGAGGCGATATCTGGGTTGTGAACCAGAATATCATCAATATATGTAACAATAAATTCATACCTGCCAAATATAAAGTCCATTCTTCTTTGGAAGAAGGTTGGAGCATTCTTTAGACCGAAAGGAACTACCTTCCATTGGAAAAATCTTGTAGGACAAGTAAAGGCAGTCTTATGTTTGTCTCCTTTTTCAATCTGGATCTGATGATAGCCTGAATTCATATCAAATTTGCTGAAGACCTTACTGTGTTGGATCTTCTGCATTATTGTCTCTTGGCAAGGCAGAGGATAATTTAAAACTTTGAGTGATAGCATTCAATGGTTTATAGTTAATAACCATTCTTGCTTTTCCTCTCACAATCTCAGAATGATTTCTTACCAAAAATGAAGAACAAGAATAGATGATGCCAGGGTACCCCTCCAAACTCACATTTTCTCTCTCATGCATATGACAATGCATCCCAATTTTTATTCCAATACAATTCTCAATCTAGGCAATTCAACATTCTATTCTCTGAGCTGGGCAATTTAAATTAAATATGTCTGGAAGTTTTATTATCTCAAATCTGGGATTTGAGATATTAAATTAAAATTCTTATGGTTATGAAACCACACAATAAATCCTCTCGCCTATGGCTATGAGACCATACATGTAAAACTCAACATTACAAACTCATGCAGAACTCGTTCCTCGCCTTATACTCTATGGTTATAAACCCAATTTCCCAAACCATACGCGGAAACTTCTTTACCTTTCAAATAATGGTCAAATCACATTATAAAATATGTTTATGTGGATGTATCAACCCGAAATTTGACTTTGTGCTAAGAGAAAAGTCTCCTCCCATCTAAGTATGAAATGGTCGCCTTTCCTTCTATTGGATCTTTGGTTAAAATCCATATATCAACCTTAATTTAATGAACATTCAAATTCTATTTAAACCCCATTGAATTTTCATTTCACATCATATGAGAATGCGAAGCCGCATATTAAGACCAAGGTACCATTTATTAAATAAACATATACCTTCTCACCTTATCGCTGCCAAGGTTTGACTTTGATTTCAAAATGCTTGGCATTCGGGAAATAACATTCACCCTTTGGTTAAAAGCCGATATACCATGTAACACTTACAGGCATACCTTGGATCAATTTACACACAACTTCCTAGCACCAGCACCGTCCGATCAAGTGAGCATAAGATCCAACGGGTATTGCAATTTTTTTATCATAGAGCTTTAATACCAAAATATTTTGCGAAATGACCGGGTTTCGAATACCGCTCACAACACGTGTCACTCGAAGAGCACTGTCGCATTTATTTTTGCAATTCCACTTACTGTTTAATAAAAGTGTGATACTTCTGTTTTTCTACCTCCAAAACCGCCTTATGGTTTAATGCTTCTGGTTCCCTCGAACGCATGGTTCCACCTCATCTCAACACACTGATTTCGGATGGAATACTTTAAGGTAGCTCCTCTGCGTCTTTAAGACTACAAAACGAGAATCAATTCACCTTGACCTCACTCGGTCTTCCTATCGAGCCATCAATCCAGCATTTCCATGGATTCTTACCTTGCTATTCCTCATTTCCGAACTCCACATCAGCGTTTACTCAGCCTCTGCGTACATTTTACCCTCCGATAATGCTAACTTGAGCTCTATTCTGCATTCACCACTTCTCATTAAGAAACTTCGCTTTCAATTATGGGTTTTCAAATATTCAATCCAACACCTTTGAAATTATTGATTTGATTACAATAAAGTCCATATGGACTTCAGTTCCAATTCGAATTCAACCATGGTGTCACTTTCAGATTTTGAATTTAAATTCAGTCTCTCATTCCTGCATCAACGATCCTTTCAGTGATCGTTGATTGAAACTAGCCAATTATACACTTACTCAATCTCTCCACGATTATATCTTCATTTCAAGTTCCGTTTCAACAATACATATAACTGATATCCTGATTGCCCAATTATGAATTGAAATCAATTTTAATTTTCTAATGTGTAATAGATTTTTCCAGAAATCGACACACCAATAAATACATATATATATATATATATATATATATATATATATATATATATGCAGCCCTTCTCACTCTAAATCACGAAGTTTATATATTAATTTGAACATCAATTCCCCCCCATCATATGCACAATCTCACCCCAAAAATATATATATAACTCTTATTCACTGAAACTAACCTCAGTTACCCAAGCATATGTAGATTACACCTTAAACCCCAATTACAGAGCTTAACATACAATTGTTCAATAAACAACATTCACTACGCATACACTCCACATATCAAGCCCTTAACACAGGATTTTACCCAACAACATTCAATCAAGTGATGCGCATACAATTCCAAAACAGGTTCTTTCATATAAATGAAATTACTTACAGAAATCTCTGTCTATGGCCCGATCTTCAATTCGATGGCCTTCTACTCACACTACTCTACCTCTCCAGCTTTGATTCTTCTACCTCATGCCTCTGAGGCTTATTTATACAAATTAATAATAAATTGATTCAGTTCCCTTAACGCTCAACAAAACTCTTGGAATTCTCAGAGTCCTAATTTTAGCCTAAATCTGAGTTGTCCCTTCATATTCCCAGCTAATTAACTCTCTCATGTTCTCCAATGATTTGGGAACATTTACAATTCCTCTCCACATTTAACTAAAAATCACTCAAATATGAATAATTACATAGGAAATTAAAAACATGAGACCCCCCTATGTCTATGAAAATACAAAGTATTTTTTTGGAACCTAATGCCCCTGCATCAGATGTGTTAGGCTCAATCAATTTCAAACTTAGCAATTCATCAATTTGTTTTCTGATTTCTTGTTCATCATTTGGGGTGCAGAGAATTAACTTACCTTTAACTCCATTATCATGCAGAGTCACAATGTCCTGCTTAGGACTCTCAATGTCCCAAAATTGTTGAGGATTATTGGAACAACTTTTTAACAATATTTCATAAATTGAACTTGGTCTGATGACCAACTGGGATTTATGAGTGCCTTCTATTTTTGCTTTGAATATATCTTCTCTTCATAGAGCTGTAACACTTCTTGCCAATTGTTTGAATCTTTCTCTATCCTTCTGGTGCCTGCTTTTCTCTGACTGTTTTCTCTTTTAGCTTCTAAGTCTGCTAGCTTTAGTCTAGGTATAGAGATAATTTTTTTCTTCAGATTCAAAATCAATTTATCTTCACTAATTGTTATAGGTAACACAGAATTGATAAAAGGCATTCCTAAAAACAAACTTGCTGATGGATCATAGGGTTGAATGGATGAAATTTTTACAATACTCCCCCCAAATTTTAAAGAAATATTATCTACATAGTGGGTGAGATTAACTGAGCCACCAACAGTTTCTGAAACCAAAATATTCTGCAAAGGTGTCCAAAGACCTTTGAAAAGAGACGGTCGAGCTAAATTATTTGAACCTCCAGTATCTACAAATGCATCAACATTTACCCAATCTCGTCTAACCTAAACTTGCACTAGTATATACATTAGGTTATTGGTTTTTACCATCTTTTTGAGAAGATTTTGCTCAGCTAAAGAATCATACTCTAGAAATGGTAATGAAGATGAAGATGATGTTTGCTTTTCATATGGACAGAATGAATTCAACTTCTTCAATGGAGAAACTGGATGCTTACCTTTGTCAATCTAGACATCATGCGACCAAGCTATTGATGTAACATTATCTGTATCATTGTCTTCATCAGTTTCTTCTGTATCACTTTCTTCATTTTCATCACTATAGTGTATTTCTTTTGAATCAGAAAGAGAAAATTCTTCTTCTGTACAATCATGACAAATATTCATTTTTTGTGCAATTTTAGAAAGGGATTCATGCTTTGACATAGAAGCATTAGTCAAAATATATACATCTGACACATCTTCTTGTGAATCTACAACAGACCAATCATCAACAAAATCATCAATTTCAAAACATGCTTTCAGCTTATTTGAAGAACTATTGGGACACTTTCTGGAAAACTGTCCTTCTTGCTTGGAAATGAAACAAAAATTATTTTTTCTCGGTTGTTTCCTTTTCCTCAAAAATCTGAACTTTCTGAAAGGCTTCTTAGGATTTGAAACTTTCTTGGGCTTAAATTTTCCATATCTTTTTGATCTTTTTCTTCTTTTAGCAAAAAGTGTCCAAGGCAGTACAAATCTACAAACATCAGCACTGGGAGCTACATCTTGTGCCTTTTTCTGCCAACACAGATATTTCACCTTTTCATTGCATCTAAATAAAAAATCTACCCAATAAATCTGATCTATCTTCTTGTTTTGGACATATAAATCTTTCATGATCAGATCTCCTAAGTTACCAGTCAATTTTGACAAAAATGAAATTTTCTGAGCATAGTCATTATAAAGATTAACCTTGAAGACTTTTGACATAAAATCTTGTCCAAACTGATCTAGGAATTTTAAATCCTTCAATTCCATTTTGGTAAGATCAGTTAATATTTGTTTCTTTTCATCGACAGGCTCTGGCACAAATTGAGTTTTTAACATGATTTCAAGTGTGGATAATCCTGACTCAGATACTGCTCTTCTTTCTTCATCTGTTGGTCCCATCCACCAATCATAAACTATGCCAGTCATTCTCTTCTCAGCTAGGACCATAATAGAAATATTATCCAATTTGGTGGTGACTTGCATTTGGTATAATGCACTAATCCAAATTCTAATGGACTCTCATGGATTTGAAGACTTATCCAGATCTAACACATATCCACTTGTATTAGCAACAAATAAATCTTCTTCTACTATGGGATATTTCTAAACTTCTCTAACCATATGAGCTTTATTCTGATTCTGAATAGAAGGCAAAATAAAGGAAGGAAACTTTAAGGCAACATTTTCTAAAGTTATAACTTCATATTTAGAATTTCTAGTCTTTGAGGTTTTTTCTTTTGCGACCTATAACTGTTTTTTAACAGTTTTCTTTTGATAAGCTTCAACACTAGTTTCTGGGGTACTTGCTTCTGTTTCTTCTTCTTCTTCTAGATCCCAATAGTTTGGAGTGTTCATATCAATTATGAAGTTGGGACCTTTTGTTTCTTTTTCTTTCTTCTTTTCTTTCTTTCTTTGTCTAGCTTCTTTTTCTGCTTTTTCTTCTTGTTGCTCTTCATAAAGAAATTTCAAGTTAGCCATTATAAGCTCATTTTGTTTACCTAAGTCTTCAAACACTTCTTCAGCATGGTGGTAAGATAGTTTCCAATCTGATAGACTTGATCCAGTTCATTTGTGTTTGATGAATCATGCTCTATCAAATGAGCACAATCAGCTTTGGTTGAAGGTTGTCTTGACTGAGAGGAAGTTGTACATAATTTTATTTTAGGAGGCCATTTCCCCCCTTTTAAAAAACGACGATTGGGATACTTCCATTCTTCCATTGGTGGAAAATAAGAAGTGGAAATTCTAAACATTTTATTTACAGCAAAAAAGGGTTTTACTTCTGGTATGTACAATTCATTTGAACACAAAACAGGTTGATTCGGGAAAATCTCAGCAATTGATTCAATATTTCAATTAGAAGCTTGCAGAGAGGTTTCTTTAATAGGTGTTATTGGTAACACATGTCTTCTGGGTCTAAAAATGGGTTGATGGATTAACGGTGTATTTGGAATAATGCGGACTTGACCATTATTAACAGACAGTCTTTTTGACTTAACCTCTGGTTTGACAGAATCTTCAAGAGATTTATATTGGAAATACCAATCTTTAGGAAGATCTATCTGATCATATGAGACTCCTTCTACCTGTGCATTACTGATTCCAACTGTAACACAGTCTTTTAAAATTGGTTGTTTCAGTTTTGGATGGACTGTATTATTCAACTAAAATGATGTTTGAATTAAAATAGATAGGTATTCATTGTCTTCAATCATTTGCAAACCGGCCTTCAATGCTGCGACCAACCCTTCAATCTTAGCCTGGGGGGTGGCTGTGGCCGAAATTTCTGCTGTAACATCTGCGTAGAGTTGGTGAATCAAGTTTTCAAGCTCAGTTTCCTTCACAGTGGCGAGGCACACTTCAACGTTCTTTGCATCAATTCTCTGTTTAGCCACACCGATCTATTGGTGCACTTGTTGGTCCCGATGGTGAATTTCCTGAAATAAGGAGGTGTGGAGACCCTGCAATGCCTCATGTGGTCGCTTGGCTAAATTCAGCTAGACTCTTGTACTAGCCTGGACTTGCATTCCCAGGTTGGGTGGACTGATCACAAGGGCTGCGCTAGGTAGAGAACATAGGTGCCTTCATCTGTAATTGTCGCTATGCTGCTGGTGGCTGAGGGCATGCGTACCTAAGTCACACTGGTCTGCAATGTGTTTGTCTTCAGCTATAGCGCATGGAGCTCAGCCTGGATTGTGTTGACCGTAGCTTTCTGTTGTTCCTCTAAGGCTACCCATCTTTCCTCTGTGGCCAGAGTGACCGCATCAGTGATTTTTTCATGGTCTCCATCGGTCATCGTGACTGTCTCATCTCATTCCGTCTGCTGAGAGCACTGCTTTTTTCAGGGCCCTTTGACCAGCTTGCTTGTTCACTTCATGCCTCGGAGGGAGGCAGTTCATCCCACATGTGATCCTTCTGTACCTATATTTGGCTGCGAATCGACCTGCGTCTCTGCTTCGACTTCTTTCTCAGTGGTTTGTTTCTGTTGTGCATCCTTTTATGTTGTTGCGCCCATGTCCTTCCCTGTACTCTTGCTTGGTCCTCTAGTATCCTTAATGATGACTGGTGGGATTACTTGCATCGTGTTGGTTCCTTCGGTGCCTTTCACTCTAGTTTTGAAGCCGATTTTCCAGTTAGGAGGCCAGAGTGCAATTACATTGTCAATTTATTCGTCCGCTACCATATAAGGGAGCGAGGTACAGGCTTTATCCTTATAGCCTCGAAGTTGGACGTTGTGCATAGTTACCTGGAAGGCCGCAATGCTCTTGTATCTATCATATACTGTGGGTGATAGGCGTAGTCAGGAATTGATAGCTACTACCAAGCTGCTCTGCAAGAGGACCTGGAAGACTTGGTTTTCCTCGATGCACTATGCATCCTTGGAGTCCCACAAGTGTGCATAACGAGCCCCTTCACACATGTCTGGGGTGAGCTCAGGGAGGACTGACTCCGCAGGGGCTTCCCAAGTGACCAACGCTATGAGGAACAACAACCAGGAATAACAAAAGGCTCGTCCCTGCTCCTCTAACTCACAGACATTAGCCATAAACTCATTGCACAAATATTGGGCCCAATTGAAGCATACCCCTTTCCCGCATTGGCTCGCTAACTGAATTATGTATGTGGGGATAGAGGTGACCTGACATTTTCTCATCATCTTGCACGCCAACTGTTGGTCGGCTTAATTGTCGGATTAAACCTCTCAATATTAATTATCAATCCGGGAGTCGTAAACACGAGTTGTACTGCGTATTGGCTCAGCTTACTGATCAGAGTATAAATATATTCCTTATTGATGATAAACTAGGTGCTGAAATGAAACACACATTTGCTGGCAAACAAGCAATCCTGAAAATGAAACCTACTTAACCAATTTCATTCACTACAAACCCCATAATGCAATTAAACTATGATGAAATTCAAGGCAATCCTAAATCATGTAAAATTCTCGCACTCGCATTCTACTTTTTAAATCTCCTATGGTAACTTTGAAAATCCCAATCTATTAACTCCTTTCACTCACTTGACACTAACACTTGAAATTAATCTTGAAACAAGCAAAAATACACACACACTATTTTAATGAAAACTCACACATTAAACTAACCCAAAATACTCTTCATAATAAATTCAAGATTTAAATTAACAAATTACAATTCTATCTATTGCTAAAAGGAACCATTTCACTCTATAAAATAAAACTTAAAAGTATTATTAAAAATCACATTACAAATAATCAATGAGAAATTTTAATTCAAAGATGTTAATCTAGATGAAACAAAAACAAACCTATTTCAAAATCAAATCATGTAACTCATAATAAAACTAAATCAAACTTATGTAAATCATTAATGAAGACTAAATCACTGCTACCTACACAATCAAATCAACAATCACACTTGTTCTCACAAAGAAATAATTATACTACGAAAACAAGAAAATAAAGCTAATTATTAACATTAAATCAAATGAATAAACAAAATAAATGAGCATTAAATCTGCAAATATTCAAAGAAATCACATAATGCAAACAATGATTTAATATTTTAAATGAGAAATGTTAACCTATTCAAGTTCAAAGCATCTACAATCTGTTCAAATTCCTGAATCAAACTCAAGACTTGAAAAAAAAACAATAATCTAAGTGTTGAATTAATAAATATTAAATACTATTTAAAAAAAAAAATTTAAAACAAAAGATAATTCTACAATTTAAACAAATCCTAAAGCTATGAAGAATGAGGACTCAACTCTAGGTTGCGGTGGATCCTTGCCACTCCCTGGAGCAAGTCTGAAACTAACCCAACATTAAAAACAAAAATTACAATGGTTACATAAAAAAAACAAATAAATGTAGAGCCAAAATTTATTAAATTAAATCAAAACCATTGCTTCAAACATTAATCAACAAATACATCAGCTTCTAGGAAATTTGGTACCGGATCTACATCTTCAGAAATCGATTTTTGCATCTAAGAAAATTGATGGAAATTCTGCGACTCTCTACATTTGGGAAATTCGATTTGACAAAGGAGAAATTCTGCTTCTAAAATGACGGACTCACACTCTGCACTCTCTACATTTCATCTACGCTCTATCTCTGCAACTATCTCATTCTAATACACAGTTCCATTATGAGAACAACTATCCCCTTCTAATACACAACTTCATTCTTCTCCTGGGCCGACTGCTCTATCTCCCCATTCGATCTCATCTAATGTGCAGCTATTACATTCTACAGCTACTCCATCTATTCTATCTATCAACTTCTTCTTTTCCAGAAAATCCATTGCTTCATTCTACAGCTCCTACATCTATAATCGATCCCCCATTCATCGATTCCAGCAACTTATATATACATTGTTAATTACCAAAATTGGAGGATCTCAACAGCTGATCAGAATATAGAAAATTAACAATTTGCTGGTAATGAGAATTAGCTTTGAACAGAATGCCAAATTGGAGAAAACGTTCCTCTTTTTGTAGGTTGTTGTTGCTGGAAGATGCGTTTGGTTTCTAGAGGAACTTTGGTTCGTTTGCCTTGCTTCAATTTGATCATCCGAAAAATTCATAGATGATATATCCTTCATTATGCTTGATCATCAACGTTGGATTGTTTTCAATCTTGGAGAACATGGGTGAGAAGAATATGACCATTTCCTTTCACATTGCTTTCTTTTGGAACGAATCTAGTTATAAATGGTATCATATATTAAAGTTGTGTTGTCTTCGTTCCACAACTTTTGGCCTTCAGATTTTTCTCTCCTACATAGTCGATGGCCTTCATTGCAGTCTTAGAAAACTCCAAGAATTGACTGTTAATAACTTTATCGGCATTCTATTTCCCTTTTTCGCTGATCAAACAACTGTATGCTTAGTGGTTCTGGGCATCCTTTTCTCAGTGGCCGGTGAGTATGTTTGCTTCACTATTCGCTAAGGACTGGGTTACTCGTTTTTGCTGTGGCTTGGGTGAACTAGTATGCTTAAAAAGCATCCTCAGAAACCTAGCGGGCACTCTCCATTTAGTCAATAACTTTCAAGACAATGCACCCACTAACCTCATGAGGCTGTCAGTCACCTGAACAAGCTGGTCATGAATAGCGTATTGGAAAAATAAAGAGTGAGCATTAGAGATAAATCCTTCAATATATGTTTCTTCCAGCTCATACTGCGAATTCATTTCAAGTATACGAGTCTCAGTAACGAAGCTGACAACCAGAAAAGTATCAAATATATCAAGAGTTGAAGATCTTAGTGACCAAATTCCCTTTATGCCCTGAAGCTCTACTGATGCCTGCTCGTTGACTCTAATGCCACTGCGTACTATACGAAGAGAACCATCCTTAAATGCTCCAGAACAGGTAACGATTTTCCCGTGTGCTTGGACCTCATCTACTTGCTTCCTGTGCATCAGTAAGGCCTGATTTTAATACTTCATTTGAAGGATCGAACTCCAAGCCTTTTTTGTAAGAAGAAATTGCATCATTGTTTTTTCCAAGCCCAACATATGCTGCCCAAGTCTAATGTAACCATTGGACCAATCTGCCTTGATTTCTACTGTCTTCTTAGTTTCCTGAAGAGCTTCATTATACTTATGTAATGAAGCATATGCTGTAGAATGATTTGAATATAAAACATGATTGGTCGGAGCAAGAGCTATAGCTTTAGAGAAATGTTTTATAGCTTCCTCATAGTTTCTAGAAGAAAATGCAACATTTCCTTTGGATTTTGCTTCATCATCCATTTCTTTCTTCAAACTTAACTATTCAAATGTATTTCAAGAGGCATAACCAGAGTAGCAATATTCATAGAGACCCAATACGTTCACATTCAGGAGTGGTCTTCAGTGGAATATTCCCCTAACGATAACTCTTTCACGAAGACGAATTTCGCCAAATGGTTTCTGGGTTATAGGAAACACGGTGCTCTGAACACAACCCACATCTTGGAATTTAGAGATTATACTCCATTTGGTCGAAAATTGGATATTTCCACCTACAACAATTCAAGTACCCAGCTACTGCTTTTATTCATTTGGTGAATTCGCACTCGAATGCATTCCTGCACCGAACCTTCTTAACACCAAGAAGCAATTTATTAAAAACACTCATTGAATTAACTAAAAACAAGAATGATAGCTATTGTTTCTAAATTCCTCTAATTAACAACCTAATGGATTAATAAAGATTAAAAACACTAGGTACATGTATGTATTTCATTGATAAAAATCGTAAAAATTTGGACAAATATGCAACTCAACACCAACAACATGGTGCCCAACTGTGTGCCTTGGTTGCTGATGGACTTGATTATGAAGCCTCGAGTATTTCTCTCCACATGGTAGGTTTTGCACATGTACTCAGCAGTTTCCCCCTCATACTTCTTGCCCATGCGCTCTAGAGGGTTCAGTCCATTCATGGGAAGGCCAATAATTTTATGAACCAGCGCAACATCGATGGGTATCCTGTCCTAGATCAACAGGCAGCCATCATGAATTAGGGCAAGCAACTTTCAGGCTTGTTATCACCCTAGTAATTATTAGGTTGTGGGATTTTGGTTTAAAGTTAAAGAAAACCAGGGGTAACCAAGAGCCTCTTTTAGATTTCATGATCTAGCCTTCCTGAATTCTGGAGAGGGATCTCTCCTTAAGATTTAAATTTTTTTTTTTTTTGAGTTTTAGGCTAGGTATGAATGGACAATTTGGTTTGATTTTTTAAATGTTGGTGGGAATAAAGGACTACAAGGGAAACCATAGAAAGATCTCCCTAACCATTGGGCAATGGAGTCAAATTTATAGCGAACAAGACTAGAAAACTAAGGTCAAAAGAACAAATATACTAAGGGAAAGATAGATGATCTTCAGAGGGTTTAAAAAGGCTATTTTGATGAAGTGATATGATCTGGACTAACGACAGTTAAGAATCCTTAGATCACAGAAAAGGAAGAGGGAAATTGAGGTCAAACGAGACTAAAGAGCAATTAATAATTCTAAAGTCTGAAAATTAGCAGAAAACATAAACATGAAAACTAATAAGAACAGAGATCTTTTTACACAGATTTTGTAATACCTTTCTTAGTTATTCATTTAAGATTGAAAATAACACAATATGTATGAATGAAACTTAAAGAATTAAACAATGAAAACTGAAAGATACAATACTCATCTGATCAGCACGAGGATCATTAGTTATGATGTCTATTTGCTTCAGTTTCCAGCCTGCTGCTTCAACTTAACTCACATAAAATCCCAATGTTTTCAAAAAAAAGTCTATAGTAGTCTTGATAATTTTATTCTACACTGAATACTTTGAAAGATGAAGTATTTATACAATTTAATTACTTAAAAAATATCTAAAGTTTTGAGATAATATCTCAAGAAAAAATTGGAAATATTACATAAGAAGGGGGACAACAGCAAAATAGTATGCAATCTGTCCTCTTTTACAAGGAAAAATAGAACTGTTTATCCTAATCAAGCTGATTTTTAGATTCGCTGGAAGCGTTGCTGGCAATTTAGACATTTATCTCATGGAATATGACTTGTAGAATACTCTTTTTTTTCACGTTCTGATCTGATACTCTTTATCTCTACTTTTCACTATTTTACTGCTGTAATTGAAAAATAACCAGCAGTAACAATTTGTTTTTACTGATTCTCTTTGACCCTAATACACTTTGACATCTGATTTTTATCCTAAGGTAATAGTAGAATATGACCTTGGGATTTTGGTTCCTCAGACTTAGAAATTACTTGTTTCTTAATCATGTTGGATGAACAAAGCATGTTTAAATAGTTTGCTAAGTTCTTCTTTAGAAATAAGAGGCGATTGAAGGAATTTTGTGGCAAAAATTAAACTCTGAGTGGGGTTCTTGAAGATAAAAAGAGTTTCTTATGCACAGAGGATTGTTTAGATCAATTTCAGTAGTGAAAATGATATTGGAATGGCTTAAAACCTGCTTAATTGGAAAATGCGGATCCTGGAGAAAGTTTGACAGGGTTTCCCTTGTATTTTGGAGGTTTTTAGACTTCAAAGATGGAAAATTCAGCTGTTTTAAGGAAATGGTAGTTTAATAGATGAATTCTTCTTTGAAATTGAAGTATTTTGTAGGTCGAATAGTGAAAAATACCTGTGAAAGGTATAATTTGCAGTCGATGAAGTTTTTAAACTGCAACAATCTTCAATTAGGTTGAATTTGATGGGCAGAGGTCATGGAACTTCTCTAGGAGTGAGTTTTAGAGGAAACGACACTTTATAAGTCAATTGGTTTGCAGAAGGCTCGAAAATGGCGTCGGGAGGCTTTGTAACGAGCTCACAGTGTTTGATATGGAAATTGCGTGAAATACAAAGGAAATAGTGAAAAGCTAAGTCATAAAACTTAAGTCATATCACCTTTCAAACTCATTTATTGCAGGTTGGGCGGGAGTGGTTTGTGCGATATGACGGAGAAACCAAAAATGGTTTTCGCATTATTTTTGAGCAGTTAGTGGTTTTTATCTTGAGCAATGCGATCCAATATAATTTGGACACGTAGCGGGTGACGGTTTCTCAAAACTACTTTTTTCGCAAAAAAGATTTGGAACTTTGATCGATCATTTTGAAAATGCAAAATGGAACATGCGCCGTCGGATCTGGTGGAGTGGAGCGAACAGTCGGGATTAACTTGAAAGCTACGGGGTAATATAGTGTGGCCGGGGCTTTGATTTCTGGTCGTAGATCTGGTGGGTGACAGATCAATGGTGTATGTTAAGCGCGATGGGCAATGGTGGGGACAGATACTGGAGCTATCGGGTGCAATGTGGATCATTGGATCTTAAAGTTGATGAATATCTAACGGTTGATAATTAACGCGATATGGGAAAGGATGGAAATGAAATAAACTGTTGTGCTTGATAAGAACCGTTGGATTTCAAATAAGACGATGATCGGACGGATGGGTTTTAACGCGATAGGGAAGGAAGTTGGGGATAGGATTATCGCATTCGTTAAGAATCGTTGGATTTGCAAAGGGTGATCGAATGGCTATAATTTAACGCGATAGGAAATGATAAGGTAATGGGAATTTCTTATCGCGTTCGATGAGAACCGTCGGATCAATGAAGTGTTGGGGATCGGATGGTTCAGATTGAATCCGATAGGGTGGAGGGATTTAATAAAATTTATATATACAAAGACTTTATTCATATGAAAAAGTGGTCGGGAGGGGTGAAAAGGGACTTTACCCAAGGTTAAATATTGTGCTAAGGGGATATATGTCAAGAAAAAAGGATAGATTAGGTTTTAACCTTGGGTTAGATGAGTCGGGGAAAGAAATATAAATAGGGGAGGAGTTTAGTGAAGTTTAGTTTAAATTAAACTTCGGGTTTTTTATTTTTTGTTTTAAACACATATAAAACATGTTTAATGTTTTTTCATATATTTTTGTTATATAGTTAATTAAATCAAATTGATTGAACAACCATAGAGGGCGGGATATTTATATAATGATATATTTAGCCAAAGGGGGTATAATGTGGGTTTTTATTTAAACATGTGGGGATAAATAACTTTGGCTAAAGTTATACAAATGGGTTTTTGCGATTATTTTATATAAGGGAGTTATATAATATAGGAAAAGGTTATTCTATAGGGAGTTATTAAATAAGTTAGAGTTAATATGACAAGGGAACAATGTATACTCAAAACACATTAATATAACTAAGAAAGTAAAGTTTTAAAGGCAAATTTGCATTATAATAACTTCATCACTTAAACTTAGGATAAAATATGATTTTGAGGGCTTTATGCTTTCAAATAATGGGGGAAGTTAATCAAATAGGAATTAGAGTATCTTTAATTAAAAATGAGGTTTTTACTTAGGATTATTCAGGAAAATGAATGCATGAATGGAATAATGATGTGATTTTAGGGATTAATATAGACATTTAACATTTTCAACTAGTCAGCCATAGAGCCTTTGGTCCGGTCTGAACAGAAGTCAAGGAAATGCCTTGAGCCTTTCTGACTAATAGTTTAGAATGATAAATGGCTATGGAGAAGGGAATTTAGTTATTTTCAGCCCTGGTGAATAATATTTACAATGATGTTTCCCACCTTCATCTACCTACCCAATCTTTAATCTAACATTTTTTCTTCCATTTGTGCAGGTGCATTTGAGCTAGCAACCTTGAACATTTTATTCTTTTGAAAGAAGTAAAAACTATCTAATTCTACCTTATTTCATCCAAGGACCCAGATTAAAATGTTGGGTTCCTTTTTACTCTATACCTATCTACTGAATTGTCATGATTAAACTGTATGACAATTTTTTATTCTCTATCTAAAACAAGTAAATTGAAACATGATAAGTCAAGATTAAAATTTTCAACTCATCATGGATTATGGCATTTACTGACACTCTGCCGTAATCAACTGCAAGAAGTAAAAGTAGTGGCATTTAGACTTGCACACTTTCATGTTTTATTCATCTTTTTATTTTGGGGTATATTATTTTTTCTAAGTCCTTTGATCTTTCTTTTAGGACTTTTTACCCTCTTTTTGATTTTTTGATTTTTTACTAAATATAGGAATACAACTTGCAGAAGGAAAAGTATGTGCATATTTACAAGACTATCATTAGTAAATTCAAAATTATGAATCCTATATTTATAGGTTACTAACATCGGCTTCACTTGGGGATGGCATTTCCTGGTGAAATGTCAAGAACTCTGAGATCAGTAGCCTTGAATTTTTAACCTTGATGATCCTGTAACTGTCTTCTGATTTCTGCAAACTGAAAATTGATCTAAAACTAAAACAACATACAACAATTTTCAAATCAACTTATAGATCTTAAACATATTTAGGACCTCATCCTTGGCTTTAAATCTTAATTAAAAACTAGCTGAAAAATAAAAACTATAAAAAATGTTCAAAGTTCTGAGCTTATTAGCATTCATCTACCTACTCTAATCTACTAAAATATTATTGAATCAGGTAATACAAAAATTCCAATGAAGCCAATCAAGTAGCTGTAAAAATAAATGGATAACTTGACTGCTTGTGATTAAAATTGGAAATATATTATGATCTTGTGCCTTTATAATAAATGATATGATGTGTAAAGGCCACTTTTGATGTATTTGATCCTTATAGAGAAAACATGTTTGCAGATTTGGGCTAATTTTTTTTTCCATATAATCTGATATAGGATCAATAAAAGCATGATGTATGTTATTTACTTCTAGGCCTTCAATGACTAATTGTTCAGTTGAATTATGAGTATTAGACCATGAAACTATTTATTCAGTCTTGTGTTTGGAAGAATAATCATCTTCAATATGCAAGTCAAAAGGTATTACAAATTTTTCTTACTTTGGAGAAGGAAGATTTTCAAAGAAACTTTTAGGATTTCGGAAATTGTATGACTGAATTTGAGAATGCAAAAGTTTGATTTCAGTTTCATAATTTTCAGAAATTATATCAAGAGGCCATTTTTTAACTTGAGGAGAACATTTTCTTGATTTAAAAATAAGAAAGAGAACTTTTAGAAAATCCTCATCAAATTGAAAATCTAATATCTCATCCTTCAAACTAGCTAGTGTTTGTTCTGTGAAGTTATCTTGAATTTGAAGAACATAATTATCATCATACTGATCATACTTAGGAAAATCCCCAAAAAAAGGAATGTCATCAATCACATACATTATATCAGTAGATTTTCTTTCTATCAATCCTGATAGATCTGGATTAGTTTGATTGCATTCTGTTTGAAAATCATTGTTTTGTTCAATAGTCATGCTATCAAGCAATGGGCCTTTTTGGGAGGATAGAATAACATGAGCATCAACCTGTTCTTCTATTTCTTCATAGATAAAAACTTTAGTACATTCATCAACCTTAGAATAAGTAGAAAAAATTTCTTCATTATGTAAGTATTTTAAGGATGATTGCATTTTTAGAAGCAAATTGATTTCTTCTTCGGTGAGGAGGGGTAGCAATCTATGAATTGTTAGATTTGAATAACAATTTTTTTTTCTCTTATCTAAAAATTTATCATGAGGTTGAATATTTTCTGAAACATCATTTGTTATCACAGAGGGGCTTTGTGGATCTTGATTTATCTCCTGATTTATTTCATCTTTGTTTAACTCCTCTTGATTATTATGACATTTAACTTGAGAATGAAAATTCTGGACTTCTTCTAATAAATATTCAGGAAACCAATTTCCAAAATCTTCATCAATATTTTTAAGGTAATGTATAAGATCTTCAACTTGATCACAATAATTTTCAGCTAATGATAAATATGGAAAATCTTCTTTGTAATGCTCATAAAATACCTTATGAAAATCTTTTAGAGAAAATAAACTAGCAGGTTTGAGAGCTTTGTACCATTCCCTTGCTTTTCCTTCTAAGGTTGCCATGAATATTTTCATGAGGCAATCTTCATGCCAATCACCCTTCAATCTTGATGAGTAGTATATGAAATTTAGTAAGATGTAGTAAAGGATCATCAATGTTCTCATCTTGAAACATGGGCAGATTGTTACCCCAATTTACCTTTGGTAGCTTGTGTGGAAATCCAGGTATGTGATCTCTGCTCATGGGAGCATATCTTCGTTTTATTATGGGATTGTCTTGAAAATTAGCCATAACAAAAGGCCACGGTATCTGTAAAACCAAGTTAGATCCTTATATAAAATACAATATATATTGAAAAACTTTCTTCACGAGAAAGAAAATAATGTCTTGGATTAGGATCCAAGTTGAAAGCCTGATCTTTCCATACTGTTCTTCCAAGTTCACTCCTCCAGTGGAGTCTTGATTGTGAAATTGATTTGGAGTTGCCAGGTGGATGATTTTAACCTTTGTGTTTCTGATCACTGTCCACCATCATAGATCATATATGAACCTGTAAAATATTTCTGAAGAAAAATGTTAGTCTTCCCCAGCATGGTCGCCAGTATGTCATCCACAACCTGTAAAATTAATCTTAAAGTAGAAAAGATATGTTTTAAAAATATTTCTCTAAGATTAAACTTAAAACTTGAGAGTGGTTAGTTCCCCAGTATGGTCGCCAGTATGTTATCACCCTAGTAATTATTAGGTTGTGGGATTTTGGTTTAAAGTTAAAGAAAACCAGGGGTAACTAAGAACCTCTTTTAGATTTCAAGATCTAGCCTTCCTGAATTGTGGAGAGGGATCTCTCCTTAAGATTTAACTTTGTTTTTTATTTGAGTTTTAGGCTAGGTATGAATGGATAATTTGGTTTGATTTTTTTAAATGTTGGTGGGAATAAAGGACTACAAGGGAAACCATAGAAAGATCTACCTAACCATTGGGCAATGGAGTCAAATTTATAGCAAACAAGACTAGAAAACTAAGTTCAAAAGAACAAATATACTAAGGGCAAGATAAATGATCTTCAGAGGGTTTAAAAAGGCTATTTTGATGAAGTGATGTGATCTGGACTAAGGGCAGTTAAGAATCCTTAGATCACAGAAAAGGAAGAGGGAAATTGAGGTCAAACGAGACTAAAGAGCAATTAAGAATTCTAAATTCTGGAAATCAGCAGAAAACATAAGCATGAAAACTAGTAAGAACAGAGAGCTTTTTACACTGATTTTATAATACCTTTCCTAGTTATTCATTCAAGATTGAAAATAACACAATATGTATGAATGGAACTTAAAGAAATAAACAATGAAAACTGGAAGATAAAATACTCATCTGATTAGCACGAGGATCATTAGTTATGATGTGTATTTGCTTTAGTTTCCAGCCTGTTGCTTCAACTTAACTCACATAAAATCCCAATGTTTTCAACAAAAAAGTCTATAGTAGTCTTGATAATTTTATTCCACATTGAATACTTCGAAAGACGAATTATTTATAAAATTGAATTACTTACAAAATGTCTAAAGTTTTGAGATAATATCTCAAGCAAAAATAGGAAATATTCCATAAGAAGAGGGACAACAACAAAACAGTATGCAATCTGTCCTCTTTTACAAGGAAACATAGAACTGTTTATCCTAATCAAACTTATTTTTAGATTAGATGGAAGCGTTGCTGGCAATTTAGACATTTATCTCATGGAAGATGACTTGTAGAATACTCTTCTTTTTCACGTTTTGTTCTGATACTCTTTATCTCTACTTTTCACTATTTTACTGCTGTAATTGAAAAATAACTAGCAGTAACAATTTTTTTTTACTGATTCTCTTTGACCCTAATACACTTTGACATCTGATTTTTATCCTAAGGTAACAGTAGAATATGACCTTGGGATTTTGGTTCCTCAAACATAGAAATTACTTGTTTCTTAATCATCTTGGATGAACAAAGCAAGTTTAAATAGTTTGCTAAGTTCTTCTTTAGAAACAAGAGGCGATTGAAGGAATTTTCTGGCAAAAATTAAACTCTGAGTGGGGTTCTTGAAGATAAAAAGAGTTTCTTATGCACAGAGGATTGTTTAGATCAAGTTCAGTAGTGAAAATGATCTTGGAATGGCTTAAAACCTGCTTAAATGGAAAATGCCGATCCTGGAGAAAATTTGACAGGGTTTCCCTTGTATTTTGGAGGTTTTTAGACTTCAAAGATGGAAAATTCAGCTGTTTTAAGGAAATTGTAGTTTAATAGATGAATTCACCTTTGAAATTGAATTATTTTGCAGGTCGAATAGTGAAAAATACCTGTGAAAGGTATAATTTGCTGTCAGTGAAGTTTCTGAACTGCAACAATCTTCAATTAGGTTGAATTTGATGGGCAGAGGTCGTGGAACTTCTCTGGGAGTGAGTTTTAGAGGAAACGACACTTTATAAGTCAATTGGTTTGCAGAAGGATCAAAAATGGCGTCGAGAGGCTTTGTAACGGGCTCACAGTGTTTGATATGGAAATTGCGTGAAATACAAAGGAAATAGTGAACAACTAAGTCATAAAACTTAAGTCATATCACCTTTCAAGCTCATTTATTACAAGTTGGGCGGGAGTGGTTTGTGCGATTTGACGGAGAAACCATAAATGGTTTTCGCATTATTTTTGAGCAGTTAGTGGTTTTGAGCTTGATCAATGTGATCCAATATAATTTGGACACGTAGCGGGCGACAGTTTCTCAAAACTACTTTTTTCGCAAAATCTTTTCCGAACTTTGATCGATCATTTTGAAAATGCGAAATAGAACAGGCGCCGTCGGATCTAGTGGAGTGGAGCGAACGGTCAGGATTAAATTGAAAGCTGCGAGGTAATATAGTGGGGCCGGGGCTTTGATTTCTGGCCGTAGATCTGGTGGGTGATAGATCAATGGTGTATGTTAAGCGCGATGGGCAATGGTGGGGACAGATACTGGAGCTATCGGGTGAAATGTGGATCGTTGGATCTTAAAGTTGATGAAGATCTAACGGTTGATAATTAACGCGATATGGGAAGGGATGGAAATGAAATAAACTATTGCGCTTGATAAGAACCGTTGGATTTCAAATAAGACGATGATTGGATAGATGGGTTTTAACGCGATAGGGAAGGAAGCTGGGGATAAGATTATCGCGTTCGTTAAGAATCATTGGATTTTCAAAGGGTGATCGGATGGCTATAATTTAACGTGATAGGAAATGATAAGGTAATGGGAATTTCTTATCGCATTCGATGAGAACCGTCGGATCAATGAAGTGTTGGGGATCGGATGGTTCAAATTGAATCCGATAGGGTGGAGGGATTTAATAAAATTTATATATTCAAAGGCTTTATTCATATGAAATAGTGGTCGGGAGGGGTGAAAATGGACTTTACCTAAGGTTAAATACTGTGGTAAGGGGATATATATCAGGAAAAAAGGATAGATTAGGTTTTAACCTTGGGTTAGATGAGTCGGGGAAAGAAATATAAATAAGGGATGAGTTTAGTGAAGTTTAGTTTAAATTAAACTTCGGGTTTTTTATTTTTTGTTTTAAACACATATAAAACATGTTTAATGTTTTTTCATATATTTTTATTATATAGTTAATTAAATCAAATTTATTTAACAATTATAGAGGGCGGGATATTTATATAATGATATATTTAGCCAAAGGGGGTATAATGTGGGTTTTTATTTAAACATGTGGGGATAAATAACTTTGGCTAAAGTTATACAAATGGGGTTTTTGGATTATTTTATAAAAGGGAGTTATATAATATAGGAAAAGGTTATTCTATAGGGAGTTATTAAATAAGTTAGAGTTAATATGGCAAGGGGACAATGTATACACAAAACACATTAATATAGCTAAGAAAGTGAAGTTTTAAAAGAAAATTTGCATTATAATAACTTCATCACTTAAACTTAGGGTAAAATGTGATTTTGAGGGCTTTATGCTTTCAAATGATGGGAGAAGTTAATCAAATAGGAATTATAGTATCTTTAATTAAAAATGAGGTTTTTACTTAGGATTATTCAAGAAAATGAATGCATGAATGGAATAATGATGTGATTTTAGGGATTAATATAGAAATTTAACATTTTCAACTAGTCAGCCATAGAGCCTTGGGTCTGGTCCCAACAGAAGTCAAGGAAATGCCTTGAGCCTTTTTGACTAATAGTTTAGAATGATAAATGGCTATGGGGAAGGGAAGTTAGTTATTTGTAGCCCTAGTGAATAATATTTACAATGATGTTTCCCACCTTCATCTACCTACCCAATCTTTAATCTAACATTTGTGCAAGTGCATTTGAGCTTGCAACCTGGAACATTTTATTCTTTTGAAAGCAGTAAAAACTATCTAATTCTACCTTATTTCATCCAAGGACCTAGATTAAACTGTTGGGTTCCTTTTTACTCTATACCTATCTACTGAATTGTCATGATTAAACTGTATGAGAATTCTTTATTCTCTATCTAAAACAAGTAAATTGAAACATGAGAAATCAAGATTAAATTTTTCAAATCATCATAGATTATGGCATTTACTGACACTCTGCCATAATCAACTGCAAGAAGTAAAAGTAGTGGCATTTATACTTGCACACTTTCATGTTTTATTCATCTTTTTATTTTGGGGTATATTATTTTTTCTAAGTCCTTTGATCTTTCTTTTAGGACTTTTTACCCTCTTTTTGTTTTTTTAATTTTTTACTAAATATGGGAATACAACTTGCAGAAGGAAAAGTATGTACATATTTACAAGATTATCATTAGTAAATTCAAAATTATGAATCCTATATTTATAGGTTACTAACAAGGCTAGCTGGTTCGTGACATTGTAGTGACTGAAGTGTGTTGGCAATATGATGCAGAGTGTTGTCCTTGATGGCAACCTACTTGATAAAGTTGATGGCAATCTATTTGATGAAGTTGTTCTTGACGGAAATCTATTTAACTTGATGGAGACCTACTTGATGAATTAAGGGGAAGATTGTTGGCAATGTGATACAATGTATTGACCTTGATGGAACCTGTTTGATGAGTTGCCTATGATAAGCCACCTATGTGTTAAATTTGTAAGGATGATGTATCTTGTGTTAAATAAGGAAGGATGATGTATCTACAGATCAGCTCAGAAGAAACAGAAGAGAGGAATTTAGAAAATGGGAGAATAATGTTGAAAAAGGTATGTCACAAGGCATATGCGGGTTTGTTAAGGAGAAGTTGCGTATGCAAGCGGAAAAGTACGTGCCAAATCGCGTATGCCAATTTGCGCTCTAATTTTATAAAACCAGGAGGCATTACCATGGTATTGGCCCAAAGTATTGAGTGCTTGATTATCTATTTGATCCCGTCCAGGAATACCATCAACTGTTGAGTGGTTTTGACTCATGGTATTGATAAAGGCCAAATCTATTTAAGGAGAAGAAAATCATAGTGCAAAAAAAATGAGCAAGTGTCTGGGCTTTAATGAATATTTCACTCTGAAGTATATCTGCATGGTTGAACTCTGTTCTTAATTGATAGATCTGAATCTATGATGCACCTATGAATATGATAAAGGTTCAAGATCTCTAGATCTAGAAATGATGAATCTCTAGGATGATCTGAAAAGAAGTGATGAAGACCTGGCGCAAATCTGATGAAGAAATTGAAAGATCTGGGTAAGTTCATAGATCTGATCTGTTCTGCAAAGTTTATCTTTTATAGATCTATACGCAGGTTCGTTTCATGAAAAGCACGTGTATACGCGGATCTGATTAAATAAAAGCGCGTATGGGCAGTTAGAGTTTTCTGAAAAATGCACATATGTATACACAGGTTCGTTTCATGAAAAGCGCGTGTATACGCGGGTCTGATTAAATAAAAGCGCGTATGGTATCTGAACTAATGATTGCTCATGGTTGAATGTGTTTCTGCATATCTATTCTGAAGTCTGGGTTATCTCTGATATTTTGGTTACAGTGGTTTCATTGTTCTGTTTGAAGCATTGGGCGAAGTATATTTTTTGATAAGTGAAGGGTTGTGTTGAAGCTGTTTGATCCTGTTTGAAAATTGATGAAACGTGGTCGACAGTTGTGCTGAGGGTTGAAGCCTTCAGTAAGGGGGTAGTAGCTCCCTTCCAGTGGTAGCTGGTAAAGGAGAGCAGGGGGTAGTAGCTCCCTTCCAGGAGAGGCTGGTAAACGAGAGCAGGGGGTTGTAGCTCCCTTCCAGGAGAGGCTGGTAAACGAGAGAAGGTTGTATCCTTCTACAGGTGGGTGCCTGTGTGCTGGTATAAGTCTGCGCCAATACATGATTGTAAGAAGTTTTCTTTATATAATAAATATTGAAGACTGAGACGACGACAATGGTGGTTTTCTCCCGACTTGGGTTTTCACCTTAAATCCTGGTGTTCATGTGTGTTGCTTATGTGTGATGGTTTATTCTGTTTTTACTGCACATGCTTTCTGTTTAACATCTGATGAATAAATGATGCAATGATTTAAGAATCAATTACATAATAAGAGCTATGAGAATACGCGAGTTTCCTTAAGGATATCCGCATATATACGCCAGTTTTGTTCTGTAAAGTAGCGTATGGGTTTTGAGAAAGGAAAAGTAAAAATTTTATCAGTTAGCTCTAAATACTGATTCACCCCCCCCCCCCCCCCTCCTCTCAAACATTTTTCCCAACAATTGGTATCGAGCAGTCCTTCGAAAAGCTTATCCACTAGAAGGAAGATCAAGCAAGATGAGCAATCAAGATGGAACAACATCTACTTCAAGCCTCCGCTCTTTAATGGAAGCAATTTAACTGAAAAACAAGGATGAGATCCGTCCTCGGGCCTATGGGAACATATGTATGGGCCATTTTTGAACAAGGATATCAATATCCAACCTACAAATACCAATAGATCCGACCGAAAAGAAGAATTATGAATCAAAATGCAAAGGTGATCAATGCTATTACCGAGTCTTTGTCAAAAGTTACGTGCCTAAATACAAAGAAAGGAAATGTGGGACAAAATCATTATAAGTTATGAAGGTGATGCAAAGGTAAAAAGTGCAAAACTCCAAACTCTCAGAATTGAATATGAAAATTTGAAGATGCATAGTGATGGGAGTATTTCCAATTTCTTTTTACGTGTTGATGATGTTGTAAATCATATGAGAAATCTAGGAAAAACAATAAGCGAATCTACTTTGGTTGAGAAAATTTTAAGATCGCTAACAGCAAAATTTGAGTTAAAAGTTTCTGCTCTTGAAGAAAAACAGGATCTTCAAAATCTTACTATGGTACAACTTCATGGCATTCTAACCGCATATGAAATGAGAAGAGGAGGACCATCTGAAGTCAAAGAGGCTGTGTTCAGAGCTTCTTCAAAATGGAAAGAATTACAAGAAGCAGAAGGATCCGGATATATCTCAGAAGAAGATCAAGAAAATTTTGTAAAGAAACTCCAACCTAGCACAGGACGGTTTAGAGGTAAGCTTCCTTTCAAATGTTTTGAGTGAGGAAGAATTGGTCATTATGCTGCTAAGTGTCCTCATAAAGAAACACCTGCAAAAGGGAAGGAAGTAGCAAGGGAATAAAGAATCGGCTTAACACTAGAAAAAGTTATCATACTCAAGGAAGACAAAGGATGGGTTATATGATAGTGAGGAAGAATGTGAACAAGATCTTAGACTTCTCATGGCATTTGAATCTAGAGAAGAAAAGGATACTTTTGTGGATGCTCTAGAGGAAAATGAATTTCTTGAAGAAAACAATCAACTCAAAATACGCTTAGAAGAAATTAAAATACTCTTAGAAGAAAGGAAAATAACCATAGAGACTCTGAAAAGGTGTTGAAGAAGCATAGAAACATATCGAGAAATTATGTAAATTAGAATGTAAGTGGTAAGTCTAAGAAAAGATTATGAGAAAGTAAAGCACTCAATCGATTTCTTAAAGGATTCAAACCTTAGATGAGATTATCATACAACGTCTCGTTATAAAAACAGGTCTTGGATATACCGGAGAATCCTCTCAAGCTTCAACACCAAATTATCTAAAAGCAGTTACAACTGGTTTACAAAATTCTGCCACTCAGCAAAGGAATAAAGAATCATTGCAGGTAAAGCATGATCATCTCAATTCAAATAATACTAACAAGAATATCTCTCAAAGAAACACCAATCAACAGGTAAATCCAAGTAGAAGATTTCATGATCGCAGAAATTTCTTCTTTAATGGACAATGTTTCTCATATCACAATTTTGGTCATAAAGCTGTTCAATGTGTTGCATATAAAACTATCATAACTAGAGAAGCAAGAAGGAAAAGGATTGAATTTGAGAAGAATACCTATAACAACTTTTCTCCTCTTCTAAATGAAGTTGAATGTTCTTATTGCAATAACTTTGGGCATGAATAATCTGAATGCAGGAGCAAAGTTCAGCCAAAAGAGCATTTTCCTTCAAGATCCAAAGTATGGAAAAAAAAGGAATTACAGGTTGAAAATTGTGGCACAGAATTATTCGCAGAAGGTGAAGAAAATCAATGGTACATTGATAGTGGATGCTCAAGACACATGATAGGTGACAAACACAAACTTCTTGCATATAGTGCTCTAGAAAAGGAAAAGAAAGTTACATTTGGAAATGATAATCCTACTGTAATTAAAGGAAAAGGGTCTGTGTTTCTAAAAGAAAAGGTGAAGGCTAATGATATCATGTATGTGGATGGTTTAAGGCATAACCTATTAAGTGTAAGTGAAATGTGTGATCAAGGAACTGAAGTTGTCTTTAGTTCAAAAGAATGTGTGGTTCGTGATCTTGATACAGGTAAAACAATTATAAAAGGAAAAATAACCCCAAGCAACCTGTATGTATTGAAGAACTACAAAGAACAATGTTACTTGAGTAAGTCTTCAGAAAACTGGCTATGGCATAGAAGGTTGGGGCATCTAAGCTTCTCTCAAATCAACAAATCAAGCAGACTTTATGCTGTTCGTGGTCTTCCCAATATTACTCTACCTGAAAGTATCATATGCAAATCTTGCCAATTGTCTTGCTGCACTGTGAGTGCAATTTAATGCTAAAGAAGGATCATTGAGTAAGCCTCTTGAACTTATTCATACTGAATTATGTGGACCTATGAGAAAAAATTCACCCCGTCGAGAACAATACTATATTTTGTTTATTGATGATTTCTCTAGAATGTGTTGGATTGGGTTGCTAAAACACAAAGATGAAGCATTTAGAAAATTTCAGATCTTCAAAGCACTAGTTGAAAATGAATTAGATCTAAAAATGAAGTGTCCTAGATTTGATTGAGGAGGTGAATATATATCAGATGAATTCTTTGATTTTTGTGAACAACATGGCATAAAATGAAAGTTTTTTGTAGCTGGTACCCCACAACAAAATGGTGTAGAAGAAATAATGAATAGAACAGTTCAACAGATGGCTCGAACTATGCTTGATGATTCAGGAACACTTGAAACATTTTGGGGAGAAGCAACACATAATGCGGTAAATATTCTTAACAAAGAACATGTTTGTGTAAATAGTGATAAAACTCCATATGAACTCGGTATGGTAATTATCCCTCCGTGAAGCATTTAGAGCTTTGAAGTAAATGCTTTATCAAAAATAATGATGAAAAACTTGGCAAGTTTGAACCTAGAGCGGATGAAGGAATACTTCTTGGTTACCCCCTCTACGAGTAGAGCTTGTAAATGTTACAATAAAAGACTTTGCGATTGTTGAATGTATTGATGTTGTTATTGATGAGTCTCCTGCAGCTCCAAAAGAAGAAAAACAAACAACAGATGAAGACGATGGTGACATATATCCTTCTACATAAAATAGAAATGATATAGACAATGAACCCAATGAAGAACCCAAAGATGATTTATCTGAAAAGCTCCATCCAGATATGTTCAAAAGAATCATCCAGAATATCAAATTTTGGGAGAAAAGGGATCAAGTGTATAAACAAGAAGGACTCTTGTGGGATCTTCCAGCTATCTGGCATTTCTATCCACTATTGAACCACACAATGTCAATCAAGCTAGCAAAGATGAATGTTGTCTAAGCCATGAATGAAGAACTTGATCAGATTTAAAAGAATCATACTTGGGAATTGGTTCCAAGACCTCATGATAAAAATGTTATTTGAACAAAATGGATATTCAAAAACAATATAAATGAAAATGGAGATGTTATTAGAAACAAAGCTAGACTTGTTTGTAAAGGGTATGCTCAAAAAGAAGGTATATACTTTGAAGAAACATTTGCTCCCGTAGCTAGACTTGAAGCCATAAGAATGTTTCTTGCCTTTTCAAGCTTTCAACAATTCAAAGTTTATCAAATGGATGTTAAATCTGCTTTCCTCAATGGTGATCTAGAAGAAGAGGTATATATAGAACAACGAGAAGGATTCATTTGGAATGATGCACCTTGTTTGTAGACTTAAAAAGGCTCTATATGGTCTCAAACAAGCCTAAGGCATGGTATTATCATCTTGACAAATATCTTCATCAACAAGGATTTTCAAAGGCAAGTAAGCGATAGCAACTTATACACAAAAACTGAAAATGACAAACTATTGATTGTGGTTGTATATGTTGATGATATCATTTTTGGAAGCAATGAAGAATCTAAGTCAGAAATTTGCTTCAAATATGCAGCAAGAATTTGAAATGTCTTTACTTGGGGAACTAACATTATTTCTTGGCTTTCAAGTACATCAAACTACAGATGGCATATTCTTATCACAAGCAAAATACCTTAAGCAAATTCTGAAGAAGTATGGCATGGAAGAGTGCAACCTGTAAGTACACCAATGATAACCGGATGTAATCTCAGTTCTCATGATGATTCTCCCATGGTGAATCAACTAGAATACAGATCTATGATAGGAAGTCTACTCTATCTCACTGGGACTAGACCAGACATTATGCATGCAGTTGGGATTGTTGGAAGATTCCAAGCTAATCCAAAAGAGTCTCACCTTTAGGCTGTCAAAAGAATATTCAAATATCTACAAGGAACTCAAGACTTTAGACTATGGTATCTAAAGAATGCTGATCTTACTCTTCATGCTTACACTGATGCATATTGGGCCGTGTTAGCACTAAATCTACCTCAAATAAATGAAGGAAACTCAAGGCTACATCAAACCACGCTGTACCTGGTTAGCTAGCCCTACGAGGATGAGAGAGGGCTCCCTTTCTCCGTCACCCGAGAAAAATACACAGGGATGCGTAGATGACTTACAATAAGAACTGATTTTAGGCTAGTAAAGAGATGTATGTTTTATTTTTTTATTTTTGGGTTTTGTCGAGTAATTTGAAAACAAATTTTTGGTCCTGTGGGATAAATCGATCACTTTGCGTAGTTCGAGTCGGGGCGAGGTAGGTGATGATCTTGATGCTTTAAATTGGATATATGGATAGATTAGACCGACGTGGAGCTGAAGAGGGCAAAGAAGAACTTGGATCCTCTCCAAACAGCTGAAAACATATAGAACTAACTGAATTCAAAGGCTAAGCACTGTAAACAATGGATTCAACCTTAATCACTCATTCATTTTAGTTCAGAAGCATATGAAAGGATGGCATACATTAAAAATGAAGAAAATTACAGTAAACAAAGAAGAAACACCATCAAGAACAGAACACCACAAGGATCCCAACAAGTGCCGCAAAACCCCTGATCTTTCCTTAGCCAAAATATGAAAAATATGTACAATGGTATCAAAAGTATCCCAAGAGTCCAACCCGTAGAATGCCTCAGAAATTACAATATATAGATCACTCTAACCCCTTTCCCCACCTCTAGGGGTCGAATTCCCTCTTCAGGGATCAGTTTCAACCAATTCTAATCATGGAACTACAATCTAGGCACCTAACAACTTGCCTCTAAAAGAGTGGAAACTGATCCATTACATGATTTTTTACTCATTTGAGAGTGAATCTTCTAGAAGAGATAAAAACAAGCCAAAGTTACATGCCAAACATGAATTTACATCATAAAAACCCAAAAATTCTATCCATAAGTAAAACTGGTCCATACTAGGCGAAATACTGAGCTGGCAGCTGAAAATTCAGGAAAAATTCCAGGTGGGTCGCTCCTGAACTGTGTGGGTCGCTCATGTTCCAGGCTGAATTTGAGGCACTTCCCGGCATCCAAATTGAGCTCATGATAGCTCGTTGGAAATCCCTGGATGTCTACTTTCCAACTCAAGTGGAATTTCTGAATTTGGAGTTGATTTGACCCTCCAAAACCTCATTCTCCCAGAGGTACTCCCTGCTGGTGCAAAAGGTGGCAGCAAGGTGGTTTTCATGGTGTTTTTTAGCTGTTTGACTATCCAGATTTTGTTAAAATGCTAAGTTGACTTCAGAGGATGCATAATTAACCATGAAAAATCCAAAAATGTAAAAATCTCCTCCAGCAAGTGTCCCAAAAAAAAGTGAGCGCATGAGCGCGCGACCCACGTAACTGCAAAACCTGTTTTTGAGGCCAAAAATTTGAAAATGACAAAATTTTCTCCGAATTTGCCCAAATTCGGAGCGAAGATCCTCCATCATGTATCTTGCCTAGTCAACTGATGTGACACCAAGATTTTGATCAGAGTGAAATGATATATACTCCTGTACTGCTGCACTGGGCTCGTCTTCTTCTGCACAAATGTCACCATCCTCTCTATGTTGCGGTGTATGAAATACGGAATATTCATCATACGTACCCTTGTGAAGTGCATCAGCAAACGAATATGGTATGAGAAAAGACGAGCATACCTGCCCTCACAACTAAAATACTGAATGATGAGCCTCATGAGCGGTGCATACTCATCTCTCAAGAATCTGAATGGAAAAACTCTGCTCAAGTAAGCCATATATCCAGTTTTAATGTATGGCTCTTAGTGAAATTTCTCTAACTGCTGACCCTTGTTCCATTCCTCGCCCATGTTTGGTATACCAGTGGCTTGAGCAATAGTCAAGGGTGACACAATGAAATCAACCCCAGCAAGGCTTACCCGACCATCCCGTAAATGAAGAACAAACAGACGGGCCAATTCCCGATGAGGCCGGGTTTGTGCAACCATCTCACAAAATCTGAAACATGACAAGAATAAAAAACAATCCATAGCTAATGGACATGCCTGCAACCGAGCCAAAGAAGTAGGCTCCTCTCTGCGATGATCACCACTTCTATGATCTCTGCGGGACCCCCGTGGCACATTACCTTCAGTCACCGAATCACTGCCTGACCCTAGCTCATATTCTGACTCTGTCTCCGACATGGCTCTGACCAAGCTTTTGGCACTGTGTATACTGATATGAAAGCAGTGCAAACCAAGTTATGAAGTGTGTTTTAACAGCCAACAAGTATCCCACCGTCAAAACACCATAAGGAAACAAACCATGGATAAAATCTCTGTTTTAGATGGATTGAAAAAGAGGCACTATCTCTGTGTTTAAATGGAAGTGAAACTTTGATCAAAGGGAGCGGGCAACTTTTCAAAATATTGAACAAATCTTATCAAAGGAGAGCATGGCATTAATAGAATGTGTTTGTCTATGAGTGATAACAACAAAGGTATCAATGGGCAGTTTGAAACAAAGTCATGAGAATGTTTTTACATTGGGCAGTGAAACACATTACAACCACAGTCACCATGGAACAAAGATTTTAAATAGAGTATAATAATAGCAATGGTCAAAATGGAAAAATGGGCATGAGAGCAGTATGGTTTTGATATTATATGCAAAGCTGGACATATCACTGATATAAGATAAGCTACAAACTCATACAACCACCCCTATCATTTTAAAACCCTGAAAATGATAATGCTATGACTGTGGGGTTTTAAATCCTCCGTTTGAAACATTTGAAACCACCAATGATGCCATCAACGCACTAAAAACATCAAGCAATTGCAAAAAACCTGTTTGAAGGCCAGTTGAATCGATTCCAAGCAAGACTGGGCGCTCAAAACGAAATTTCGAAACTCTGTGTCTGCGTGGGTCGCTCACCTCCTGCGTGGGTCGCTCGGCCCAGGTGGGTCGCGCCCCTTGCAACTTTACACTGCTGAAATGACCTACGTGGGTCGCTCTGCCCAGGTGGGTCGCTCGCGCCCAGGTGGGTCGCTCGAGCCCCACAACTCTGTCCACGCAGCTTAAAACTCTGAAATCGGCCCTCCAATCTTCAAAACATGATTTGGGTGCTATGGATTTGTGAAAATGAAACTTGTTTGGCTTTTATACATGATACAAATATCTTCACAATCAGATTTTGTTTCAAATCTAATTGAAAACCCATATTACAATGTTTTTGTAATTTCACCTTTGGCTTTTCAAATACAATCTTCTTTTGGCTTTTTTGAGGTCGATACTAATGATTTTGCTGTCTTCTTGCAGGGATATGGCTATCTCGGCTAAGGAAGAGACCAGGGGTCTGCTTTTGACAATGTCTTCTTGGCGGAATAATTACAATTTATTACAAAATGATAATGAACAATTTCTAGTTCCAAAACAGAGTTTTGGACTAGAAATATTTTTTTTAAATGCTGATGATAATAAAACAAAAAAAATCACAATATGCGGAACTTTCCTCACCTTGCAGGCTTTATGACTGGTATATGAATGACTCAAAAACCCTAGACACTAAGACCTAGGACACTTATTGACATTTTTAATGACCAGAAATGAAATGACAATGACTATGAACGATTCTTTGAAGAAAATTTTTAAATAGCGCTGCAGGTGTAAACATGAGGAAACATAAGACGACAGACCCCTTCGTCAGTCCATGGCATGATCCTAGTGAAATGCAACGAAGTGGAACAAGCGAGACACCTAATAATGAATATGCAAAAGACGAAATGATCACTGACGGAGGGCTGCAAGGGCCGACTCTAACAGGCTGGAAATGTTGATGATTGGAAAAGCACTAGTGGTGGTGCATTCTATATCGGGCCTCGGTTAGTTTCTTGGTTCAACAAGAAGCAAAAATATATTGCCTTATCTATAGCAGAAGTAGAATATGTCGCTGCCGCATCATGTTGCACTCAACTTCTTTGGATGATGCAAACCTTACAAGACTTTCAAATCAAATGTTCACCTCCTATCTCCATCATGTGTGAAAATACAAGTGCCATCAGCATCTCAAAGAATCCTATTATGCATTCCAAGACCAAGCACATTCCCATCAAGTATCACTTTTTACGTGAACAAGTGCTTGAACAAAAGGTGAAGTTGGAGTATGTTCCCTCCAAAGAACAAGTTGCTGATATACTGACCAAACCTCTGCCCAGGGAAGCGTTCGAATATCTCAGACAGAAGCTAGGATTAGTCTCTGCCATGTAGAAAATCAGAACTGCTTAAATTCAGAAGATTAAATTGGATACGCGGGTTTCCTGAAATACAGTCGCGTATATACGCAAGTTTATACAAAGAAAACCGCGTATGGTTAGTTGCTGACAAATTTTACTTTGGGTCAGCATTCTTCATCACAGCTGCAGTGCTGTTTGGTATCTCTAATGCTGTATGGTATCTCTGATGATGTTTCAGCTCTTTTATTTTGTTTCATTCTCTGATATTGGGTGAAGATGCCTTGATGATTGGCTGTTGAAAGTGTTTCGATTGCACAAGCTAAGGAGAAGTTTTTGTCATATGGAAAGGATGCATTGGATGCACAGTTTCAGGGGGAGCATTAGCCTTGCTGAATGTAATGCATTGTTGGCATTATGATGATTCTGAAATATGATCTCTCTTGAGGTCTTTTTGATATTGGTTATAAAAAGTCATATGTGTAATTTGATGAAAAGGCTATGATCTATGATGTAAATTGTAATATTCAGTCATGTAAAGGGCTTGTTCAAGTTTGTAAACCCACTTGGTTGGGTACATGAGTCATATATGTAAGTAATATTCCTTGGTTATAGAGTCATGTACTTCATTGAAAAATATGTTTGAAGCTTCAGCATGAACTCAGGGGGAGCATGGTAACTTTAGTGCACATCAGATCTATAGAGCTCTTCTTGTTTTGGTTTTGACCTGCCCTTTGTCCTTGATGTCAAAGGGGGAGAGTAGTATCATTCATGGTGTCATCATGATTTTTGAATAAGGGGAGAGTATCATGGTGCTTGCATAATGATTATAATCAATGTATATATCTATTGCGATGATCAAACACTATCATGGTTGCCATCAAGTCCAAAGGGGGAGATTGTTGGCAATATGATGCAGAGTGTTGTCCTTGATGGCAACCTACTTGATAAAGTTGATGGAAATCTATTTGATGAAGTTGTTCTTGATGGAAATCTATTGAACTTGATGGAGACCTACTTGATGAATTAAGGGGAAGATTGTTGGCAATGTGATACAATGTATTGACCTTGATGGAACCTGTTTGATGAGTTGCCTATGATAAGCAACCTATGTGTTAAATTTGTAAGGATGATGTATCTTGTGTTAAATAAGGAAGGATGATGTATCTACAGATCAACTCAGAAGAAACATAAGAGAGGAATTCAGAAAATGGCAGAATAATGTTGAACAAGGTATGTCACAATGCATACGCGGGTTTGTTAAGGAGAAGTTGCGTATGCACGCGGAAAAGTACGCGCCAAATCACGTATGCCAATTTGTGCTCTAATTTTATAAAACCAGGAGACATTACCATGGTATTGGCCCAAAGTATTGAGCGCTTGATTATCTATTTGATCCCGTCCAGGAATACCATCAACTGTTGAGTGGTTTTGACTCATGGTATTGATAAAGGCCAAATCTATTTAAGGAGAAGAAAATCATAGTGCAAAAAAAATGAGTAAGTGTCTGGGCTTTAATGAATACTTCACTCTGAAGTATATCTGCATGGTTGAACTCTGTTCTTAATTGATAGATCTGAATCTATGATGCACCTATGAATATGATGAAGGTTCAAGATCTCTAGATCTAGAAATGATGAATCTCTAGGATGATCTGAAAAGAAGTGATGAAGACCTAGCGCAAATCTGATGAAGAAATTGAAAAATCTGGGTAATTTCATACATCTGATTTGTTCTGCAAAGTTTATCTTTTATAGATCTATACGCAGGTTCGTTTCATGAAAAGCGCGTGTATACGCGGATCTAATTAAATAAAAGCGTGTATGGGCAGTTAGATTTTTCTGAAAAATGCACAGATGTATACGCGGGTTCGTTTCATGAAAAGCGCGTGTATACGCAGGTCTGATTAAATAAAAGCGCGTATGGTATCTGAAATAATGATTGCTCATGGATGAATGTGTTTCTTCATATCTATTCTGAAGTCTGGGTTATCTCTGATATTCTGGTTACAGTGGTTTCATTGTTCTGTTTGAAGCATTGGGCGAAGTATATTTGTTGATAAGTGAAGGGTTGTGTTGAAGCTGTTTGATCCAGTTTGAAAATTGATGAAACGTGGTCGGCATTTGTGCTGAGGGTTGAAGCCTTCAGTAAGGGGGTAGTATCTCCCTTCCAGTGGTAGATGGTAAAGGAGAGCAGGGGGTAGTAGCTCCCTTCCAGGAGAGGCTGGTAAACGAGAGCAGGGGGTTGTAGCTCCCTTACAGGAGAGGCTGGTAAACGAGAGAAGGTTGTAGCCTTCTGCAGGTGGGTGCCTACGTGCTGGTATAAGTCTGTGCCAGTACATGATTGTAAGAAGTTTTCTTTATATAATAAATATTGAAGACTGAGACGACAGTAGCGGTGGTTTTCTCCTGACTTGGGTTTCCACCTTAAATCTTGGTGTTCATGTGTGTTGCTTATGTGTGATGGTTTATTCTGTTTTTATTGCACATGCTTTCTACTTAACATCTGATGAATAAATGATGCAATGATTTAAGAATTAATTACATAATAAGGGCTCTGAGAATACGCGAGTTTCCTTAAGGATATCCGCGTATATACGCTAGTTTTGTTCTGTAAAGTAGCGTATGGGTTTTGAGAAAGGAAAAGTAAAAAGTTTATCAGTTAGCTCTAAATACTGATTCACCGCCCCCTCTCAGTATTTTTCCCAACAAAGTGTGGCATGCTTAGCAAGTTTAGGAGCCCGGACCAAGCCAATCCAAGCACCCAGCGTTGGGGAACAATTTTGATCCCATCGTCTGCCTAAATTTTGTCAAGGTATAACTCAGGTGCTAGCTCAGGGAAGGCCTCTAAACTGGCCAAGTTGTGATCATCAAATTTGATCTCATGGAGCCTTCCAAAAGGTTCACCAATGACAGGGACCTCTCTCGGGGTCAGTGGCATCTGTAGATAAGTGATCGGGTCGTCGAGGTTCTTTGGCGTGCGCGTTGAGGGCCTATGCAGCCGAAAAAAGGGAGGTAACCAGTTGATCAGGTCGACGGGCTGGGCCTCCTGAGCAACACGCGCCTGGGGCGTCACCCGTAGGGATTTTATGTTTCTTGGGGAAGTATGAGGCTTCCCTCTAGCCCATTTCATGGGTTTCGGGGGTTTCCCTGAGCCTCCTGCATTTTCCTTTCCCTTATTTGTGACTGGCGTGGAGAAAAATTCTTCAGCTTCAGACTCAATCTCCACCACTTCCTCATTTCCTTGTTCTACCGAGGCCACTGGTTCCAAGGGTTTAGCAGGATTCGTGGCCGTCATCCTGGCGTGAAAGAAAAACTCAGGATCGCTACTGTCAGAGGGAGTAGGTTGCTAAGACATGAAAGAGATGCTATAGGCACAAAAATTCTTACAGCACAAATTCGTCAAGGACAAACATGCCAAGTATAAGCTATTCAAGCAATACGAAACCCTTGTCTGATCTAGCCTGCATGTTTTATATCTTTGGCGATCACCCAACGGTAGGGTAAACTTCACTTGGAACTTACCATTCAGTAAATAGTAGAAAATCTCTAGAAATCGCCTCATTAAATGCTGACCGCCCACTCCTTCCAATAGTAACTTTTTCTTTTTACCCAATTTGATTGTTCCAATGGCTAGTTTTTGCACCCTTGGAGCACTCATCTTACCTCTACACTCCCAGCGCACCCCTTCATGTTTAGAAAACCTCCTGTGATCGCAGCACATCTTCTGCATTTTGATTTTATTTCGGTGACGTCGAAGAACTTCCCCGAGCGTCCAATCCTGTGGCTGCCTCCTACGCAGAGCATGGTACCTGTTGTGCTTACCTTCCTTGGTGGGCTATCCCACTTCATAAAGCTACTCCAGCCATATAGTCATTTGATCCGATATGGTTGAGCTGTCTGCCATTGATATAGCTGGGTAACATATCACCATGCAGGGTAGCTAATCGAACAGCTCCGCCATCCATGGTTTCCTTAACTGTATAGGGCCCAAGCTAGTGCTATCGAAACTTCCCTAGGTGTTTCGCAAACTGACTATCATATAGCAGGACTAAGTCATCCTCCGTAAAGGTTTTTTGACGAATATGTCGATCGTGCCAGGCCTTATCACATGCCTTCTGAACCTGCTGATGGAAGTTGGCGATGAAACGATCTTCCTCCAAAGCCACAAGCTGTGCTAACCGCTCCTCCAGGATATCAGACTCTGCCATATTTGTGAAGGTTTCGATGCGCAGGCTAGGCACAATATATTCCATGGGCATAATGGCCTACTTACCATAGACCATCCTAAATGGTGTTTTCCCTGTCAACTTCTAACAGGTGGTTGGGTAAGCCCATAGAACATATGGAATGCGCACGTCCCAGTCACTGCGATTGGCGTTACAGACCTTGGTCAGTGCATGCTCCAAGACCTTATTAAAAGCTTCGACCACGCCATTTTCCTAAGGATGATACGAAGTGCTTTTCACATGATGGATCAGAAAATCTTCCGTCAAGGCCTTTATTGTTTTATTGACAAAGTGCGTACCTCTATCGCTCATCAGGATTTTTGGACATCCAAATTTATTCAAAATCTGCTCAAAGATGAAGTGTGAAACGGTATCTGCAGTGCAGTCCTTTACTGCTTGTGCCTCGGTCCACCTAGTTACATAATCAGTAGAATTTATAATGTAAAACACACCTGTCTTCTTTCTGGGTGGGTTGATAGGTCCTATGAAATAGATGCCCCACTTTTCAAATGCTTGCAGGGCCATTTGTGGTTGGAGGGGCATTTCATCCCTGCGGGATGGCCTTCCAGTGCATTGGCATGTATTGCAGGCTTTACAATACTCGTGAGAGTCAGTATGCAGAGTAAGCCACCATAGGCTAGCTCTTAAGATCTTCTGTTTCATTGCTTTCCCTGCGTTGTGACCTTCTGCGACCCTGTCGTGGGCTTCTGCCAAGATATCATGCCGTTCATGCTCCAGGACATACCTACACAACACTTCATCTGCTGCCATCTTATATAGATGTCCTATGATGATGGTAAGATCCGTAGCGTGGGCTACCAACTCTTTCTTTTGTTGCATTGAATACTCTGCAGGTGCCATGCCCATAGTCAAGAAATGAATGACGTCAACGAAGTGCGCATCAACCACCTTAATAGCAAATAGCTGCGCATTAAGCAACCCTTCCTCCAGGTTGGTCGGTTCCTCACCACTTTCGATTCGAGACTAGTGATCTGGCCTGAAATTCAACTTCCCTAGCTTGACAATGATCTCAAAGTCGTACTCCTGGAAGATCAAAAGCCATCGGCAGATTCCGCGCCCCCCCCCTCCCCCCCCCCAACACAGGCTTATTCACCAGGTACTCCAAAGTCGAATGATCTGTGAACATTTTTAAGTGCCATCCTAATAGATAGTGTCAATAATTATGTAGTGCATAGACGATGGCCAATCCTTCCCTCTCCATGGTGGCATAATTGTGCTCCGCACCCGAGAGTTTCAGACTAGCAAATGCAATTGGGTGATCAAGGTCTCTAGCTCCAGGTTACATAAGGACCGCTCCAGGGCAATTCCTGAAGCATCAATGTGAACATGAAATACCTTCGCCCAATTAGGAAAAATAAGGATAGGAGTAGATACCATCTTTTCCTTGAGTAGCTGAAAGCTCTTCTGACACTCGTCATCCCAAAATAATGAAACATCCTTCTTAAGTAGCTTTTCCAGAGGTGCTGTGATCAGTGCGTATCCCTGAATTGATTTTTTGTATTAGCCCGTATGTCCAAGGATCGAATGCAGCTGTTTCTCAGTTATAGGTACTATCATATTAATGATAACTGCAACTTTCGCAGGGTCCACCATCAACCCTTGTTGGCAAATTATATGTCCAAGAAAGATTCCGAAGGGTATGCAGAAGATACATTTCTTGATATTCAGGGAAATTTGGTGTTTTTGGCAGGTGTCCAACATGATGCGCAGGTTTGAAATGTGTGTCTTTACTAAGCTGAAGACAGTCCAATCATCGAAGTATACCTCTAGAAATTTGTGGATGAATTCTTTGAACACTACGACAAATACTCGTGAGATGATAGCAGGGGCATTCTTGAGTCCAAATGGAATGACTGTATACTGGAAAGATCCCCATTCAGTGGAAAACGTAGTTTTGCTGCGATCTTCTGATGCAATCCTGATCTAATGGAATCCTGAGAACTCATCAGTGAACAAGTACACTTACTCGCCTCTTACACTATCCAGGATCTCATGTGAGAATGGTGTTGGAAAGGGGTCATGTACGCAGGCATCATTCAACTTGCGTAAGTCCACATAGATTTTAATTTCTCCCTTCCTTTTCTTTTCCTGAACCATCAGCAGACTTACCCAATCTGACTGCTCGACCGGCTCGATAATACCTGTGGCAAGAGTTTTATCAATTTCTCCCTTAACCTTCTGCTTATACTTAGGGTTCAGTCGATAAGGTCGTTGCTTTACAGGGTGCGCATCCAGTTTTAGTGTGATGCACATAACCCTAGGTCCCTTGTAATCCCTTTGAGCTCTAAAAACTTGGTTGGGAATAAGTCTTCATATTTTGTGAGCAATTTAGCAACTTTTATTACAGTTTCATCATCCCATAAGTCCCCAATTTTAGCCAACTTAGGCTTCTCTGTCGTGCCAATTTTGACTTCCCGCAGTTTCAGAGGCTTCGTCACATCCACAATCTGCAGTGGAGGTCTTGCAATTGCGTGCTCCCCCTCCGACTCTAGGATAGAGACATTGCGTGGATCCTCATCGCACTCTTCTATAGTTATATTGCGACATTTGAAAATATCCTGCATCTGTGTTTCCCACGTTGGTGCCCCAAATGCTGGAAAGGAGTTGGATTCACCGAACACAAATGTATCTATATCCTGTAGAGCTTCGTCAAGTGCCTCCAAGCCCCCTGTTATTCCAAATGTTCCTATGAATTCATCCTTCAAATTTTCTCAGTGGCAAGTGCATTGATGTAGCTCTGCATCCAAGTACCATGCAGTGGAGATCAGTCCCAACGCATGAATAAAATAGTGAACCCATTCTTCTATAGTTTGGTCGTACCACTTCTCCATCCAAGCGAACAAGTGTTCGCGCGGATCCCCTGAGCCAAGGAATGTCTTGACACGCACCTCAACCGGAGGCTCAAATCGCAGGATCATCGTGTCCCGACATTCCTCCCAGTCCTTTAATGCCTCCTTATGCGTGTCCCACCATCTTGCAGGTGTTGCGCGCATGGCTAGATTAAGGGCCCATAACCTTCATTCTCTAGGAACCTCATTTTCGAATGCTCACAAAAACTCTTTTATACTACCAGAACCATCAATGTAGGGTAGTTCTCTTACCTCTGAAGATATTCAACGGAAGTCCCTTGTGATTCGCAGGCAGCACAGCGCAGAGACATCATGCAACTGGTTTTGCCATTTTTCTATTTCTCTATCAGAGTTCGAGGTGCATTAGCTATATTTTTCCCAGAAAAGCACACAATCGGCCATATGATTGATCCAGTCTTCATCCCTTGTAGTTAAATTATATATGTGATCCACCTCCTCATCCTCCCGCATGGGCTCTGTATACCTTTCTCCTTATGCGGGGTCTAGTGGTATGATCAACCATGTTCCTTCACTTTCAAACACCATGCTTCTCTTCTTCAGATTGATAATACTACCCATATTGATGGCCCAGTCCAATCCTAGGAGTGCTGGATAGGGGTCCGCATCTTCTACAATCTGAATGACTTCAAAGTCAGCCCAGACCTTGACTCCTGCGATATCTACCACGTTCTTTGATAGACTTCCCAACGGGATGATCTTCTGTTGATTGGCCATGCGCAGCTGGATAGTGGACCATTCCAACTTAGGTTCTCCCATTCGCTTCCAAGTTTGTTTAGGTAGTACGTTCGCATCTGATCCTAAGTCTAGAATAACCTAATCCATCTCGTAATCACCAATCTGAGCGGTCAACCGCATCTCCCTATTAGTGCGTCTCTTATGCTTATATAGTTTGTGCACATCCTTAATTTACATAGTTGGGGTTGTTTTTTCTGCACAGATATCTATCAAGGCTTGGAGGTTTTCTACGGCCCTTTGGTTGCGCAACAACTTCATACATGCCTATAGGAATGGTTTTACCTCATCATCTGCTTTGAGGTTCACAGAGGTGTGAGGAGTAGGTGCCTCAGCCTTAGCAAAGTCTTGGCGAGCTGCGATAAAGGTTTCCTTTTCTTTTTGTAAGTCCAAGCCTTCTTGTTTAATGGCTGCTTTACGGATAAGAGGCTCTGCCTCAGCTTTCTTTGCAGCTCCTCCGGTGGCCGTGCCACTGCGTGTTATAACATTGACACTTAGTCCTTCATCTCGAGGTTCCTCCTTGACCCTTTGTACATTCTGCGTAGGTGTCTGCTGCTTCTCCTACATCTTGGCTATCAGAATTGGGAAATCTTCAATCACATGATCCAGCTGTCTACAGTATCTGAAGGATTGTCTCGCAGGGTTCATGTAGTCCCTTGCAAAGTCCCCTATTTCTCCACAGTTATAGCAAATCAGTTGTCCTCTCCCTTTACCTGTGCTTCCACCTCGGCCCCCTCCCCTGCCCCTAGCTGGGGAGCCACCTATGCTCGAGGGAGATCTTGGCAAGGATGGATCCGACTGTACCCTATATAGATTTCCTCGATCTATCATCAGATCATACGTCCGACAGTTCTGTTCATCATGGCCTACAGATCTGCAGAACCTGAACCATTGTTGCTTTATTTCTGGGACATATGCGGCAAGGCAGGGGCAGTGGTTGGTATCGTGCAGCCCAACAGTGCGACAATCATCGCACCACAGCGCTGACCCACTTGGTCCTGCAACTTCCCTAGGACGCAATAGACTAGGTCCCCCAACCTATATGTAGTCTGCTAGCAGAGGATAATTTTCCTTGGTGTGGCCATTCACCCTGCATTGTATGCACTATCTTTTAGGGCTAGCCTCTGTTCCTCGCTCTTTCCATAGATTCTGGATCTCCATGTGCATTGCTTCTAGCTGGCCTTGTATTTGTTGTACTCCTAACTGGGTATCATCTCTTGGTGCAGCCTCCAGCTTCATAGAAATCTACAAGGCCTTTTCCTATGATTCAATGGCTTGATGTCCCATTAGCACGTGCAGGTGGGGCAACATCATAGCAATGAAACACTCTGTGTGCTGCTTGTCATCATACATAAATCCTCCTTCTCTAATTAACTTCTTTAACAGTTGGTCAGCCTCTGATACGGGCTCAGACAGTCCTTGCTTGAAATCTTTCAGATCATTCACTATTTGAGAGTAGGACTGGGGCTTCTTGAACTGTTGTTTCAAGGCATTATTAATCTCTTCAATGGTTGCATTCACATGCTGGTCGATGTATCCCATATACCAGTACAAGGCTCTTCCTTCAAAGGAAAGGGATAGCTATGCCTTTTTGACCACATCAATAGCTACGTTTTGCATAGTCCAATACCGATCCTACGACAAACCAGAACCAATCCATATCTTCATCTCCTGCGCCCTTGAAGGTGGGTAGCTTCACGTGCGAGGCCATATCGTCTTTTGGTGGTGGTTGTTGTGAGTTCTTACCCCTATGAGGGTTTGAAGGTGGTGTAGACGGAGGGCTATGTGCAGCAGAATTTCTTTCTAGACTGTAGATAGATCAATATCCTTCCTAATTAGTTATGTAATACTTACCATTGCGCGTTGTACCCTTACTTTGATCGGAGATCATTCACTCTGTATGACTACACAAAATTCTCTTTCCACACAATAATATCTTAATCAGTAATGACAGAGTTTTTAGAAACTTACCTAGAAACCCTTGAAGAACCTTTGTTTTGCCTTAGAGTAGGACACAAATTGATCAATTGAAAATATTGTCACAAATCCTCTTATCACACTGTCCATCCAGTGATCTTCCGTGTGTGTGATGGTGTTATCAATCTTTTCTAATTGTTGGATCAGCTCTGGGGTCTACTATGTGACTCGTTCGTCCTTCCAGCACTTCTGGAAATCTATGAGCCTTGCGAGCCACTCCTAAAGCTTGGTCGCAAATGTCACAAAGAAAATTTCGTATATCTCTGTGAAAATGTAGTTATTCTTCCACAGTTCTGTGGTTAGCTTTGTATTATGATTCTCTCTTACTGCGAATTCCTGAATTTGCTTTTCGAACCACTCGTCGATCTCTGTAATATCTCAAAATGGGGAAGCAGCAATATATGAACACAATAATGGAAATAGTAATGAATAACATTACACCAAAATGTGTGAAAACCATGGAGCCATTTTATTATGTAAATCAGCAACAAATAAGTACAATACAACTCAAATAATCAAGGCAAACAAGCCTCCCATGAATACATATGCCAAAGATGGATTGCTGCTACATTGCAGAATGCTCATGAACAAGAACAATGAAGTAATAGAAGGCACACTACTACTGATAATGTACAATAATATAGATCTGCAATTATATGGCTCTTACAATTTTGGGAGTGAAGATATAGATTGCCAGAATCAATTCCAAGACAATTCGGAGAGGATTTCCTGAAATATGCAAAAATGCAGGAATGCCGAAATGCAGCCCTAGGGATGAGTAGCAGCTGCAACTCAATAACTGGATGGAGATGGCTGAAGATGATGCATAAGATGAATAGACCTCCTCCAATGGATATTCCAAGTGAAAGGCTGATCCTAACACTGAATATCTCACCCTCCAATCAAAGACTGCAACCCCTCACTGTAAATACTCACTGAAATGATGCAGTCAAGGAGAGGTACTGCGATGTAGGTGATGAAAATATGTTGGCCAAGTGCCAAAATGTGAAATAAGCTCCAGAATCTTCCTCACTGATATCCCAAAGGAAAGAAAGCTTCCTCCTTTGAAAAAATAGCTCCGGAAGTGGTGTTCTCAACCCTCCACTGCAACACCCTGCAACACAACCCTATTCTAAACAGAAACTGTGTTGTAGCTGAAGGAGGTAGCTTGGCCTCAAGCCTGAATGTGGAGAAATGAAGTGCAAGCTCCCTCAAGATGCCTCTCAAGAAAGGAGATGGAATTCCTAAACAATAATACATTGTGCTAAGCAGCACAACAATCTCAACTAAACAGCTGAATAATGCATAATAGTCTGCAGACCACAAATCCAATAATCAATAACGTGCCTTGCTATGGCTACCTTTCCCTCCTTATAAAAAAGTGTGAGCCTTCTTACCTTGGGTCCCACACATTAGTGTTTCCTCCATCAAGGAATATTCCTCCCACTATCACTGCGTTGTCTCCAAAGATGATCTCCACCATTCATTCCAACATTGTTGACTTGGTCAAACTTGACCTTGTCCTCATGTAATTGCCCCTGTTCACACATGGGGGTGTAAGATCCAGATATTATTATGATCCCTTTTCACATCATGAGGGATTTTATTCCTATTTTAGAAATGTATGGGCCTCCTTACCCATTTATTCATCTACTACGTGTCAAAAGCAAAATTTAATATTCCTATTAGCTACATGCTAATTTAGGAATATTACAGTCCTCCCCTCCTAAATGTTGCTTGTCCTCAAGCAATTGCAAGGATAGAACTAAAGAGCCTCATCTCCTCCTCCTATAGCATCCTCATATGATAAAATCCTCCAAGGATAAAGATGTTGTCTCATCAACACATCTCCAAGTTGCCCCTCCCAAGTATGCAAGCTAGGTTTTGGTGAGCATCCCAAATAGATATCATCATGTAAAAGTAAAATATCCATGGAGGCAAAAATGTGTTGTCTAGAGGTGTCTTTGAGGCATGGAATTTGAAATGCATGGGGACTCATCATTCCCATGTGGATCCTCCATCCCCAAGCTATCATCCATACAAAATGAGCTACCTCCCAACATGGCAACTCCTGAAAATTTCCCTTCAATTGTAGCTCTTGTAGAATAGGTGGGGTACATAGCTGAACATGGTAGACAAAATAGCCATCCCCACGTTGTCCCTCTCTCCACTTAAGATAAGTGTAGAGTAGCTACTGATCTTGGGCTGCAATAATGTTGCAGTCAAGTGGCAAGAAGAAGATTGGATCTCCAAATATCCTCTCTTCCATGTCATGAATCATGCTAGCCCAAACCATCCCATATAAAATAAATGGCACATCATCACCATATGGCATCCAAATCAGAAAAATGTTGAATTTTAGGTGAAAGTTTGGATGATATTAATGGTCTCCCAAGTGGATACAACACAATCCTTTCAATTGCTATTTTAGAATATCATGTGGCAAGTGGTCCTCCAACATGGTAAAAACTGTGCATGTTTTCTCATCTACCGTGAGGTGGTAAATAGCATTATATATCAGCTGAGTACAATAAGAATGAAAACACACTTGTCCAAAGTCATGTAGAGAAGGGTTATCTCCATCATAAATGTTGGCTCTAGAATGACCATTAAACCTAGAAATAATCTTGCCCTCTTGTGGAGCAATGCACTATACATAGATGGTGAGAAAATGAAAATACTCAATGAAATAATCAATAAGTACAGAAATAAATTTCTTACCATGCATAGTGAGTGGGTTGAAAGTGTGGTCCATGGAGGAGTCCTCCCATTAGAATATCCTCATAAAATTCTGCAAAATGAAGGGATGCATACTCCCCTTGGAACACTCCATCATTAGAAACATACTCCTAAGTGACAACGTTGTTGGCCTTAGTGATAAGGCTCTTGTCACTTCATGACTCCTTTCTTTCACATGCCACATGTCAAAGTCATCCACCATCATGATGCTATGTAGGGAAATCTTCTTCCTATGTGGAAGCACCTCCATATCCTCCAATGTTGAAGGGTAGCCTCTTTGCATCTCAATTGTGCCATCCCTTTCTTCAGAAATACCATGCCAAGTATGGGAAAAATTATGCCCATACTCTCCCAAGAGTAGCCAAAGCAACAATAACTCTTGCTGCTCCCTCACACCTCCATCATACAAATCATGAGGTGAAGATATGATGATTGACATGAGGAATTTCATACCAACATAATGCACCCAAACTCCTTGTTGCCATATGATTCAAATATCTTGCCAAGTTTCCTCCATCAACATACCCTTCGGAGAAGGATATGTCACATGATGAACAAACTCTTTCAAGAGTAGACAACAAAACCATGCCTTCTGCTTCCCGGTGTCATAAATATGCAAGTGGCTCACCAACCTCTTTCTCACCATCCACACCCATTCAATCACATATGGGTGTCTCCCAGCATGCTCCATCTTGGTACTCCTCCAATGAAGACTACCATCCTCCCAAATCAGATTTCTACCTTTGCATTTCATGGGATGTTGAAATGAAATCCCTTGGAGATCTCATAGAGAAGATCCCACACCAATGATCCTCTTGAATCCATAAAGATCCAAGTGTGCTGGAGGCAAAACCTCCTCATACACCTGCACAATTCTTATCCCAATAGATCCATCAAAATGGTGAAAAACAAGTGTCTCTCATTGATCAACTGCTCATCCAATCTCATACAAGTGTCATGGTCATTAGAATTATTTAATGATAGCTAGGCCCCCAACTCCTCACTGTTACTTAATGACAGCACTGTTAACCTCCTCAATGGTGTGTTTGTTGTATCATGCGCAAGCTCAATGTTGAACATATAGTCTGGCATTAGATTATTTAGGAAAAAACTCATCCCATCCTTCAAAAATACACACCACAACCTCAAGTGTTGTGTGAAGTTCAACAATGACACATGAGGATGATTAGCTATCCCTTCCTTGAACAACTCAAGGTTGCATAGCACAGTGCAATTCTGCTGTTCCAAATCAGCAATATCTGTTGACCCTTGGTCATGCAAAGGCATATTTTCACACCCTCCATAAGATTTGTTGAAATAACAGAAAGTGGAAATTCATGCATACCTTGGTGAAGCTTGGGAACATCTTGTATGGCTACAAGGGCTCCTCCTTCCAATGTGTTGGCTTCCCCAACTACTGATGATGATGGCTACTCCTCCATAGTTGTATCAGCACTGGTACAAGTCTCCTCAAGTGGTGGTGAAGGCCTTTCCTCCTTTGATTTCTTCTTGTCAAAACTTCTGATCAACCTTTGCGTGAAATTTTCAAAAGCATTAACTTTTGCATGACTCCAATGACTGAACCACCAAATGATTGGTTCACCCTCCAGGTGCAGCGCTGCAATCTCAACAACCTCTCTTTCCACCACTGGATTTAGTAGGAAGAATGCATCTAGCTTCCTTGCCAAAGCCTTTGTTGTACATGTGGATGATCCATCAAAGTAGACAATAGAAATCTATTGCCCTTTATCCTCCTATTGCTGCAAGGTCTCCTTTCTTCTTCAAGCTGAATAAACTGTGGAAGAGTTAGAGTTTCCTTGAAAACTCTAGGTTGAGATTTATATTCTGCCAGGTATCCACTTAGGATCTCATGTTCCAAGTTCCCTCCATCTCCATGCTTCTTGTCTTCTTCCTCAAAATAAAAGGGCATAGTGGAATGCTTTGGAGCTCTCTACAACAATGGTTCTCTTTTCTGATCATAGGAAGTACATGGGCCTTCCTCCTCTTGAAACCCTCTAGAGGTATCACTGCAAATTTCTTTTTTCATTTGTTTAACCTCCTTGGAGAGGTTCTTCATAGATCTGAAAAGTGATGAGACAAAGCTCATTTTTTCCTTCATTCTGATCTTTTCCTTCTTCTTCTTATTCTCCTGATAGCATAATGGCTGAGATCCACAAGCTGAGCCAAGATTATGCTCCAATACCACTGTAATATCCCAAAATGGGGAAGCAACAATATATGAACACAATAATGGAAATAGCAGTGAATAACATTACACCAAAATGTGTGAAAACCATGGAGCCATTTTATTATGTAAATCAATAGAAAATAAGTACAATACAACTCAAATAATCAAGGCAAACAAGCCTCCCATGAATACATATGCCAAAGATGGAATGCTGCTACATTGCAGAATGCTCATGAACAAGAACAATGCAGTAATAGAAGGTACACTGCTACTGATAATTTACAATAATATAGATATGCAACTATATGGCTCATATAATGTTAGGAGTGAAGATATAGACTCCCATAATCAATTCCAAGACAATCTGGAGAGGATTTCTTGAAATGTGAAAAAAATGCGGGAATGCCGGAATGCAGCCCTAGGGATGAGTAGTAGCTACAACTTAATAACTGGATGGAGATGGCTGAATATGATGCATAAGATGAGTAGACCTCCTCCAATGGATCTCCCAAGTGAAAGGCTGATCCTAACACTGAAGATCTCACCCTCCGATCAAACACTGCAACCCCTCACTGGAAATACTCACTGAAATAACGCAGTCAAGGAAAGGTACTGCGCTGTAGGTGATGGAAAATATGTTGGCCAAGTGCCAAGATGTGAAATTAGCTCCATAATATTCCTCACTGATCTCCCAAAGGAAATAAATCTTCCTCCTTTGAAAAACTAGCTCCGAAAGTGGTGTTCTCAACCCTCCACTGCAACACCTTGCAACACAACCCAACTCTAAATAGAAACTGCATTGCAGTTGAAGGAGGCAGCTTGGAGAAATGAAGTGCAATCTCCCTCAAGAGGCCTCTCAAGAGACGAGATGGAATTCCTAAACAGGAATACCTTGTGCTAAGTAGCACAACAATCTCAGCTAAATAGCTGAAGAATGCACAATAGTCATGTAGACCACAAATCCAATAATCAATAACGTGCCTTGCTATGGCTGCCTTGCCCTCCTTATAAAAAAGTGTGAGCCTTCTTACCTTGGGTCCCACACATTAGGTTTTCCTCCACCAAGGAATCTTCCTCACACTATCACTGCACTATCTCCATAGATGATCTCCACCATTCATTCCAGCGTTGTTGACTTTGTCAAACTTGACCTTGTCCTCATGTAATTGGCCCTGTTCACACATGGGGGTATAAGATCCAACTATTATTATGATCCATTTTCACATCATGAGGGATTTTATTCCTATTTTAGAAATTTATGGGCCTCCTTACCCATTTATTCATCTACTAGGTGTCAAAAGAAAAATTTAATATTCCTATTAGCTGCATGCTAATTTAGGAATATTACAATCTCTTTCTTCTAAGGTCTCCAATGCGTTCTTGGCATTACCTGATCTCTCTCTCAAAATGCTCCCGATCTCGACAAAAAAACCACTTGTTGGCTCGAGGGGTCCTGACCCAGGTTTGAAGGTTATGGTTTTCCAATGAACCCCTATACTACTGGCCCTTTCGGCAATGACCTGCTTGTGCAAGCCAAAGTCTCACTCGAAGCAGTATGGGAGGGTGCTGGAACCAGGTTTTCGCACCTTGAGAGAGAGCAGGTAAGTCAAGAAGGTCTGCGTTCCCAGCCTATCGAGCTCACATTTAACAGATCTATTCGCAGGCTTATACAACAGAGCTTAGATCTAGTATTTACCTTCGCATCCACATACGCAGTATCAATCTATCAACACAACAACTATAATCACATAAATTAACGGATCATAAATTCATATAATAGAAACAAATATAATTTTTTACCTATCAATAGATATTTTCTCAACTTAATCATACAACCCAAGTTCACATCAATCATAACAAAACAAATCAAGATGATATCAGATATCCAACAGTACTTCACATATATATTAATACCAAAATCCTCTTACATTCCCAAAATACTACCTACGCACACAGTCAGCAAGGTCCACACACAGCAGGACTGAGTATCTCCACGCACACATCCAGCAGGAGTCCTTACCGAAACAACCCAACAACAGATCTAATAATTCATGCTTAATACCAATCTCGATTCTTTTTCTACCTTAAGACTAAAAAAGGTTCATCTATTTACACCGATTTAGCCTACACATCCAATGGTCCACAAACCATGGTTTGCGGACTCTTGGTCTACCTTTGACCCATCCCAAAACCCCTGCGCTAAACTAAATAATACAAAAAAATATACAAAAATGGACAAAATTCACAGCTTTAGGAGACCCTGTTCCAACAAGTCGACAGTGACGATCTTCCCTTGATGTGGGAAACAAAGGACACGAAACAGAGTGGGTGCCACACAAAGCATGGCGTGGGTCCAACTACGACCGAGTATAAGATTGTAATTGAGTTTAGCGTCAACAACCTCTACTTAAATATTGACTATTTTTCCTTCCAAAGTGATAGGAAAGTTAGGGAGGATACTGAAAGGATGGGAATCTTTGCCATTGAAAGCCTCCAAGGTGTTCGAGGATTGGCTAAGAGTCAAAGAGCTGATGGCTTTCCAACAAGAAACATACATGATGCAAGTGGATGCACCCTCGCCCACGACTATTTGATGGATTGTATTTCCATTAATGATGACTTGAATGAGGAGAGAAAGCTAATGGGAAGGTGCAAAATGTGGTTTCTAGATCGAAAGTGATGAGACTTGAATTAGTTGAATAAATTCCTCCAATTGCGGATAGTAGTGATTTTTGTTGTGAAGGAAAAATCTGAAGAACCTCTAATGCATACACAGCGGAAGTTAAATGAGCCAAATCCTCAATGATGTTGTAATGTTGAGCAGCTTGGGCATTCAAGTTATAAGAAGATTTTTGAAGCACATTAGGTTATAAGAGGATTTTCGAAGCACACCTTTAGAAGGTTGTTGAATGTCGGGATCAGGACTGGGTCTTTTGATATGAAGAGGACCGGAAGTGGGCAGAGTAAAAGGAGAAGGAGCATCATAAATTTATTTCTTCGCTAAATGATGTGGATGAGTTGAATAATCTTTGGATTAGGTGGCCATGGAAATGGGTGATGTTCCACTCATCATAAACACTTGGGAACTGAACGAGGAAGAAGATGGAGGTTGGTTGACCATCTGAGTTTGCTGAGACGAAAATGGTTCTTTGAGGACAACCGAAGTTCCTTGAGTAACTTTGAGTAAATGACTAACTTCATCCCATCAGGGGAAGTCTTTAGTGTAGTTTTCATTGTCACAAATTAGGCAAGGGTACTTAGGCTTGCACTTAGTTCCATCATCAGTATTAGGTTTGGGAGAATCCTGTTTAATGGCATCATATTTGGATTTTCATTTGCCTTTATTTTTACCTTTGGAAGTTTTTTCTACTGTGGTAGATTGGATGACATTAACCTCCGCAGTTTTACCGAGATTTGAAGGAATATGTGGGACAAAATTGGTTGAGGAAATGGATTTCTGCTTAGTAGAAGTAGAGGAAGACTTTAGAGAAGTCTATGTAATTGACCAAATGACACCGTCGACAGGCGGTGTCATCGAAGCTTTCAAAGTTTCAAGATTGGTAGAAGCATGTGGAGCATCATGTAAGAGATCATACAATGTGCCAGACTAGTAATAAACCAGATCAAGATATTGTGCACGAGAAATGGATTGTTCTTCTGTGACACATGCTCCCTTTAGAAATATTCTTGGAAATCTCATTGAAGAAGGATTTGGTGAACCATTCAGTTAAGAGTTGGTCAGGAATTTTGGATTTGATCAAATGACACTACCATCTCCATTCATGGATGTGATCAGAGATGTGTGTAGCGGTATCCTATTTCAAGGACGTGAGGAGGTGAGTTCCTGTTTCATAGAAAACAGGTAACTAGAAGTGCGTGAGGAAAGCCATAGCTAGAGAATTGAAATCTTGGAAAGTTCCACGAGGAAGTTCGATGTACCACTTTGCAGTGGCACTAGTCAAAGTTATTTGGAAAATACGCAGACAGACGGAGTCATCAACCCAGGAGTTAGAAGAACACCATAGATGCTATGTCATGACATGTGCCAGGGGGTATTCTCTATACTTGACCTAAAATTTATGGAATTCACTTTGGATCTTAGTATGAACGGGAACCCAATATGGATTATGGAGAATTGGATCATTAGTCAATCTCGACACATCGATTAGTTCCAATGTTGCAAGAAAAGGCAATTGCGGATTAAAAGGCATAATCGACCTTTCGAAAAGACCGATTTGTGGATTCCAACTAGGTTGGGAGAAATTATGCCCCCACTGGTTTGGTCCAGAAGGACTTTTCCCATAAGGATTGAAACCTTAGGGATTTTGACCATATCTTGGTTGTGGACCAAAAAATGGATATTGACCTATAGCAGAAAACTGAGGTCTAGGCTGAGTATAACTTATGGAAACAACATATAGATTTTGTTGTTGTTGAATGTTTTGTAACATGGTACCTTGAGGTTGACCTTGAGAAATAAAAGGCTGACTTTGAGTCTGTTGAGGGTTTTGCACCATGGTACCTTGAGGCTGACCTTGTGGACTCAAAGGTAGACCTTGAGGATGTTGAGGATTTAGCATCATGGTACCTTGAGGTTGTTGAGGTTGGCCAAGTTGGACCTGAAGCCTAGGTTGACCTGGTTGTATAAATATTTGACCTTGTTGAGATAAGGGTTGCCCTTGTTGAGTGTAAGGTTTCCCTTATTGAACAAAAGGTTGTCCTTGTTGAGCGTAAGAAAACTGACTTTGATGAGCAAAAGGTTGGACGGATTGAACATAAGGTTTTCCTTGTTGAAAAAAGGGTTGACCTTGTTGCACATAGGGTCATTGTTGAACGAAAGGAGGCCCTTGTTGATATGCATAAGTCCCTGATTGAATCTAAAACCCTTGCAAATGCAGGGGTGGGGTCTGCAACTGTTGAGAATGATGAGGGAAATACAGTTTTTGGTTAAGTACATGCATTTGCAAGGCTTGTTGATACTGCTCGTAGTTTAACCTAGCCAGAATAGATGATCCAGAACAAAAGGGGATACTACAAACAGGTTGACTAGATCCCAGAATGTGAGTTTGTGATCCACTCACAAACGGTCTAGTTGAAACTTGGGAAACATTTTACCTATTCTCATCTCCTTAGCAAATCTTAGGTTCGGAATGATGGCAACATTTCCTGAGTTATGAATCAAGGAACACCCTTATATGGGAATCCTGGTCCTTTTCCTTCTTTTGGAAATGTTGGTGCTCCCTATATCGCAACGTTGTCCCTCCCGAGATTTACCATTGGTTTGTTGGTTTGGTTATTTTCGATCCTGTGGTTCCGAATGTCCAAGTTGCTTCTCGACCAATTTCACCTCCACCTGAATAGTGTCAACCTCATGTCGACCATAAATTTAACCCCTCACTTCTTTGCCTATTTTTTCACCTCGTTCTTCCTCTTTGCCTGGTGAAAGTATGGATTTTAGTAACCATGAAGCTAAGAAGAAGAAGAAGAAGAGAATGAAGAAGAAGAAGCAAAATAAGCAAGGGGCCAACCAAGCAGCCATCACCACTGATGCAAGTGATGTTGAAAAACCTTCCAATAAATCTCGCAAAGTCAAATTACCTTGCAAGCTATGTAAATGTGACCACCTCCTTAGAGATTGTCCAGGTATTCCCAAGGTGTTAGAAGTGTGGTCCGCTGGCCCAAATCAGCCTTTGTCATAAGCCTCTGGAGATCATGCTTGTGATGAACACTCAATTAGTGGTAATAAGATTCATAGGAAAAAGAGTAAGGTTAAATTTCTCTGTAAGTTATGTGAATGGAATCATCCCATTCACCTTTGTCCTTGTACGTATGAAGCCTCCAAAATGTTGGATACCCTTACGACTTCTCAACCATGCCTTTCGGTTGGTTACCAAAATTTTTCCTTAATCCTCCACTATTTGATCAAGTGATTGATCTAAATTCATCCCTGGTCAATCCCACTCTCTTCGAAAGTCAATCTCATGAGTCCCTTCCTAACCAACCATCGGTTGAGAAAACGATCGACCGAATTCCACCTACGGTTAATCAGGTCTTTCTTGTAGAGAGTGAATCTCATACCACTCAGATTCTGAGGGAAATCCTTCTATTCCCATGATACAGGAGGGTGATCCTCCCACTCCCGTAACATAAGGGGATTGTTCTCCCATTCCCAAGACACCCCCTCCAAGTATTTTGATATCTTCTTTTGTTTAGAGTCAACTGATGGGATATCGTCTTCCTTATTATGTGCCCTTTGAGATCACGGTACAGGCCTATAATGTGGTCTTACCTATCACAACAATAGATGAAGGCGCATCTGTTAGTGTTTTATCCTCAAATACCCGGCAAGCTTTCAATTCTCTGTAGCTTGTGCCTTTTACCCAAAACATGTTGGTTTTTAACAGAGGAATCAGTCAACTGTTAGGGATCCTTCCTACGTTGCCTATTACTTTGGCAGGAAATATATTCTATATAGACATGGTGGTTTTCCAAGGCCCTTTGGATTTTAACTTACTCCTTGGGCATGACTATACTTATGTCATGGGAGCTCTTGTCTCTTCCTTCTTTTATGTGATATGTTTTCCACATGAAGAAGCCATTATGATCATTGATAAATGTCTTTCATTGGTCCTAATGTGGCTCCTATTCTACCATCATCCCTAAATGGTTCTTATATGCCAGTGATATCTTCCCCACCATAGGTTAACTATGTGGCTATCTGTTCCATGCCCGCATCCACCGATGGTCCAGTTACTGATTTAGTGCATCATGTACTAGGGGCATTGGACCCTGATTTCTAGAGTGTTCTTCTTCCGTCAAATGAAAATATCTGGGAAGCCATGATTTCTTATGAGTCATGATCAAGATATTTGGAGCATAATTCCTTTTCTTGTGTCAAGCTCCTTAAACAATGAAACAAGATCTTCAGAGCAGAGCTCCTTTTCTTGTGTCAAGCTCTTTAAAACACGAAACAAGATGTCATGAGGATAGTTCTTTTACTGTGTCAACCTCATTAAAAAATTAAATAGGTCCCTATGAGCATAGTTCTTTTACTATTTCAAGCTCATTAAAAAACAAAACAAGTTCCCCTTCAATTCGAGTCTTTAGTTATATCTTGTAAAATCCCAGTCAAGTCTTTCACTTGACCTCGTAAATGAACCTTAATTCCATCCACCTATCAGTAACCAGCAGTCTACTCAGGTGAATGAATTGAAGCTGGGGGGCATGTACCTCGAATTGAGTCACCATGCTGGGGACATGAAAACTTATTCCAAGCACAATTTGCCTTTGTTTCAAGCTTGTGAAAAAATGAGACCATTTTCAAGCATAATTTATCTTTGTTTCAAGCTTTTGTAAAAATGAAACCAATTCCAAGCATAGTTTCCCATGTTTTCAAGCTTGTGTAAAAATGAAATTCTCATAGCACTTCTTGTGATTTCCATTTTATCAGCCTTTTTTTTTCTAGATGAACCTTGGTTTTCTGATTCCATCGTCACCATCTGCTTGGCCGATCATACACCTTCACTTGGTTGTTTTACCCGTTCCTGAGGAACCGCTGCAATGAGTGGTCTTGTCAGCTAGCCTCTTGAACTTTACTTGTTCTGAGTAGTTCCACCATAATCAGAACAAGTTTCTATCCTTTATACCAGTCGTTCCTCTAGGAGGAATCACCTTTAAGCTCTTTTCTGACTCCTGAAACAAGAAAATATTTCCGAGTACTTGTATTCTTGAACTCATTAAAGGAAATGAAACTTCATTTACCCAGTATACATTTACCCCTTTTTCGGGTTGGGATAAACTATTTATGAAAAAAGAATACGTTAGTTAATCATGACTAAGATGTTCTCTCGAACTTTGTTTTCTACCTTTTCGGATTCGAGAGACTATCTATGAAAAGGGACTTTTAGATTTTTCTTTTCCGCTTCTTTTTCAAACTCCCTAAACATGAAAAATATGTCGAGTTTCACCTTTGTTAGAATCGCTAAAATTTAACGACATTGGACTTATCATCATGATGAGAATGAGTTTCTCCTTCCTAGGGTTCGTAAAACTTACTAGGATGGATTCATCCAAAGGATGGACTTATATAACAATCATATGCTATCCTATTCAAGCTTGTGTAAAAATAAAAAGGTACTTGCCAAAAATGGTGGGGGGGAAATGGAAGTGTTCGTCATTTGTACTTCAGTAAAGTCAACATGTCACTCTTGAACATGACACATCCTCTGTTTTGTGTCATGTTTGCGTTAGTCACTTGCTTTCTTAGGTTTGGGTTATCCATATTTGCCTCTCATCTGATCTTTACATTGTCACCATGACCTTTGATCCTATGTTATGTCAAATGCTACCAAAATCCGGAGCTATGTCGTCGATATGTTCAAGAGAAGTCCTATCTATAGTTCTTTACCCTTTATACATTTTTTTTTTCTCTGCTACACTACACTCATACTACATTCTCTGTTTCATGTTGATGATGTGGGATTCATTATGGCCCTCCTTCGTCGGATCACTTCCTGTCGACTTCAACTCATTATCCGAGAAGCTGATCTAGAGACTCCCTTCGAGTACCTTATAGCTTTCATGCCCTAATGGCAAGTTCTTCGCATTCGACGACATGTTTACATCATTGGACTTCGATCGAGTGATTTAGTGGATGTTCTAATTCAGTCCCTTGTTCACATTCATGAATTGTACTGATTTTACCTTGAGAACCATTGTCATTATTGGTGGTTTCTCTCGCGCCTGTTAATAGTTTACCTCATTGACTAGTAATCAGGAAATTTTCTACCATGTTTGACTTAAAAACATATATTCACATGGTAGAATTTATACATTGATCGGATCATGATGGAGCACAAGACCGTGGATTCTATCTAATGAATCTAGGAAGCGAGGAGTCATTGAGTATTCATGATTGTATACATGATCCTTTTTTAGTCGGATGGCTGGGTTCATGTCGTGGATATTTATACATGATCCTTTTTAGTAGGATGGTTGCGTCCATGCCGTGGATCTTTACACACGATCCTTTTTATTCAGATGGTTGCGTCCATGTCGTGGATCAATTTTTTGACATATATTATTCAGAGATGTCAGATATGCATATTCCTGATTTGCAGATTTTTCCCGATGATGATCAAATTCCTTGCCTTGAATAGTAAACCATTTTAGCCATCACTCTCATTCTGCCTTCATGCTTTAGGGGGCATCTATTACACAACATTTTAACACCTCTCCTGATCGATTCTCATTCCCTAATCCCGAAGTGCCCTGGTAGTGACCATTGTGCCATGTTTCCATCATGAAACATGTGTTAAGGCATCCCTCCAAAACTGAAGGAAAACCCCATTTGATTCATTCTAGAAGAGCTAGTTGAAAACCATAATTTTCTGGATCAACGCTCCCTGGTGTACATATTCCCAGCGCTGATGACATGTTTTCTATATTACACTAGCGCTGATCAACACAGGTATGACTTTAAAACCTGCGCTGATCCTCTTTTGGCAGTATTTTAGAATGGAAGCGAAGCTTCGGCTCCTAGAGGCTTCGAGAAGTGGCGAGATGGTGTTTTTTTTTACTGATAAGGTCAACGTCTCTCTTTGGGTTCTTATTCCTATAGTTATGGGATTTATCCCTTAAGATGAGGGGCTTATCCCTTCATTTGTGGATCCTCAACTCTTTTTTCCTATAAATCCATCCTCCTCAATCCCAAAAAGTTTGGAAGCAACAGAGAGAGTCATATTTCCTACACTATTTTGGAGAAGGTTGCTTTGAGGTGTCTTGGCTTGGACTTGGATCAATCAAAAGGGAGGTCTTCAACATCAAGGCTTGGTTGTAACTTCTCCTTTTCATCTATTTATATACAACTACACGTTCACTTTCCATAAATGTGTATGATTAAGTCCATTTATTCTAACACTCCTTGATCTGTTAGATAGATTTCTTTTGATATATGCTTGTTGTACATTTATGTTTGTTTTTGTGTTTTGGTCCTTTGTGCAAGTATTCGAACGCAGTAGTAGCGATAATTGAGCTTGGAAGAGAGAAATACCAAGGCTTCAACGAGGAGCAACATCATAGAATCACCTCAAGGTAGGCCATATTCTTTGTTTTGTGTTTCAATTGTAATCTAGGAAAGTAGATATTTGTTTGTTCCCTTTGTAGCTAGACCCACTCTAGGGCTAGAGGGATCATCTCTGTCTGCAGAGAGGATTTACCTAGAAAACAATATAGTAATCTGATTCGAAGTAGATGGGGTCCATAGCGGTCTTGTTGATGCTGAACCATGTCCACCATTCTTTCAGCCATGTCGGTCGATGTATAAGTTGGGTGATGAACGTTGATCTAGATTTTAGTAGTGTATAATAAGTTTCATTTGGTTTATCTCTGCAAAGTAGGTTCCACCATAGTTTTTTGTATCCAGAAAAATCATAAATAGAATTAGGAAAAACCATTTCTTGATTGTGTTGTGGCCACACGATTCTTTGATTAAATGTTGGATCTCTAGTTCTATTTATCACAAAATGTTTGTGGAAAATATTAAATATGTTATTTTCTTCAGAATATGAAATTAAGATTTAGGACATCTTCTGTTAGGTTTGTCAAACGTGTTGAATGGTTAAAAACCATGTCATTGATCCACTTGTTGCACTTCGGATAGACCCTTATTTCTAGAACTAGGTGTGTAAATATCCATGGGGTTGTAGATTTGCATCCAATGTCTATGTGTTTCTAAGCTGCCAAGTTGGTTTCTAGGAATTCATGTAATCTTTCTGTTTCATAGAGTCTGAAATTTCCCGAAAAGTTTCATGATTATGCCTAACATACCATTTTGTGACTATAACCATTAGATGAGTTTGTTCTTGGAGGTTTTCCCTACTCAGGAAATCAGGAATTTTGTTATTGGTACCCTTAATATGTTCTATGTCAAAATCAAAGTTTGAGAATAATGTCTGGAATTTGACAAATTTTGATTCTCCTAGATTTTTAATGTCTTTGGATAAGACTTCTTTCATAGAAAAAGCATCAGTTCTTAAAAGAAACTTTTTGTTGACCAGATGTATGTCAAACTTGTCTATAATTCTAAGATCCCTTTACCTATTTTTTTATAGCAGCATAGTTCTTCTTAGTAGGATTCCATACACCAGAAGAAATTTGTATGGTTTGTTATTCTTTATCATTAATTTGTTTGAGGACACCACCCCAACCAAGATCAATGACATATGATTCAACAATTTTCAACAAATTTTCATTAGAAACATATAATATATGGAACACATTGATATTCTCTTTGATTTTTATTACAACATTTGTATGGTCTTCATTCCATGGGCTTGGAATTTTCTGTAGTATTTGATTTAAGATTTTTCTATCATGGACACAATTTTCGTAGAAATTACAGACATGGTTCAGGAATCGCAAAAACCTTTGCAACTGTGTTTTATCTTTTATTTCATCTAGGAATTTATTAGAAAATTCAACTGCATGTTGTTGCAGAGTAATTTGTCCATTTCTATAAAATTACCAAGGAATTTGATTTTTATCTGAAATATTTCCATTTTTTTCTTGCTCAGGACTAGTCCGCTATTTCTAACTATTTACTTGAATTTTTACAAAAGTTTGAAATGATCTTCTAAATTTGAAAAAAATAACACATCATCAATATAAATAATCAACCAATCAAAATAGGGCTTGAATACTTGATCCATGATTTTATGAAATTTTGAGGGAGCATGTTTGAGGCCGAAGGGCATTACATTCCACCAAGATTAAAGAAATTTTAAATCTATCTTCTTCATGAATGGATACTTTCCAAAACCCAGAATTCATGTCAAATTTGGAGAAGATTTTAGCACCTAATATTATGGTTATCAAATTCCTCTTATGAGGAATAGGATAAGTATCATATAATAATACATTATTGAGTGGTTTGCAATTTATCACAAGTATCGATACTCCGACTATTTTTTCAGAGTGTTTATTTACATATAACCCATAATAGTTCCAAGGATTGTTGGATTCTATGATCATTTTTTTTTAATAGACCTTGAATTTCCTTTTGGAAAATCTTTCTGTATTCTTCATTCTTTGGGATGACTCCGCTCTTACATGGTCTACCTTTATATTCTAGTTTGTAGGGAAATTTAACAAAATATTGTTTCCTATGCCAAAATGCATTTGGTTTTTTCTGCACAACATTTTGTTTCTAGTTGGTGTCACAATTATGTTGGAAATCTTGTCATTGATGGCAAAGGAGAAGACATGAGAAACACCTGGACTATCATTCAAAGGAGCAAAGAAGCAGAAGTAGCAGATCTGCAGACATGATTAGAATAGGACAACCAGATTATTGTTCATCAAGCCTACGACCAATTGTAAAACAAGGCCATTGACATGAATATATGGCCAGGACTAAGAGGGCTTTTGTAATTGATTTCATATATATGAATGAAGAAATTGATTCTGAAATATATGTGTATTCTTTGATCGAATTCTGTGTGAGGGATGTTGAGTTTCTATGGTTAATTATATGAGAACTCTGTAATAGAGCTCTGATATGAGGCTCTGTATATGATAAAAGAATAAATTTTAATTAATATCGACATTCTGTTCTGAAATAACACATGAAGGGTTTATTCACTCCTTTGAGGAAACGAGGGGAATATTGCAGTCATCGACCACTGCAAGGGTCGATGACATGGAGCGAATTTAAGTTTAAACACATCATTCAATATCTGAACATATCAGACCTTAAGAAGGACATTCAAGTAGAGATGGGCGCATTATTTGAAATAGACAGTGCATTAAAGAGCAAGTTTGGAAAATCGTGCCTTGGGGGTTTATTGTGGACTTGATCCATAGCCATTGCATAGGGATTAATCCATGCGTAGATGAAAGATGAAGGAAGTTAGGCTTGTTCGAACAAAATCAGAATAGGTTCAAATTTAAATGAAGTGATGTTGTGAATGAAGGCGAAATCGAGCTATAAAACGCAGAGATAAATGGTGGGGTTTTGTTTAAATTTTGTTTGTGGTTAATGAAGCCATGAGGTCGACTGAGAATTCGATAGCACCGAAAGGAAAAAGAACTGTGAGCACACAGCGTATCGAAATCATTGGAACGAGAAGGGTTGCAGTGAAGTTGTGAGGGACAACGTATTAATGAATTGGAGCGATCTCCCAACTGAAGGTTAAATGGCTCGTGGAGTTAAAGAAGCAGGAGGAACCATGAATAAATGATGAAGATGGAACAACGAATGAAGAGGCAGCTTTGAAAAACAAACTAGTGGTATTCGCATTGCAAATAAATGGTAAATGGTTTCACAGAAAATTATGTGATAGTGGTCAGCGTCCAACACGTGGCGTAGGCAGTATTTTAAAACTACTTATTTCGCAAAATATTTGTGTGTTAAAGCTCAATGAAGAAAAAAATGCAATTTGCGTTCGATCATTAAGGCAAGGGATCCAAGGGCAATCGCATAGCAAAGTTGCAGGTTTGTTAACTCCATGTATGGCTAGCGTTCTTATCATTGGTGAGTGTTTAGTAATTATTTATTGTGGGCTCGAAACTTCAGTGCTATTAACATTCGATGGTGAATATGATGGCCAAAGGCCCATTATAAGGTTTCATAACATTAAATTGATATGTGTTAAAATATCATGTTTGATGTGAGCCGTGAGCATATATTTGATAATTGGTTTTCTATAGACCATTATGTAATGGGGTTAATAATGAAGCTCAAATGGTAGTAAGAGATTCCATAAGTTGAGGGCGAAAGTTGAATATTTGGGTTCAATTGAAATATTCGAACATCACGAGATGGTTTGTAATATGTGGTTTTTGACCATAGGTCCGAGAAAGGAAAAGCTGAGTACTTTGAGGAGGTTAATATAAGATCTCAATCAGATATTTGAGGGTTTGAATGAATTTAAATTTATACAGATTTGTAACCTAAGGAATATGGTTTTGAACCATAGTGTTGGGTTTTAAAAAACCTGAATAATTCATCGCATTGGCGGATAGAAAGAGTTCGGCAAGTGGGCTTGAAAGGATAATTAATGTGTTAAAAAGGTCTATTATTATATCGCCGATAGAGGGTTTAAAATTTTCTTAAAGCGTAATTATATAACATTCCCTAAAGTTTTAATATTATCTTTGAAAGGGTTATTTAACAGAGCTTTATCAAAGTGTTGAGCTCCGACCTTAATCCCAAAGTTTTGAAAATTGGTTAAAAGGCTTCAATTATTCATTTCCAACAGTAAAACGTGATAAGTTCCGAAGGGTTTAACAAGATCATTTCATATGGTAAGTCTGCAAAGTAGATTTTGGCTATGGTTGGAACCATGAAGGTTGAAGAAAGCTTCTGCATTGATAAAGTTTCCAGATTTAGAACATAATTTGGGAAATGCATTCTACATGCATAGAAAGAAGGAGAGTATGCAAAACTGTTACACTACAGCAACAGAAAAGACAAACATACAGTGAGCGAATAACTGAAAGGGTTGAATGAGATATATCTGTTGCAAATGTAAATGTAAATGTTTTAATTAATTTTATATTGTTTGTGATGCAAAGGCAAGTCTCCGTAGGCAAAGAGTTACCCCACTGTAATATTGAAATGTATACATATTATTATATTTTTTTGAATGTGCTAGGCAAGAAAAGGAGAAGGTGGAAGGCAAAGAGTCACACATATTCACTTCGAATTCCCTGTGGAATACAAACAGACATGATGTGAAATCTATAAATTATATCACATAGATATGCATAGGGATAGGGAGAGACTGTGAGAAGTATATGGGAGAGAGCGTATGAAGAAGGAGTAGACAGAGAAGCTGTGAAGATCCAGAGATAATATAGGGGTAGATATGAAGGTTGAAAGGACAATAGAGAAGAAAGAAAAATAGAGCTGATATCCAGGTAAATCAGTATATGATTTTATGGTACAGTGAGGAAGTTGGTGCTTCCATATCAAGTTGTAAGCTTAATAAATATCCAGTTGTAGCTGGTGGAGGTAGGAGCCTCCTGTAGGTTGTAGCCTACAGAAATTAGATGGGAGTTGGAGCTTCCTTGCAAGTTGTAGCTTGCAAAATTGAGGTTGTAGCCTCCTGCAGGTAGGATCCTACAGAAAATCAATGGTGAGAGGGAGTTGGAGTTTGCCTTTGCATCACAACAATAGTAAGATGTGTTTTTCTCCCTTATGGGTTTCCACTTATATCTATTGTCTATATGCATGATGATTATGTGTTGATACTTTGTATTTATTCTGCTTAATACCTGCTGCTCACTTATTGAGATTGTTGTTCCATTGTATATAAGTTGATCACAAAATAATGATGTGGATGAGTATAAAAGAAAGATTAATAAGAACATGACTACGTTAAACTGATTCACTCCCCCTCTCAGTTTAACGAAGGGTTCAACAATTGGTATCAGAGCGGGTTCCTTCTGTATCAGTTTAACAACTGGAAGGAGATCTGAGGTCTCCAAGATGGCTAGCCTAGAAGCATGCTCAACAAATAAATCCCCTGTGTTCAATGGCACAAACTATACCTTCTGGAAAATAAGAATGAAGACGTACATAATGTCTCTAGGAATAGAATTTTGGGTTTCTGTGGAGTTGGGATATGCCCCAAAGGATTCTCACACAGAGAAAGAAGCTAAACAAGATTTTATGGCTAATGCCAAAGCTATGAATGCACTCTTAAGTGGACTGTGTGAGGCAGAATTTATCAAAGTAATGCACAACAAGACTGCCAAAGAAATATAGGATACATTATAAAGCATCCATGAGGGAGACAAAAAGGTGAAGATGGCCAAACTACAAGTCTATAGAGCTTAGTTTGAAAATATAAAAATGAATGATGATGAAGACATTGCAGCTTCTTCTTAAGGGTTTCAGAAATTGTGAATAACATGAAAGCTCTAGGAGAAACCATAAAATAATGTGTAATTGTTCAAAAGATTCTAAGATCTTTACCATCCAGCTTTAACCCCAAGGTTTCTGCCATAGAATAAATAGCTGATTGGGAAAATTTGACCATGAACCAATTACTTGGAAACTTAACAGCCTATGAGATGAGACTAACACAGAGGAATTCAAATGTGAGGGAGGTAGCCATTAAGACAGAGAAGAACAAATAAGAAAAATAAGATACATGCTCTTGCTCTGATGAAGAAGAGGCCAAATTTGTCTGAAAGTATAAAGGTAAAATTCCATTTAAATTCTTTAACTATGGAAGAGTTGGACACTACGCATCTAAGTGTCCTCATAAGAAGACAAAGAATCAGACTCAAGAGACAGAGAAAACCATATCAAAGAACTAGCAGAAAGGGAATAGATACAGGAGAAAATCATTTTATGCTCAGCAAGATAGTAGTGCATCTGAAAACTCAGATGAAACCTGAAATGAAGAAGGAACCTATGAATTTGTATTTATGTCCAAGGAAGAGCTTGAAGAATTCCTTCTAGAAGATGAGGAAGAAGGTGAAGTTGATCTTGAGGGAGAGCTAAGAAATGCCCTGGAGGAAATAGACAGACTTAAACTAAAGTGCAAAAAACAGAATAAATTCTCCTCAAATATGTAAGAGAAGAACAAAATTCAAAAGACCTCATTCAGTTGAAAGTAGAGCTTGAAGAAGCCAAGAAGGTAGAAGACACTTTGTTATCACTCAGATTTTCCTTGAAGTTGTTGGAAGAGGAAAGCTGTCTGAGGTAACCACAAACCAATCTTTTAGGTACAAAATCTAGCCAATCTGTACCCAGAGAGGGCTCTCTCTGTAAAATTTAGCTTTGTTTTAGAAGGTATTAGGCTATTTATAAAGTCCAAGGGTTTTGTTTGAATTTGGGTGGTGGAATTCGATAGCTGAGGGCAAGATTGAGTAGTTCAAGCCATTGGGCTATGGAATCAAAAAGATGGCTTCACTGGATTAAGTTTCTAAACAAAAGATGGTTTTACAGGGCAAGATAATCAAACAAAGAAAAATTTTAGATCTGAAGTGAATGGAATGGATTTAAAATGGATGAAAGGCAATTAAGAATCTTTCAACACATTCAAAGAGGGAAATTGAGTAATTATCAATAAAAAACATTTAAGTATTCTTTACTAAATAATCAAAATGCATAAACTAGAAAAACAGGAGCAATTAAGAATTTGATGTTTAAAACCAGTTTAGAAGAAAACATTTAAAATAAAAATGATTAAAATAGTATTACACTTAAGCACTTTCTGATTTACTCCTTTTCATTTATCATTCAGAAATGAAACACAGTGATATAATAAACATATATAAAAACTTTAAAACAGAAGAGAAAGATGACTTATTGATCCGTAGTCTGACACATGAATCCGGTAAAAAGTCTTTAGCATCAATTCATCATCCAACAAGCCACAAAGAAATTTCTCCAACATCACTTTATTCCGAAAAAGTCAATATTACAGCAAAGTATAAGAATCCACCCTGAATACTCCGATTGAGGGAGTATTTATACAAAAAGTTATAAAAAATATCTCTTAACAACTTGAGATATAATCTAGGATAACTAATAAGTATTTTACAACAAAATAGAGACAGATGGTCTCGTAGATAAGGAAAAATGATAACTAATGTTGTGTTGTTTCCTTCTTTTGAGAATGTGCTGGAGGTAGGCCCTATGTTTTGGCTTGATGATGTCCTCTTCAGTAATTCTATGCTGGTTGTTTCGTTTCACTAATACTCTTTAACTGCTCTGATACACTTTGACCTTTATTCATCCTTTTATCCTTCTTTATCATGACTAACTGTAGTACATAATCAAAAATTCAGGTAAGAATATTTCTTACAAAAGTCCTAACAGTTCTTCCCACCATTTATCTTCCGGAATCCTGGTCCTTTGCAACTTTCTGAGAGTTTCGTCAGTCTCTGTATACCTGAAGAAAGTAGGTTGAGCAGGGAACAAATTCTTTACTTCATGCTCAAGATAAAAAAATTTTTCTAATCTATCATGAAGATTTTTTCCTGTAGGAAATGCTGTTGTTGATGAACTAGTTGAGGTACTGGCCTGAGTGTCAGCATACTTGTCCAATTTCTCAACATAAATTTCAAGGTCCATCAATTTATCCTCTGAAACTAAAGGACTAGGCAATCCTTTATTCAACAAAATATCAAATCTTTTCCTGAAGGCGGTGATTTCTTCTTGCATGTCAGAGCATCTTCGTTCCAAATTCTGCATCAGAGTTCTTTTGGTAAAAACTCTCTTTATTTCCAAAATTGTGGTTGTCCTATCTTGAATGCCAAATTATTCAAGTCACTGCTTGTTCTAAGTATTTAGAAAATGAATGAGTTCATTGGCTTCATCAGGTCTGTTTCCCAATTCTTCTCTTGCTCTTAGGACTTCTTCTATAGCCAATTTGACTAAATCATCATGTTCCTGCATTATTTGAATTGAGGGCCAGACCTCTTTTATTGATTGGATGATGTTGTCCCAAAGAATTTTATTTATTTCCTTTAAAGGTTTCTCCAATGTGAGATCCTTTTCTAATTTATGGACCAACTTTTCTAATTTGTTGACCTCTCTTGTTTTATCTGCAACACTCATCTTTGAGAGGTCATATTTTTGTTCCAAAGAGGTAAATTGTACCTTTGTTCTCTGTAGCTTAGTCACTTGGAGTTTCAATTCCTCCATTAATTTTGTTAATTCTTTTGGACTCAAATTGGAAGTATGCACCCGTGGCAATTTTGTTGGTTGACCTATTGTTGTAGTACTTGTAATTACCTCTGGTGTAGATGCTGGAACACTAGGCTACTTATCTTTCAATGCCTTTTAAATCTCTTTCTCTGTTTCATCAAGTTGCTCATTCAGTTTTAAGAGCAAGTCCATTAATTCTTCTTCAGAATTTTGCTTTATAATTTCAGTAGTCTGAGGATGTCTTGAGGCTGGTAACTTTAGTTGTTTTCTCAAAGCTGCAATATCATCATCTTTTTTCTTAATCAATGCTTCTATTCCCTTAACATCTTTGGACTTTGGGTTTGAAGTGACTCATTAGCATTTTTCCCTGCTGGATGTCATAAGCTGACATCAGCCTTTGCTGATTCTTAGGAGCCATTTTTAAACATTGATTATACACTTGGACTCTGAGAGGATCATTTCTGGCCTTGATATTTATGAATGTTCTTTTAATGTCCCAGGCATCTTTCAATGGTGGTTTGAAAGATGACACTTCTGCACTTTGCTACCTTTTCAGCTCTTTTCTCTGTAAAGTAGTTGATGTTCCACTGCTTGCACCTGTTTGCTGACTACCCAATTGTTCTTCCCCTTGACTATCAAGGATTTCATAATCAGATTCCACTTCTGGAAGAGGGTTCAATTTTTGTCTTTTAGCATCCTGTTGTTCAGAAGATCCATCGACAGGTGTAGCAGCTTCAGCATCTCTTTTCTTGCCTTTTTCCACATTAAGAGGAGTTTGTAAAATTGAAATTTCTGGCTCATTGATCTGGGTAGGAGGAATCTGTACTTGACCTTGTTCTTTCGAATTCTCAGGTTGCTCTGTCATTGTGAATTTTTCAAATACTTGTATGTCAGGCTCTTTTTCTTTTCCTTTCGATTCTATTGTGGCCAATGCATTGATCTCCTGTAACTTTTGTTGAGAAGTCCCTGCAGAAGAAGGAACAATACCTGGTATCTATACCTATCCAAAATTTTCTAGGTCAAGTATCTTTTCAAGGTCTTTCATTACATTTTCAACATTGACCTGCTCACTATCATGTTCTACCAATGTTCCTTCCATCCATTCATCCAAATTGGCATACTGTTCAATTTCTGGGATTCTTTGATGAATGTATGGTGATAGTTTGTTTTTCATTCTTCTGTCACAAATAAAGCTATTTGGGTCATAAGGTACCCAATAGAAACTTTTTTGTAATTTAAGATAATCTTCTAATATATTTTCAGCTTCCTTACCAGCATCTCTAGAGTTACAAACAAAGGGACCTAGCTGGCTTTTAATCCCGAGTTGAGCCTTTTTCTTTGCATTACAAAAATATACTATATCTGAGTTGATCATCTGCCTGAAATACTCTAATGCAAAGAGTCTCATTGGGACATACTTGGGAAACTTGAATGAGCATAAATCACACCCATAAAATCTGATTTCTGTGTGATTCTGGTATAGGTACCAGTCACCTATCCGGTATTGTTTTGAGAGCTCAAGAATTTTCTTGATTTCATTATTAACCCTAGGAGGAGAGACTCCTGTCAACAAGGTAGTTGCAGGGTGTACAAAAAGGTCAATAAACTCATTGTAGGAATAAGGAGAATCACGGGAATTATGAGTAATGACAACCAAAAGATCACAGACCTAGGATTTCCTTTGGCATCAAGCTTTTTGACATGAAAAGGGAAAATTCTTGACTGGTAATAGAGCATGAGATGGTAAATAACAGAAGAATACTTGAACACTCTCTCATTCTCTAATCTCATGAACTGATCATGGATTTTGTCTGCAATGTATGTAGCAAAATCATACTTGACAGCAGGGGGCTGTCCAGGGGTGAAAATAGACAATAAAACTAAGGTTAATTGGTCAACATATTCACTAGTATTGAAGCCCATTATAAAGGATATCATGTTCAGAATAAGTCTACCCTCCTCAGTGAAAAAAGTATACCCATAAGGGGGAGGGCCTTTGGGCTGATGTTCTGGCAACATGAAGGTCTGGCAGAGGCGAGTTAAATCTTCATGGGATAATTTGGTAGATTTCTCAAGTAATTCTCCCATAGACAGTGGAGTGAGGGCTTGACCAGGTTGAAATTGTAACATCTCATTGATGGACTGAGCAGTTATGGGAAAAAGGACATTCTGACTTGGGGATAAAATTGCTCGTTGATTGGGATCATAGTTTGCATGACAATAATGGATTATCTCAGGGAAAATGTGGACTGAGGGGAGAAGGTACATGGAAAGATTGGATTCCCATAATCCAAAAATGTCAGTACCTTTCAAGTAATTGTCTCTACAGTAGCAAAAAATTCGAAGGGGACTTTCACTGAGAACCAGGTCCTTAATTTGAAAATCGTTGTCCACTAATGGAAAGTAATCTAAGTCTCTGTGAGGGGCATTCAAGGGTGTGACATTTAAAGCCACGGGAACCTCCATTTCTGGTTCTTGTGGATTCATAAATGAATTCGGGGTTTTTGTAAAAAACAAGCACAATTACCATTTTGGGAATATAATTGCAGTTCTGGGAATAAAAGATCAAATTGAACTTCTTTTCAGTCTTTAGTGTGGAATTAAAACTAAAACCAAGATTGTTTTTACAAATTTCAGCGGGAAATTGGAGTAAATACCTATTTACGGGAAATGAACAGTGGTTAAACAGGCTATGGTAGATAAAATCTGGATTAATTGACTGCAAATTTCTTCAGCGAGGTAGCGGTTGGCACACTTTGACAGTTAAATTCGAAATTCGTTGCCTGGGAGACTGGTTATTGCATAGGATAATGAAAATGACATGAAATCGTTTTTTTTATTTCACAAAGTCAAAAGGTTGGCGGGTTTTCGATTGATGATGTCAACAAGTACGGTAGATCCGTCACAAAGGGTAGGCGATAAGTAGTTTCCATCGCACCACTTTTGGGGAAAGGTGGTTTCGAGCGGACGAGCAGTGATTCCATAAGATGAACGACGCGTGGTGCGGCACTGTTCAGAAAACTGCTTGGCCATCGCACGTTATCGTTCGGACGAGGATGGCTAGCGATATTGATGACAACGGTAGATCTTAGACTGGTTGATCAAACGGTCATTGGGGAGGTGAGATGATAGGGAATTAATAGGGCGGGCCCAATGTAATTAAGTGTGAATTAATCGCATTGGGGGGAGTATAATTGGTCGGGTAAGTTCTTAATTAATCATGAAGATTAATTAACCCTTATTAATATGGCAGAGAAATGCGCTCACGATTAATCAAAGATTTGACTAATTAATCATGATTAATACATTAATATGGTTATTTTTCAACCAAAGGGGCGGATATTATTATTTGGGAATTTTATTATTAAAATTATACGGGAAAAGGGGAATTTACAAGGATTTAAATAATAAAATTAGAATTTAATATGAAAAATGAAAGAAGCGCTAAGTGTAAACATTAGGTTAATGTTTTTAACTTATGCTTTTATGAGGAGGGTTTTTATGTGAAATATTGCATGATTTTCCTAAGTAAAATGGGATTTTACTTAGGAAAATATTTAGAGGTGAATGAATGTTATGATGAATGATTTTATGTACTTAGGATTTTCCAATTATTGGGCCGAGGGTCCGGTCCCTCCAAAATTCAAGGAAATGCCTTAAGCCCCTCTAATTTTCAAATACCTTAGTACTTAGGGGAAATTAGTGATGTTTTTAGGGAAAAATGAGAAGGGAAGTTAATATTTTGACTTTGCCTTGCTTGAGATTCTTCCAGTGTATTGTCCGCCTTTGCACTTGTGATGAAAGTAAAAGATTTAACGCATCTAAAGCCATCATTCATCACATGTAATTCTGCAACAACATCTACCTACCCTACCTACTTTTCTCTACCATTTTTCTTCTTTATTAGGGTGCACTTAGACTGGCAAAACCTTATCACACTTTTTCTTTTACGTATGAAAATATATCTAATTATGACCTTATTACATCCAAGGGCTCAGATTAAGCTGTTGAGGTCCTTTTATTCACTCTACCTATCTACTTATCTGCCAAGATTAAATTGTTTGGTCAGATTTTATTCTCTATCTCTAAAACATGAAATTGAAAGATGAACTAGCCAAGCTTAAACTGTTTGACTATTCATAAATTGTGGCATAAGATACAAATCGCACACAATTTGATTATTACATCAGAGAAAAAAGTAGTGGCATTTAGACTTGCACACTTTTCTTGGCCTTTCTTTTGGCGTGGTTCATTTTCTTTCACTTTTTTGGCCATTTTTATTTTTTTCACCCTTTGATTTTTCTTTTAGGGTATACCCTCTTTACATTTTTTAAATTTTTTGATTTTTTGAGAATATGGAAAACCTTTGCAACCATAAAAGGTATGAACATATTGCATAGTCCATCAAGTCAAGCATGAAATATGACACCTATTGGTATAGGATTCTAACACTGGCTCCACTTGGGGATGGCTTTTCCTGGTGAAAAGTCAAGAACAGCAGGTCAGATGCCTCAAAATGCCTTTAACTGAACCATGGAATCTTCTTCTTCTTGTTGCTTTATTATATGTATGACAATAAAACTTTTGAAGCTTAGGGCCTTCTCTTCGGGCTTCAAATCCAGCAAGTTACCATCCAATCAAAACTGATACATTACAAAGGATATAGTATGTACATGTCAAAAATAAGAATATCCTAATAGATAGGATCGAAGTAATGCTTTAACATTCGACCATTTACTGGTCCTTCCTCAGTTTCTGAACCATCCAAAATTTTCAGAAAATGTGTGTTATTTCCTTGTAAAGCGTGAATAATATAAGGTCCTTTCCATAATAAGTCAAACTTCCCATGTTTTCCTTTATCCTCTCTTCTGGAATCCCATCTTAAAACTTTGTCTCCCAATTGAAAATATTCTTTCTTGGTCCTTTTGTCAAACATCTTCTTTAGTTTCTCCTGCAATACTTGAGATCTTTGATAAACTTCTTCTCGGGTTTGCTACAAATTGATTGTTTGATTTATTCTTCTTTGAATATCATTTGGTTCTACCTGAGCTTCTTGGAGTAACTTCATTACAGGAACTCCTAAAGATGATGGAAATACAACCTCAATACCATAAACTAACTCATAAGGACTGGTCCCAATTGATTTTTTGGTGGTAAGTCTCTCTGCCCACAGTGCATTTGTAAGTTTCTTATGCCAATTTTCTTATTTTATTCCAATAATTTCTTAATGATATTAATGAGACTTTTGTTGGAAGATTTAGCTAGTCCATTACCCTGAGGGTAATAGGCTGTTGAATGGCTTAAGGTGATATGATACTTATTACAGAAACTTATCATCTTTTTTGATTTGAAAGCAGCAGCATTATCAGTTATGATTTTCTCAAGACAGCCAAATCTTGATAGTATATTGGTTTCTAAGAATCCTATGATTACAAATTCATTTTCTTGTCCGGATGGGATTGCTTCAATCCATTTAGTAAAATAATCTATGGCAGCGAGGATCCATCTGTGTTGTCTAGAAGAAGGAGGATGGATTTCTCCAATGAAATCCAGGCCCCATTGTTGGAAGGGTTTTTCGGTGGAAATTGGTTTCAAGGGTAAAGGTAATAATTTTCTCTTGCCTTCAAAAATTTTACATTTATGGCAAGCAGTTACAAATTTCTTTACATCAGAAAACAAGGTTGGCCAATAAAATCCAGCCCTTAGGATCTTGTCTGCAGTTGATTTCCAATAAAGGTGTCCACTACAATCTCCTGCATGGAATTCATTGAGAGCTTTGTCAGCTTCATCTTTTAATAAACAATTTAATAGAATACCATCATGATTTTTCCAAAAGAGAACATTATCTAAAATACAATATTTTAAGGACGTCATTTTTAAAAACCTTTTCTTTGTTCTAGATAACCCTAGAGGAGCTTGCAGGTTTAACAAAACATAAATTATATCAGCATACCAAGGTGAGTCTAAAAAGGCCTGGCTGATTTGTGGAGTCGCCATCTCCTGATTGTCACCCAGTTCATTAATATCCAGGGCTTGGAAATTTGTTTCTGTCATGAGTTGAGCCAATCCCTGTCCTTTTATCAACTTCATAGGTTTTTATCTCAATATCATATTCTAATATGGTAGCAATCCATTTACCTCTTTTGCCCTCAATTCCATCTTGAGTTAAGATGTCTTTGACAACAGCATTTGGTACATAAGCTATCACATGAGAATACAATATATAGATTCTAAAATCTTTAATAGCTTATACAAGTGCAAAAGCTTGTTTTTCCATGATGTTGTATTTTAATGATGCATCTCTTAGTGCTTTACTAAAAAAGGCTATAGGTTTTTCACATCCTTGATCATCCTTTTGTAATAAAACGACTGCTACAATATGTTCTGATGCAAAGGAAAATATTATGAAATCTCTATCAAATTGTGGACTGGTGAGAACTGGTGTTCTAGTCAAAGACATCTTAATATCTTCAAATGATTGCTTGGCTTCTACTGTCCATTTAATACTCGAATCCTTTCTTAACATGTTAGTAAGCAATCTAATTAATTCAGCTAAACTAGAAATGAATCTTCTCAAAAAATTGATTTTTCCTATGAAAGTTTGAAGTTCTTTAACATTTCTTGGATGAGGTATCTGCAAGATAGCTTCTATTCTAGCAGGATCAATTCTAATACCATATTTTGAAATGATATGGCCCAAGAGTTTACCTTCTTCAAGACCAAACAAGGACTTTTTTGGATTCAAAGAGATACCATACTTTTTGTATTTTATGAATACTTGTCTGAGATGGTCCAAATGTTGCTGATATGATTTGGAAAAAAACAGTTAAATCATCCAGATATATAACAAGAAAGTCATGAATTTCTTTTTCAAATGCAATTTCCATTTCTCTTTGGAAGGTTGCTCTAGAATTTTTGATTCCAAATGGCATTTTAACATATTTGAAAGTACCCCATGGTGTTGTAAAAGCTGTTTTATCTTGGTCATCAGGATGAACCAGAATCTGGTTGTATCCTGAAAACCCATCTAAAAGAGAAATCCTTGAAGCACCTACTACCCTTTGCAAAATGTGATCCATTTTGGGCAAAGGATAATTGTCTTTCAAAGAAACATTATTTAGATTTCTTAAATCAACACATAGTCTAATCTCTCCAGTTTTATTCCTAGTAGGGACCAAGTTAGACACCCACTCTGAAAATCTAATTGGAGCTATTATCCCTGCTTCATACATTCGTTTGATTTCTTTTTCAATTGAAGGCAACAATACAGGGTTGATTCTTCTGAGTTTCTGTTTAAATGGTTTCTGATCTGGTCTTAGAGGAATTGTGTGTTGAATTATAGATGTATCATATGATTTAAGTCTTCATAACTCCAGGCAAAGACATCCTGGAATTCTGTTAATAATTCAACATATTTTTGTTTTTGATCGGGAGGCAAAGATTTTGATAACTTTATTATTTTTGGATTTTCTTCAGTTCCCAGATTGTATTCCTCAATGTCAGCTTTCAATGGTTCCATTTTAGGTTTCAGTGGAATGTCATTAGAGTCGAAAAGATCTTCCAGAGGAGTTAATCCTTTGGGCAAATGATTATCTTTCAGATTAATGATTTCGGATTCATCTTCTATAATCTCATCAACCTCCATTTGTTTGAGGTCCTGCATGTCTTTTTTGGTGAACTTCATTGGATGAAGCATTTGAATTGCACTCTCTTCTGAAATGTCTTTTTCTTGTTCGTTTATTTGATCAGATTCAATGATTGTGTCTTCATCTATGCTACTGTTAGAAAATTCATTGTCTAAAGTTAAAAAAAAATTAATCTGATTGTCATTCACAAACACTTGCCAATTCTTAAAATTTTCTGGTATAGCTGGTCTGTGTTTAATCTCAACTGTGAACTGATGATTAGGTTCAAAAGGTAATTTACAAGTGCTAGCAAACATTGCAAGGCTATGAGCATGCAAATTTTGTTTCCTGGGGATTTTTGCAAGCTGAGCCTGTAGAAAAGTATTAAGAATCTCTACAACTGTTCCTCTATATTCTCTTAGTCTGGGATTTTTTGTCGAAAATTCACCATTGATCTGTTGAATGATTAAATCAAAATCTCCTATGACAGACACTCTAATTGCCCCTAATTTTTTGACAAGTTTAAGCCCTAACAAAAGAGCTTCATACTCTGCCATATTATTAGTGCATTTAAAGTTCAATCTGTAAGCATGGCCTTCAGCATGATCATTTTCAAGGTTGTGTATCCAAATTCTAGCTCCTGCTCCTAAATTATTAATAGAACCATCAAATTATAAATGCAAAAGAATTTAATGTTCATAATTTTCATCAGGTGTTTCAGGAACCTTTTTAACACTAAGATCTTATTTTTTACTTTCTTCTGGCTTTTCTTGGGTTTATGGTGTTTCTTTTTCTTCAGAGATTTCCTGGATTTGAACACTAGATTTATGACTTGCAATTTCTTTTAGTTCTGTTGCTGGTGCTTCTAGTTCAGTGGGAAGATCAGTTTCAGCATTATAGAGAATAAATGAGTCCATATCAGAGTGTACTGAGTAGATAGGGAAATTTCCAGGTTTCTCCTGACTACTGACTACATATTTCATCAAGGTTTCTTTGTATAGTCTCTTAGGTTGGCCGGATACTGAAACAGTAGCATATGACATGTCTAATTGAAGAAATCCTCCGAGTTTTGCACCCCAGGATCTAGACAATAGCATACCATATTTTGGAGGAATATCTGCTACTACTATATCCATCAAAATTGATTTAGCAAGGTATTGAACCAATGTAACACATAAATCTTTGATTAATCCTAAACATCTTACCTGACTTGAATCAAAAGAAAAGAGATCTTTGTATGGTCTGGTGATGTCTAGATTTAATCTCTCCATTATAGCCTTGGGCATTAGATTATGATACACTCCAGAATCAAGCATGGCATTATAAAGTATTTTATTATGTATATTCAAACTCACATAAAATGGAGTACCTCCACTTCCAGGTTTTCCATTTACTTCAGGGCCAAAGAGTAATATGGGTTGGTCATCAAAAACATTAACTGTGTCATCATTTCCAAGAATATTAAGTAATCTATTGATTTGGCTTCTGTAGACATTATGTTTAGCTAATTCGGACAATGGAACAACTATTTTCAATTTGCCTACTTCAGCTTCTAGATTAAAAGGTTTTTCAGTTTGAGTCTTTGTATTTCGAATAGTTGGATTGTCTTTTTGTTCTGTGTTTTCAGTATTTTTCTCCTTTTCAGGAGTGGGGTTGTGAGCTGAAGTTGTTTCTGAATCGACTTCTGGAGGTTCCTCTACATTTCCTTTGGGAGGAAGAGTATTGGAAAGTTGTCTATTATTCAGTTGAGTATCAGATACATCTTCAATTATTGGGTGGGCAGGATTAGGATCTGATCTAGTGAGAATATGTACAGAGGTAGTACTAGTCTTACCTTTGGGGGGTTGCTTTGTGGTTTTCTGTTTACTCATTTCTAGGGCATCAATTCTTCTGCTCCTCAAATTATATTGTTTATGAACTTCGTAAATGGATGTGTCATATCCTTCCTTAAAGTCAAATGATTCTCCTGAATGGGTTTGAAACTGCTTAATCATGTGAGCTTCTTGATCATCTTGGGTCAAGAAAATTTCTGGTTCATTTTCATCTTCAGTGAAATTGCTTATTTGAACATCATCAATAGGTTCCTCAGAAGTTGAGCCTTCAACATAATTTTCCTGGAATGGGGGCCTAATATTTTGGTCAGGACCAGATTTTCCAGTATTTTGATTTTGGTTTCTTCTGAAGTTTGGATTTCTCACAATATTGCTAGGTTGACCATGCCAAGAAGCTTTATTCTTTTCAATGGTTTCTACTCTATCTCCTAGTCTTTCCATTCCTTTGATTATAGCATCCAGTTTCTTTTCAAAAGCTGTGGGTTCTTCATTTACAGGCATTCTCCTTTAAGCTCTGGCTCTAGCTCGTTTTTCTATCATGTTAGCTTCAACACTAACAACTATGCTTTGCATTTCTTCTAGAGTTTGAGAAGCTCTTTCCCTAAGCTGATATGCTATATCAGAATCAAATCCATCAGGGAATTTGATTAATACTGAATCTGGAGGAGGTCTAAGATTTTGGGGAACAGCATTGTAAGCCTCATTGAACCTGGTGACATAATCTTGCACAGTCTCATTTGGTCCTCTTTTTATTTTTCCAAAGTCTGATAGGATTTGAAGAGGATATTTCTTCTTCTCCCATATATTTAAAAATGTTCTATAAAGGGCTGGAAATTCAGCAACACTATTTATAGGGAGGGATCTGAACAAGGTTCTAACTTCTCCAGTAAGACTTTGGACAAAAATTCTCATTCTTACATCATCGGCATCTATTTCATAAATTTTAAAATAATCGGTCATCCTTTTAGTATGCTGTTGTGCAATGTAAGTACCAGAACCATCAAGAGGAGTGATTTTAGATTGGTAATCTTGAGGCATAGCCCATAGATTGGCTGGTAACCTTAAGGGAGCATATCTGTTTGCCATTGGAAGAGGTAGTGGAATAACAAGTGAGGTTGGTCTATGAGTGAGGGGTGGAGGAGTGGAAGGAGTAGTTTGAGGTTGTGATGTTTGGGGAAAAGTTGATGAACTTGGAGAAGCTGAAGTGATCACATAAATATTTGAATTTCCTTCAGAGGTAAGATTAGATTGTATAGAATCTCGCAATTTTTTGTCAAGATGTGATGTAACAAATTCGAATTGTAAATCTTCAAGAAACAATGAGTTAGGAACCAAATTGGATAACTCAGATTCAGAAAAATTTACAAATAAAGATGTTTCAAACTGCTCATCAAAAGGTTCGTCCTCAAGATAAATCCACTTCACGGGATAGGATATAGATCTATAGAGAGGTCGAGAACTTCCAATGCTTTCTTAACTATCTTGTCTTCTAAGAATTCTGGGAATCAGATTCGGATTTTTGAACATAGGCGGTGGATTTGGATCATGATTAGCCCTGGTGTAACGTGTCCTTTCTGAAGCCAGTTTTCTAAGTGATATTTTTTATTTTTTATTTTAAATGAAATGAACAATACAACTTCAATAATCTCCTTAAGAAGTTTTAGATATTGGATTTAGATTTTCTTAAAGATTTATTTAACTAGAGGAACTGATCAAATGTTTGAAACCATAGTTCAGTTCATAAACTAGACCAGAGATAGACTAAAGCAGCATTTATTTATTATGCAATTCCAAAGCAAAAGCAGTTCAAAGGCTACATGGCTAACTTCAGGCTCCGTCTGTAGTTTATAAAATAAACAATAGTAACAATAAAACTATTTTAGATCCCTAGTGGAGTCACCACTATGTTATCACTCAGATTTTCCTTGAATTTGTTGGAAGAGGAAAGGGGTCCGAGGTAACCACAAACCAATCTTTTAGGTACAGAATCTAGCCAATCTTTACCCAGAGAGGGCTCTCTCTGTAAAATTTAGCTTTGTTTTAGAAGGTATTAGGCCAGTTATAAAGTCCAAGGGTTTTGTTTGAATTTGGGTGGTGGAATTCGATAGCTGAGGGCAAGATTGAGTAGTTTAGGCCATTGGGCTATGGAGTCAAAAAGATGGCTTCACTGGATTAAGTTTCTAAACAAAATATGGTTTTACAGGGCAAGATAATCAAACAAAGAACAATTTTGGATCTAAAGTGAATGGAATGGATTTAAAATGGATGAAAGGAAATTAAGAATATTTCAACACATTCAAAGAGGGAAATTGAGTAATTATCAATAAAGAGCATTTAAGTATTCTTTACTAAATAATCAAAATGCATAAACTAGAAAAACAGGAGAAATTAAGAATTCGATGTTTAAAACCAGTTTAGAAGAAAACATTTAGAATAACAATGATTAAAATCAGATTACACTTAAGAACTTTTTGATTTACTCCTTTTCATTGATCATTCAGAAATGAAACACAATGATATAATAAACAGATATAAAAACTTTAAAACACAAGAAAAATATGACTTATTGATCTGTATTCTGACACATGAATCCTGTAAAAAGTCTTTAGCATCAATTCATCATCCAACAAGCCACAAAGAAATTTCTCCAACAACACTTTATTCCTAAAAAGTCAATATTACAGCAAAGTATAAGAATCCACCCTGAATACTCCGATTGAGGGAGTATTTATACAAAAAGTTATAAAACATATCTCTTAACAACTTGAGATATAATCTAGGATAACTAATAAGTATTTTATAACAAAATAGAGATAGATGGTCTCGTAGATAAGGAAAAATGATAACTGATGTTGTACTGTTTCCTTCTTTTGAGAATGTGCTGGAGGTAGGCCCTATGTTTTGGCTTGCTACTGTCCTCTTCAGTAATTCTATGCTAGTTGTTTCGTTTCACTGATACTCTTTAACTGCTCTGATACACTTTGACATTTATTCATCCTTTTATCCTTCTTTATCATGACTAACTGTAGTACATAATCAAAAATTCAGGTAAGAATAATTTTTACAAAAGTCCTAACAGTTCTTCCCACCATTTATCTTCCGGAATCCTGGTCCTCTGCAACTTTCTGAGAGTTTCGTCAGTCTCTGTATACCTGAAGAAAGTAGGTTGAGCAGGGAACAAATGCTTTACTTCATGCTCAAGATAAAACAAATTTTCTAATCTATCATGAAGATTTTTTCCTATAGACAATGCCGCTGTTGATGAACTAGTTGAGGTACTGGCCTGAGTGTCAGCATACTTGTCCAATTTCTCAACATAACTTTCAAGGTCCATCAATTTATCCTCTGAAACGAAAGGACTAGGCAATCCTTTATTCAACAAAATATCAAATCTTTTCCTGAAGGCAGTGATTTCTTCTTGCATGTCAGAGCATCTTCGTTCCAAATTCTGCATCAGATTTCTTTTGGCAAAAACTCTCTTTATTTCCAAAATTGTGGCTGTCTTGTCTTGAATGCCAAATTCTTCAAGTTGCTGCTTGTTCTGAGTATTTAGAAAATGAATGAGTTCATTGGCTTCATCAGGTCTGTTTCCCAATTCTTCTCTTGCTCTTAGGACTTATTCTATAGCCAATTTGACTAAATCATTATGTTCCTGCATTATTTGAATTGAGGGCCAGACGTATTTTATTGATTGGATGATGTTGTCCCCAAGAATTTCATTTATTTCCTTTAAAGGTTTCTCCAATGTGAGATCCTTTTCTAATTTATGGACCAACTTTTCTAATCTGTTGACCTCTCTTGTTTTATCTGCAACACTCATCTTTGAGAGGTCATATTTTTGTTCCAAAGAGGTAAATTGCACCTTTTTTCTATGTAGCTCAGTCACTTGGAGTTTCAATTCCTCCATTAATTTTGTTAATTCTTCTGGACTCAAATTGGAAGTATGCACTCGTGGAAATTCTGTTGGTTGACCTGTTGTTGTAGTACCTGTAATTACCTCTGGTGTAGATGCTGGAACACTAGGCTGCTTATCTTTCAATGCCTTTTCAAGCTCTTTCTCTGTTTCATTAAGTTGCTCATTCAGTTTTAAGAGAAAGTCCATTAATTCTTCTTCAGAATTTTGCATTATAATTTCAGCAGTCTGAGGATGTCTTGAGGCTGGTAACTTTAGTTGTTTTCTCAAAGCTGCAATATCATCATCTTTTTTCTTAATCAATGCTTCTATTCCCTTAACATCTTTGGACTTTGGGTTTGAAGTGACTCATTAGCATTTTTCTCTGCTGGATGTCATAAGCTGACATCAACCTTTGCTGATTCTTAGGAGCCATTTTTAAACATTGATTATACACTTGGAGTCTGAGAGGATCATTTCTGGCCTTGATATTTATGAATGTTCTTTTAATGTCCCAGGCATATTTCAATGGTGGTTTGAAAGATGACACTTCTGCACTTTGTTGCCTTTGCATCTCTTTTCTCTTTAAAGTAGTTGATGTCCCACTATTTGCACCTATTTTCTGACTACCCAATTGTTCTTCCCTGTGACTATCAAGGATTTCATAAACAGATTCCACTTCTGGAAGAGGGTTCAATTTTTTTCTTTTAGCATCCTGCTGTTCAGAAGATCCACTGACAGGTGTAGCAACTTCAGCATCTATTTTCTTGCCTTTTTCCACATTAAGAGGAGTTTGTAAAATTGAAATTTCTGGCTCATTGATCTGGGTAGGAGGAATCTGTACTTGACCTTTTTCTTTAGAAGTCTCAGGTTGCTCTGTCATTGTGAATTTTTCAAATACTTGTATGTCAGGCTCTTTTTCTTTTCCTTTAGATTCTACTGTGGCCAATGCACTGATCTCCTATAACTTTTGTTGAGAAGTCCCTGCAGAAGAAGGACCAATACCTGGTATCTGTACCTGTCCAAAAGAGTCTAGGTCAAGTATCTTTTCAAGGCATTTCATTACATTTTCAACATTGACCTGCTCACTATCCTGTTCTACCAATGTTCCTTCCATCCATTCATCCAAATTGGCATACTGTTCAATTTCTGGGATTCTTTGATGAATGTATGGTCATAGTTTGTTTTTCATTCTTCTGTCACAAATAAAGCTATTTGGGTCATAAGGTACCCAATAGAAACTTTTTTGTAATTTAAGATAATCTTCTAATATATTTTCAGCTTCCTTACCAGCATCTCTAGAGTTACAGACAAAGGGACCTAGCTGGCTTTTAATCCTGAGTTGAGCCTTTTTCTTTGCATTACAAAAATTTATTATATCTGAGTGGATCATCTGCCTGAAATACTCTAATGCAAAGAGTCTCATTGGGACATACTTGGGCAACTTGAATGGGCATAACTCACACCCATAAACTCTGATTTCTGTGTGATTTCAGTATAGGTACCAGTCACCTATCCAATATTGTTTTGAGAGTTGAAGAATTTTCTTGATTTCATTATTAACCCTAGGAGGAGAGACTCCTATCAACAAGGTAGTTGCAGGGTGTACAAAAAGGTCAATAAACTCATTTTAGGAATAAGGAGAATCATGGGAATTATGAGTAATGGTAGACCAAAAGATCACAGACCTAGGATTTCCTTTGGCATCAAGCTTCTTGACATGAAAAGGGAAAATTTCTGACTGGTAATAGAGCATGAGATGGTAAATAACAGAAGAATACTTGAACACTCTCTCATTCTCTAATCTCATGAACTGATCATGGATTTTGTCTGCAATGTATGTAGCAAAATCATACTTGACAGCAGGGGGTTGTCCAGGGGTGAAAATAGACAACAATACTAAGGTTAATTGGTCAACATATTCACTAGTATTGAAGCCCATTATAAAGGATATCATGTTCAGAATAAGTCTACCCTCCTCAGTGAAAAAAGTATAGCCATAAGGGGGAGGGCCTTTGGGCTGATGTTCTGGCAACATGAAGGTCTGGCAGAGGTGAGTTAACTCTTCATGGGATAATTTGGTAGATTTCTCAAGTAATTCTCCCATAAACAGGGGAGTGAGGGCTTTACGAGGTTGAAATTGTAACATCTCATTGATGGACTGAGCAGTTATGGGAAAAAGGACATTCTGACTAGGGGATAAAACTGCTCGTTGATTGGGATCATACTTTGCATGACAATAATGGATTATCTCAGGGAAAATTTGGACTGAGGGGAGAAGGTACATGGGAATATTGGATTCCCATAATCCAAAAATGTCAGCACCTTTCAAGTAATTGTCTCTACATTAGCAAAAAATTCGAAGGGGACTTTCACTGAGAACCAGGTCCTTAATTTGAAAATCTCTGTCCACTAATGGCAAGTAATCAAAGTCTCTGTGAGGGGAATTCAAGGGTGTGACATTTAAAGCCATGGGAACCTCCATTTCTGGTTCTTGTGGATTCAGAAATGAATTCGGGGTTTTTGTAAAAAATAGGCACAATTACCGTTTTGGGAATATAATTGCAGTTTTGGGAATAAAAGATCAAATTGAACTTCTTTTCAGTCTTTAGTGTGGAATTAAAACCAAAACCAGGATTTTTTTTACAGAGTTCAGCGAGAAATTGGAGTAAATACCTGTTTACAGGAAATGAACAGTGGTTAAATAGGCTATGGCGGATAAACTCTGGATTACTTGACTGCAAATTTCTTCAGCGAGGTAGCGGTTGGCACACTTTGACAGTTAAATTCGAAATTCGTTGCCCGAGAGACTGATTATTGCATAGGATAATGAAAATGACATGAAATTGTTTGTTTTATTTCACAAAGTCAAAAGGTTGGCGGGTTTTCGATTGATGACGTCAGCAAGTACGGTAGATCCGTCACAGAGGGTAGGCGGTAAGAAGTTTCCATCGCACCGCTTTTGGGGAAAGGTGGTTTCTAGCGGACGAGCAGCGATTCCATACGATGAATGACGCGTGGCACGACACTGTTCAGAAAACTGCTTGGCCATCGCACGTTATCGTTCGGACGAGGATGGCTAGCGATATTGATGACAACTATAGATCTTAGATTGGTTGATCGAACGGTCGTTGGGGGGGTGAGATGACAGGGAATTAATAGGGCGGGCCCAATGTAATTAAGTGTGAATTAATTGCATCAGGGGGAGTATAATTGGTCGGGTAGGTTCTTAATTAATCATGAGGATTAATTAACCCTTATTGATATGGCGGAGAAATGCGCTCACGATTAATCAAAGATTTGTCTAATTAATCATGATTAATACATTAATATGGTTATTTTTCAACCAAAGGGGCGGATATTATTATTTGGGAATTTTATTATTAAAATAATACGGGAAAAGGGGAATTTACAAGGATTTAAATAATAAAATTAGAAGTTAATATGAAAAATGAAAGAAGCGCTAAGTGTAAACATTAGGTTAATGTTTTTAACTTATGCTTTTATGAGGAGGGTTTTTATGTGAAATATTGCATGATTTTCCTAAGTAAAATGTTATGATGAATGATTTTAAGTACTTAGGCTTTTCCAATTATTGGGCCGAGGGTCCGGTCCCTCCAAAAGTCAAGGAAATGCCTTGAGACCCTCTAACTTTCAAATACCTTAGTGCTTAGGGGAAATTAGTGAAGTTTTTAGGAAAAAATGAGAAGGGAAGTTAATAATATGACTTTGCCTTGCTTGAAATTCTTCCAGTGTATTGTCTGCCTTTGCACTTGTGATGAAAGTAAAATATTTAACGCATCTAAAGCCATCATTCATCACATGTAATTCTGCAACAACATCTACCTACCCTACCTACTTTACTCTACCATTTTTCTTCTTTATTAGGGTGCACTTAGACTGGCAAACCCTTATCACACTTTTTCTTTTACATATGAAAATCTATCTAATTCTAACCTTATTACATCCAAGGGCTCAGATTAAGCTGCTGAGCTCCTTTTATTCACTCTACCTATATACTTATCTACCAAGATTAAATAGTTTGGTCAGATTTTATTCTCTATCTCTAAAACATGAAATTGAAAGATGAACTAGCCAAGCTTAAACTGTTTGACTATTCATAAATTGTGGCATAAGATACAAATCGCACACAATTTGATTATTACATCAGAGCAAAAAGTAGTGGCATTTAGACTTGCACACTTTCCTTGGCCTTTCTTTTGGTGGGGTTCATTTTCTTTCACTTTTTTGGCCATTTTTATTTTTTTCACCCTTTGATTTTTCTTTTAGGGTATACCCTCTTTACATTTTTTAAATTTTTTTATTTTTTGAGAATATGGAAAACCTTTGCAACCAGAAAATGTATGAACATATTGCATAGTCCATCAAGTCAATCATGAAATATGACACCTATTAGTATAGGATTCTAACACACTCTACTTAAGAAAATTGAGGATAAAATTCAGAAGCAAGAGAAATTGGAAGAAGAAGTAGTTTGCTAGAGGAAGTAATTAGAAAACACCCAAAGGAAATTGTCAATAAACACTCCTAAAATGGAAAGCTTTGATAAGTTGAATAAAATACTAGATTCTCAAAGATCACCTCTGATAAAAACTAGGATAGGTTATGAAGGAGAAACAAGTAAAGTCAAAGAAAAATATAACGGGAATATCATTTTTGTCAAAGTTGTTAAGGATAATGAATCGACTCAGAAGGTTCCTACAGAAGTATAAGCCTGCAATGAAGTAAAAAGAAACAAGAAGGAACCTCAAATGACAAAGAATGAAATAAATAAACAGTCAAATGAAAAAGGCTCATATACTCCTGAATACATAAAATTTGGAAGCTATCAAAGGAGATTCTTCCCCCCTATGAAAACTGTCACTTGTTATGCCTTCCACAAACTGGGACATATTGTTGCATATTTTCATAAAAGGAGAATCGATTCCAACCATCAAAGGATGCAAAAAGTGAAAAGACTACCTCAAGCTAACAAATGGAGAAGACAACCCTTCATCAGGTATGCTAATTGTTTTTATGGGTATTGTTTTTACTGTAAGGAGTTCGGCCATAAAGCCAAGGAGTGCAGAATGAATGAAAAAAGACTGATGTATGGAAACTCAAGGAGATGGATGAACAATGGAGAATTCACTCGTGTACATAATTCATTTAGAAACATAATCAAATGCTTTGACTTCCATCAAATCGGGCCCCAAGTGTCACAAATGTACTCTCAGAGAATGTGGTCCATACTCTCAGGAAAGGTACCAAAAAAAAGGATGCATGTAGTGGAAAAAGAAGTTGAATAAGTGTGACCTGGCTCTAATAGCTCAAGATCAGAAAAACCAATGCTATTTGGAAAGTGGATGCTCAAAACATATGACTTGAGATCAAAGCAAGTTTGTAACCTTTGATGAAAAGAAATCTGGGAATGTAACATTCGTCAATGATAAAGCAGGGAAAATCAAAGGAAAAGGCTTAGTCAGTCTGGATAATGGAAAAGGAAAGGCCCAAGATGTACTATTTGTGGATGGGCTGAAAGAAAATCTACTAAGTGTCATTCAAATGTGTGATAAAGACTGTGAAGTCATTTTTAGAGCCCAAGATTGTGAATTAAGATCAAGCACCAGCGGAAAGTCCTTGATCAAAGGTGTTCGAACAGAAAGTAATGTCTATATAGTGAAAGAAGAGGACGAAGCATGTCACCTAAGAAAACTTGATGAATCATGGTTATGGCATAAAATATTGGGACACCTAAATTTTGACCACATCATAAGTTTGAGCAAGAAGAATGCAGTGAGAGATATGCCAGTCATAAAGAAGCCTTCAAATACCATATGTAAATCCTACCAACTAGGCAAGCAGACCCACACATCATTCAAGACCAAAGAGAAACTATCTACAAGTAGACCTCTTCAGCTTGTTCACATGGACTTGTGTGGACCTTCAAGAACTAAGGCACCAAGTGGAGAATCTTATTTCATGCTGATAATAGATGACTTTACCAGATTGACACGGGTAGAATTTCTCAAATATAAATATGAAGCACTTGAGAAGTTAAAAATATTCAAGGCATTGGCAGAAAATCAAATAGGATGCAAGCTAAAGTGCATCAGATCAGACAAAGGAGGTGAATTCACAGACTATGATTTTGTATACCTATGCAATGTACATGGGATAAAACAATAGTTTATAATTTCTGGTACACCTCAACAGAATGGAGTGACAGAGAGACAAAATAGGTCAGTACAACAGATTTCCAGAGTAATGATGCAAGAAAGTAACATTCCCCAAACCTTCTAGGCAGAAGCAATACACACAAATGTTCACATTATTAACAAAGCTCATTTAAGACCAAATTGTGACAAGACTCCTTACAAATTATGGCATGGTAAACCAGCATCAATCAAGCACTTTAGAGTCTTTGGAAGCAAGTGTTTCATAAAAAATAATGATGAAAAACTGCGGAAGTTTGATGCAAGAGCTGATGAAGGAATATTTTTAGGATATGCATCCACGAGTAAGGGTTACAGGTGCTACAACAAAACACTACACAAAATTGTGGAAATCATTGATGTAAGATTTGATGAAGATCTACCAAACAGAACAAGAAGTACAAGATGCAACAATCCTCCAGAATATCATGAAGAATAGAACCAAGATAATGATGAACTGAGCAAGACAATAGAAGATACTGAATTAAACTCAAAAGGTCCCTCAAGACACATTCAAAAGAATCATCCAGAAGATCAAATCATTGGGGACAAGAGTGTGGGAGTCCAGACAAGAATACAACTTGCTGAATATATAGAAGAAGTATACCTAGCCATGCTATCTCAAATAGAGCCAAAGAAGTTCGAAGAAGCCAGAAAAGACAAAAACTGGGTAAATGCTATGAATGAAGAACTAGACCAAATTGAGAAGAACAATACCTAAGAATTAATTACAAGACCCACTGGGAAAATGTCATTGGCACAAAATGGATATTCAAGAATAAGATGAATGAACAAGGGCAGGTAATCAGAAATAAATCCTGACTTGTATGCAAGGGATATTCACAAATTGAAGGTGTTTATTATGATGAAACCTTTTCCCCTGTAGCGAGAATGGAAGCAATCAGAATGTTTTTGGCCTTTGCATGTTATCATGATTTCAAGGTATATCAAATGGATGTGAAGTCGGCCTTCCTGAATGGAGATCTAGAGGAAGAAGTCTACATGGAACAACCTAAAGGATTCTCATTAATAGATAAACATGACTATGTGTGTAGATTAAAGAAAGCCTTATAGGGTCTGAAACAAGCTCCTCGTGCATGGTATTCAAGGCTGGACAAATACTTGCAAAAACAAGGTTTTAAGAAAGGAAGAGTAGACAAAAATTTGAACATAAAGGCTAATGAAAATTAACTCCTAATTGTAGTAGTATATGTAGATGACATCATGTTTGGTAGCAACAAAGAGAAGTTAACAAAAGAATTTGTTGAAGAAATGAAATCAGAATTTGAGATGTCTATGATTGGAGAGCTCAACTTCTATTTAGGACTTCAAATTCAAAAAAAGAACACAGGAAAATTCATCTCACAAGAAAAATACTGAAGAGAGATGTTGAAAAGGTTCCAAATGGAAGACTGCAAACCTGTGTCAATTCCCATGATCACTGGATGCAAACTATGTGCTAATGATGGATTTGCAGATATAGACCAAAGACTGCATAGATCTATGATAGGAAGTCTACTATTCTAACTGCCTCTAGACCAGACATTATGTTGGCAGTAGGAATTGTGGCAAGAAATCAAGCAGCACCAAAACAAAATCACTTACTAGCAATCAAGAGAATATTCAGATATCTACAAGGAACTGCACATTATGGGCTATGGTATCCAAAAATAAAAAGCTTCACTTTGATAGCATATACAGATGCAGATTGGGCCAGCTGCATGGATGACAGGAAAAGCACAAGAGGAGGTGCATTTTATTTGGGAAAAAGTCTGGTGGCATGGCTAAGCAAGAAGCAAACTTCTATCTCTCTATCGACAACAGAAGCGGAATACATAGCAGTAGCAACATGTTGCACACAAGTAATGTGGATGAACAAGACATGAATGTAAGCATGGATGATCCCATTTCAATCAAATGTGACAATACAAGTGCAATAAGTATATCAAAAAATCCTGTATTTCATTCAAAAACAAAGCACATCCCAATTAAGTATCATGTCCTCAGAGAACAAGTAGCACAGAAAGTAGTGAAGTTGGAATATGTACCAATAAAGTAACAAACAGCAAACATATTCACAAAACCTCTTGCTAAAGAGCCATTCGAATATCTAAGAGACAAACTAGGGGTAGTGTCTGTAGATGTTACTCTCTGACATGAAAAGAAAGCATCACTCCAGGGGGAGATCAGACAAGAAAGCATCATTCCAAGGGGAGAGCAGTCAATAAATTGTCACAAAAGAGCTAGAGCAATGGAGCACTGAATGGAACTGGTCCTCAAGATCAAAGTATTATGAAAAGATAGAAACCACACTGGGAAAAGTGCAACCCTTTTCCATTGATGTCAAAGGGGGAGGAAAAGCAAGAAAAAGAAGAAAGGGTCTTCTAAAAGGCAAGCAGAGGAAGTCCTGGAGGAAGCATTGGAGTATTGCCATCAATGCCAAAGGGGGAGACTTTTGGAAATCTTGTCATTGATGGCAAAGGAGAAGACATGAGAAACACTTGGACTATCATTCAAAGGAGCAAAGAAGCAGAAGTAGCAGATTTGCAGATAGGAGTAGAATAGGACAACCAGAGTTTTTTTTGTCAAGCCTACGGCCAATTGTAAAACAAGGCCATTGACATGAATATCTGGCCAAGACTAGGAGGGATTTTGTAATTGATTTCATATATATGAATGAAGAAATTGGTTCTAAAATATATGTGTATTCTTTGATCGAATTCTGTGTGAGGGATGTTGAGTTTCTATGGTTAATTATATGAGAACTTTGTAATAGAGCTGTAAGATGAGGCTCTGTATATGATAAAAGAATAAATGTTAATTAATATCGACATTTTGTTCTGAACTAATGCATGAAGGGTTTATGCACTCCTTTGAGGAAACAAGGGGAATATTGCAGTCATCGACCACTGCAAGGGTCGATGACATGGAACGAATTTGAGTTTAAACACATCATTTAATATCTGAACATATCAGACCTTAAGAAGGACATTCAAGTAGAGATGGGGCGCATTGTTTGAAATAGACAGTGTGTTGAAGAGAAAGTTCGGAAAATCGTGCCTTGGGGGTTTATTGTGGACTTGATCCACAACCATTGGATAGGGATTAATCCATGCGTAGATGAAATATGAAGGAAGTTAGGCTTGTTCGAACAAAATCAGAATAGGTTCGAATATAAATGGAGTGATGCTATGAGTGAAGGTGAAATCGAGCTATAAAACGCAGAGATAAATGATGGGGTTTTGTTTAAATTCTGTTTGTGGTTAATGAAGCTATGAGGTCGACTGAGAATTCAATAGCACCGGAAGGAAAAAGAACTGTGAGCACACAGCGTATCGAAATCATTGGAACGAGAAGGGTTGCAGTGAAGTTGTGAGGGACAACATATTAATGAATTGGAGCGGTCTCCCAACTGAAGGCTAAATGGCTCGTGGAGTTAAAGAAGCAGGCAGAACCATGAATAAATGATGAATATGGAACAACGAATGAAGAGGCGGCTTTGAAAAACAAACCAGCGGTATTCGCATTGCAAATAAATGGTAAATGGTTTCACAGAAAATTATGTGATAGTGGTCAGCGTCCAACACGTGGCATAGGCGGTATTTTAAAACTGCTTATTTCGCAAAATATTTGCATGTTAAAGCTTAATGAAGAAAAAAATGCAATTTGCATTCAATCATTAAGGCAAGGGATCCAAGGGCAATCACGTAGCAAAGTTGCGGGTTTGTTAACTCCATGTATGGCAAACATTCTTATCATTGGTGAGTGTTTAGTAATTATTTGTTGTGGGCCCGAAACTTCAGTGCTATTAACATTCGATGGTGAATACGATGGCCAAAGGCCCATTATAAGGTTTCATAACATTAAATTGATATGTGTTAAAATATCATGTTTGATGTGAGCCGTGAGCATATATTTGATAACTGGTTTGCTGTAGACCATTATGTAATGGGGTTAATAATGAAGATCAAATGGTAGTAAGAGATTTCATAAGTTGAGGGCAAAAGTTGAATATTTGGGTTCAATTGAAATATTCGAACATTGATTTGAACATCACGATATGGTTTGTAATATGTGGATTTTGACCATAGTTCCGAGAAAGGAAAAGCTGAGTACTTTGAGGAGGTTAATATAAGATCTCAATAAGATATTTGAGGGTTCAAATGAATTTAAATTTATAGATATTTGTAACCTAAGGAATATGGTTTTGAACCATAGTGCTGGGTTTTAAAAACCCTGAATAATTCATCGCATCAGCGGATAGAAAGAGTTCAGCAAGTGGGCCCGAAAGGATAATTAATGTGTTAAAAAGGTCTATTATTATATTGCTGAGAGAGGGTTTAAACTTTTCTTAAAGCATAATTATATAACATTCCCTAATGTTTTAATATTGTCTCCGAAAGGGTAATTTAACAGAGTTTTATCAAAGTGTTGAGCTTCGACCTTAATCCCAAAGTTTTGAACATTGGTTAAAAGGCTTCAATTATTCATTTCCGATAGTTAAATGTGATAATTTCTGAAGGGTTTAACAAGATCATTTCATATGGTAAGTCTGAAAAGTAGATTTTGGCTATGGTTGGAACCATGAAGGTTGAAGAAAGCTTCTGCATTGATAAAGCTACCAGATTTAGAACATAATTTTGGAAATGCATTCTACATGCATCGAAAATAGGAGAGTATGCAGAACTGTTACACTACAACAGCAGAAAAGACAAACATACAGTGAGCGAAGAACTGAAAGGGTTGAATGAGATATATCTGTTGCAAATGTAAATGTAAATCTTTTAATTAATTTTATATTGTTTGTGATGCAAAGGCAAGTCTTCGTAGGCAAAGAAATACCCCACTGTAATATTGAAATGTCTACATATTGTTATATTTTTCTGAATGTGCTAGGCAAGAAAACGAGAAGGTGGAAGGCAAAGAGTCATACATATTCACTTCGAATTCCCTGTGGAATAAAAACAGTCATGAGGTGAACTCTATAAATGATATCACATAGATATGCATAGGGATAGGGAGAGAGTGTGAGAAGTATATGGGAGAGAGCATATGAAGAATAAGGAGCAGACAGAGAAGCTGTGAAGATCCAAAGATAATATAGGGGCAGATATGAAGGCTGAAAGGACAACAGAGAAGAAAGAAAAACACAAATGATATCCATGTAAATCGGTATATGATTTTATGGTACAGTGAGGAAGTTGGTGCTTCCATATCAAGTTGTAAGCTTAATAAATGTCCAGTTGTAGCTGGCGGAGGTAGGATCCTCCTGTAGGTTGTAGCCTGCAAAAATTAGATGGGAGTTGGAGCTTCCTTGCAAGTTGTAGCTTGCAGAATTGAGGTTGTAGCCTCTTGTAGGTAGGAGCCTACAGAAAATCAGTGGTGAGAGGGAGTTGGAGCTTGCCTTTGCATCACAACAATAATAAGATGTGGTTTTCTCCCTTATGGGTTTCCAATTATATCTGTTGTCTATATGCATGATGATTATGTGTTGATACTCTGTATTTATTCTTCTTAATACCTGTTGCTCACTTATTGTGATTTTTGTTCCATTGTATATAAGTTGATCACAAAATAATGATGTGAATGAGTATAAAACAAATATTAATAAGAACATGAATATGTTAAATTGGTTCACCCCCCCCTCTCAGTTTAACCAAGGGTTCAACAATTGGTATCAGAGCGGGTTCCTTCTGTATCAGTTTAACAACTGGTAGGAGATCCGAGGTCCCTAAGATGGCTAGCCTAGAAGCATGCTCAAAAAATAAATCCCCCGTGTTCAATGGCACAAACTATACCTTCTGGAAAATAAGAATGAAGACGTAAATAATGTCTCTAGGAATAGAAGTTTGGGCTGCTGTGGAGTTGGGATATGCCCCAAAGGATTCTAACACAGAGAAAGAAGCTAAACAAGATTTTATGGCTAATGCCAAAGCCATGAATGCACTCTTAAGTGGACTGTGTGAGGCAGAATTTATCAAAGTAACACACAACAAGACTGCCAAAGAAATATGGGATACATTAGAAATCATCCATGAGGGAGACAAAAAGGCGAAGATAGCCAAACTACAAGTCTATAGAGCTCAGTTTGAAATAAAAAAATGAATGATGTTGAAGACATTGACAACTTCTTCTTAAGGGTTGCAGAAATTGTGAATAACATGAAAGATCTAGGAGAAACCATAAAATAATGTGTAATTGTTCAAAATATTCTAAGATCTTTACCATCAAGCTTTAACCCCAAGGTTTCTGCCATAGAAGAAACAATTGATTGGGAAATTTTGACCATGAACCAATTACTTGGAAACTTAACAGCCTATGAGATGAGACTGCCATAGAGGAAGTCAAATGTGAGGGAGGCAGCCTTTAAGACAGAGAATAACAAAGAAGAAAAAGAAGATACATGCTCCTGCTCTGATGAAGAAGAGGCCAAATTTGTCAGAAGATTGGATAGAGGCTCAGGCAAGTATAAAGGTAAACCTCCATTTAAATGATTTAACTATGGAAGAGTTGGACACTACGCATCTAAGTGTCATGATAAGAAGACAAAGAATCAGACTCAAGAGACAGAAAAAACCATATCAAAGAACTGGCAGAAAGGGAATAGATACAGGAGAAAATTATTTTATTCTCAGCAAGATAGCAGTGCATCTGAAAACTCAGATGAAACCTCAAATGAAGAAGGAACCTCTGAATTTGTATTGATGGCCAAGGAAGAGCTTGAATAATTCCTTATAGAAGATGAGGAAGAAGGTGAAGTTGATCTTGAGGGGGAGATAAGAAGTGTCGTGGAGGAAATAGACAAACTTAAACTAAAGTGCACAAAACATAAAGACATTCTCCTCAAATATGTAAGAGAAGAACAAAATTCAGAAGACCTCATTCAGTTGAAAGTAGAGCTTGAAGAAGCCAAGAAGGTAGAAGACACTCTACTTAAGAAAATTGAGGATAAAATTCAGAAGCAAGAGAAATTGGAAGAAGAAGTAGTATGCTTGAGGAAGAAATTAGAAAACACCCAAAGGAAATTGTCAATAAACACTCCTCAAATGGCAAGCTCTGATAAGTTGAATAAAATACTAGATGCTCAAAGATCTCCTCTGATAAAAACTGGGATAGGTTATGAAGGAGAAACAAGTAAATTCAAAGAAAAAGATAACAGGAATATCATTTTTGTAAAAGCTGTTAAGGATAATGAAGCAAATTAGAAGGTTCCTACAGAAGTAGAAGCCTTTAATGAAGTAAATAGAAACAAGAAGGAACCTCAAATGCCAAAGAATGAAATAAATAAACAGTCAACTGAAAGAGGCTCATATACTCCTGAATACATAAAATTTGGAAGCTATCAAAGGAGATTATTCCCCCCTATGAAAAATGTCACTTGTTATGCCTTCCACAAACTGGGACATATTACTGCATATTGTCATAAAAAGAGAATCGATTCCAACCAACAAAGGATGCAAAAAGTGAAAATACTACCTCAAGCTAACAAATGGAGAAGACAACCCTTCATCAGGTACGCTAATTGTTTTTATGGGTATTGTTTTTACTGTAAGGAGTTCAGCCATAAAGCCAAGGAGTGTAGAACGAATGGAAAAAGACTGATATATGGAAACTCAAGGAGATGGATGAAAAATGGAGAATTCACTCGTGTACATAATTCATTCATAAACATAATCAAATGCTTTGACTGCTGTTACACAACAAGTTGTCACCGTCCTTGCAATTCCTCGTCCTGCACATTGGAGGGCTTATTCCGTGACCTGTGAGCAGTGACATGGCATGAAACCACTTTCATGGCATCCCCATGGACAAGGAAATTCATTCCCCTGAAGACAATTCCTTGTGAAAAACCCTAAAAATAGCCTTTTTGTCCTTGGCACTACTAGCTAGTTCAGCCCTCACGCCAATGGGGGAAATCCTCCAAAGAGGGCACAACAGCTGGCACACTGTCATAGTGTTATACCCGCACTAGGCTTATTAAGGAGTGTTTTTTAAAAATAAATGGCAGAATATTGACTCCAACCAATTCCTGAACTGGTCTCTAAATTGAGTTGGGAGGTTTGGCTCCGGATCTCCATGTAGAGGAAGTGGTTTTCCACCTCTCATGGAAGTTTCCTTGAGGATAGGGCCAATCCTATGATTGTAGGGATCCCAACTCCCCTTCCACCATCTATATAAGCTTGACATTTTCCTTTGCAAGGTAGTCTCCAAGAGCCTTCATAGCCTAAAGAATGCTGCAAGAGCCTTGATAATCCTCATAGAGCCAAATCAGTATCAAGGAGATTGACAATCGAAGAGAGAGGTTTGTCCCATTCCCGACGAGCTTTACCGAGACGTATTCCGCTGTCGACCCGCTGAAGGAAGATTCAACCTCAGAGCCAGGTTGTATCTTTCTTTGTATTAGTTAATGATAAGCGACTTTGGTTATGGTTCCACTCGTATTGTTCATTGTGATCATGAGTTGTGTCTTCTCTGACTGATACATAATTGCATATATTGGGTTTTACACTTGTGTGTTTGTCATGTTTCTTGTATGTGCAGGTGTTTGATCGCGACAAGTGGGAGAATTGTGATCTGCCGGAGCAAGGAAATGGGAGCACTATCTTCTCTACAAACAACAGCGTTGGACTTAAGGTAGGCCTTCTTCACAATTTGGTATATTTCAATTAGGAACTTGCACCTTAGCGTGATACGATTGTTGCTAGACCCGATCTGGGCTAGTAGGGATCGCCTCTGTCCGTAGAGGGTATTTACCTCTACAAAAACTGCCATCAAATCGGGCCCAAGTGTCACAAATGTCCTCTTAGAGAATGTGGTCCATCCTCTCAGGAAAGGTACCAAACAAAAGGATGCATGTAGTGGAAAAATAAGTTGAATAAGTGTGACTTGGCTTTAATAGCTCAACATCAGAAAAACCAATGCTATTTGGACAGTGGATTCTCAAAGCATATGATTGGAGATCAAAGCAAGTTTGTAACCTTTGATGAAAATAAATCTGGGAATGTAACATTCGGCAATGATAAAGCAGGGAAAATCAAAGGAAAAGGCTCAGTCAGTCTGGATAATGGAAGAGGAAAGGCCCAAGATGTACTATTTGTGGATGGGCTAAAATCAAATCTGCTAAGTGTCAGTCAAATGTGTGATAAAGGTCGTGAAATCATTTTTAGAGACCAATATTGTGAAGTAATATCAAGCACCAACGGAAAGTCCTTGATCAAAGGTGTTTGAACAGAAAGTAATGTCTATATAGTGAAAGAAGAGGACGAAGCATGTCACCTAAGAAAACTTGATGAATCATGGTTATGGCATAGAAGATTGGGACACCTAAATTTTGACCACATCATAAGTCTGAGCAAGAAGAAAGAAGTCAGAGATATGCTAGTCATAAAGAAGCCTTCAAATACCATATGTAAATACTGCCAACTAGGTAAGCAGACCTGCACATCTTTCAAGACCAAAGAGAAACTATCTACAAGTAGACCTCTTTAGCTGGTTCACATGGACCTGTGTGGACCTTCAAGAACTAAAGCACCGAGTGGAGAATATTATTTCATGTTGATAATAGATGACTTTACCAGATTGACGTGGGTAGCATTTCTCAAATATAAATCTGAAGCACTTGAGAAATTAAAAATATTCAAGGCATTGGCAAAAAATCAAACAAGATGCAAGCTAAAGTGCATCAGATCAGACAGAGGTGGTGAATTCACAGACCATGATTTTGTAGACCTATGCAATGAACATGGGATAAAACAACAGTATACAATTGCTGGTACACCTCAACAGAATGGAGTGGCAGAGAGACAAAACAAGCCAGTACAGTAGATTTCCAGAGCAATGATGCAAGAAAGTAACATTCCCCAAACCTTCTAGGTAGAAGCAGTACACACAGTGGTTCACATTCTTAACAAAGCTCATTTAATACCAAACTGTGACAAGACTGCTTACGAATTATGGCATCGTAAACCAACAAAAATCAAGCACTTTAGAGTCTTTGGAATCAACTGTTTCATAAAAAATAATGATGAAAAACTAGGGAATTTTGATGCAAGAGCTGATGAAGGAATATTTTTACGATATGCATCCAAGAGTAAGGGTTACAGGTGCTACAAAAAAACACTACAAAAAATTGTGGAAAGCATTGATGTAAGATTTGATGAAGATCTACCAAACAGAACAAGAAGTACAAGATGCAGCAATCCTCCAGAAGATCATGAAGAAGAGAACCAAGATAATGATGAATTGAGCAAGACAACAGAAGATACTGAATTAAACTCAAAAGGTCCCTCAAGACACACTCAAAAGAATCATCCAGAAGATTAAATCATTGGGGACAAGAGTGTGGGAGTCCAGACAACAAGACAACGTGCTGAACAGACAGAAGAAGTATACCTAGCCATGCTATCTCAAATAGAGCCAAAGAAGTTCGAAGAAGCCAGAAAAGACAAAAACTGGGTAAATGCTATGAATGAAGAACTGGACCAAATTGAGAAGAACAATACCTGGGAATTAATTCCAAGACCCACTGGGAAAAATTTCATTGGCACAAAATGGATATTCAAGAATAAGATGAATGAACAAGGGAAGGTAATCAGAAATAAAGCCAGACTTGTATGCAAAGGATATTCACAAATTGAAGGTCTTGATTATGATGAAACCTTTTCCCCTGTAGCCAGAATGGAAGCAATCAGAATGTTTTTGGCCTTTGCATGTTATCATGATTTCAAGGTATATCAAATGGATGTGAAGTCTGCCTTCCTGAATGGAGATCTAGAGGAAGAAGTCTACATGGAACAACCTGAAGGATTCTCATTAACATATAAACATGACTATGTGTGCAGATTAAAGAAAGCCTTATATGGTCTGAAACAAGCTCCTTGTGCATGGTATTCAAGGCTGGACAAATACTTGCAAAAACAAGGTTTTAAGAAAGGAGGAGTAGACAAAAATTTGTACATAAAGGCTAATGAAAATGAACTCCTAATTGTAGTAGTATATGTAGATGACATCATGTTTGGTAGCAACAAAGAGAAGTTAACAAAAGAATTTGCTGAAGAAATTAAATCAGAATTTGAGATGTCTATGATTGGAGAGCTCACCTTCTATTTAGGAATTCAAATTCAACAAAATAACATAGGAACATTCATCTCACAAGAAAAATACTTAATAGAGATGTTGAAAAGGTTCCAAATGGAAGACTGCAAACCTGTGTCAACTCCCATGATCACTGGATGCAAACTATGTGCAAATGATGGATCTACAGATATAGACCAAACACTGTACAGATCCATGATAGGAAGCCTACTATATCTAACTACCTCTAGACCAGACATTATGTTGGCAGTAGGACTTGGGGCAAGATATCAAGCAACACCAAAACAAAATCACTTACTAGCAATCAAGAGAATATTCATATATCTACAAGGAACTGCACATTATGGGCTATGGTATCCAAAAACCAAAAGCTTCACTTTGACAGCATATACAGATGCAGATTGGGCCAGCTGCATGGATGACAGGAAAATCACAAGTGGAGGTGCATTTTATTTGGGAAAAAGTCTGGTGGCATGGCTAAGCAAGAAGAAAACTTCTATCTCTCTATCTACAACAGAATCAGAATACATAGCAGCAGCAACATGTTGCACACAAGTAATGTGGATGAAAAAAACTCTCCAAGACATGAAGGTAAGCATGGATGATCCCATTTCAATCAAATGTGACAATACAAGTGCAATAAGTATATCAAAAATTATTGTATTTCATTCAAAAACAAAGCACATCCCAATTAAGTACCATTTCCTCAGAGAACAAGTAGCACAGAAAGTAGTGAAGTTGGAATATGTACCAACAAAGGAACAAACAACAGACATATTCACAAAACCTCATGCTAAATAGCCATTCGAATATCTAAGAGACAAACTAGGGGTAGTGTCTGTAGATGTTACTCTTTGACATGAAAAGAAAGCATCATTCCAGGGGGAGAGCAATCAATAAATTGTCACAAAAGAGCTAGAGCAATGGAGTAGTGCATGGAACTGGTCCTCAAGATCAAAGTTTTATGAAAAGATAGAAACCACACTGGGAAAAGTGCAACCCTTTGCCATTGATGTCAAAGGGGGAGTAAAAGCAAGCAAAAGAAGAAAGGGTCTTCTAAAAGGTAGGCAGGGGAAGTCTTGGAGGAAGCATTGGAGTATTGCCATCAATGCCAAAGGGGGAGAATATTGGAAATATTGTCATTGATGGCAAAGGAGAAGACATGAGCAACACCTGGACTATCATTCAAACGAGCAAAGAAGCAGAAGTAGCAGATCTGCAGACAGGAGTAGAATAAGACAACCAAAATTTTGTTTGTCAAGCCTACGGCCAATTGTAAAATAGGGCCATTGACATGAATATCTGGCCAGGACTAAGAGGGATTTTGTAATTGATTTCATATATATGAATGAAGAAATTGGTTCTGAAATATATGTGTATTCTTTGATTGAATTTTGTGTGAGGGATGTTGAGTTTCTATGGTTAATTATATGAGAATTATGTAATAGAGCTCTGAGATGAGGCTCTGTATATGATAAAGGAATAAATGTTAATTAATATCGACATTTTGTTCTGAACTAACACATGAAGGGTTTATGCACTCCTTTGAGGAAACGAGGGGAATATTGCAGTCATCGACCACTGCAAGGGTCAATGACATGGAGCGAATTTGAGTTTAAACACATCATTCAATATCTGAACATATCAGACCTTAAGAAGGACATTCAAGTAGAGATGGGGCGCATTGTTTGAAATAGACAGTGTGTTGAAGAGAAAGTTTGGAAAATCGTGCCTTGGGGGTTTATTGTGGACTTGATCCACAACCATTGGATAGGGATTAATCCATGCGTAGATGAAATATGAAGGAATTTAGGCTTGTTCGAACAAAATCAGAATAGGTTCAAATTTAAATGAAGTGATGTTGTGAGTGAAGGTGAAATCGAGCTATAAAATGCAGAGATAAATGATGGGGTTTTTTTTAAATTCTATTTTTGGTTAATGAAGCCGTGAGGTTCACTGAGAATTAGATAGCACCGGAAGGCAAAAGAACTTTGAGCACACAGTGTATCGAAATTGTTGGAACGAGAAGGATTGCAGTGAAGCTGTGAGGGACAACGTATTAATGAATTGGAGCGGTCTCCCAACTGAAGGTTAAATGGCTCGTGGAGTTAAAGAAGCAGGCGAAACCATGAATAAATGATGAAGATGGAACAACGAATGAAGAGGTGGCTTTGAAAAAAAAACCAGCGGTATTCGCATTGGAAATAAATGGTAAATGTTTTCACAGAAAATTATGCGATAGTGGTCAGCGTCCAACACGTGGCATAGGCGATATTTTAAAACTGCTTATTTCGCAAAATATTTGCGTGTTAAAGCTCAGTGAAGAAAAAAATGTGATTTTTGTTTGATTATTGAGGCAAGGGATCCAAGGGCAATCAGATAGCAAAGTTGCGGGTTTGTTAATTCCATGTATGGCTAGCGTTCTTATCATTGATGAGTGTTTAGTAATTATTTGTTGTGGGCCCGAAACTTCAGTGCTATTAACATTCGATGGTGAATGCGATGGCCAAAGGCCCTGTTGGTGACTTATAAATATAGGATTCATAATTTTGACTTGACTGATTGTAATCTTCTAAATATGCACATACTTTGCCTTCTGCAAGTTGTATTCTCATGTTTTGTAAAAAATACAAACAAAAAATAAAAACGCAAAAAGAGGGTAAAAGTCCTAAAAGAAAAACCAAAGGACTTAGAAAAAATAAAATACCCCAAAGAAAAAGATGAATAAAACATGAAAGTGTGCAAGACTAAATGCCACCACTTTTTACCTTTTTCAGTTGATTATGGCAGAGTGTCAATAAATGCCATAATTTGTGATGAGTTGAACAATTTAATCTTGACTTGTCGCTTTTCAATTTCAAATGTTGTAGATAGAGAATAAAGAATTGTCATACAGTTTAACCATGACAAATTCAGTATTTATGTAGAGAATAAGTGAATCCAACAGTTTAATCTAGATTCTTGGTTGAAATAAGTGTAGAATTAGATAGTTTTATTGCTTTCTGAAAGAATAAATGGTGTAAAGGTTGCTAGCACAAATGGACCTAATCAAAATGGAAGGAAAAATGTTAGCGGTTAAATTGGTTAGGTAGAAGAAAGTGAGAAGAATCATTGTAAATATTATTCACCAAGGCTGCAAATAACTAACTTCCCTTCCCCATAGCCATTTATCATTCTCAACTATCAGTCAGAAAGGCTCAAGGCATTTCCTTGACTTTTGTTGGGACCGGACCTAAGGCTCTATGGCTGATCAGTTGAAAATGTTAAATGTCTATATTAATCCCTAAAATCACATCATTTACCATTCATGCATTCATTTCCCTGAAAATCATAAGTAAAAACTTCATTTTTACTTAAAAGATACTCTAATTCCCATTTGACTAATTTCCCACATCATTTGAAAACATAAAACCCTCAAAATTTACATTTTATCCTAAGTTTAAGTGATGAAGTTAATATAATTGCAAATTTGCCTTTAAACTTCACTTTTCTTAGCTATATTTATGTATTTTGAGTATACATTGTCCCCTTGTCATATTAACTTTAACTTATTTAATAACTCCTTAGAAAAAAACCTTTTCCTATATTATATAATTCCCTTTTATAAAATAGTCCCAAAAACCCATTAATATAACTTTAGCCAAAGTTATTTATCCCCACATGTGTAAATAAAACCCACATTATACCCCCTTTGGCTAATAATATCATTATATAAATATCCCACCCTTAATGGTTGTTAGATCAATTTGATTTGATTAACCATATAATATATAAAAAATCATTAACATGTTTCAATATGTGTTTAAAACAAAAATAATACCCGAAGTTTAATTTAAACTAAACTTCACTAGACCCATCCCTTTTTTCATATTACCCTTTCCCGACTCCCTTAACCCAAGGTTAAAATTATAACTTAATCCTACTACCCCGATATATAATCCATTACTGCAGTCCTTAACCTTGGGTAAAGCCTTTATACCCCTCCCAACCATGTTTCCTATGTACAAATCTTGTTTATATAAAAACTTTAACAAAATCCTCCGAGCCATTACGTCTAATCTCAGCCATTATATCCTTATTAACCTTTTGATCCGATGCTTCTCAAAAAACGCGATAATCTTATCTCCATTTTCTTTCATTCCCTATCGCATAAAATTATAGTCGTCCGATCCTCAATGCCTTTTCATCCAACGATCTGAAATAAACCCGATAAAACCATGACCACGTCCCCACCATTGTCTATCAGATCAAATTTCAACCATTGATCTCCCCTTTTTAAAATTGACAGTACAGATTAATAGCCTTGGCCCCACTGCATTTACCCCACAACTCTGCATCAGATCCTGACCCTTCGCTCCTTTCCACCAGATCCGACAGTGCCTATTCCTTTTCGCATTTTTAAAATGATCAAACGATGTTCCAAAAATATTTTGCGAAAAGAGTTGTTTTGAAAAACCACCACCTGATACGTGTCCAAAATGTATTGGATTGCATCGCTTCAGCCCAAAACCGTTTACTGCTAAAAAATAATGCGAAAACCATTATGGTTTCTCCTTCAAGTGCAAACCGCTCCTGCCCAACCTGCAATAAATGATATTGAAATGTGATTAGACTTACGTTTAATACATTAAAACTTAACATTTTTCATTACATTTCACCCATTTGCACAATAAACCATTGAGAACCCATTGCAGAGCTTCCCTTCACCATTTTCGAAGCTCTCTCCAAAACAATTTGCCATTTGAACGACCATTTTACTCTGAAATTCATTCCTGAGAACCTCCATCACCTCTGATAGCCAAATTCACCTAAATTGAAGATTGTGATGCAGCTGTAAACTTAATCAACCACAAATTACACCTTTCAGGTATTTTTCCGTCAATCCTACCTATAAAATTTTCAATTACAAAGGAAAATATACCATTTGAACTGCCATTTCCTTAAAATAGCTAAATTTTCCATTTGTTAAGTCTAAAAACCTCCAAAATATAGGGGAAACCCTGTCAAATTTTCCCCAAAATCCACATTTTCATTTTAGCAGGTTTTTATCCATTCTAGAGATCATTTTCACTGCTGAAGTTGATCTAGAAGACCTTCTACATACATTCAACCTCTTCTGTCACCTTAAAACCCTACCCAGAGTCTCAAATTTTCAGAAAAACTCTTCAATTGTCCCAGGTATCCAAAAAAGAACTTAGAAAACCGTTTAATCTTGCTCTGTTCATATAAAATGACCAAAAAACAAGTAACCCCCAAAACTGGAGGTCCTAAATCCCAGAAGCCTGCCTCCAGCAAGCTTCCAAATCCCAAACCTCCCAGAATTGATAAACCTACTCCTGTTTTAATTGCTAATTCTACTGAAGTGGTTAGATCATTACAGCCTCCTGTCACCATTGAAGAAAGCAATCATTTGATTGACTTAGATTACAGAATTGCAGATGCCACCATTGAATTTTATCTTCTAGAAGTACATAATTGGTGTCAAGAAAAATTTGAAAAGAAGGTGGCCAATGACATACCTGTATGGGAGTCCAATTTTCCCAAGTATGTGGTTCCCATCACCCATCTTGCTCAGGATTTCATAAAGTTGTGTCAAATGCATTACATTCCTGATCAAAGGTGCATGGTCAACAAAGATAGTGAAGTCTTATTTTTTATAACTGCTGAATCAATCAATGACATGCTCCAGTTAAGCCATAATCCACAAGTAGTGTTATTGTCAATTGAAGACTTGACCCAGATGTATTTAGACCTAGATTTCCCTAGGAAGTTCCAAATTCTCTAGAACTTCATGCCCAATCATGTTGATCTTCCTACGGTGAATCCTCCTTATGATACCTTTGATTTTCCAGAAGGCTCCAGATAGGTCATTTCCATGCTATCATTTATTTTAGGTTATGTTAGTGATGAATTCACAGATGCCTCCATATTAGGCTTCCTCTCCACTTTGTCTCCTGGACAACAACCAAAGTTGGTCCTTTCCGCCAGATTCGACGGCGCCTATTCCTTTTCACATTTTTAAAATGATCGAACAATGCTCCAAAAGTATTTTGTGAAAAGAGTTGTTTTGAAAAACAGCCGCCCGATACGTGTCCAAAATGTATTGCATCGCATCACTTCAGCCCAAAACCGTTTACTGCTAAAAAATAATGCGAAAACCATTATGGTTTCTCCTTCAAGCGCAAACCGCTCCCGCCCAACCTGCAATAAATGATATTGAAATGTGATTAGGCTTATGTTTAATACATTAAAACTTAACGTTTTTCATTACATTTCACCCATTTGCACAGTAAACCATTGAGAACCCGTTCTAGAGCTTCCCTTCACCATTTTGGAAGCTGTTTCTGAAAAAGTTTGCCATTTGAACGACCATTTTACTCTGAAATTCATTCCTGAGAACCTCCATCACCTCTGATAGCCAAATTCACCTAAATTGAAGATTGTGATGCAGATGTAAACTTCATCAACCGCAAATTACACCTTTCAGGTATTTTTCCATCAATCCTACCTATAAAATATTCAATTACAAAGGAAAATATACCATTTGGACAGCCATTTCCTTAAAATAGCTAAATTTTCCATCTGTGAAGTGTAAAAACCTCCAAAATACAAGGGAAACCTTGTCAAATTTTCCCCAGAATCCACATTTTCATTTTAGCAGGTTTTTATCCATTCTAGAGATCATTTTTACTGTTGAAGTTGATCTAGAAGACCTTCTGCATACAGTCAACCTCTTCTATCACCTTAAAACCCTACCTAGAGTCTCAAATTTCCAAAAAAACTCTTCAATTGTCCAGGTATTTGAAAAAGAACTTAGAAAACTGTTTAGTATTGCTCTGTTCATTTAAAATAACCAAAAAACAATTAAACCCCAAAACTGGAGGTCCTAAATCACAGAAGCCTACCTCCAGCAAGCTTCCAAATCCCAAACCTCCTATAATTAATAAACCGACTCCTGTTTTAACTACTGACTCTACTGAAGTGGTCAGACCATTACAGCCTCCTGTCATCATTGAAGAAATCAATCCTTTGATTGAATTAGCTCAAAAAATCGCAGATGCCACCCTTGAATTTGATCTTCTAGAAGTACATAATTGGTGTCAAGAAAAATTTGAAAAGAAAGTGGCTAATGACATACCTGTATGGGAGTCCAATTTGCCCAAGTATGTGGTTTCCATCACCCATCCTGCTCAGGATTTCATAAGGTTGTGTCAAATGAATTACATTCCTGATCAAAGGTGCATGGTCAACAAAGATAGTGAAGTCTTATTTTTTATAACTGCTGAACAATCAATGACATGCTCTAGTTAAGCCATAATCCACAAGCAGTATCATTTTCAATAGAAGACTTGACCCAAATGTATTTAGACCTAGATTTCCCTAGGAAGTTCCAAATTCTCTAGAACTTCATGCTCAATCATGTTGATCTTCCTAAGGTGAATCCTCCTTATGATACCTTTGATTTTCCAGAAGGCTCCAGATAGGTCAGTTCCATGCTATCATTTATTTTAGGTTATGTCAGTGATGAATTCACAGATGCCTCCATTTTAGGCTTCCTCTCCACTTTGTCTCCTGGATAGCAACCAAAGTTGGTCTTTGATTTCGCTAAATTTATTGCTGACAATATTCATTATCAACTGATAAAATTGTCTGATGAAGGAGTGTTCAGATATACTTCATATCTGTTACATCTCTTCTTGTTATTTCAAGAATATAATTGTCCCTTTGCAGTATAGAAGATGGATATGGAGGGAAAACCACTTTCAGTAATATTTTGGACCTCTCTTTTAAGAAAGAATAGCAGTGAGTACAGTTATAGTGATTTCAATGACCTATTTATCAGACCTGCTATCAGTTTGTTAGATAAATCAGAACCACCAAGAATAAATGAAGATATCAAAAGGATTTTATAGTTGTCTGAAAACTGTAAAGTAGGTGATTGGTATTTGTACAAAAATCACACTGAGATTAGAATATATGGTGCAATCTTGGCCCCATACAAATTGCCAAAGTTTTTGACCACCAGGATTTTTTCTCTAGAGTACATAAGGCAGATTTTGAATGCTGATGCAGTAAATTTTATAGCATTTAAAAAGAAGGCCCAATTTAAATTAAGAAGTCAAATTGGCTCTTTCATTGTAAACAACAGAGATGCCTTAAAGTAAGTATCTAGCAAGATATTAGTATTCAAGTTTCAGGAAAGTTTTTATTGGAACTATGACCCTCAGGGTATTATAAGCAATCTCAGAATTAAAAGAAAATTCCCTCCATTTCTCCATGAATCAAAGCCAATAATTGAGAAATATGCCAATCAGTTCGAATGGGTGGCCAATACCTTAATTGATGATGATCAAAATAAGAAGCTAGACAATTTGAACAGTACACAGGTGGTTACAGTTGACCAAACAGCAGAAGTATCAAACAAAAGACCAAGGAAGGAAGAAGGATATTTGGTCGAAACAATCATTGAAAACAAATTCAAGACAATATACAGTAAAAAGGCCAAAATGAATATTTTATAAAAATAAAGAGTCATAGATGTGGATGATATTAATAAGAAGCAGACAAATGATGAAGCCACCATCATTGTGAATGAGACACTCAGAAAAATTCAAAATGAACAGGTACAAGCATAGGGTAAAGGCAAGGAGATGATTGAAATGGAAATGGATACAAAAGCTCCCTCTTCTTCTTCTAAAAAATTGAAGAAACTGATTCTGATATTTAGAAGAGGTTCAAGCTAATCAGAGAGAAAAATGAAGAAATAAAAAATGAAGTTTATTCTAAACTTCTCAAGGAAAAACCAGGAGATAAGGACAGATTAGTAACTGCATTTGATTACTCAACCAACCAAATGATCATGTATTTTCTCCAACCAGTGGTAGCACATCCAAAATCACCTTCAGACTAAAAAAAGACAGAATTTGCAGTAAATGCTGATACTATTCATGATCTAGATCAGATATAATTTCACAGAAGTGCATCATAAATGTTATATTCAAAAGCAGTAAGCAAAACAATGAGTGCCACTATGCTCCAAAATACTGTATCCAACTTGAGAACTCAAATTAATTTGGATAAAGCATCTTTACATGCCAAGGATTTGAAAATAAAATCCTTAGAAGATTTGGTAATTGAGTCTGGAGCAGATCCTTCTAATACTGAAGCTGCTAAGAAGTTAATAAGACAGAAGAATGATGATATTACAGCCTTATGAAAGAAGCTCAAATTACCACTGAGTGAGCACCCTCAAACAAAAGAAGTTCTTCAGGAAAAGACAGAAACAGAAGAAAATATGCAACTTGTTTTGAAAATGACAGCCCAGATAAAAAATATGGAAACTCAAATATAAGCTCTTATGCAAGAAATTGAAAATTTGAAGAAAACTCAGCAAGTTTCCATTCCTACAGTTATTCCAACTGTAAGTACAGTTGTTCCCTCAACATTGGCAGAACATTTGGCCTCGAAAGGAGTATTGGCAACTGCAATGTCAACTACTTCTAGAGATATCTCTGCCACTTCTTCATGAACATCACAGGTAGATCCAACAAGGGAAACAACTGCCATAGTCAAAGCTATGGAAGATATGTCCATAAAATATAAAGAGATAATTAGTTTAAAAGGAACCATCATAAATCTGGAAACATCCAATAGAGATGCCTTAATCACTTCAAAAGGACATGAACAGAGGGCCAACAGATTGCATGAACAGGTTAAGATTCTTCAAAAGCAGGTAAATCTCATTGAGCAGGTTGCCTACATCAAAAATCAATTGTGGAAAAAAATAATTGAAGGCATTCACTCACAATGGCCTTCTATTCAGATAATATATGAGAAAAAATATTTGCTGCAAGCTTCTTTAGCAAAAATTGACAAAACCAAGAAAGAAATTTAAAATAAGCCACCACAAGCAGTTCAACTCATAGCATTTTTGAACAGCAAAAATAGGGAAGAATTAGAAGAGTTGAAAATTACTGACAGAACAGAGGCCATCCTTCAAATTAAGAAAGTCCTTAATAAAAGAAACATGATGAATAATTTGGAAGGCAGGTGGAAATATATGAACGTGGCTATCACCAGATTTGAGGCCAAATACACAGTACTGTCACAAGCAGGTTTACTAGATATTCATGCCTTGAATGAGAAGTTAATGCCACAAAAGGATTATGACAACAAAATCAGGGCATATGCCAAAGAGTATATAAATAAATCTTTACCTCAAGGGTCCCCTACTGGTAAAGTCATTTTGGAATATATTTAGAAAACTTATTCTTTTTGCAAAATGAGATCAAGCATATTTTTGTGGTTAAGCCCAATTTTGCAAAATATACAGAGACAGATGAAAGTTACAGGAAGTTAAAGAGCATGAAAATTCCCAGCGCAGAGCAATGACAAGAATTCACTGATTTACTATGAAAGTTTGCAGTTAAAGTAAATCAAGGTGAAAAATCAGTGGTCAAAGTGTATCAGTAGTAAAAGAGAATCAATAAAAACAAATGTTACTGTTGGTTATTCTTCAATTACAACAGTAAAATAGTGAAAAGAAAAGATAAAGAGTATCAAAACAGAACATAACGTAAAAGAGGAAAAGTGCACTACAAGCCATATTCCACAAGATAATGCCCCAAGTGCTAGCAATACTTCTAGCTAAACAAAAATCAGTTTAAGTAGATAAACTGTTCTATTTTTCTTGTAAAAGAGGACAGCTTGCCCATCTGTTTTGCAGTTGTCCCTTTTCTTATGTAATAATTCCTATTTTTTCTTGAGAAATTATCTCAAACTTTTGAGATATTTTGTAAGCAATTTATTTGTGTAAATACTTCATATTTTGAAGTATTCAGGGTGGAATAAAATCTGAAGATTAGTATAGACTTATTTTGTTGAAACATTGGGACTTTTTGTGAGTTAAATTGAAGCAGCAAGTTGGAAACTGAAGCAAAAGACATCATAGTTAAGGATTCATGAGATAAATAGATGAGTATAGTCTTTTCATGTTTTCATTGTGTATTTCTTTAATTTTCATTCATATATAATGTTTATTTTCCTTCTTAAATGATAAACTAGGAAAGTTATTACAGAATTAGTGTTAAAAAGCTCTCTGTATTTACTAGTTGTCATTATTTATGTTTTCTGCTGATTTCTAGACTAGAGAATTCTTAAATGCTCTTTAGTTTCGTTTGACCTCAGATTTCCCTCTTCCTTTCTGTGATCTAAGGATTCTTAATTTCCCTTAGTCCAGAATCACATCACTTCATCAAATTACCCTTTCAAACCCTCTCAAAGTTATCTAAATTTCCCTTATCATATTTGCATATTTTGACCTTGGTTTTTAAGTCTTGTTAGCTAGAGATTTGACTCCATTTCCCAATGGTTAGGTAGATATTCCTATGGTTTCCCTTGTAGTCGATTATTCCCACCAACATTCCAAAAAATCAAACCAAATTTTCCACTCATAGCTAGCCTAAAATCCATTACCTAAACAAAGCTAAATCATAAGGAGAGATCCCTCTCCGGAACTCAGGAAGGCTAGATCCTGAATTCTAAAAGAGGTTCTTGGCTACCCCTAGTTTTCTTAACTACAAAAGTCCTCATCCCACAACATGAGAATTACTAGGGTGATAACATACTAGCGACCATACTGGGGACTTAACCACTCTCCAGTTTTAAGTTTAATCTTGGAGGAAGATTTTTAAACATATATTTTCTACTTTAAGATTGAATTTAAAGGTTGTGGGTATTTACCTAATAAACATTCTGAATCTGAAGAAAGTCTATTACACTAGATCCAACCCTGATCCCAATCCTCCAGATATAGTAGACAATCCGGACCATATAGGAAAAAAGAAAAAGAAAATTGTTAGTTCAGAAACTGAAATACCTCTGAAAAGAGCTGATTCTTTACCCAAAGAATTAGTAAGCTTATCAGATATTGAATTTGACTTGAAGTTTGAAAAATCACTGTTTAGAACCAAGTCTGAAACTGATTTAAAGGAAATTGTTTTAGATCTTGTTTTTACTTCTTATGTGAGTGAAAAACACAAAATTATTTCAGTTCCTACTAAATCAGACAAAATTGAAAGTCAAAGTCCAGTAAAAAGCATAAGTGTCACAAAAATTAAAGACATTAAAGAAGCTGTTAAGTTAGCCAATTTTTTGTCTCAATTCAAACCTCCAGTTTCCCAACTATACACCACAGTCTTTCCAGCATCAGATTCTACTCTGTATGTTGCCACTTCATTTACAGATTCTACTGTCAGTTCACCTCAAGAGCCTATAAGTCCTGAGTTGCCTCTGCAGCATAGGATCATATATTCATCATATCCTCAATCCACTGCTAGTTCATCCATAGAACCATTTATCCCAGAGTTTCCCTTGCAACCTAAAGTAGTCTTTCCATCATTCCCTAAATCCACTATCATCACTACCACTATAAGCTCCAGCCGTACTATTTCTTTTTCATCCCCTTTATCAAGCTCTTCAAATACATCTTCTATTGTAACCAGCACTATCCCTTCCACTAATACTGTACCTCCCATTTTAGAAAAAATCTAAGCCATGGCAGCCATATATGCTCCCTTGGTCTTGCCTCAAAATCTCCATGACATGCCCCAAAATTATCAAAAAGATATCCCATTGTTTGATAATATTTCCCAAATTACTGCATAACAACATATCACTAGAATGAATGATTTTTGGGAAATTTATGAGATAGATGAATCTGATGTCCAAATGAGGTTGTTTGCACAAATTTTAATTGGAGAAGTGAAAACTTGGTTTAGGAATTTAGGTGCTGGTAGTATAGCAGACCTAGCTGCCTTTCACAAAGCTTTCCTAAATAAATGGGAAAAGAAGAAAAATCCTATGCAAATACTATCTGAGTTTGATTCTGTTAAGAGAGCCCCCAATGAATCTGTCCAAGATTTTTGCACCAGATACAACAGTGTTTACAACGCTATTCCTGCAGACCTTAAACCCACTCTGTATTTTGTGCTACTCAAATTCCCTGATTGTTTTGATGTAGACATGGCTTATCAACTTAGAGAAAGGGATGCAAACACCCTAGAACAAATGCAACAAAACGTTGTAGGTGTAGAAATCAACATCCTAGCCAAGAAAGCCAGAATGAGAAACCAGAGGAGGGTTACAATGAAAGAAGAAGTTTCACACTTAGATGGTAAATTTGATTTTATTACCAAAGCATTAGAAAAAGTAGTTGAGAGACTAGGTCACATCCAAATAAAACCAAAATGGGAGAATCAATCCCAAATTAGAAATCCCAACTACATTAAAAACAACAATCCTGGGAAAGTTAAGGAACCTTCCCCAGATCACAACATAAGACCCCCATTACAAGAAAAATTTGCAGAAATTTCAGAAAACAATGTTGAGGAGGATGAGGAAGACATCAACATAGTTATGGGGATTGATGAAAACAATACAATTTTCCTCACACAGGAGGACTAGGAGCTCTTTGAGCTACAACAATTCGAAGTGGAATCTGGTGAATCCTTCGATTATAAGGAAGGTTATGATTTTGAAATTAATGAAATTCATAGCCAATATAATCTTAGGAGCAAGAAAACCAATGAGTATACTACAAAAGACAATGCTCCAACCCAACAAAGTCAAAACAAAAAGAGTATTGATGCTCCTAAAACAAAAAAATTTCAGATTCTTCCTAGAGAAAATAAACAGAATTCAAACCCACCCAGTCCTAAAAAACAACAAAGTCCTAAGATTGTAGATATCACTGATGAGGTGGCTCAAACCTCCAAAGACACCCAAAAGGCTAATACCACAAAGGCCACCAATTCAATGACAATTTTTGATCCAAAAAAGAAACCAGTTGACCCAAAATCATCAAATCCTAAATATTCTGCTGAGAATCCCAAAACTGATAAAGCTTCTGCTAACCCTCAAACTATTCCTCAAAAAACAATTAAAGATAGCAGAAACCAAGAGACTCAAACAGAGGACAAAAGAAAATCTCAAACCAAAGGTAAAACTGTTGAAACACAAGAAAAATCATCACAAACCACAGTTCCAAAAGATGAAGTAATTCAAGCCATCAAAACTTGGTCAACATTTAACATGCAATCTGAAATATCGAAGTTCAAGATAGTTGTTCCCTTAGTTGAATTGGCTAAAAATTACTTGTATAGATCTATGATTTCTGAAGCATTGAATGTAAATGAAAATGAGGATACAATTAATATGAGTGAAGATAGGCCTGAATTAATCTTTGTTCCTAATGTATATGGTAAGCATTCAGATGGGTCAGTACCCCCATTTTATTTAAGTCTTACTGTACATGATCAATTATTACACAATGCTATGCTAGATACTCGAGCTTCCCATAACTTAATGCCTAGAGCAATAATGGAAACCCTGAATCTAGACATAACCAGGCCATATAAAGATCTATTTTCATTTGATTCATCTAAAGTTCAATGCATAGGGTTGATTAAAGATCTGTGTGTAAACCTAGTCCAATATCTTGGTAAAAACATGATCATGGATGTTGTGGTAGCTGATATCCCGCCAAAGTATGGCATGCTTCTTTCTCGCTCATGGGGAGAAAAGTTGCAGGGATCTCTACAACTTGACATGAGTTATGCTACTATCTTGGTATTTGGACAGCTCAAAAAGCATTACAGAGAAACCTTAATGAAGTACATGATCAGTAGTGTTGACAGACCCACCAATTACCCAATCTATTCAACTCCTACTGATCTGGACTCCTTTATTCTTAGTAACTCTGATCATGATAATAACCAAACTGAACTCACTGATAAAAAACTTAAAATAATGGATGATTACATTGGTCATGAAGCTTTATGGCATTTAGATTTTTATGGATCTATTAATAAATTTGGAGCTAGAGCTGGCGTATGGATTATGAACATTGAAACAAGCCATTCTGAAGGACATGCCTTTAGATTGAAATTCAAGTGCACTAATAACATGGCTGAATATGAAGCTTTAATCTTAGGTTTGCAAATTATTAGAAAATTGGGAGGGCAAAGAATAATGGTCATGGGAGATTCTAAGTTAGTCATCAAGCAAATAAACGTAGAATACTCTGTTCACAATCCCAGACTAGCCAGGTACAGGGACAGAGCAACAGATTTAGTTAAAGATTTGTTAGAAAGCAAGTTTGCTATCATCCCTCGAAAACAGAACATACAGGCCCATTGTTTAGAAACCTTTGCCAGTAGTTGTAAATTTCCATTTTCACCATTACAGAAATACACTACTAAACTCAAACACAGACCTACTATCCCGGATATTGTGAAATTTTGGCAAATTTTCTGAGAAGATGAGCAAATCTATCACTTTTTGAACAATGAGCAAGAGTTTTAAAATTTCCAAATTGATAATGATTGCAATATATATTCACCTTGTAACATAGATTCAAATTCTAGTTAAATAGATGATTTATATAATTTGGATGTACATAATTTTGATAGACCTACTATATTTACTCAGAGTGACATAGATGAATTGGAAAAATTAGATATTGAGGAAATGATGGAAAATGAACTAGATTTGATTGATTTGAAGCATAATATTTTACCCAGAGGTTTGACTCCCCTAGAAGACTTATTTGATTCCAACGATGTGCCCAAAAAGCCAAAAATGGAACCAATTAGGTCTGATATAGAAGAGTATAACTTAGCGACAAATGAAAAGCCAAAGATGATCAAAATATCAAAATCCTTGTCATCAGAAGAAAAGGTTAAATACATAGAACTTTTGAAAGAATATCAAGATGTCTTTGCCTAGGGTTATGAAGATTTAAAAACTTACAATGAAGACATAATTCAACATAAGATTCCTTTAAAAGACAATCAAAAACCTTTTCAACAAAAACTAAGAAGGATTAATCCAATCTTGTTACTTTTAATCGAGAAAGAAGTTAAAAGAATGCTTGATGCACAAATAATCACACCAGTCAGGTATTCTCACTGGGTATCTAATCTAGTGCGTACCAGAAAGAAAACAGGAGAAATCCAATAGACTTCAGAAATCTTAATAAATCTTCTTTGAAAGACAATTACCCCTTGCCCAAAATGGATCACATTTTGCAGAGGGTGGTAGGTTCTTCAAGAATTTCTTTATTAGATGGTTTCTCTGGTTATAATCAAATTCTAGTTCATAAAGATGAGCAGACTAAAACTTCATTTACTACTCCTTGGGGCACTTTCATGTACGTGAAAATTCCTTTTGGATTAAAAAATGTAGGAGCTACTTTTCAGAGAGCAATGGATATTGCCTTTGCTAAAGATAGTCATGAATTTTTAGTTATTTATCTTGATGATATTACTGTCTTTTCAAAAACAAATGATGAAAACTTAGATCACCTGAGACAAGTCTTTATCAAATGTAGAAAATATGGTATATCCCTTAATCCTAAAAATACTCTTTTCGGACTAGAAGAAGGAAAACTGTTAGGTCACATAATCTCCAAAGAAGGCATTAGAATAGACCCTACAAGAATTGAAGCCATTTTAAACATTCAACCACCAAGGAACATAAAGGAACGTCAAGAATTCTTGGGTAAAATCAAAATTTTAAGAAGATTTATCTCTAATCTAGCTGAAATTATAAAAGATCTCAATAATATGCTTAAAAATGACTCTACAATAAAATGGACAATAAAGGCCAAACAATATTTTGAATCTATTAAACAAGCCTTAACAAAAGCACCAGTCCTCATCAGCCCAGATTATACAAAATATTTCATAATCTTTTCCTTTGCATCTGAACACACCATAGCTGCAATTCTTCTGCAGAAAAATAATCAAGGTTTTGAACAGCCAATTTCATTCTTTAGTAAAGCCCTCAGAGATGCACCTCTGAAGTATAATATAATGGAAAAAAAGGATTTGGCCCTAGTTAAAACCATCAAGGATTTCAGAGTGTATATACTTCATTCACACATCATTGCATATGTCCCCAATGCAGTAATTAAAGATATTTTGACACAAGATGGACCTGATAGTAGGAGAGGAAAGTGGATAGCTACAATCCTTGAATACGATCTGGAAATCAAAACAACAAAGCTCATTAATGGACATGGTTTAGCTAGATTGATGGCTAAATCAAATTGTAATGCTTTAGATATTAATTTCATTGCACAAATATATGACCAGGAGGAGATGGCGACTCCATTGATCAGTGAGACCTATCTAGACTCACCATGGTACTCTGATATTATATTTGCACTAACACATTTACAAGCTCCTCCTGGGCTAACAAAAACCAAAGAAAGATTCATCAAACATAAAGAAATGACGTTTTGTATCTTAAATAATGCACTTTATTGGAAAGAAAATACTGGGATTTTACTAAATTGCTTATTAAAGTCTAAGGCTGACAAAATTCTTGAGGAATTTCATGCAGGTGACTGTGGAGGCCACCTATACTGGAAGAGTACAGCTGAAAAAATACCGAGAGTTAGTTTTTACTGGCCAACCTTATTCTCTGATGTTAAAAAAAATTTCACCTCATGCCATAAATGCCAAATTTTTGAAGGGAAAAAGAAACTGTTGCCTTTACCCCTTAAGCCTATATCCACTGAAAAACCATTTCAACTATGGGGGCTAGACTTCATAGGTGAAATCCATCCTCCCTCCTCAGGCCAACATAAATGGATTCTAACTGCTACAGATTACTTTACCAAGTGGATAGAAGCCATTCCAACTAGGTAAGCTACAGATTCAGTCATAATCTCATTTCTAGAAAGTAATATTTGGTCAATATTTGGATATCCCCATAAAATTATCACAGACAATGCTACTGCCTTCAAATCCAAGAAAATGATTACTTTCTGTCATAAATACCATATTACCTTAGGTAATTCCACTGCTTACTATCCCCAAGGTAATGGTTTAGCTGAGTCTTCAAAAAAAAGCTTAATCAACATCATCAAAAAACTACTCCAAGACAATAAAAAGACATGGAACTAAAATTTAGTCTATTCCCTATGGGCTGATAGGCTTACCACAAAAAATTCCATTGGAACTTCACCCTATCAGATTGTTTATGGAACAGATGCAGTTTTCCCTTCTTCCTTGGGTGTCCCAGTCATGAAGATTATCCAGGAGTCACAGGTGGAAACAAATGATATTCAATGAAGAATCAATGAAACCATACATCTCCAACAAACTAGAGAAGAAGTTTATGAAAAATCACAATTTTTACAAGATAAAATTAAAAAAAATTGATAAAAGGGTTAAAGAAGATGATTTTTTCATAGGAGATCAAGTTTTGAGATGGGATTCATGAAGAGAGGATAAAGGCAAACATGGAAAGTTTGACTTTCTATGGCAAAGACCCTATGTGATATATGGTTACAAAGGTAATAATTCCTTTTTCATCAGGAATTTGAATGGAACTGAACTTCAAGAAGGGCCAGTGAATGGTAGGATGCTGAAACACTACTATTCTTCAGAGTCACTCAACAGTTAGACTCATTTACTTTATCATTGTAAATATTCATAGTCACTGTGTAGATTGGATTGGATATTTTATCTACAAAGTTGAAGCCTGAAGAGAAGGCCCTAAGCTTTTTAGTATAAGATGTCATAAATATGAATTGTTGCAGAAAACAGAAGACATTTACAGGAGCACCAAAGTCAAAGATGAAGGCTACTGATCTCAGAGTTCTTGACATTCCACCAGGAAATTCCATCCCCAAATGAAGCCGATGTTAGTGACCTATAAATATAGGATTCATAATTTTGACTTGACTATTTGTAATCTTGTAAATATGCACATACTTTGCCTTCTGCAAGTTGTATTCTCATATTTTGTAAAAAATAAAAAAATAAATAAAAACATAGAAAAGCGAAAAGAGGGTAAAAGTCCTAAAAGAAAAATCAAAGGACTTAGAAAAAATAAAATACCCCAAAGAAAAAGATGAATAAAACATGAAAGTGTGCAATTCTAAATGCCACTACTTTTTACCTTTTGCAGTTGATTATCGCAGAGTGTCAATAAATTCCATAATCTGTGATGAGTTGAACAATTTAATCTTGACTTGTCACTTTTCAATTTCAAATGTTGTAGATAGAGAATAAAGAATTGTCATACAGTTTTACCATGACAAATTCAGTAGTTAGGTAGAGAATAAGTGAATCCAGCAGTTTAATCTAGATTCCTGGTTGAAATAAGTGTAGAATTAGATAGTTTTATTGATTTCTAAAAGAATAAATGCTGTAAAGGTTGCTAGCACAAATGCACCTAATAAAAATGGAAGGAAAAATGTTAGCGATAAATTGGGTAGGTAGAAGAAAGTGAGAAGCATCATTGTAAATATTATTCACCAGGGCTGAAAATAACTAACTTCCCTTTCCCATAGCCATTTATCATTCTAAACTATCAGTCAGAAAGGCTCAAGGCATTTCCTTGACTTCTGTTGGGACCGGACCCAAGGCTCTATGGCTGATTAGTTGAAAATGTTAAATGTCTATATTAATCCCTAAAATCACATCATTTACCATTCATCCGTTCATTTCCCTGAAAATCATAAGTAAAAACTTCATTTTTACTTAAAAGATACTCTAATTCCCATTTGACTAATTTCCCACATCATTTGAAAACATAAAACCCTCAAAATTTACATTTTATCCTCAGTTTAAGTGACGAAGTTATTATAATTGCAAATTTGCCTTTAAACTTCACTTTTCTTAGTTATATTTATGTATTTTGAGTATACATTGTCCCCTTGTCATATTAACTTTAACTTATTTAATAACTCCTTAGAAAAAAACCTTTTCCTATATTATATAATTCCCTTTTATAAAATAGTCCCAAAAACCCATTAATATAACTTTAACCAAAGTTATTTATCCCCACGTGTAAATAAAACCCACATTATATCCCCTTTGGCTAATAATATCATTATATAAATATCCCGCCCTTAATGTTTGTTAAATCAATTTGATTTGATTAACCATATAATAAAAATATATAAAAAATCATTAAACATGTTTCAATGTGTTTAAAACAAAAATAACACTCGAAGTTTAATTTAAACTAAACTTCACTAGACCCGTCCCTTTGTTTATATTTCCCTTTACCGACTCCCTTAACCCAAGGTTAAAATTATAACTTAATCCTACTACCCTGATATATATTCCATTACCACAGTCCTTAACCTTGGGTAAAGCCTTTATACCCCTCCCAACCATGTTTCCTATGTACAAAGCTTGTTTATATAAAAACTTTAACAAAATCCTCTGAGCCATCGGGTCTAATCTTAGCCGTTAGATCCTTATTAACCTTTTGATCCGATGCTTCTCATAAAACGCGATAATCTTATCTCCATTTTATCTCATTCCCTATCGCATAACATTATAGCCATCCGATCCTCAATGACTTTTCATCCAACGATCTGAAATAAACCCGATAAAACCATGACCCCATCCCCACCATTGTCTATTGGATCGAATTTCAGCCGCTGATCTCCCCTTTTTAAAATCAACGGTACAGATTAATAGCCCAGGCCCCATTGCATTTACCTCACAACTCTGCATCAGATACTGACCCTTTGCTCCTTTCCGCCAGATTCGACGGCACATATTCCTTTTCGCATTTTTAAAATGATTGAACAATGTTCCAAAAATATTTTGCGAAAAGAGTTGTTTTGAAAAACCGCCGCTCGATATGTGTCCAAAATGTATTGCATCGCATCACTTCAACCCAAAACCATTTACTGCTAAAAAATAATGCGAAAACCATTATGGTTTCTCCTTCAAGCGCACACCGCTCCCGCCCAACCTGCAATAAATGATATTGAAATGTGATTAGACTTACGTTTAATACATTAAACTTAATGTTTTTCATTACATTTCACCCATTTGCGCAGTAAACCATTGAGAACCCATTGTAGAGCTTCCCTTCACCATTTTCGAAGCTATTTCTGAAAAAGTTTGCCATTTGAACGACCATTTTACTCTGAAATTCATTCCTGAGAACCTCCATCACCTCTGATAGCCAAATTCACCTAAATTGAAGATTGTGATGCAGCTGTAAACTTCATCAACCGCAAATTACACCTTTCAGGTATTTTTCCGTCAATCCTACCTATAAAATATTCAACTACAAAGGAAAATATACCATTTGGACTACCATTTCCTTAAAATATCTAAATTTTCCATCTGTGAAGTGTAAAAACCTCCAAAATACAAGGGAAACCTTGTCAAATTTTCCCCAGAATCCACATTTTCATTTTAGTAGGTTTTTATCCATTCTAGAGATCATTTTCACTCTTGAAGTTGATCTAGAAGACCTTCTGCATACAGTCAACCTCTTCTATAACCTTAAAACCCTACCTAGAGTCTCAAATTTCCAAAAAAACTCTTCAATTGTCCCAGGTATATGAAAAAGAACTTATAAAACTGTTTAGTATTGCTCTGTTCATTTACAATAACCAAAAAACAAGTAACCCCCAAAACTGGAGGTCCTAAATCCCAGAAGCCTACCTCCAGCAAGCTTCCAAATCCCAAACCTCTTAGAATTAATAAACCTACTCCTGTTTTAACTGCTGATTCTACTAAAGTGGTCAGACCATTACAGCCTCCTGTCACCATTCAAGAAATCAATCCTTTGATTGACTTAGATTACAAAATTGTAGATGCCACCCTTGAATTTGATCTTCTAGAAGTACATAATTGGTGTCAAGAAAAAGTTGAAAAGAAAGTGGCTAATGAAATACCTGTATGGGAGTCCAATTTGCCCAAGTATGTGGTTTCCATCACCCATCCTGCTCAGGATTTCATAAGGTTGTGTCAAATGCATTACATTCCTGATCAAAGGTGCATGGTCAACAAAGATAGTGAAGTCTTATTTTTTATAACTGCTGAATCAATCAATGACATGCTCCAGTTAAGCCATAATCCACAAGCAGTATCATTTTCAATTGAAGACTTGACCTAGATGTATTTAGACCTAGATTTCCCTAGGAAGTTCCAAATTCTCCAGAACTTCATGCCCAATCATGTTGATCTTCCTAAGGTGAATCCTCCTTATGATACCTTTGATTTTCCAGAAGGGTCCAGACAGGTCATTTCCATGCTATCATTTATTTTAGGTTATGTCAGTGATGAATTCACAGATGCCTCCATTTTAGGCTTCCTCTCCACTTTGTCTCCTGGATAGAAACCAGAGTTGGTCTTTGATTTCGCTAAATTTATTGCTGACAATATTCATTATTAGCTGATAAAATTCCCTGATGAAGGAGTGTTCAGATATACTTCATATATGTTACATCTCTTCTTGTTATTTCAAGCAGATAATTTTCCCTTTGCAGTATAGAAGATGGATATGGAGGGAAAACCACTTTCAGTAATATTTTGGACCTCTCTTCTGAGAAAGAATAGCAGTGAGTACAGTTATAGTGATTTCAATGACCTATTTATCAGACCTGCTATCAGTTTGTTAAATAAATTAGAACCACCAAGAATAAATGAAGATATCAAAAGGATTTTACAGTTGTCTGAAAACTGTAAAGTAGGTGATTGGTATTTATACAAAAATCACACTGAGATTATAATATATGGTGCAATCTTGGCCCCATACAAATTGCCAAAGTTTTTGACCACCAGGATTTTTTCTCTAGAGTACATAAGGTAGATTTTGAATGTTGATGCAGTAAATTTTATAGCATCTAAAAAGAAGGCACAATTTAAATTAAGAATTCAAATTGGCTCTTTCATTGTAAACAACAGAGATGCCTTAAAGTAAGTATCTAGCAAGCTATTAGTATTCAAGTTTCAGGAAAGTTTTTATTGGAACTATGACCCTCAGGGTATTATAAGCAATCTCAGAATTAAAAGAAAATTGCCTCCATTTCTCCATGAATCAAAGCCAATAATTGAGAAATATGCAAATCAGTTGGAATGGGTGGCCAATACCTTAGTTGATGATGACCAGAATAAGTAGGCAGAAAATTTGAACAGTACACAGGTGGTTAGAGTGGACCAGCTAGCAGAAGTATCAAACAAAATACCAAGGAAGGAAGAAGGATATTTGGCCAAAACAATCATTGAAAACAAATTCAAGACAATATACAGTAAAAAGGCCAAAATGACTATTTTATAAAAATAAAGAGTCATAGATGTGGATGATATTAATAAGAAGCAAACAAATGATGAAGCCAACATAATTGTGAATGAGACACTCAGAGAAATTCAAAATGAACAGGTACAAACACAGGGTAAAGGCAAGGAGATGATTGAAATGGAAATGGATACAGAATCTCCCTCTTCTTCTTCTAAAAAACTGAAGAAACTGATTCTGATATTTAGAAGAGGTTCAAGCTAATCAGAGAGAAAAATGAAGAAATAAAAAATGACGTTTATTCTAAACTTCTCAAGGAAAAACCAGGAGATAAGGACAGATTAGTAACTGCATTTGATTACTCAACCAACCAAATGATCATGTCTTTTCTCAAACCAGTGGTAGCACATCCAAAATCACCTTCATACTACAAAAAGACAGAATTTGCAGTAAATGCTGATACTATTCATGAGCTAGATCAGATAGAATTTCACAGAAGAGCATCAGAAATGTTATATTCAAAAGTAGTAAGCAAAACAATGAGTGCCACTATGCTCCAAAAGACTGTATCCAACTTGCAAACTCAAATGAAGTTGGATAAAGCATCTTTACATGCCAAGGATTTGAGAATAAAATCCTTAGAAGATTTGGTAATTGAGTCTAGAGTAGATCATTCTAATACTGAAGCTACTAAGAAGTTAATAAGACAGAAGAATGATGATATTACAGCCTTAAGAAAGAAGCTCAAATTACCACTGAGTGAGCACCCTCAAACAAAAGAAGTTCTTCAGGAAAAGACAGAAAAAGAAGAAAATATGCAACTTGTTTTGAAAATGACAGCCCAGATAAAAAATATGGAAACTCAGATAGAAGCTCTTATGCAAGAAATTGAAAATTTGAAGAAAACTTAGCAAGTTTCCATTCCTACAGTTATTCCAATTGTAACTACAGATGTTCCCTCAACATTGGCAGAACATTTGGCCCTGAAAGGAGTATCGACAACTGTAGTGTCAATTAATTCTAAAGATATCTCTGCCACTTCTTCATCAACATCACATGTAGATCCAACAAGGGAAACAACTGCCATAGTCAAAGCTATGGAAGATATGTCCGCAAAAGATAAAGAGATAATCAGTTTAAAAGGCACCATCAGAAATATGGAAACATCCAATATAGATGCCTTAATCACTTCAAAAGGACATGAACAGAGGGCCAATAGATTGCAGGAACAGGTTAAGATTCTTCAAAAGCAAGTAAATCTCACTGAGCAGGTTGCCTACATCAAAAATCAATTGTGGACAAAAATCATTGAAGGCATTCACTTACAATGGCCTTCTATTCAGATAATATATGAGCAAAAAGATCTGCTACAAGCTGCCTTCGTAGAAATTGACAAAACCAAGAAATAAATTGAAAATAAGCCACCACAAGCAGTTCAACTCATAGCATTTTTGAACAGCAAAAACAGGGAAGAATTAGAAGAGTTGAAAATTACTAACAGAAAAGAGGTCATCCTTCAAATTAAGAAAGTCCTGAATAAAAGAAACATGACGAATAATTTGGAAGTCAGGTGCAAAGATATGAACATGGTTATCACCAAATTTGAGGCCAAATACACAGTACTGTCACAAGCAGGTTTACCAGATATTCATGCATTGAATGAGAAGTTAATGCCACAGAAGGACTATGACAACAAAATCAGGGCATATGCCAAAAAGCATATCAATAAACCTTTACCTCAAGGGTCCCCTACTAGTAAAGTCATTTTGGAATATTTTGAAAACTTATTCTTTTTGCAAAATGAGATCAAGCATATTTTTGTCGTTAAGCCCAATTTTGCAAAATATACAGAGACAGATGAAAGTTACAGGACGTTAAAGAGCATGAAAATTCCCAGCGTAGAGCAATGGAAAGAATTCACTGATTTACTATGAAAGTTTGTAGTTAAATTAAATCAAGGTGAAAAATCAGTGGTCAAAGTGTATCGGTAGTAAAATAGAACCAGTAAAAAAAAATGTTACTGTTGGTTATTCTTCAATTACAACAGTGAAATGGTGAAAAGAAGAGATAAAGAGTATCAGAACAGAACGTAAAAGAGGAAAAGTGCACTACAAGTCATCTTCCACAAGATAATGTCCCAAGTGCCAGCAATACTTCCAGCTAAACAAAAATCAATTTAAGTAGATAAACTGTTCTATTTTTCTTGTAAAAGAGAACAACTTGCCCATCTGTTTTGCAGCTGTCCCTTTTCTTATGTAATAATTCCTATTTTTTCTTGAGATATTCTCTCAAAATTTTGAGATATTTTGTAAGCAATTTATTCGTATAAATACTTCATCTTTCGAATTATTCAGGGTGGAATAAAATCTGAAGATTACTATAGACTTATTTTGTTGAAACATTGGGACTTTTTGTGAGTTAAATTGAAGTAGCAAGCTAGAAACTGAAGCAAAAGACATCATAGTTAAGGATTCATGAGATAGAAAGATGAGTACAGTATTTTCATGTTTTCATTGTGTATTTCTTTAAGTTTCATTCATATATCATATGTATTTTCCTTCTTAAATTATAAACTAGGAAAGTTATTACAGAATTAGTGTTAAAAAGCTCTCTGTATTTACTAGTTGTCATTATTTATGCTTTCTGCTGATTTCCAAACTAGAGAATTCTTAAATTCTCTTTAGTTTCGTTTGACTTCAGATTTCCCTCTTCCTTTCTATGATGTAAGGATTCTTAATTGCCCTTAGTCCAGAATCACATCAATTCATCAAATTAGCCTTTCAAACCCTCTGAAAGTTATCTAACTTGCCCTTAGCATATTTGCATCTTTTGACCTTGTTTTTCAAGTCTTGTTAGCTAGAAATTTAACTCCATTTCCCAATGGTTAGGTAGATCTTTCTATGGTTTCCCTTGTAGTCCTTTATTCCCACCAACATTCCAAAAAATCAAACCAAATTTTCCACTCATAGCTAGCCTAAAATCCATTACCTAAACAAAGCTAAATCATAAGGAGAGATCCCTCTCCAGAACTCAGGAAGGCTAGATCCTAAATTCTAAAAGAGGTTCTTGGTTACCCCTGGTTTTCTTAACTACAAAAATCCTCATCCCACAACCTGAGAATTAATAGGGTGATAACATACTAGCGACCATACTGGGGACTTAACCACTCTCCAGTTTTAAGTTTAATGTTGGAGGAAGATTTTTAAACATATATTTTCTAATTTAAGATTGAATTTAAAGGTTGTGGGTATTTACCCAATAAACATTCTGGCTCCCAAGAAAGTCTATTACACTAGATCCAACCCTGATCCCAATCCTCCAGATATAGTAGACAATCCGGACCAGATAGGAAAAAAGAAAAAGAAAATTGTTAGTTCAGAAACTAAAATAACTCTGAAAATAGTTGATTCTTTACCCAACGAATTAGTAAGCTTATCAGATATTGAATTTGACTTGAAGTTTGAAAAATCACAGTTTAGAACCAAGTTTGAAACTGTTTAAAGGAAATTGTTTTAGATCCTGTTTTTACTTCTTATGTGAGTGAAAAACACAAAATTATTTCAGTTCCTACTAAATCAGACAAAACTGAAAGTCAAAGTCCAGTAAAAAGGGTAAGTGTCACAAAAATTAAAGACATTGAAGAAGCTGTTAAGTTAGCCAATTTTTTGTCTCAATTCAAACCTCCAGTTTCCCAACTATACACCATAGTCTTTCCAGCATCAGGTTCTACTCTGTATGCTACCACTTCAGTTACAGATTCTACTGTCAGTTCACCTCAAGATCCTATAAGTCCTGAGTTGCCTCTTCAGCATAGGATCATATATTCATCATATCCTCAATCCACCACTAGTTTATCCACAGAACAATTTATCCCAGAGCTACCCTTGCATCCTAAAGTAGTCTTTCCATCATTCCATAAATCCACTATCATCACTACCACTATAAGCTCCAGCCATACTACTTCTTTTTTATCCCCTTTACCAAGCTCTTCAAATGCATCTCTATTGTAACCAACACTATCCCTTCCACTACTACTGTACCTCCCTATTTAGCAAAAATCCAAGCCATGGCAGCCAGATATTCTCCCTTGGTCTTACCTCAAAATCTCCATGACATGCCCCAAAATTATCAAAAATATATCCCATTGTTTGATAATATTTCCCAAATTACTGCAGAACAACATATCACTACAATGGATAATTTTTGGGAAATTTATGAGATAGATTAATCTGATGTCCAAATGTGGTTGTTTGCACAAAGCTTAATTGGAGAAGTGAAAACGTGGTTTAGGAATTTAGGTGCTGGTAGTATAGCAGACCTAGCTGCCTTTCACAGAGATTTCCTAAATAAATGGGAAAAGAATAAAAATCCTATGCAAATACTATCTGAGTTTGATGTTGTTAAGAGAGCCCCTAATGAATATGTCCAAGATTTTTTGCACCAGATACAACAGTGTTTACAACGCTATTCCTGCAGACCTTAAACCCACTCTGTATTCCATGCTACTCAAATTCCCTAATTGTTTTGATGTAGACATGGCTTATCAACTTAGAGAAATGGATGCAAACACCCTAGAACAAATGCAACAAAACGCTGTAGGTGTAGAAATCAACACCCTGGCCAAGAAAGCCAGAATGAGAAACGAGAGGAGGGTTACAATCAAAGAAGAAGCTTCACACTTAGATGGTAAATTTTATTTTATTACCAAAGCATTAGAAAAAGTAGTTGAGAGACTAGATCACATTGAAACAAAACCACAATGGGAGAATCAATCCCAAATTAGGAATCCCAACTACAGGAAAAACAACAATCCTGGGAAAGGTAAGGAACCTTCCCCAGATCATAATATAAGACCCCCATTAAAAGAAAACTTTGCAGAAAGTTTAGAAAACAATGTTGAGGAGGATGAGGAAGACATCAACATAGTTATGGGGATTGATGAAAACAATACAATTTTCCTCACACAGGAATACTAGGAACTCTTTGAGCTACAACGGTTCAAAGTGGAATCTGGTGAATCCTTCGATTATAAGCAAGGTTATGATTTTTCAATTAATTAAATTCATAGCCAATATAACCTTAGGAGCAAGAAAACCAATGAGCATACTACAAAAGACAATGCTCCAACCCAACAAAGTCAAAACAAAAAGAGTATTGATGCTCCTAAAACAAATTTTTTGCAGATTCTTCCTAGAGAAAATAAACAGAATTCAAACCCACCCAATCCTAAAAAACAACAAAGTCCTAAGATTGGAGATATCACTGATGAGGTGGCTCAAACCTCCAAAGATGCCCAAAAGGCTAATACCACAAAGGCCACCAATTCAATGACAATTTCTGATCCAAAAAAGAAACCAGTTGACCCAAAATCATCAAATCCTAAATCTTCTACTGAGAATCCCAAAACTAATAAAGCTTCTGATAACCCTCAAAATATTCCTCAAAAAACAATTAAAGATAGCAGAAACCAAGAGACTCAAACAGATGAAAAAAGAGAATCTCAAACCAACGGTAAAACTGTTGAAACACGAGAAAAATCATCACAAACCACAATTCCAAAAGATGAAGTAATTCAAGCCATCAAAACTCAGTCAACATTTAACATGCAATATGAAATATCCAAGTTAAAGATAGTTGTTCCCTTAGTTGAATTGGCTAAAAATGACTTGTATATATCTATGATTTTTGAAGCATTGAATTTAAATGAAAAATAGGATACAATTAATATGAGTGAAGAGAGGCCTAAATTAATCTTTGGTCCTAATGTAGATGGTAAGAATTTAGATGGGTCAGTACCCCCATTTTATTTAAGTCTTACTGTACATTATTATATATTACATAATGATATGCTAGATACTGGAGCTTCCCATAACTTAATGCCCAGAGCAATAATGGAAACACTGAATCTAGACATAACCAGGCCATATAAAGATCTATTTTCATTTGATTCATCTAAAGTTCAATGCATAGGGTTGATTAAAGATCTGTGTGTAAACCTAGTCCAATATCCTGGTAAAAGCATGATCATGGATGTTGTGGTAGCTGATATCCCGCCAAAGTATGACATGCTTCTTTCTCGATCATGGGGAGAAAAGTTGCAGGGATCTCTACAACTTGACATGAGTTATGCTACTATCTCGGTATTTTGACAACCCAAAAAGCTTTACAGAGAAACCTTAATGAAGTACATGATCAGTAGTGTTGACATACCCACCAATTACCCAATCTATTCAACTCCTACTGATCTGGACTCCTTTATTCTCAGTAACTATGATCATGATAATAACCAAACTGAACTCACTGATAAAAAACTTAAAATAATGGATGATTACATTGGTCATGAAGCTTTATGGCATTTCGATTTTGATGGATCTGTTAATAAATTTGGAGCTGGAGCTGGTGTTTGGATTACGAACATTGAAACAAGCCATTCTGAAGGACATGCCTTTAGATTGAACTTCAAGTGCACTAATAACATGGCTGAATATGAAGCTTTAATCTTAGGTTTGAAAATTATTAGAAAATTGGGAAGGCAAAGAATAATGGTCATGGGAGATTCTGAGTTAGTCATCAAGCAAATAAATGCAGAATACTCTATTCACAATCCCAGACTAGCCAGGTACAGGGACATAGCAACATATTTAGTTGAAGATTTGTTAGAAAGCAAGTTTGCTATCATCCCTTGAAAAGAGAACATACAGGCCCATTGTTTAGCAACCTTTGCCAGCAGTTGTAAATTTCCATTTTCACCATTACAGAAATACACTGCTGAAATCAAACACAGACCTACTGTCCCGGATATTGTGAAATATTGGCAAATTTTCTGAGAAGATGAGCAAATCTATCAATTTTTGAACAATGGGCAAGAGTTTCAAAATTTCCAAATTGATAATGATTGCAATATAGATTCACCTTGTAACATAGATTCAAATTCTGGTCAAATAGATGATTTAGATAATTTAGATGTACATAATTTTGATAGACCTACTATATTTACTCAGAGTGACATAGATGAATTGGAAAAAGTAAATATAGAGGAAATGATGGAAGATGAACCAGATTTGATTGATTTGAAGCATAATATTTTACCCAGAGGTTTTACTCCCCTAGAAGACTTATTTGATTCCAACGATGTGCCCAAAAAGCCAAAAATGGAACCAGTTAGGTCTGATATAGAAGAGTATAACTTAGGGACAGATGAAAATCCAAAGATGATCAAAATATCAAAATCCTTGTCATCAGAAGAAAAGGCTAAATACATAGAAATTTTGAAATAATATCAGGATTTCTTTGCCTGGGGTTACGAAGATTTAAAAACTTACAACGAAGACACAATTCAACATAAGATTCCTTTAAAATACAATCAAAAACCTTTTCAACAAAAACTAAGAATGATTAATCCAATCTTGTTACCTTTAATCGAGAAAGAAGTTAAAAGAATGTTTGATGCACAAATAATCACACCAGTCAGGTATTCTGATTGGGTATCTAATCTAGTGCCTACCAGAAAGAAAATAGGAGAAATCTGATTGTGTATAGACTTCAGAAATCTTAATAAAGCTTCTTTGAAAGACAATTACCCCTTGCCCAAAATGGATCACATTTTGCAGAGTGTGGCAGTTTCTTCAAGAATTTATTTATTAGATGGTTTCTCTGGCTAGAATCAAATTCTAGTTGATAAAGATGATCAGACTAAAACTTCATTTACTATTCCTTGGGGCACTTTCATGTACGTGAAAATGCCTTTTGGATTAAAAAATGTAGGAGCTACTTTTCAGAGAGCAATGGATATTGCCTTTGCTAAAGAGATTCATGAATTTTTAGTTATTTATCTTGATGATATTACTGTCTTTTCAAAAACAAATGATGAACACTTAGATCACCTAAGACAAGTCTTTATCAAATGTAGAAAATATGGCATATCCCTTAATCCTAAAAAGACTCTTTTCGGACTGGAAGAAAGAAAACTGTTAGGTCACATAATCTCCAAAGAAGGCATTAGAATAGACCCTGCAAGAATTTAAGCCATTTTAAACATTGAACCACCAAGGAACATATAGGAACTTCAAGCATTTTTGGGTAAAATCAATTTTTTAAGAAGATTTATCTCTAATATCGATGAAATTATAAAAGATCTCAATAATATGCTTAAAAATGACTCTACAATAAAATGGACAATAAAGGAAAAAAAATCTTTCTAATCTATTAAACAAGCCTTAACAAAAGCACTAGTCCTCATCAGCCCAGATTATACAAAAGATTTCATAATCTTTTCCTTTGCATCTGAACACACCATAGCTGCAGTTCTTTTGTAGAAAAATAATCAAGGTTTTGAACAGCCAATTGCATTATTTAGTAAAGTCCTCAGAGATGCACCTCTGAAGTATAATATAATGGAAAAATAGGCTTTAGCCCTGGTTAAAGCCATCAAGGATTTCAGAGTGTATATACTTCATTCACACATCATTGCATATGTCCCCAATGTAGTAATTAAAGATATTTTGACACAAGATGGATCTGATAGTAGGAGAGGAAAGTGGATAGCTACAATCCTTGAATACAATCTGGAAATCAAACCAACAAAGCTCATTAAAGGACATGGTTTAGCGCAGTTTAACGCAATTTAACCAAGGGTTCAACAAATTATGCAATTTTTCTTGTCAGACTTGGTTGTTTTAATTGTTCATCAATCTTGAGGAAATACTTTAATTAATTGGGTTCTTCTAGTTTTTCTCAGATTGATTCAATTCTTGCATTGTTTGGATCATGGTTGATATTCTAGGAATGGACACAAATGGAAGTGTGATGGTCTGCATAAAACCTTACTTATTTGGCACAAAAATAAAATATCCAAATCTGTCATATTCTAATTTAGCTAAACCATCTGGTTTAACAACTGCAAAAAATGGATTTCCTAGAATGCAATCTATTGGAATGTTTCCTATTGCAAATTGAACATTCAAGTAGTAATCTTCAAAGCATAATGTGGCTTTAGGAACTTCATATTGAAAATTGAATTCTTGTACCTGAGACTGAGCAACATGAAAATTATGGCCATACAATATCAACAATATAATGTTTTGCTCAACATTAAAATCTAGAAAGAAATTTTTTGTCTTGAGGACATTGATATCTGCTCCTGTATCTATTAATGCTGAAAGAGAAAAAATTTCATTCTAGATTTTAATGTTGAGCAAAACATGATATAATTGTTGATGTTGTATGGCCATAATTTTCATGCTACTCGGTTCAAGGTACTTTTCTGGCTTGGTTCCATATATTTCTACATTTGGGTTTTTCTGAGGAGAAATTTTTTCTTCTTTCATCTTTCCGTTTTCTATTTTCGAGACCTGTTATTTTAATTACACTATTTCTTTCTTTAATTTATGGATTTCTTGGCTAACATCATTAAGAGTAAGAGCCCTTTGTTTTGAATTTTGTTGATTTCTTTGAAAGTATTTTGTGTTGTTTTCATATGATGCATCTACAAAAAGGGCTTTTTAGGTAGTACCTTGTGAAGTTGAGCTCTAATTTTTTACCATTGTTTGTGAAAATGTCTCCATCAGCCTTTCCTTCATTTCTCTTGATGGAAGAATCTTGATACCTGAAAGAACCTTTGCTTCTTCATCATAAGTATGTGCCATACAATTTTTTTCTTTTTGTGCAGGTTCTTTTTCTTCTTTTGAGCTGTAATTTGTGTCTGACTATGGTATGTTGCAATGAGAATCTTTGGAACCTATAAATTTACATATTTCAGCATGCAAATTTATTTGATTATTTGATGACTTAGAGTCTGAAAAAATGAAACAAGAAGTTTATGAATAATCACAACATTTTTGTCCTAACATATGAACTTCTTCTCTGAAATGAATATCAGGACAGTTTTCTAATGTGTGATTCTTAGATCCACATCTATAGCACTGAATATGAATAAGAGGTTTCTTTTCTTCTCTCTGAGATTTTTCTTGTTGATATTTTTTTGCAAGATCTTTCGTTTTCTTTCCTTTATTTAGTTTTGAGCTTTCTCCTTGAGGACATTTGTTTGAAGTATGTCCTTGTTTCCCACATAGACAAGAGGTGAGATGGTTCCATGCTTCTTTCTTGTAAGTCTTGAGATGGATGTCTTTAGGATTATAATAGTGAGATTTTGGAATTTTCTTGTAGTATCCTTTTCTAGAATATTTTATGGGCTTAGAAGGCTATCTGAATATTTCTTTGTTTTTTATATTTGCCTTCATGATTTTTTTGTTCTTTTCTTATGTACAATAGGATCATCTAAAGATAATCCATACTTATTGCAAATTGATTTACTATCTGGCATTCTAGACAGTTTCTACAGGAATTTATTCACTTTCATGTTTGTATAGAGTCCTACTAAGGCTTTGGTAATGACATAGTAGATTTCTCCCCAACTATAAGATTCATATGGGGCCTGGAAGACTTCTTGGTTCTGTATGTAATATACAAATTTGAAAGGAAGTGTTGCTAAATACATTTGTTTCCATAGTAGATTCTTGGTGTCTTTAACTTCATAAATTATTTGCACCCAATCTCTATGTAAGTCTTCATATTGAGACATTTTCTTGCACTTGAGATTCACGAGAACCATTGCATATTTGTTTGAGATTTCAGTTTCTGTACAACACCAATGCTCAAGAATCATAGAAGTGAGTGCTCCTATCATATTATTCTGAGGTTTTCCTTCAGCAATATGTACAACATCACCTGCTTCATCTTTCACCACTTCTTCATCCATTTTGTCTACTATTGTTGGGGAATATTCCACTTCCTACCATCTCTGGAGGGTTCTATTAAAACATTGAATTAAAGTTTTACAAGATTCTACTTCATTATTACCTCTCATGCACATTAGCTTATATTCAATAAGCATATGATCTATCGTCTGTCTAATCTGTCCGCACTCATATTATCAATGTTACACTCTTTATGTGCCTCTGGATGGACGGTTTGTGATTATGGTATTCTTCCCTTTCCACTGAGGTATGGGGCAGGATATCTATTGTATTGACTCAGTAATGGTTCATAAATAGGCAAAAGATGGGGATAAGAGGATTCTAGTTTTTCATTAGTCTTTTCTTTAAGAAATAGAAAAGAGAATTTCTCTGTTGGTCTTTCAGCATGATGAATTTTAACATGATGGCTAAAGAGCATAGATGTAGAGATTATTTTTCATGAAATAGTTAGTTTCTCAAAGTGAGAAGACAAATCTTGGATACCTTCTTGTGTGGTAAGGAAGCCACAATCAACTCCTTTTTAAATTCTTTCAAATTGTTCATCTATTTTTTCAGTTTTTTATTTTGTTTCTCAAACAAAAAATTCTAATACAGATACATAATATTGTACATCAATCAAATTTCTATTTACAAAATTTACAAATACTTGAATGGAATCAAGTTGTTCTTGTTGTTCACTAGTATTTTCTCAATTTATTTCTAGTTCTTTCAAAGCAGTATTTGTCCAATTAACTTGCTCACTAACCCTTTGTATTCTTCCATCTATCCTAATGGTTGTTTCATATTTTAATACTAAAGGGATTCATTTAGCTACCTTTCTTGATTCTTCCAGAATTATTCCTTTATATGGGGGAAAAGTAGAACTAGATTCCAACTTGCTACCATCACAAGCTATCCATTAGTGTTTTTTTTGAAGATTCTGCAGTCATCATTTGGATATCCATTCTTTGTTCTTGTTTCTTCTTTCCATTTGATTGACAGAGAAATTTTTTCTTTTGGAAATGTGTTCAAATTAAATTCTTTAGTATCTGGATGAGTAAATAGATCTCGATTTAGAATTTTCTTCATCCACTATGTATCAACTTTATAATTTGGGCATCCTTCCATAGTTGAAAAAAATTTAAAGATTTCTCGCTTGAAAGGTCTTTTACAATATTCTGGGACAGGATTATGGAAACTACATGAGGGAATGAGATCATCCATTTGTTATAGATAGCCTAATCCATATTTGGACATTCTTGGAGGTCTCATCTTGCTGAACATATCCATCAATTTGGGATCTTCATTTTCTAAATATGGAAGTTCATGCATCATCATGCCAGAATCACGAGGGAAGGAAATATCACCAAATTTTTGGTTTGGATAGGAGTTGGAAAACAAAGCAGAGGTAGCTTCTCCTGTTCTTGGATTGTGATTTTGATGATTGACAAAATGGGCAAGTGATTTTATCTATACAAGAGTTTGGCATGCAGGGCATTTAATTTCTAAATTTGAAAAATTTAAAATTTGGGCTAACTCAAACAACTCAATATGAGAGAAATTTACAGATGCATTTGAAGAAGATGATGAGGTCACAAAAATTGTGGGGCATGATTCTCTGTATGCCTGATAGACATCTTCTATTATTTGGACATGAATGGTAGACCTTCTTGGAAATGACAGGATATCAGATGAAGGTCCTTCTTTGATATGTGCAAACGTTATATTTTGGATTTTTTTCGATTCTTGGCATATCTATAGTCCAACTTTCTAGGAATCTCAATTCTTCCCATTTTATTGTCTGGTGTTCTATTTTTTGGTTCTGAGCATTAGTAATAACATCTACACTAGCCTTCGAGTCTTGACTAGGGGAATGTAAAACAACAAGATATAAAGTATTGGTATGACGGAAACAACCTCTGGTATGTATATAAATGTTTTTTCTTTTCTTCTTCATATCAAACCTTGAGGTTTTAATTTGCAGCTACAGAATTTCTTTGATACATTCATCATATACATAGACAGAGAAGTTAGTATAACAGTCAAACCAAACTGGACCATTGGAGAGTGGAGCAACAATTCTGCGAAGAAGAGAATATGTATACTTATGAGTAGGATCTCTTATAGTGGCTAAGACAAATTTTTAAGACCTTGATGAGTCAAATTAGGTATTCTCACCCTTATACATCCAAGATGAATATATGATGTATTATTGCGACGAACTTCTTTTTGTAATTCTTTGGGGCTAAGTAATGGAATGGTCTGTATTGCTTTAGTAATCTCATGTATCTGACTAACACATTCCTTGACTGATACTCTTATTACTGCTTTTAGAAGAAATACAAAAAGATCGGAATAGACTTCAGAAGGATTAATGCTAGGGAGTTTCCATTTTGCACACAACTGAATTTCAATATTTCTAGTTCAACATATTTTATTTCAGAAGAAGATGCATAATGAAACAAATTATCCATATTAAATGATTCTTGCTTCTGTCTTCTACTTGAATTTCTCTTAAAGAAACATATCTTTGGTCGACATCCATTATAAAGTAAAAGAAGTTTTATAGTATTACCCAAAGAACTAGAAGTTATTGGCCCTGATACCATTTTGCAAGAAAAGGCTTCCTCCAATTTGCAATAAGAGGTTTCCTCTGACGGAGAATGAAGCTTGTTGTTGAAAAATTTATTGTTGATGAAATCCTTGGATCAAGATACACAAACTATTACATGAAATTGTACACGAACCTTAAAACAATTCCAACACAAACACATGCTCTTCAGATGGCCTCCCGCCTACGAGAGAAAATTGTGCTCCAAGAATCTAGGTGAACCTATGATGAACCTCAGATGAACCTCTCTCAATTAAAAGATAATTTGAACACAACAACGATAATAGAAACCAAAACAAAACTTATTCTTTTATTGATATTCAAAATGGATGATACAAATTGATGTATTACAAATAAGAAACTCAGGCTCAAACCAAATATTGACTACAAGGGAATTTACTGGGTATATTATCTTAAGACATGATAAAACTCAGAGGCTTCCTGGCCTTTTGCAGACTCTGTTTGCGAACTAGATTTCTTCAGAACCAAATAGACTCAATACCTATGAGAGTCTAGCCATTTTAGGTTCTCACAAGGATTATTCATCTTGATGTGCAGATTTCTCAGACTTTATGACTTATAAACATCTTTCGTGATGCAAGCAGATCGAACCTAGTTCGTAGATGCAGAGCAGGAAATTAATCTTGGCTCTCTAGAATCTTATAACTCTCTTAATTATCCAATGCCCCTAATGAGTCTTCATCCCCTTATTTATAAGAAATGTGGGGAGACCAAAAGCATCATTTCTTCTGACAAATTTTGTATAATGATTTATCGAGATTTGAGATGTGGATCAAATCACACCAAAAGTCAGAGAAGTGCTTTGAGTCTCAGGAATATTACAATAAAGTAACATACACAGAGGAGATTACTCGGGATCCCTCAGTACCCATTATTAAAGTGTTTTTTCATTGGACTTGTTTGAAGGTTCATGTACGAGTTCGTGTAAGAGTTCGTGTATCTCGATCCAAGGTTTCATTAAAAACAAGATTTTCAAAAACAAGCTTCCATTAGGGGAATTTTAAGGTCTAAAATGGGCCTCCTAAGGAAATTATAAAATAATAGTGGAAATAATAAAATAAGATTTGATTACATCATCAAATTTTAGAGGGAAAAAAGAAAAAATTGTTTTTTCAACTCATATTTTCAACTTATCTCCCAAAGTGTTTACTCAAATTTCGAGCCGCGGGAGTACTTTTTGGATGCAAAATTTAATTCCTCATCCAAGGAGTACCCATGCTGAATACCTTCAATGGATCCCACTACATGAAAAGTGAGAAATACATGAAAAACGTGATTTCAATCACCTTTTTTCATGTATTTCTCATTTTTCATGTAGAGGGGTCTATAAAAAGTATGTAACATGGTACTCATTAGATGAGGAATTAAATTTTGCATCCAACGAGTACTCCCGCTAGAAATTTGAGTAAAAAAATTTGGATATAAATTGGAAGTATGAGTTGAAAAAGTTATTTTATTATTTTATTATTTTTCATTTTTTTTACCCTTTTACTTAAAAAATAGTGAATCATCCCCCATGGTTGACATCATCATCTTGAACCCTATTGGTTCTTATAAAATTTATTTTGGTTTTAATGATTTTTCTTAGGAGGCTCATTTTAGACCTCAAAATTCCCCTAATGATTCTCCGTCGGAGGAAGCCCATGCTTGGAAATTGGTATCAGAGCCAATAACGTCTGGTTATTTGGGTAATACTGTAAAAATTCTTTTACACTATAATGGATGTTGGTCGAAGATCTATTTCTTTCAGAGAAATTTGGGTAGAAGAACAAAAGCAAGAATCATTTAATATGGAGAATTTGTCTCATTTTGCATCTTCTACTGAAATAAACTTTGTTAAACTAGAAATAGTTGAAAGCCAACAATTTACAAAATGGAAACTGCCTAGCATTAATCCATCTGAATTCTATTATGTTTTTTTTGTATTTCATCTAAAAACAGTAAAAATAGTATCAATGAAGCAATGTGTTAGTTAGATACAAGAGAATGCTGAAGAAATACAAACCATTCCCTTAACCCCAAAGAATTACAAAAAGAATCTCGTCGGCATAATACATCATATATTCATCTTGGATGTATAAGGGTGGGAATATCATCTTTAAATCGTCAAGGTATCAATACGTTCATCTTAGCCACAATAAGAGATCTTAATCATAATAAGTATACATATTCCCTCCTTGGCATAATTGTTGGCCCTCTCTCCAATGGTCTGATTTCGTTTGACTATTATCCTAACTTCTCTGTCTATGTATATGATGAATTTATCAAAAACATTCTATAGCTGCAAATTAAAACTTCATAGTTTGATATGAAGAAGAAAAGAGTAAACATTTCTATACATACTAGAGGTTGTTTTCATCATAGCAATATTTTATATCTCGTTGTTTTACATTCCCCTTGTCAAGACTCTAAGACTAGTGTAGTTGTTATTACTGATGCTCAAAACCAAAAAAAAAGAACACCAGGCAATAAAAAGGGAAAAACTAAGCTTCCTAGAAAGCTAGAAAGTAGATATGCCCAAAATCCTAAAAATCCTAAATATAACGTCTCCACAAATCCAAGAAGGATCTTCATCTACTATCCTGTCATTTCTAAAAAGGTCTACCATTCCTGTCTAGAGAATAGAAGACTCCTTCCAGGCATATAGAGCATCACGCCCCCTACTTTCTGTGACCTCATCATCTTCTTCAAATGCATCTGTAAATTTCTCTCATATTGATTTGTTTGAGTTAGCCCAAATTTTTAGTTTTTTAGATTTAGAAATTAAATGCCCCGCATGCCAAACCCTTGTACAGATAAAATCACTTTCCCATTTCATCAGTCATTAAAATCACAATCCAAGAATAGAAGAATATCCCTCTGCTTTGTTGTCCAACTCCTATCCAAGCCCAAATGCAGTGATATTTACTTCCCTCATGATTTTGTCATGATGATGCATGAACTTCCATCTTTAGAAAATGAAGATCCCAGATTGATGGAGATGTTCAGCAATATGAGAAATCCAGTTATGCCCATATATGGATTAGGTGATCTAGAACAATTGGATGATCTCATTCCCTCATGTAGATTCCAGAATCCTGTCCCAGAAGATTGTAAAAGACTTTCCAAGCTAGAAATGTTTAAATTTTTCTCAATTATGGAACAATGCTCAAATTATAAAGTTGATACAAAGTGGATATGGCATGCTCCTAAATATGGCATGCTCCTTTAAAGGTCATGGGGTGCTAAACTCTAGGGTACCCTGCAAATGGATATGACTTATGCAACCATCCCTGTCTTTAGTCAACCAAGAAGACTATATAGGAAAATGCACATGAAATATATGGTTATTAGTTAAGAAAAACTAGACAAATCCCCTCTTTATTCTATTCACACAGATCTTGACTCATTCATTATTTACAATGATGAATATCTTAATGAGCAAGGAGAAGGAAATTAAAAACCACCAATAGAAAAAGAGGAAAGGAAAGAGTATCAAATAAAATAGTTTGCTAACTTAGAACATCACAACAAACATAATGAAGATCATAGGAGACAAACCAACTACCAACGCAGGGCTGATCATGACAAACAAAATAAAATTCAACATAGTAAAAACCTTGAGGAACAAAGTGAAAATGAATATAGTGAAGATCCTAAAATTAACATAGTGACAGCCACAATAAACAGGACAAAGAGGATAGAAATGACTTTAATAACAAATCTGAAATTGAACCTCTTTGGAGTATGAGTTTTGATGGGTCTTGTCGCAAAACTGGTTCAAGAGAAGGCATATGGGTGCATAACATAGAAAATAATCATGCAGAAGGTCACTCATATAAACTAAACTTTCAATGCACAATTAACATAGTTGAATATGAGGCTCTCCTCTTAGGATTGCAATTATTGAAAAAACTAGGAGCTAAGAGGTTAACTGTTCGTGGAGACTCAGAACTAATTATTAAACAAGTAAATGGAGAATATACTACCAAGCATCCAAGATTACAAGCATATAGAGATGATGTTGCTGACCTCTTGAAAACATTCACAGAATATGAGCTTAACTTTGTCTCTAGGAACCAAAAAATTCTTGCCAATGGTTTAGCATTTGCTACTAGTACATGTTAAAAACCTTATGAAAGCAAACAATACATAGTCCAAGTTAAATACAGACCAGCAATCCCTAATAATATCAAATATTGGTAAGTCTTTGAAGGAGATAAGCAAATAGAGGATTTCCTACAGTCCAAAAATGGGTTTGAAATGCCAAATTCAAACTTAGAGTATGAAGGAGATTGTCCTGCTGAGAAACAAACTTATGAAGAAGAGACTCCTAATCTTGATGATATACATATGTTAACTAAAGAACACCCACAGAAAACAGATTTGAGCACTAATTTAGAGCAAGAAGATTTTGAAGTGCTGCAGTCTAACACTGATAACTTGCCAAAGGGACTGGTGCCTCTGGAATAATTGTTTGACTTTAATGGTATTGCCAGAAATCCAAAAATGGAACCCACTGAAACTGAAATAGAAGAGTGCAATATAGGCAGTGAATTAAAACCCAAAATGATCAAACTGTATAAAACACTGGCAACTCGTATAAAACTAAAATACCTTGATCTTTTTAGAGAATTTTCTGACGTTTTTGCTTCGAGTTATGAGGACTTAAAATAATGTGATACAGAGATAATTCAGCATAAGATACCCCTCAAAGAAAACCAGAAACCTTTTAGACAGAAATTGCGCAGAATAAACCTTGTGCAATTACCCCTGGTTGAGAAAGAAATCAAGAAAATGTATGATGCTGGAATCATAATCCCAGTGAGATACTGAGAGTGGGTATCCAATATTGTATCTGTGAGGAAGAAAATGGGAGAAATAAGGCTTTGCATAGAATTTACAAACTTAAACTTAAACTTAAACTTTGCATGGATCATATATTATAGAGGGTAGTGGGTTCTAAGAGAATTTCTTTGCTAGATGGCTTTTCAGGATACAACCAAGTGCTGGTACATCCTGATGATCAACTTAAAACAACTTTCACTACACCTTGGGGCACTTTCATGTATGTGAAAATGCCTTTTCGTTTAATAAATGTTGGGGCCACATTCTAAAGAGCCATGGATATTTCTTTCTCAGAAGAGATAGGCTTATTCATTGTGATATATTTACATGACATCATATTCTATTCCAAAACAATTGAAGAACACCTTGCTCACCTAAGAAAAGTATTTGAGAAATGCAGAAAGTATGGTCTATCCTTAAAACCCAAGAAAAATCTATTTGGCCTCCAAGAAGGCAAACTTCTAGGCCATATCATATCTGAAGAGGGAATAAAGATAGACCCAAAAAGGATTAAAGGAATATTGGAAATCAATCACCCTAGAAATATCAAAGAACTGCAATCTTTCATTGGAAAGATTAATTTCTTGAGAAGGTTCATACCAAACCTTGCTGAACTCCTTAGAAACATAAAAAACATGCTAAAAAGGGAAACAGGAGTTGAATGGACCATTAAAGCAAAGAAATCCTTTGAACTGGTTAAACAAGCACTCACCCAAACACCGATTCTCATTAGCCCTGATTTAAAAAAATATTTCTTCATTTTCTCCTTTGCATCAGAACATACAGTTGCTGTTGTCCTACTTCAGAAAAACATAAAAGGACAAAAACAACCCATTGCATTTTTCAGCAAGGTATTAAGAGATGCACCCCTGAAATACAACATAAAGGAAAAACATACTTTTTCCTTGATCAAAGCACTAAAATATTTCAGAGTTTACATTTTACACTCACACATCATTGCCTTTGTTCCACACACAGTTGTCAAAGAAATTTTAACACTAGATCCTGATGGCAAAAGAGGAAAGTGGATTGTTGTTATATTAGAATATGATTTAGAAATCAGACCCACTAAATTGATTAAAGGACAAAGACTTGCAAAATCTATGGATGAATCAAATCTCAAATCCTTAGATATGAATATGGTTGATGTTTTAGAAGAACAAGAAGAATGCACAACCCCTCATGTTGAAGAAGTATTGCTGCATTCACTTTGGTATGCTGATATTTTATATTCGCTTTTCTATCTTAATGTTCCTCCTAGTTTATCTAAGACAAAGGCAAGATTCTTGAATTTAAAAGCTATAAATTACTGCACTATAGATAAGTGGTTATATTGGAAAAATGCTAGTGGTGTATTGCTTAAATGTTTGCCTGAGAATGATGCAGAGAAGATCAAGCATGAGTTTCATAAAGGGGAATGTGGAGGCCACCTCTATTGGAAAACAACTGTTAACAAAATTCTTAGAGATGGTTATTATTGGCCCACCCTCTTCCAAGACATCCATAAATTGGTAGTTTCCTACCAAAAATGTCAAATATTTGAAGGCAAAAGAAAACTCTTATCCTTACCTTTGCATCCTATTTCTATTGATGCTCCTTTTCAACAGTGGGGCCTAGACTTCATTGGGGAAATCCATCCTTCTTCATCTACCCAACATAAGTTGATTCTCACAACAACTAATTACTTTACAAAATGGATAGAGGCCATCCCCTCTAGAACTGCCATTGATATAGTCATCATTAAATTTCTTGAAAAACATATTTTGTCTAGATTTGGTTGTCCTAGAAAGATTATCACTGACAATGTTGCTACCTTTAGATCCAAGAGGATGGTAGACTTTTGCCACAAATATCAGATCACATTAGGTCATTCCACAGCATATTACCCTCAAGGTAATGGGTTAGCAGAATCCTCAAACAAAATTTTGCTAAACATCATCAAAATTTTTCTAGAGGGAAATCAAAAATCATGGCACAATAAGATAGTACATGCATTATGGGCAGACAGGTTAACATGCAAGAAATCAGTTAGAATGTCTCCCTATCAGCTAGTTTATGGAGCAAATGCAATTTTTCGAACAAGCTTAAGAGTGCCAGTCATGAAGCTGATCCATGAAGTATAGTCTGAAGAAGATGACATGATAAGAAGATAAATCAGATGTTGCAACAAACCAGAGAGGAAGTCTATAATAGAACACAACTAGTGCAAGAAAACATCACGAAGCTATTTGATAAAAGGACAAAAGCAAATGATTTCAACATCCATGACAAAGTGCTCAAATGGGACTCAAGAAGAGAAGACAAGGCAAATCATGGTAAGTTTGAAAATATGTGGAAAGGTCTCTACATCATCCATTCTTTCAGAGGCAACAGTGTATTTTTCTTAAAGGAGATGGATGGAATATAACTTTTTGGAGGTCTTGTTAATGGCAAAATGCTCAAACATTATTTCCATGAGTGATGCCAAGTTTAAAACTTTATCCATTGTATATAACATTGTTTAAAGAAAATATCAAAAAAATAAATACAAAAATATAAAAACAAAGAAAAAGAGCACAGAAAAAGAAAAGGTCAACCCCATACCAAAAAAGTGTAAGTTCTAAAAGTGTGCAAGTCCAAATGCCACTACTTAAGCGGAGAAGCCTTATTCAGTCATATAGTTTAACCATGACTGAGTAAAATTTAAATTTCTGCTAATAGGTTAGTGAATGAAGATTTTCCAAACTGTCTAAGCTTGGCTTATCAGTAGATTAGATTAGTTTGGATTAGGAAAATAAAAATTGGTTCCAAAGCACAAAATCTAAACCAAGAAAGGAGAGAGGGACAAAAAGCAAATTCCATATTTCAGCCCTCAAAATTTTGTGTTAAATTTCTGCAAAATAAATTATGTATGCAGACTCGTACAAATTATCACTGCTCATAACAAATCAGACTATCCAATCCTAATTTGGTTATGTTTTCAATTTTTTGTTTTAGAATAGAGAATGAAAATCTGTCATACAACTTAATCTTGACAGATAGTTTGAATAGGTAGAGAAATAAATGAGTTCATCAGTTTAATATGAACTCTTGGATGATATAAGTGTAGAATTTGTTAGTTTCCTATTTTCAAAATAAAATGATGTCAAGGGTTGGCTAATTCAAATGCACACAATGAAGAAAAAATGTTAGAACAAGTAGGATGGGTATGTAGAAATTGAGTTGGGATTAACCATGTTATGATTCATATACTGAAAGATCACTTCTTCAAAACAACAAGTCATCAAGTTATAAAGGAGTTCTGTCAAGGTGCAAATCAAGGCACTAGTCTACTTCTTCCAGATAATTGATCTCTGAGGTTCTTGACACCTCCTAAAGGAGCTGCCCTCCCCAGCTGGAGTCACTATTATCCTCCTATATTAAAACCCACCCTTTTTATAAATATAGGCCTTAAGCCCCTCTCCACTTAATCCCTAGCCCCTTCACTCCCATTTAACCCCAACCTTCCACTACTCTCTTAAGCCCCTTTCCTTCTCAGCCTCTGGTCTTCGTTACCCCCACAGGACCATTCCCTCCACCTATTCTTAAGCCCCTTCCCCCATATAACTACATCTTCACCCTTTCATTTTATTTACCCCCCCCTCCCCCCGCAAACCTTATTAAGACCCCATTTAAACCCTTCATTATATATTTCGAGCCCCTCTCTCCAGTAACTCCGCCGCCCATTCACCTTATGCCATCTATCCACAGGGTCCCATCTTCCCAAACTTGCACCCCGCTCCCGAACTCTGTCCGTATCATCGATCTCGCTCCTCGAGATCTGACAGTCCAGATCCCATATCGCTCAGAATTTTGCGATGGGTTTTAATAACCCCTAACCCGCGTGAAATAGGCGGTATATACCCCGTCACGCATCGACTGCTCAGGGGAATCGTGCACGTTTCGTCCAAAACCACTTATCGCTCATCAACCGCGCGATAAACTACCCTAGTTTTCCGAAACCATTTTTCTTCCTCCTTGCGCAAAAATCATATTTATTCGCCCCTGTTTTAATTTTCCCATGGTTTTGCCTCTGGAACCATTCCCTTGCACTTCCTCCTCCTCTGCAAAACGCCTCCCGATAGCTGCAAACCCCAAAAAATTAGTTTTACCCCTCCTACAAGTTTTTAAATTAATGTTTTTTTTGTGTTTTTTTGCAGGTTTTAATGGCCAGGATGCCCAAAAATGCATCCCAATGGCCCAAAATAGGACAAGTGCAGCCCCGAATGGTGATCCAAGGGGTCTCATACAAATTTAAAGAAAAGGAGGCGAAGATTCAAGTCCTGCCACCACTGAAATCATGATCCTTGGTGAACATTCAACCCTCTAGCACATGAAGACCACCCCCCTGCACATAGACAAAGAAAACAAACAGTGAAAAGTGAATGAAATGAAGATTCGAAGGATTAATGGCCTAATCCTAAATCAAAGGATAAAAAATAGAGGATTAGCGATGAAGTCTGTGATTAAAGTATAAGAGTCAAAGGTTTAAAAGCAAAATATGAATAAACAAATAATCATAAAGCAGAATGAAGGATAAAGACAGTAAAGCAGATTATAAAAGTTAAATCAAGGTTCAAAATGCCTAAACAGGGTTTGATGATTAAAACAAAGGCAGGTCAACCTAAAGATAACTTCGAATGACTCAACAAAGGAGAAATTACTTCTCCAAAGACAAATTTGCCAACTACAACATATTTTATTTCAATAAAGGCATCAGGTAGTTATTACACAGTCAGAGATATTTTTGAAGCAGCTCAACAATTATTAAAAAGTTATTACAAAACCTTTAAAGTCAAAAATTTCAACTAAAATAACTCAGAAGTTAAGACAAAGTTATTATTCCAAAGTAACTCTTTCAGATATTTTTGCCTTGGGCCTTGCATGGTCTCAAAGGTAAAAAATCATTAACTCTGTAATAAATAACATTTAAACACCTTATTCTGGCCGCACCTTCTCATTTTGCATATAAATATTGCATGTGAGATTCATTTTAAATGTTGTTTACTTGATGGTTATTGGACTGATTTCTGTTGCTAAGCTAGTTGAGGAATGCTAGACTGAGTTGAAGGAAGCTCTGAGTTGCAGAGAGCTATTGTACATGGAGCATTGTAACTGGTTTGATCATCAATAATAAAAGCACATTCACAGGATCCTTGAGCTATGTCAATGGAGAAGTTTTCATAAATTGTCATTGTTTCCTCTTATGTTTTCCATTATGTCCATCTTTCTCTAATAAAGAAATAGAAGTTTTAGATTAGGATTGGTTGTTTCAGCACCCTTTTTCTATCTGTGTTCTTTATATTTATGTTTTCTTCTGCAAGGTCTAATTGGAAGATTCTTAATTTCCTTCCAGTTATATGTAACTTGTTGTCTTGGGAATGAATCAATAGAGTGAAACAAAGGAAATTTATGGTTAACCCATGTTCCTTTGAGTAAGACTTGAGATACTATTTTTAGGACCTTTCTTTAAAGTATGCTTATTAAAGTCTAAACCAGAGAGGTTTATGGTATAACTTTCTCTCTAGTCTGCCTTGAAATGTTGCTTTGAGGAGTCTTTTGAGAGTTTGTCAAAAGTAGAATAGATTATTTCTGTTTGATCTTAGACCATTCTCACTGTCATCTTACATGTTTTCTTTATCTGAAAGTAGTTCTTGAATTATTGCATTGTTGTCTTAGAGGTTTACTTAATAAATTTTTTCCAAAGAAGTCTATGGTTTGCCCTGTCCTTTGGCTTGCTCCAAATATTTACCTTAAAAGGCTTTTCTTGTCTAAGTAGAGCTAGAAGATTCTTAACTGACTATAGCTTTTCTGCCTTCACAACTTATTATTTTTTCATATCACAACCTAATCTAAGGAATCCATTTGATATAGTTAGCTTGCCATATGAATACCCTTGCAGAGTTGATGAACAATTAAATCCTCTTATGACTCCATAGCCCAATGCATTGATGCTTTCTCACAGTCTATTTGTTCAATTGAAACATTCCACCAATCGGTCACACCATTGATCCTTCAATCTATCATTTAATCCAACCAAAAAAACAACAAGTCTTTAGAACTTCATAACTAGCCTAAAATATTAAACAAAGAGAACAAAGATATATCAATTGAAAACACCTTTATAGAGAGATCCCTCTCTGAATCTAGGAAGGCTAGGTCCTAGGATTCCAAAGTGGTTCTGATGTGGCCCCTGTAGTGTTTTTTCTTGCCACTCTTGCAAATTACAGGGAGCGAACATAGTGGCGACCATACTAGAGAACACTGAGTAATAAACATTTCAAATTCACTCAAAACTCATAAAACCTCATTAGTTTAAAATGAATCAAGTATTGTCTAAGAATGGTGTCTAATTGATGATGGTGGACAACAATCAATCATAAAACAAGTAAAAACCTTCCACCTGGTGACTCCAATGATTTTCCATTGACTCCACTAGGAAACTTACTCTACCATCAAACATTAAACAATGCCCAGTCAAGAATAATTTGTGAGTTAAGTATCTCTTTTATAGTTTGGTTTGTGTCCTAAGACTGTTATATCTCTACAACCTTTCTAACTTGTTGGGTCCAAAATCCTAGCTTCTAGAAGAATCCATACTAGATCCCATCCTAACCCAAATCCTCTTGCAATATTTGACAATCCTGAAATCAATATTAGGAAATCTCCTGGACCCAAAGACTCAACTGTTAGCAGATCAATCCACAGAGAAAGTTCTGTGCCTGAGAACCTTATAGCCTTGCAAAAAACCCAAGTTGACTTACCCCATATAAGAAACTTATCCAGAACCAAGTCACAAAGTGGTATAGACCAAATAAACCTTGAGCCTGTAAACTCACAGCAAAGAAATAGTAGGGAAGCCTCCCCTTCCACTCCTCCTGATTTCCATTTTCTCCAAAACTTTGGCTTCTCTCATCCTAAATCTGCTCAAAATCACTTAGTTGGTCCAAGTACTTCAACTACACCCACCCATACATCCACTATTCAAACCACTCCACTTCATCACCTTCTTCCACTTTTTAACTCTCCATTGTTTCCAAAAGCTCATATCATGGAAACATGGTATGATCCCTTAGTCCTTCCTTTACCTCTATTTGCTCTACCATAGGACTATCAGTCCAAGATTCCATTATATGATTCTAGGAGTTATACTACAACTCAACAACATGTGGATAGAATAAATGACTACTTTGACAGACAAGAAATAGATGATGAAACTGCTAAACTTAGAATGTTAGCTCAAAGCTTAGGTGGAGAAGCAAGAAAATGGTTCAAAGGATTAACCCATAATAGTATTAATGATTTCCCCACTTTTCATCAACTATTCTTAAACAAATGGGAAGTCAAGAGAAATCCCCTTCAAATCCTATCAGAATACAATGACCTTAAAAGAAATGCTGGAGAGAGTGTCCAAGATTATTGCACTAGATTCAATAGTGTTTATAATGCACTCCCTCCACAAATGAAACCCCCACAAGGCTTAGCCTTAATGAAGTTTCATGAAGGATTTGACCTAGACATGTGTTATCAATTAAGGGAGAGAGAACCCCTCACATTAGAAGATATGTAGAAAGGGGAAGTAAGAGTAGAAGCTAACTTAAATGCTAGAAGGGATAGATTGAAAGAAGAGAAAAACGTTACCTACAAAGATGAAGCTGGACCCTCCACATCCAATTCCAAAATCGATAGTCTGGTTAGAACCATGGAAAGGATGATGGAGAGAATTAACATGAATGAGAGAGCCTATCCTAAATAAAACCAAATAAATCCTCAAAATAAAAATCAAAATCAGAACCAAAACTTTAGAAGGAATCCCCCTCAAATTAGACAAAGAGGCCCTGATCAACAAGTCAGACCTCCTTTCCAACAAAAATATGTTGATGAAGATGAGGGAGTGATTAAAGAAACATAGGGAGATCACATAAAGTTAATGGGAGTAAACAATGAGGACATTGTCTTCCTCACTGAAGAAGAACAAAGCATATTTACACCCTATGATGAAGAAAGCCCAGAATCTAAAGATTACAAACAAGGCTTTGAAAATGCTATAATGGAAGTACACAGACAATATGACCTTAGCAGTGAAAAGAATCAAGACGCTCCCAAAAAGAAAACCTCTGAAATTTCTGCTAGAAACAATTCTGAAAATATTTTTAAAAAGATAGAAGAAAACAACAAAACAATAGTTGAAAGTTCTGATAAAAAAAAAGGAAAAAACAGTCAAATTAAGGACATACATAGTGGTGACCAAAGTAGCACTAGAAACTCAGCTAATGCTCCTAGTAAAACTATTTTAATTGTTATTCATAATAAAAAATAACAAGCTGAATTTGCTGAGAAAACAATGACTAAGAAGGATGATCTAAACATTTTGAAATCTCAGATACCTTTCAGCATAGAGAGTGAAATTTCCAAAATCAATATTCCTGTCCCTCTTACTGAATTAGTCACTCAAGATGTATATAAAACCCAACTTTTAAGAGATTTAAATTTAGGAGAACAAATTGATTTTGTTAATGTAACTGATGACAAAGTTGAGCTTCTATTTGGACCAGAAGTAGAAGGGAATTTTCAAGAAGGAGGTGTCCCTCCCTTTTATGTCAGTCTAAACATCCATGATAAGATTTTGCACAATTCCATGCTTGACTCAGGATCCTCCCACAACCTTATGCCTAAAGTAGTGATGGAGAGACTTGGCCTTGAGATAACTAGACCTTACAAAGATTTGTACTCCTTTGATTCCAGCAGAGTTAAGTGTCTAGGCCTGATCAAAGATTTATGTGTCAACTTAGCGCAAATACCAACCAAAAGCTTAGTGATGGACATTGTAGTGGTTGAAATACCTCCTAAATATTGCATGCTCATTTCAAGGTCATGGGGTGGTAAACTCCAGGGTACCCTACAAATGGATATGACTTATGCAACCATCTCTGCCTTTAGTCAACCAAGAAGACTGTATAGGGAAACACACATGAAATCTATGGCTAGTAGTCAAGAAAAACCAGACAAATCCTCTCTTTATTCTATTCACACAGACCTTGATTCATTCATTATTTACAATGATGAATATCTTAATGAGCAAGGAGAAGGAGATGAAAAACCACCAATGGAAAAAGAGGAAAGGAAAGAGGATCAGCTAAAACAGTTTGCTAACTCAAAACATCACAGCAAACATAATCAAGATCATAGGCAACAAACCAACTACCAATGTAGGGTTGATCATGACAAACAAAATAAAACTCAACATAGTCAAAACCTTGAGGAACAAAGTAAAAATTAACATAGTGCAGATCCTAAAAACCAACATAGTGACAGCCACAATAAACAGGACAAAGAGGACATAAATGACTTTAATAACAAATATGAAATTGAACCTCTTTGGAGTATGAGTTTTGATGGGTCTTGTAGCAAAATTGGTTCAGGAGCAGGCATATGGGTGCATAACACAGAAAATAATAATGTAGAAGATCACTCATATAAACTAAACTTTCAATGCACAAATAACATAGCTGAATATGAGGCTCTCCTCTTAGAACTACAATTATTGAAAAAATTAGGAGCCAAGAGGATAACTATTCATGGAGACTCAGAACTGATTATTAAACAAGTAAATGGAGAATATATTACCAAGCATCCAAGATTACAAGCATATAGAGATGATTTTGTTTACCTCTTGAAAACATTCACAGAATATGAGCTTAACTTTGTCCCTAGGAACCAAAACATTCTTGCCAATGGTTTAGCATTTGCTGCTAGTACATGTCAAAAACCTTATGAAAGAAAACAATACATAGTCCAAGTTAGATACAGACCAGCAGTCCCTAATAATATCAAATATTGGCAAGTATTTGAAGGAGATAAGCAAATAGAGGATTTCCTATAGTCTAGAAATGGGTTTGAAATGCCAAATTCAGACTCAGAGTATGAAGGGGACTGTCCTGTTGAGGAACAAACTTATGAAGAAGAGACTCCTAATCTTTTTGATATAAATGTTGTTGATAAAACCAAGTGCTGGTACATCCTGATGATCAACTTAAAACAACTTTCACTACACCTTGGGGCATTTTCATGTATGTGAAAATGTCTTTTGGTTTAATGAATGCTGGGGCCAGATTCCAAAGAGTCATGGATATTTCTTTCTCAGATGAGATAGGCTTCTTCATTGTGATATATTTAGATGACATCATAGTCTATTCCAAAACAGATGAAGAACACCTTGCTCACCTAAGAAAATTCTTTGAGAAATGCAGAAAGTATGGTATAACCTTAAACCCCAAGAAAACTATATTTGGCCTCCAAGAAGGAAAACTTCTAGGCCATATCATATCTGAAGATGGAATACAGATAGATCCAAAAATGATTGAAGGAATATTGAAAATCAATCACCCTAGAAATATCAAAGAACTACAATCTTTCATTGGAAATATTAATTTCTTGAGAAGGTTCATACCAAACCTCACTGACCTCCTTAGAAACATAACAAACATGATAAAAAGGGAAACATGAATTAAATGGAACATTAAAGCAAAGAAATCCTTTGCACCGGTTAAACAAGTACTCACCCAAACACTGGATCTCATTAGCCCTAATTTTAAAAAAGATTTCTTCATTTTCTCCTTTGCATCAGAACATACGGTTGATGTTGTCCTACTTTAGAAAAACATAAAAGGACAAGAACAACCATTGCATTTTTCAGCAAGGCATTAAGAGATGCACCCCTAAAATACAACATAATGGAAAAATATGCTTTTGCCTTGATCAAAGCACTAAAAGATTTCAGAGTTTACATTTTACACTCGCACATCATTTCCTTTGTTCCACACATGCTTGTCAAAGACATTTTAACACAAGATCTTGATGGCAAAAGAGGAAAGTGGATTGTTGTTATATTATAATATGATTTAGAAATCAGACCCACTATATTGATTAAAGGACAAGGACTCGCAAAAATTATGGATGAATCAAATCTCAAAGCCTTAGATATGAATATGGTTGATGTTTTAGAAGAACAAAAAGAATGCACAACCCCTTATGTTGAAGAGGTATTGTTGAATTCACTTTGGTATGATGACATTTTATATGTGCTTTTCTATCTTAATGTTCCTCCTGGTTTATCTAAGACAAAGGAAACATTCTTGAAGTTAAAAGCTGTAAATTATTGTAGTACAGATAAGTGGTTATATTGGAAAGATGCTAGTGGTGTATTGCTTAAATGTTTGCCTGAGAGTGATGCAGAGAAGATCAAGCATGAGTTTCATGAAGGGGAATGTGGAGGTCACCTCTATTGGAAAACAATTGTCAACAAAATCCTTAGAGTTGGTTATTATTGGCCCACCCTCTTCCAAGACATCCATAAATTGGTAGTTCCTGCCACAAATGTCAAATCTTTGAAGGCAAAATAAAACTCTTATCCTTACCTTTGCATCCTATTTCTGTTGAAGTTCATTTTCAACAGTGGGGCCTAGAATTCATTGGGGAAATCAATCCTTCTTCATCTGCCAACATAAGTTAATCCTCACAGCAACTTATTACTTAACAAAATGGATAGAGGCCATCCCCTCTAGAATTGCCACTGATCTAGTCATCATTAAATTCCTTGAAAACCATATTTTTTCTAGATTTGGTTGTCCTAGAAAGTTTATCACTCACAATACTGCTGCCTTTAGATCCAAGAGGATGGTAGAATTTTTCCACAACTATCAGATCATATTGGGTCATTCCACAACATATTACCCTCAAGGTAATGGGCTGGCAGAATCCTCAAACAAAAGTTTGGTGAACATCATCAAAAAGTTGCTGGAGGGAAATAAAAAATCATGGCACAACAAGTTGGTACATCCATTATGGGCAGATAGGTTAACATGCAAGAAATCAATTGGAATGTCTCCCTATCAGCTAGTTTATGGAGCAAATGCAATTTTTCCAGCAAGCCTAGGAGTGCCAGTCATGAAGATGATCCAGGAAGTACAGTCTGAAGAAGATGACATGATAAGAAGGATAAATTAAACTATATAGTTCCAACAAACCAGAGAGGAAGTCCATAACAGAACACAGCTAGTGCAAGAAAACATCAAGAAGCTATTTGATAAAAGGACAAAAGTAAATGATTTCAACATTGGTGACAAAGTGCTCAAATGGGACTCAAGAAGAGAAGAAAAGGGAAAGCATGGTAAGTTTGAAAATATGTGGAAAGGTCCCTACATCATCCATTCTTCCAAAGGCAACAATTTATTTTTCTTACAAGAGATGGATGGAATAGAACTTTTTGGAAGTCCTATCAATGGTAGGATGCTCAAACATTTTTTTGATTAGTGATGCCAAGTTTAAAGCTTTATCCATTGTATATAACATTTTTTAAAGAAAAGATCAAAAAAATAAATAGAAAAATATAAAAACAAAGAAAAAGACGATAGAAAAAGAAAAGGTACAGCCCCATACCAAAAAAGAGTAAGTTCTGGAAGTGTGCAATCCAAATGACGCTACTTAAGGAGATAAGCCTTATTCAGTCATACAGCTTAACCATGACTAAGTAAATTTTAAATTTCTACTGATAGGTTTGTTACACCATTTTTTGGTCATCTAACCTATTATCATTAGATGGACCCAAGTACACCATGTAAGACCAATTTTACCCTAAGTAAAATTGCTTTCACTATGTTAAAACAGGAAACCCCAAAAGGAAATATTAAACAAACCTATATTTGTTTGATTTTCCTTATGGAATAATTAATTAAACCATAATTTAATTATTATTCCGAGTCATGTTTAACCCAAAATCAAAGAAATTAATTAGATAAACCTTTATTTATCTTATTATTTTCTAGGAATAATCATTTAAACCTTATTTAGATGATATTCCTTGTTAAATATGACCAAATCACCCATAAATAATTAAATAAATCACTATTTATTTAATTATCTTTCAGCCACTTCCTTAAATAATTAAATAAATCATTATTTATTTGATTATCTTCTAACCGCTTCCTTAAAAAGATAAATAAATCATTTATTTATTTATTTTTGACAAATTAAGGGATTTGACCCCAGTCAAATACCTTTTCCCTCCAACAAATATAATAAAATATTCCATAAAAAGTGGATCTAGATCTGGTTAACCCATGCACCAAGATCTAGAATGACCCAATATTTTGTTATAAATAGGAGGGTTTTTCCTACCATTCTTCACCTTTTGTTGCCTATTAGATCACTCTGGATCTATACACTTGGTCACCATTTTTTGCCATTTTGCTCCCTTTGAGCTCTACTCTTTGCATTGGGTTTTCTACATCAACTAGAGAGAGAAATCTTAGATCTGAAGTGCTGAGGACTTCCAAGAACCCATCCCACTGAGGGGAATTGGATACTCCTTCTGGTTTTCCTCCCAGGTGCCCTATTAATAAAAAAATTCTTTCAAAAACATTCTTGTCTTGTCTATTGGTATATGGAGCAAACCCTTATTTTTCTGCTTAATGTCTTTCCATACATAGATCTGGTTTTTTGCAGCTCTTTTCTGTCTAACTAATCATAGATCTGAAGATATTGGCAGCCACTTTTGTTGTTAGGGCTATTAGTTATGCGTAGTTAAAGTGGTCCTTTTTCGTACACTTCGACAAAGGATTCATACTAACAAATGGCGACTCCACACGGGTTTTAAATTACGACCGTTGTCGTTTTTCATATTCCTGCATATCCAGCTACTTCAGACCCTAGGGTTTCTTTTCAACTGCTTATTTTTCCTATTTTTATGTTGTTTTTCTCACATAAAACCCTAAAACATTAAAATTTCTAACTTCCGTGTGTTTCTAGCCCTATTGCGCAGGTGTTTATTATTACAATTTAAATTACTAACCGAGACGACAACTTTCTCGAAAAATCACTTGCCATTTAGACAACCGAAACAAGCGCACTTTTGGCCCTAAACATATTGAAGACCCTCCACAACGACTTTTCAAATCTCTACCTCATGACTCCGAGACCAAATCAGGCTCTAAACTCACACCTACTATTTTTCCAAAGACTTTTTCTCAATTTTTTTTGGGTTTTGCCGTGAGTTTTTCTCACAGGTCCTCCAAAATTTCCTGCTTTCACTGCTGGACCAAGTTCGATCTCTGCTTACTCATCTAAGTGGTAACCTAGCCCTTTAGGCTTTAGTACCCTCACTCTTTTGCAGGTATTAAGTCAGTTTTAAATACTGCTTTTCGTAGCTCATCTTTTCTAGATCTGTTATCTCCTCCTTTCGCATCCTTTGAAACTAAACCCTTCCTTTCAAATCACCTCCGCTGCTTTGTTTGGACCTCCTTTAAAGGCCTCCGCCTTGCCCCTCCGGGTTTTTGCTGATTTCCTTCCTTTTTCCAGCCACCTTGCCTCTGTCTCTTGGCTGTGATCTGCACCTCTTTTCAGCAGCTTTGTCCTCTAGATCCCTGTCCCCTTTGACCTTAGATCTATTGGCCCCTTTTCCGTGTGTTTTACATATTTTTTCCCTTTCTTTTCATCATAGTTTTCAGAGACCCACCTTCTCGGGTTAGATAGATGCACAAGTAGCTTTTTTTTTTTTTTCTTTTTCTGTTATTTCAGCATTATATTCTGTTCTCTGTAGGTTTATTTTCAGCTACGCAGCACACTTTTTTCTTGCTCTCAAAACGGAAAGGGTTTAAAAATTAAAATTAACGCACGCCACACACTGACCCTAAGTGAAGAAGCGCCTGGTTAACACCGCCTGGCAAAGACTCTAAAATCAATTGTCACTGCACCTTATCTGCCCTTGACATTACTTGACTCTGTCCCTTTCTGCCCTTGTCGGTTTCCTTCTTCCTGTCATCATTGCGCCCCCAAGGCGCCTTTCCCGGAGACTTCTTGGCCTTCACCCTCGCCCGACTGATCGACCTGCTCGTCCCGCCGTCGTCGAGCCGGCCTTCCTCCAACTTCTTCGATTCTTTGGTTCTCCTTCTCCTTCTAGGTTCCCCCCTCACTCTTCTTCATCATAACCGGTCCAGTGGCCTAACGCGTGGTGCTCCTCAAATTTCAATGCTACAACCTGACTACTAGCGGAAACTACCACGGAACTACTTCACTACAATCTTTGCTCCTTCATGGGCAGCCCGCCTCTCCCGTATTTGGACCGTTGATAAAACTAACCCTACACATAAAAAAAATTAGCTGGGCTCCGCTATGTAAAAATGTGCCCTTCAGATCCCAAATTTTGGCTGGCCGGGAGAAGATCCAAATCACAGTGTTCGATCTTTCCACATGTGGTGTTCATCTACCTCCATTACTGATGACTCTGTTCGTCTTAGATTGTTCCAACGCACGCTTACAGGCGAAGCTTCTAAGTGGTATGTTGATCAGCCCACTTCCTCCCATACCACCTTTGCAACTCATGCCCGGGCTTTTTTATCTTACTTCCAGCTTCCCCTTCGTTATGACACTGGTATCAAACTCTTGACTTCCTTCAAGAAAACCTCTTCGACCTGCCTTTCTACCCATGTCCAGGAATGGCGAAGAAGACGGAGCCTATGTCAATCTCCTCCCTTCGAAGACCGTGTCTACATGGACTGGTTCCTTAGATCTCTCTTGTCCCCTATCGGGAAAGATGTCGCATCCCATTTTCCTCAAACCGAAGAAGATGCCCTCCAAATGGCGTTAAAATATGACCTGATCTACGCTCAGACAGGTTATGATCCTACTGTCCTACCTGATCTCCCCAGACCTGGTGATGCCCATATACCGGGGGCACCTCATGCCGTCGGCAGTATCGTTGGATCTATCTCTCATCCCTCTGCTCAACCTCTCATGAGCTATGGTTTTCCTGGGGGAGGGGGCACCACTTCCTGCACTTCTCCCCCTCCCGGTAGCACGCATCCAGGATATGGCACGCCTCATCCTTTTGCCCAACCTCCTGCTTACCTCAATGTTGCCCAACCTAACCATTACCCTTATCCACAGCCTGGTGCGCCAACTCCTCCAGCATATGCGCTTTTGCCTCCCTTGCCTTCTCAACCCCTGCAACAGCAGTCACCGCCCCCTCAAGAGCCGGTGGATGCACAGCAGGGATTCATGGCTACCCAACCACCTGATGGAAAAGTGGCCACTCCACCTTCCCCTTCTGGTTCCTCCCATTACCAAATCCTCATGATGAACTCTGATCCACCTCTACCCGTCGACCTTAACCTTCAAACTCGGTCCCGCCAGTACCCCAAGCCTCCCGCTCAGTCTGCCCCCGAGCCTCCTTCTTCAGGTTATACAAGCCTCTTTCGACACCATGTGGTCCCTTACATATCCCTCAACCCAAAGTTGAGGTTCATACCAAGATTCCTAAGGGACCATTACGTCGAAACACTGCTTCCAGTCGAGCTGCTCATTCGTATAGCATAGTAGATGATTTGGCGCAATCTCCTGCTGCCATTTCCACACTGGAACTCCTCCAGTCGTGCCCTTCCCAAAATAAGGCTCTACTATCTGTCGTGGGCGCTGTAGATCCTTGCCGACGACCAAATGATTGTTTTCGACGCCACTCAATCGGACCATCCTCCTCTCCCTCCTTCCGTCGCCTTCCAAATCCCAGTCAAAATCCGGAACGCCAACGTGTCCCGGTGTATCATTGATGAGGGGGCATCCACCTGCGTGATGTCCTCTTCGGTTTGGAAGCAACTCGGATCCCCTGAACTGGCCCCTTCCATGATCACCTCGAGCGTGGGCGACTACGCTCCCATGATTATCATTCTTCCGTACTGCTGCAGACACAATCACCCTTGCCGCGTAAGATAAATGGCTAGCTCGTCGAAGTCATCGAAGGCGCCCGCTAGACTACAACATTCTATCGGGGTGAACCACACCTATGCTATGTCCGTTGTCCCATCTACTTGCTTTCTCGCAAGATGTCTTTCCCAGTCCCCCAATGGAAAAAAGATAGTCACCATTGACCGGTTGACATATCATGAGCCAAAATCCCAGACCTCACCTGAGACGACCATATCTTCTGTAGCCAACAAGCAAACCGTCGATTCCTTAACCAGTGTCTCCCCCGGCATTTACAAAGATTCCTCCCTGCTTGGAACCTTCCCTGGTCTTCCTCCTCCTCCTGTCTCTGACCCCAGCTCATTGAATGTTTGCATGATGCAATCATCTCAGGCTGCTCTCAAGCAACCTGCTTTGGCTAGTCAGCAACCGCGCCCTTTGCAACCTGCTCCTAGCCCTTCACCTGCAGCTGGTAGTCATGAGCCTCTTTACCCTCCTGGAATGGTTCCTCTAAGCCTTAGCCATTTAGGAGCCGTTCCACCTGGCCATTACCCCTATGGTCAGATACCGTTCCTCGCTCCCCCACCAGGAGTGTACACGGTACCGGTCATGGCCACCCTCTCTCTTCCTAACTTGACCCTTGGGATTCCCATTTGGTACCTTGATCCTCCAGCCCCCACCTTTCCTGGTCAACCCAAACCTTATATTGATTTGACCCCGGTTCAACCGGCCCCCATGCCTTCTCCCGCTGCATCAGTGCCTCAGCCACCTCAACAGGAACCACCTCCTGTTGCGACCGCTTCGGGTAAGAAGGGCAAAGCTCGCAAGGGGGCATCAAAGGAAAAGGCTGCCCCGACAAACCCTGCTCCTCCTCAGCCTCCAAAGTGTACCATCCAGTGTGCTTTGTGTGATGTTGTCAGTCACGCCTCCCATACCTGTCCTGCATTGCTTCATCTCAAGCCCATGGTTAATGTCACGTTCCCTGAGTCCGCGGTCCCAGAAGCCTCTGTTCCTTCCGCGACTGCAGCCAAGAACCCCAAGACTATTCACACCAACCACCCCTGTGCTTTGTGTGATCTCCATGGCCATTACACCCATCTTTGTCCCTGCCTTGAGGACTTCCACACCTCTATCGCCGCGGTCCACCAATTCGAGGCCAAGCGCAATGAGTCCACCTCTCCCCTATTTGCGCATTCTGCTTCAGCAGAACTACCAGATATGACTGCTCCCATTGACATTCCCCCTCCTAATGTTGAGATGACGGAGCCTTCGTCCAACATTTTTTACCTATCATCATCCATGAGACCCTCGGGGAACATTCCATCTGAATCCTCCCCTGTTGTTTCGCTTGACCTTCCTTCAACGATCATCTTGGGCTCAACATCGGTAGATCCTTTATCTACTTACTCTTCGGTCACCCCTTGTGACGATGCGCATGTGAACCTCTCTTCTCATGATGATGATTCCGGTCACGTCACCACGTCAGGTGGTCTTTCTTCCACCAGTCACCCCATCTTCTATCGCGATGATGACATTATGGAAAAAATCCCCACCCCTGACATTACCTATTCCCCCTTACATCAAACCCATGCGTTCACACCACACCCACCTTGTGGCCATTACATTGAAACCCACTGTTTGGGTAAGGGGGCACCCACATTTGAGAGACCAAGAGAAGCAATTCTCCACAACTCTCCTAGTGGATCTGGTCGTGTTGACTTTAGTCCCAGTATTCTTCCACATTTCGAAGAACCTCTAGAGTCCCATATCACTTCAGATCACTCTAGGGATGATACCCCTTATCGTTCCCTCATCTTACATCAACAACCCAGTATCTTAGACATTATTGTTGACCAAACTATAGCTTTTCTACGAGAGCATCAGTTCATTATCTCCAAATCCTCTTTCTGGGATAATGACACCAGGTATGCCAACTCGGACACTTAAAGTCCATTTGATCTCTATATGCAGTACCAAAAGAGATTGGTAATCCTCCATTTCCTTTCTCACACTGCATAACCATAACGAGAACAAATGGCACACCACATCATTTAAATGTGTTTAGATTCCCCTTTTTTCTAAATACATTTTGGCATGACCACATCATGCTCGGGGGCACCTATGCCCCTCAACCATAACCCTCCTCACCTCGTTGGAGAGGAGGCTGTCTTACCAATCGAGTGTGACATCCCTTCCCTTCATCTCGTTGTTGAACTTCTCCCTGACACCCAACCTCTAGAACAACGACTTATCATGCCTGAGCGTGCCTCTGAAGACCGCCGTGTTGCATTACAAACCATGGAAGCGGCCCAGAAACGCACCAAAGCTCAACATGACCGAAAAGTCTAGCCTCAAAGGCGACCTTGTTCTAGTATGTGACCAAGCCCATAATGTCCTTGGTCACGGGAAGTTCGACTCATTATGGCTAGGCCCTTACATCATCAGTCAGGGTCTTGGTAAGGGGGCATACCTTTTAGAGGACTTCGAAGGAAATCCTCTTCCTAATCCTCGCAATGCACTCTATCTTAAGAAATATTACCCTTAGAATTTCCCTTCTGAGATGCGTGTTTTATGTTCTTTTAGATAGCCATCATCTTTTTTGTACTTTCATCCTTCGCCAGGAGCTATTTTGTCCAAGAAGGATCACTTCACCTCTCCTTCACATCGAACTTCCTCACTTACACCACTTGTACTTGGGGCACCATTTTTCCTCCTTACTTGTCTTCGTTCGTGTTGATTTTCGTCATGAGTTACCATCTTGGACTTATGTTTTTATGGTCCCCCATTGGGCCTTTTACTGTGTGGCAGCACCATAGAGTCGCCCTTTTTTAGAGCATCCAAGTTGAGTCATCATCGCATTCATGGAGTCTATCCCGAGTCCCTTTGTACCCCGCTATAGCCCTCCATCCTTCATTGCTTGGTCTCTCTCTTGTGTCGCATATTATGACCTTCAGTCCCACTGTCCCCTATCCCTTACGATATTGTGTCAGTCGCTGCCATGTCATTTATGCCCTTTATTCTCTAACAAGAGAAGTCGTCCATTAAGCTACTCAGTCCTTTCCACTTCACTATCATCATTAGTGTCAGTCTGTCCGTCGCTCTACTCTTTTATCTCGTGCCTTAGTTGAGGGTCTCTCATTGCCTCACCTATGGCGGACCTCCTTCTGTCGATATCAGCTCATTCATTCCAGAAGCCAGGTCTAGAGGGCGGTGTACCTTGGTTCCAGCTTCCACTCTTGTTCGGTGCCTCGGATCAGGCAAAGGGATCTCTCCTTGCCCTTTGACTTGATTGTTTCTCTAGCTCCTTTCAGCATGATCGAGATCCGTATACCTGATGGTCCAGTGATCCAGCAGCAGCTCTTGATGATTCCCAGGTGTGTGGGAGATGTCTCAACCCTCATGAGGGGGTGGCCCTGCAGGTAGCCCCCCACATGCCCGGATGACCTCCTCCTTGCAGCCTTCGATGCAGCTCCAGATATTCGATGATGTTGGCCTTAGCCACTTGCAGCGCCTCTTTGATTTGTGTGGACAATGATTAGAGCTCCTTCATTTACAAAGATTTGGGTTGTATTTGTATCTCATGTACTGCATATTACTGTACAAGTCTCCGGTGTTATCCCAAGCACAAGATGTATATGGTGGATTCCTTATCAGATCTATCCGGCTCATGATTATGCCACCATTTTTATGTCTCTATTCTCCCTTGTTTAATGGACACACTATTCTTTTGTACTTTGTCTCGGCGGGCATAGGTATGCCTCCCCCGCCGCCTTCAGCACAGGTACCCTCTCATAAAAAGAGACTTGTTGCACCTGCGAGTCTCGTCTCCTCAGGGTCTAGTCCTTCAGCACACTATCTACCTCGCATTTCTCTCTCTGACTTCCCTTTTGTTGTCTAGTGATTGAGCTCTTACAACGTACTTCGGTCATACGATTTTCTCCTGACACTCGCACGCTGGGGGGAAATCTGTTACACCATTTTTTGGTCATCTAACCTATTATCATTAGATGGACCCAAGTACACCATGTAAGACCAATTTTACCCTAAGTAAAATTGCCTTCACTATGTTAAAACAGAAAACCCCAAAAGGAAATATTAAACAAACCTATATTTGTTTGATTTTCCTCATGGAATAATTAATTAAACCATAATTTAATTATTATTCCCTGTCATGTTTAACCCAAAAACAAAGAAATTAATTAGATAAACCTTTATTTATCTTATTATTTTCTAGGAATAATTATTTAAATCTTATTTAGATAATATTCCTTGCTAAATATGACCAAATCACCCACAAATAATTAAATAAATCATTATTTATTTAATTATCTTTCAACCACTTCCTTAAATAATTAAATAAATCATTATTTATTTGATTATCTTCTAACCGCTTCCTTAAAAAGATAAATAAATCATTTATTTATTTATTTTTGACTAATCAAGGATTTGACCCAAGTCAAATACCTTTTCCCTCCAACAAATATAATAAAATATTCCATAAAAGGTGGATCTAGATTTGGTTAACATTATTTTAATCATGCACCAAGATCTAGAATGACCCAATATTTTGTTATAAATAGGAGGGTTTTTCCCATCATTCTTCACCTTTTGTTGCCTATTAGATCACTCTGGATCTATACACTCGGTCACCATTTTCTGCCATTTGCTCCCATTGAGCTCTACTCTTTGCATTGGGTTTTCTACATCAACTAGAGAGAGAAATCTTAGATCTGAAGTGCTGAGGACTTCCAAGAACCCATCCCACTGAGGGGAATTGGATACTCCTTCTGGTTTTCCTCCCAAGTGCCCTATTAATAAAAAAATTATTGTCTTGTCTATTGGTATATGGAGCAAACCCTTATTTTTCTGCTTAATGTCTTTCCATACATAGATCTGGTTTTTTGCAGCTCTTTTCTGTCTAACTAATCGTAGATCTGAAGATATTGGCAGCCACTTTTGTTGTTAGGGCTATTAGTTATGCGTAGCTAAAGTGGTCCTTTTTCGTACACTTCGACAAAGGATTCATACTAACAAGGTTAGTGAATGAAGATTTTCCAAACTGTCTAAACTTGGCTTATCAGTAGATTAGATTAGATTAGGAAAAGAAAAATTGGTTCCAAAGCTCAAAATCTAAACCAAGAAAGGAAGAGGGATAAAAAGAAAATTCCAGATTTCAACCCTCAAAATTTTGTGTTAAATTTCTGCAAAATAAATTCTGTATGCAGACTTATACAAAGTATCACTGCTAATAACAAATCAGACTGTCTAATGTTGATTTGGTTATGTTTTCAATTTTTTACTTTAGAATAGAGAATGAAAATCTGTCATACAGCTTAATCTTGAAAGATAGTTAGAATAGGTAGAGAAATAAATGAGTTCATTAGTTAGAATAGGTAGATAAATAAATGAGTTCATTAGTTTAATCTAAACTCTTGGATGATATATAAGTGTAGAATTTGTTAGTTTCCTGTTTTCAAAAGAAAATGATGTCAAGGGTTGGTTAATTAAAATTCACCCAATGAAGAAAAACTGTTTAAAGAACAAGTAGGATGGGTAGGTAGAAATTGAGTTGGGATTAACCATGTTAGGATTCATATACTGAAAGATCACTTCTTCAAAACAACAAGTCATCAAGTTATAAAGGAGTTTTGTCAAGGTGCAAATCAAGGCACTGGTCTACTTCTTCTAGAGATTTGATCTCTAAGGTTCTTGACACCTCCTAAAGGAGCTGCCCTCCCAAGCTGGAGCCACTGTTATCCTCATGTATTTAACAGATTTCACTAGATGACTGGATGCTTTACAAGCAACTAAAGATAGCATTATTTTCCTATCAGCTATATTTAGTTATCTCACTGCCTTCATCATCCTAGGTTTGACTATTTTTCACTAAACTTTCCTATCTTTTGCCTTCTCAAAAGTTCACCCTGCTGCTCTAAAGAAAACTCTGTTTTTTTGGGCCTGTTTTCCTCATTTTATCACTCCACTTACACCATCATGCCTTCCCTTTTTCCCCTCTAAAATTCGTTTTTCTTTCCCCTAAAAAACCCTCCTAAAACACCCCTTATTCATCATTTTACCCTTAAAGGGATTTAAACAATGTAAAATTCCATTTTACATTGTTTAAATTTACGTTTTTAGCCTGTCGGACCCTTTAAAAACCTTGCAAAAACCTTGTTTTTGTGTTAAAACCCACCCTTTTTATAAATATAGGCCTTAAGCCGCTTCCGCTTAAGCCCTAGCCCCTTCACTCCCATATAACCCTGACCTTCCGCTATTCTCTTAAGCCCCTTTCCTTCTCAGCCTCCAGTCCCTGTTATCCCCATAGGACCATTCCCTCCGCCTATTCTTAAACCCCTTCCCCCATATAACTACATCTCCACCCTTTCATTTTATTTATCCCCCTGCAAACCTTATTAAGACCCCCTTTAAACCCTTCATTATATATTTCGGGCCCCACTATCCACTAACTCCTCTGCCCATTCACCTTACGCCATCTGTCCACTGGGTCCCATCTTCCCAAACCTGCACCCTGCTCCCAGACTATGTCTGCACCGTCGATCTTGCTCTTCGAGATCTGATGGTCCAGATCCCATATCACACAGAATTTCGCGATGGGTTTTAATAACCCCTAATCCACACAAAATAGGTGATATTTACCCCACCACGCGTCGACTGCTCAGTGGAATCATGAACGTTTCATCCAAAACTACTTACCGTTCATCACCCGCGCAATAAACCACCTTGGTTTTCCGAAACCATTTTTCTTCCTCCTCACGCCAAAATCATATTTCTTCGCCCCTGTTTGAATTTTCCCATGGTTTCGCCTCCAGAACCATGCCCCTACACTTCCTCCTTCTCTGCAACACACCTCCTGACATCTCCAAACCCCAAAAAAGTAGTTTTACCCCTCCCGCAGGTTTTTAAATTAACGTTTTTTTGTGTTTTTTGTAGTTTCTAATGGCAGGGATGCCAAAAAATGCATCCCAATGGCCCAAAAAAGGACAAGTGAAGCCCTGAATGACGACCCAAGGGGTCTCATACAAATTTAAAGAAAAGGAGGCGAAGATTCAACTCCTGCCACCACCGAAATCATGATCCTTAGTGAACATTCAACACTCTAGCACATGAAGACCACCCCCATGCACACAGAGAAAGCAAACAAATAGTGAACAATGAATGAAATGAAGATTGGAAGGATTAATGGCCTAATCCTAAATCGAAGGATACAAACAGAGGATTAGCCACGAAGACAGTGATTAAAGGATAAAAGTCAAAGGTTTAAAAGCAAAAGATGAATAAACAAACAATCATAAAGCATAATGAAGGATAAAGACAGTAAAGAAGATTATAAAAGCTAAATCAAGGTTCAAAAGGCCTAAGCAAGGTTTGATGATTAAAACAAATGCAAATCAACCGAAAGACAGCTTTGAATGACTCAAAAAAGGAGCAATTACTTCTCCAAAGACAAATTTGCCACCTACATCATGTTTTTTTTCAATAAAGGCATCAGGTAGTTATTACATAGTCATAGATATTTTTGAAGCAGCCCAATAGTTATTACAAAGTTATTACAAATCCTTTAAAGTCAAAAATTTCAACTAAAATAACTCAGAAGTTAAGACAAAGTTATTATTCCAAATTAACTCTTTCAGATATTTTTTCCTTGGGCCTTGCATGGTCTCAAAGGTCAAAAATCATTAACTCTGTGTTGGAGAGGTAAATCCCCTCTGCGGACAAAGGCGATCCCTACTAGCATAGATCGGGTCTAGCAACAATCAGACACGTAGTGACGCAGGTCTCTAGTTACAAAAACGGCAAAATATAACAAGTTGCCTACCTCAGGTCCTACGTAATGGTCATTGAGGAAAGGATGATGCTTCCCGTCCTCCGCTTTGGCAGTTCAAGATCCTTCCACTTAACACGTCCGAACACCTGCACACATGTGAAGAAATACAACAATACATAGCATAGAATTTAAATCTTGTAACCATACATTAGTCAGAGAGGATGTAATTCATTGCATCAAAACAAAGACACATGAATGAAACCATAATCAAAGTCGCTTATCATTAATAACAACGAAAGAAAGATAAAATCCAAGGCTCTGACGCTGGATCTTCCTTCGGCGGGTCGATGGCGGAGCACATCTCAATGAAGCTTGTCAGGAATGGGACAAAGCTCTCTCTCTTTGGCTTGTCTCTCAAAGGTTGTCTGGCAATAGTCTCCTTGCCACAGATTCAGCTCTTGCTTCTTTAGGATTACTAGCACTAGCTTGCTAAGGGAAAATGGCAAGCTTATATAGATGGTGGAAGGGGAGTTGGGATCCCTACAATTGTGGGATTGGCCCTATCCTCAAGGAAGCTTCCATGATAGGTGAAAAACCACCTCCCATACATGGAGATCCGGAGCCAAACCTCCCAACTCATTTTAGAGACTCGTTCAGGAGTTGGTTGGAATCAAACTTCCGCCATTTATTTTTTTAAAAACAATATTTATTAAGCTTGGCACGGGCAATACACTGGGACAGAGCACCAGTTGGCGCGCCTTCTTTGGTGGATTTTCCCCATTGGTGCGAGGGCTGAACTGGCTAGTCGCGCCAAGGCCAAAAGATCAGTTTTTAGTGTTTTTCAAAGGAAAATTTCTTCAGAGGAATGATTGTCCTTATCAAGGGGGATTCCATGAAAGTGGTTTTAGGTTATGTCACTACTCACAGGTCATGGGAAGGGCCCTCCAATGTGCAGGACAGGGGATTGCAGGGACGGTGAAAAATTACTATGTAACAGATGCCCCCTAAAGCATGAGGCCTGAAAGAGAGATAGGGGTGAAATTCTTTATGAGAATGTGCCCACTGAAAACACTGTCGTCGGGAAACCTGCATAGACAAGTACAACTGATATCTCAAATACATGGTATGTGGTATGGGTGCAACCATCCATAACAGAGTATACAATAATCAGGATCCAAGGTATGGACGCATCCATCCAGAAAGGATCAATAAGTGGACTCAGGTATGGTCTCATCCATCCAATCAATGAGTCATGTAACTAATCATTATAATTCACAAAATCCATAGCTTGGATTCCATCAGACAAAACCCAGGGTCTTGCGCTCCATCTCGACCTGAACAAAGTACAAGTACTAGCATGTGAATGAATGAGCTGAAGTCGAACATGCAAGAACATTGTCTGATTACCAGCCAATGATGGAAGTTGTTAACAGACACGAGAGAAACCACCAATAATGACGATGGCCCTCAAGGTACTAAAGGTACAATCCACGAAATGTGAACAGTGAGCTAGCATCGAACACCTGCAGAATCATTCGATTGAAGGCCAACGATGAAAACCTTGCGTTGAATGCGAAGAACCCGCCATTGAGGCATGTAGGCTCTAAGGTACCTGAAGGGAGTCTCTAGATCAACTTCCTCGATAATGAGCTAAAGTCAATAGGAAGTGATATTGATCGAAGTTGGGCCATAGTGTTTCCCACATCATCAATGCGAGATAGAGGAACATAATGTTTGTGAATCAAGATCAGTAGAGAATCAGAGGAGGGTTGAAAACTACAAAGGTCAACTTCTCTTGAACATATCGGCGGCATGACACTGGATTTGGCAGTATTTGACATCAAACAATCTAAGGTCATGATGACGAGGCAAAGAGCAGATGAGAGGTCAAACAAGGATAACCCAAACCCATGGAGGCAAAGAGATAGCGAGATGAAATGTCCCCAACCTGACACGAATGCAGACAAGTGCCATGTTCAAGAGCAACATACTGCCGACACGACGATGATATTGGTTTCATTTTTTCCCCACCATTTCTAGCGAGTACCCCAATTATTTTTGGAAACAAGCTTGAAGGGGATAGCATATGCTTGCGATATAAGTTCGTCCTTCAGACAAATCCAACCTAGTACATTTAACGAGCCCTAGGAAGGAGGAAATCGAGTATCGTCCTTACGACAGAATCCGATGTCATTAGGTTTTAGTGAGTCTGACAAAGGAAGAACTCGACTTCTTTTCATGTTTATAGAGTTTGAAAAGACAGCTGAAAAGTAAACTCAAACAGTCCCTTTTTGTAGATAGTTCCTTAGATCCGAAAAGGTAGAAAACTATGTCTGAGAAAACCTCCTAGTCGCGATAGGCTGGGGTATTCCTTTTTCATAAATAATCTATCCCAGCTTGAAAAAGGGGTAAATGTATACTGGGTAGATGTCGTTTCACATCCAATTTAACGAGATCAAAACGACAAGCGAATCGGAAATCTTTTCATGTTTAGAGAGTTAGAAAAGAGCCTAAAGATGACTCCAGTAGTGACTTTTTCGTGTTTTTACTAAGTCTGAAAAAGTATAAAATACAACTCGTATCGTTGTTCAAGTTGCGGGAAAACCTGTTGCTGCAGAAGAAAGAAAGCGTAAAACCCATTTTTCGATAAAATATAATAAAATAATGGAAAAACAAGCCTCAAAATCTAATTTGATCTTGAAAAAGTTATAAATATGCCAAAAATAGTAAAAACATATTTACTTTTACTTTTTACCTCTTGTGGAGAGCACTTGTGAGTTTTTCCTGTGCGAACTTGCGGTGACGATTACGGACGATCTAGTGCATCACTTCAGTTCTCGTCTTTCCCAGGTAAGAGGTGCTTCCCTTAGCTTTGTTTTAATCCATTTTATGTAAAATTCCATTATGATTTCGGATCCCTGAGGGGAAATTTGAAAATTTAGGGCTCACCCAATTGGTGCGGGTATTAAGCATGGACTCACGTCAATTGGGTCCTTTTTACAAAGGGGTTGCACCAGTTGGCGCGACTGTTAGCAAAAACAGCCATGCCAATGGCGCAACCTAAATTTCCGCTTAAATTTTACAAAAAATGAACCAATCAATCAGATTTTTGAGTGTTCAAGGGATCTAATAATGTGTTTATGACCATTTTGGTGCAGATACACAGTCACAATGGTGATAGCATGGAAATAAAGGGAACATAGTGAAGAAGATGAAATGGCCATGGAGAACGAGGCATGCATGAACGCTCTCCGGAACTGCGGCTTGAAAAAATTCTTCATGAAATCGTGCCTCAGAGAACAACCTGAGTTACTGTAGTACTTGATCAGCATTTGGGATGAAAACAAAGAGAAGTTCAGGCTTCGAGACTAAGTGTTGGAACTCGAAGTATCAGACGTTTATTTCATAATTGGATTGTCCCGTAGAGGTCCAGTTCCGATCTTAACAGGTACTAGGCCATCTGGTGAGAAAATGGAAATGGTGATGGAAAGAGTGTGCCCAAGGGCATGAACAGGATCAGGAAATAGGAAGGTTTATATCCACACAGTTCCATATTTAGCACTCAGAGTAGTTCTCCATATCATTACGCGGGCTGTGGGGTCGCAAGCACTGCATGAGGCTACGAAAACACAGCTCCTCTTAGTAGCGGAACGCATGAACCTGATACTTTTCGATTGGGCCACTGCCGTAACAATGAACATCAAACGGTAGTTGACAAAGTGTAATAAGGCCAAACTAAAGCATTTTTGGTACGGATCTATCCTAGTGTCGTTCATCTTGAACGGTTACCAATCTTCTAGGGCTAGGGGGCGATAGTCGCCGAGCCACCATTAAGGGAGCCGCGGATGGCTCGTTGGGCAGCACTCATGCCCAGATCAGGAAGGGGCCAGCAAATGTCATGGAGGCTCGAGTTATTTGTATGGCTTCACCGACATCTGATCGTCATAGAGGACTTGCCTTATGCCGGTACCGACTTCATGGGAGACCCAAATCTTCCACTCCCGGAGGGAGAAGACTGGGATGAGGAGCTGGGTAAGAATTTTTTTGATTTTGTGTATTTTATGAAATTTTTTTTTGGATATACATGCATGTCTTAACAAACAATTCTATGTGTATGCAAATGTTGGCCTAGAGAGGCTTGCCGGGATGTCACCCCCCACTTGCCTATGACTCTCAAGGCGAGGGTGGCGAGGGGAGCGAGCTAGTGCAGAATTTGGAGGGAATCGCCCGTGGGATCCTAGATTATGCTCATCTAGCAGATGTCCCATTGGCTTATCAGCGGCACACCATGGGGGTGCCTAGTCACCTTCATCATTTACTACGGCGATTGGTGCGGGCAGTGACATGCTACCAGGGGCACCATGTTGATTAGTCATCTAGGCTTTTCATTTGAAAATTTTTGAGAGACATGTTGTCTCTGACTATTATTAAAATAGACATGTATATTTTTTGAATTTTATGTGATGTACAAAAACTGCAAACATTTCAACACACACACACACACACACACACACATATATATATCTATTTCTGGATGGATCTTTGTACACATGATGATGTTTTTTTTTTTTTTTACAAGTTGCGTAAATTTCTATCTAAAACCATGTTAGCCACTGCATTTGTTAACGCATTCATGTGTTTGGGTATGTGCTGATATGCAATGTAATCAAAATTTCTTTCCAGTAAATGAATACGTAGATACAGTCATAAAATGGATGGGTTTCTAATTGAATAATGACCATTGAGTTGTAAGACTATAAGCTGTGAGTCCAGATATACAAGTAATGAATGAATACCGAGGTTAACAACCTCATTTAATAATTCCAACATGGCACTATATTTCGAGACATTATTTGTGGTAGGCCCTAGACAAATGCCTTGTAAATTGATCAACTCACCAGCAGGATTGTAGATTACCCAGGCTGTCAAGGACAGATTCCTGGTACTGCAAGAGGCCCCATCTGCGAAACCGAAAAAAGGAGTAATAGACATCTGCACAATCAGGAAGACCCAATTAGCGGAAAGACGTTTACAAAGCACACCACACCACACATGCACAAAAATGAAAACACTCACTTATGTACATACACCACACGAGAATAATTCAAGTGTAGTACTTCTTGAGGTACAACCCATTTCTAGGCTGCGCTAGAGGAATACCTTCATAGTCGATTAGCTCATAGGCCCCATTTTTTAGTACTTGTTTGGCGATATAGGGCCCATGTCACATGGGCTAGAATTTTCCCTCTCCAAGCTTATCGTGTGCTTGGTCATATAAGAGGACGAGATCTCCTTCAATGAAAGAATGTGGAGAAACCGATTGATCAAAATGGGCTTTAACCCGCTTTTTCTGTTCCTCAATAACTAAAGCAGCTAAATGGCGGGTTTCGTCCAATCGTTCCTGATACAGGAGACACTCTTCCTCTAGGGAAGTGTCAGGCAATAATTCCATAGCTAACTTCAGCGAAGGAATTTCACATTCAACCGGGAGATTTGCTTCCAGACCATACACTAGCTAGAAAGGTGTGAATCTGATTGCGCTCCTTACAAACATTCGGTAGGCCCAGAGAGCTGAGAACAATTGGAGATGCCAATTGGATTTGTGAATACCAATCATTCATTGAAACATTGTGACCAGTACCTTGTTCACGACCTCAACCTGGCCATTCGCCTGAGGGTAGTATGGCGTTGAGCTATCGTGACGTAAGCCCAACTTCGACGTCAGCTCTACCATCATGTAATCCCGAAAATGAGTGCCATGATTGGTGACAATGGCCTGAGGAACTCCGAAACACAAATGAATTGAGCAGCTGTCTTACCGTCGACAGCTAATGTAGGCATCGCCTCAGCCCACTTAGTGAAGTAGTCTACGACAACGATTATATAGGCATGCCCCCCGGCCGAGTGAGGGTTACATGTCATAAAATCTATGCCCCATTTGGAAAAAGGGCTGACGGTAATGACATGATGCAAAGGTAGGGGTGGTGCATGCATCTTGCGTTGAAAAACCTGGCACGCATGAAATTTTCGAACTGCAACAATACAGTCCTTGAATATAGACAGCCAGAAGTAACCCGCACGCAGAATCTTTTGGGCGGTAGCATAACCGGAGATGTGACCGCCATAGGTGCCACTGTGACAATCAATTAGGACTTTCTCATCCTCTTCCATGGTCAAGCATCGGCGGAGCACTGAATCAACTCTGACATGATACAAGGTATCTCCGAAAATGCGATATGGTTGAGATTAATGCCGAACACGACGTCGAGCATCCTTCATCAACTTGGACCAGAAAGTGGATGTCTGAAGGTACATGATGATGTCACCATACCATGGGTCATGAGTGATGATAAGAAAGAGCATTTCATCTGGGATGTGATCCTCAGATTGGGATGGAGTGGATTCTGTTGGGAGAGAGCAGATAAGATCAGCGAAAACCAATGATTTCGTCGATTTGGTGGTTGTGAACTCCAAATCGAACTCCTGAAGGATTACAATCCATTTGGAGTACTTTCCCCCTAGCAATTGTCGAGACAAGATTTATGTCATGGGGTTACAGTCGGAAATAACGGTTACCATACGCAACAGGATGTAACGGCGGAATCGTTGAACAGCCTGAACCAAAGCGAGCGCCAACTTCTCGACATGGGCATATCGCGTTTCAGTGTTGAGAAGATTCTGAGACAGATAGTAAACTACATGTTCATTCACGTCGTCGTCATCATGTACTAGAACCATGGCTATCGTGCTAAAAGAAGTGGCCAAATAAAGGGGGAAATTGTGATGATAGTCAGGAGGACGTATTAACAGAGCGTTGACAAGCAATGTTTTAAGTTTATCAAAGGATTGCTGAGAAATCTTGTCCCAATGAAAGGGAATGTCCTGTTTCAAAAGTCGCGTAAACCCCTTGGCCACTTCTGCATAGTTCGGAATAAAGCGTCGTAAGAAGTTGGCTTTCCCCTGCAGACTCTGCAATTGATGAAACAAATATGGGGATGGGAGATTAACGATGGCCTCGACCTTGAGGGGGTCAAGGCAAATTCCGTCTTTGGAGATGATGAATCGAAAAAGATGATTAGAATCTACACAGAAGACGCACTTGTGAGGGTCGAGCCTTATATTGTAACATCTGCAATGGAGAAAAATCTGCCGGAGGTGTTCAGGATGGTCCTCATGCCGAGCTGAATGGGCTGGAAAATCGTTTAGATATGGCTGAACAATATGACATATGTCATGGAAAGCATAGGACATAGCATGCTGGAAGGTAGCTCCAACGTTTTTCAAGCCAAATGGGAGCTTCTTGTAAGCAAAAGTACCCCACAGACAGATAAAGGTGGTCTTATGTTGATCAGCGGGTAAAATATTAATTTGACTGTAACCCGAGAAGCCGTCCATGAGGGAATAGATCTCACTCCCTACATAGCCATCGATGATCTGATCTATAAAAGGACTGGGATAATTATCCTTAGGATAGACCCGATTTATGTCTAGTAGTCAACATAGACCCGTATAGTGCCATGCTTCTTATCTACAGGGACAATATTAGAAACCCATTCTGTGAGGGGAATTGGATATATGAAGCCTGCATTAAGAAGTTTTTCAACTTTTTCCTTTATAGCTGTAGCTTTTCGGGGATGCACTAGGCGAAGATGCTGACGCACGGGTTTCGCACTTGGATAGGTGGGAATTTCATGCACGACTATACTGGGATCAATCCTAGGCATCTCTTCATAGGACCATGCAAAAACATCTCTGAATTCGTGAAAAAGGTTCGTGTATACTTGAATCTCTTCGGGAGAACAAGTAACTCCCACGTGAATATTTTCGACTATCCCCGGTTTGGCGGAGTTGTCAATAGGTATGGTTTGCGTGATATTACTCATATTTCCCTCCAAAAGAACCTCATGAGTCAATATCAGTGTTTGAAGAGGTGGAGTGGGAACCTGAGATGCGAAGTGCTCTAGAAAATTAGACATTTCCCCTAGGCCAGGCATGAATGAGGAATGATGATGGGCATCGCTCCATGGCAGATCTTCAAGAGAAATCATTTCAATGATAGCTTCATCGAAGGGGAAGACTTATCTTAAAGGATCGGGTGAATCTACATTGCTGAGCTAAGGGGATTGAGAATATACATTTAGAGCCATGCTCGGATGAGCATGTTCAGAAGGAGGAGGATCTGATGTAGTGACGATCTCGCATTAATTGATCTCAACTGGAGTTAAAGGCATCGATTCTCTGAAAGAGGTCACCTATTCAGGCAAAGGGATGATCCAAGGGTCATCTGACCTAGAGATCATATTAACTTGAATGGTGTGCGGTGGTGGTGCAGGAAAAATACCCATGAGGACGAGGTCCTTGAAAATACCAGGTCGTACACTGTCAGGGGGATTGGGGATTTGATCCACGTAAGGTATGTTGTTCTCGGAGGATGAGGTGAAGAAAGACAACTGATCGACAGTAATGATCTTACCCTCATGAGGAAACTTCAGAAGCCAGAAGAGGGTGGACGGAACTCAGAGCATGGCATGAGTCCAACTGCGACCAAGAAGAAGATTGTAGTTGAGCTTGGCGTCAACCACTTCTACTTCTACGTTGATTTTCTTACCCTGTAATGTAATCGGTAAACTCTTGAGAACACCCAGAGGTTTTGATTCTCAACCATCAAATGCCTCTAGGGCATTAGGAGATGAGGTAAGCGCTGGAGAGCCAATGGCCTTCCAGCAGGCAGATGACATAACACAGGTGGAAGCACCTTCATCCACAACGGCTCTGTGGATGTTGAGGCTGTTGATACCGACTTGTATAACAAGAGCGATTTGATGCAGAAGTCAGGGGACAAAATTTTCGAGGTCGAAGGTGAGAAGACTAGAATCGGTAAGATCAATTCCACCGATTGCAGACAACAGAGCTTTCCGTTGCGATGGGAAACTTTGAAGCACTTCCAACGCAGACATTGCAAAAGGCGCCTGTGCCAAATCCTCAACAATGCTCTAGTGCTGAGCAGCACGGGCATTTGGATTATAGGAATATTTTCGCAGAACACCTTTAGAAGGTGGCCTTGCAATGGGTTCAGCGCTGGGTTTCTCAATTTCTAAAGGACCGAAGGCAGGTGGGGGAGGTGGGCCATCAATGACTTCCTTTTCAGTTGCCTGGCGTGATCTAGTATAATCCTTTGAGCGCGTAGCAATCGAAACAGGTGTAGCACCATTCATCAAAAAAACTTGGGACCCAAATGGTGCAGATGGTGAAGGCTGTTCAACCATCTGGGTTTGCTGAGACGTGAATGGTTCTTTGAGAACTGTCAGAGTCCCTTTGGAGCCTTTCAGAAGTTGACTAACTTCAGATCGTCGGGGACAATATTTGGTATAATGATCTCCTTCATAGATAAGGCAGGGGTACTTCGGTTTACGTTGGGAACCATCGTCAGCACGAGGTTTAGAAGACTCTGGTTTCAGGGCATCGGGTTTGGATTTTCCTTTTCCCTTCTTCTTCCCTTTGGAGGCATTTTCCACAGGATTTGCCTAAACGACATTGACCTCCGCAGTATTACCAGAATCTGGAGGGGCGGGAAGAGCAGAATTTTTTGGAAGAATTCAACTTCTGATTCCCATTAGAGGACTTCCAAGAAGTCTGAGAAATGGAACCAATAACACCATCCACTGATGGGGTAGCTAGTGCTTTAGAGGTCCCTAGCCGCGGGGCATCAGTCAAGATATCATAAAGTGTGCCAGACTGAGAGTACACCAAATCAAGGTACTGGGCATGAGCGATGGCTTGTTCTTCAGTCACACATGCCCCCATAGCAATATCTTGAGCGATCTTGTTAACGAAGGAGGTAGTGAACCAATGAGTTAGCAGCTGATAAGGAATATCAAATTTGATCAGTCTACGACGACGTCACCACTCATGAATATGATCAGATATGTGTTTGGCTTTGTCCTGCTTCAGGGAATTCAGGAGATGTGTCCCGGCTTCATAACGAACCGGTAATTGGAAATGTGTCAGAAAAGCCATAGCTAATGTATTGAACTCTTGAAAGATACCGCAGGGTAGTTCTATGTACCACTTAGCAGTAGCACCGGTAAGAGTGCACTGGAAAAGACTCAGAAGGATTGAATCATCCACCCAAGAGTTCGAAGAACACCACAGATGGTAGGTCATGACATGAGCTTGGGGGTCCTCTCCAGATTTAGCTTCAAATTTAGGACAATCACTAGGCACCTTGGTGGGAACTGGAGGCCAATAAGGATTGTGAATAATCGGATCATTGGTCAATTTAGAAACATCCAGCAATTCCAACGTAGCAAGGAAAGGCAACTGAGGATTGAAAGGCATACCAGGCCCTCTATAGGGACCTATACCTGTACTCCATCCTAGTTGAGCATAAATTTTTTCCCATTGGTTCTGTCCTGGAGGATTTTGACCATAGGGGGTATAAGCCGTATAATTGGGCTGATACGGTTGCTTATAACTAGTGTAAGGGGGTTGATAACCAGGGTACTAACCCTGATTATATGTAGGCCCCGTTTGAGCAGTGTATGGATTTGACTGCTAAGTATAGGTATAGCCTGGTTATTGAAGGTAATAACCAGAACCTTGGGGCGGGTTGTAAACCGGTCGAGATTAACCTTGAAAGTAATAACTGCCTTGGGGTCGAGCGGGCTGTTGGTAAGTGGGGCCATGCTGAGCCTGATAAGTTGGGCACATAGGTGGATTCGGTTGTGGCATGGAATAAATCAGCTGTTGAGTAGGGTTAACTAGATGTGCAAGTTGGCCTGGTTGAACAGGTTGACCTGGTTGAGCGGGCTTCCGTGGTTGAACAGGTTGACCTGGGTGCACAGGTTGTCCTAGTTGAACAGGTTGACCTAGCTGCACAGGTTGTCCTAGTTGAATAGGTTGACCTGGCTGATGAAAGACACCAGGTTGGCCCAGTTGAGCCGGTTGACCTAATGGTAGAATGGGGCTAGGTTGTGCCTGATAACCTAGTTGACCTGTGGCAGGACCATAAGATGGCCCTGGCTGTGCAACATTCGGACCGATGGGAAACTAAGGTTGCTGATGTTTCACCATGGGTTGGGAAGGGTGGATTTGCCCCCTAGGCCCGTACAATAGTCTAGGTTGGTACCCTGGTTGGCCTGTGGGTCCTTGAGGTTGCCCTGGTTGGACCAGAGGGTGAGGCTGTAAAGGTTGACCTTGAGGGTTGTAGGATTGCCCTTGCGGACCATACAAAAACCCCTACTAGCTTGAAGGTTGGCCCTGTAAGGGTTGTCCTTACGGGTCATATAGATAACCAGGCTGGCCCGAAGGTTGGCCCTAGAAGGGTTGTCCTTGCGGGTCAGTAGGTTGTTTAGCCTGGGCAGATAGAAAACCTTGGACATACTGATAAGCCTCTGGAGCAATAAAACGTAGAGGGTTTCCTTGCTCATCATACTAATATGGAAAAACATAAACAGGGGTACCATCTGGTCCATAATGGGAAAAATAAGGATGGTTGGGATCTTGGGAGGACTGACCAACCTCGGAGTTTGATGGCTGTAAAGACAACCGATACTCCTCATGAGAAATATTCTCTGGAATAGAAGATGCTATGTAGACATCTTCAGGAAGTGACGCGGTCCCGACGGACTGAGTAGTGACAGCAGGTGTAGATGTGGCTATGCAGATGGTAGGCCTAACAGGTACTGATGTGACCTGAGGGGATGACGTGAGAGGTGTCGATGGAGACATCCCTAACGAAGGTATAGTGGGCCTCGTGGATGGATTCGACACTCCAATGGAGGCCACAACGGCTACAATCTGACTTAAGGACCTATATCCCTCTGGAAGCAAAGGACCAGGCGAAGACATGACATAAGACTCGGGGTTGTTTTCTGGGAAAAGTTGGTAATCTTCACTAGATGTAGGGATTTCCTCACTAGGAGAAGGACTGGGGGAGTCCATATCTGACCCTTCCGCTAGATCTCTAAGCAGACGGCGAGGACTAGGAGGTATGATAGCAGCTACGAAAGGAAACCCTGATGTGAGAGGAGGGAAGTGTTCCCCCACTCCAAATCCAAACCAAGCATTGGATAAGGGCCAGTTGAATTCAACTGGTCCACCAAAGGGAAGCTCAGATAGAATCGGTCCCCTGTCGGGAAACTCGGATACAATAGCCTGCTAAGGTTCAGCAGAGGACTGAGAGACCTCCGACGAATCATCTGTGTAAGGACTACTAGTAGACGAAACTGAAGGTTCCGCCACTGTGACAGTAGCGAAAAGAGAAAGATATAAAAACAAAATCACATGGGCTAAAACCAAGGCAAAAAATCAAACGGCCAACAAGCAATCTCTAAAAGGGCGTGTGATCGTAGGTGATTAATTTTACCACATTGAAACTTGAAAATTTTTACCGTTTCATGTTTTAAGAGTCGAGAAACGAGTAAAAGGTGACTCTATCTCTTTCAATTTGGAAACAAGCATGAAAGGACAAGCGCTTGATGATCCTTTCAAATTTAATGAGTCAGAAAAGATCAAAATGACTACTCTGGAACTCTAGGCAAGAGGGTGTACCAGATATCCATGAACTGCAATATACACCTTGGTTAAAAAATGAAAGAGAAATCAACCAAGGACTTGACGTACGTGCATGCAATCTCCCTGAATGCTGTGTCTGGTGTATCACAGGTATAAGGCAGCAGACTCAGCTTCCTACGGATAAAGGATAGCAACCTAGTGGGGTCTCCCCTTATATACGCGACAGTATGGGGAGCACAAGTCCGTACTAGTGCTGTCTGAGGCCAAGAGGCGAACGATAGCTACTAGGTTTAACGACGCCAGAACACGTCACTAGCCTAGACCTCTTAATATTTTGTTAACTTTTCAAAGCTGCCTTAAGGTAAATTGAATAAATTTTAGAGTTGATCTTCAATTATGTTTCAATTTCAGGCCCTACCGAATGTTATGTCTCAAAAATCCTCTAAATGCACACTACATGCCACTAAAAATCACTTTGTTCGATGAATAGCTAACTACGGGAAGGTTGAGAGCTTTTCAAACAATAACAAAATGATCACAAAACAACCACTAGTGTCTCTAAGGCACGCTAATGAAACTAAAAGATTTTCCTTTAGAGTTATATAACACTAATAATGCAGAAAGTTTTCAATTTTCACTAACTAATCAAAAACAAAAAGATTTTTTTTTTTGTATTTTCAATGTTTTAGAGCAAAATGCACCAAACAAAATGAAAACTAATAAGAGACCAATTTGAGAAATGATAACAAAAGAGTAACAAGCAAGTTCACTCAACACATAATCAGACCTCAAATTGATGGAGAAATCCTTCAAATCAAAGAGGAATCTCGACAAAAACTCATACGAACCGAGTGATCAAGGCTCGAAATGTTGTGTAACCAGCTCCAAAAATAGAAGAAAAGAGATATCAACGCCTTAGAAATAAGCCACTTCGAGGGGGAAACCTCCAATACATTACATGAATGAACAATTATTGGATGATACAATCTACAAAACCTCCTTTCTATATATAGGAGTCCATGGGGCCATAATGTAATCCTAGTGGGCCACAATGTAATCCTAGCCAACCTAACAATAATAATTTAAGGGCACAATAATAACAAAATGGGGTTTACAAGGGTACAATAATAACAATAAGGGAGTTACACTAACAACAATAAGGGACTATACTAGTCATATAGGGACCTAACATGCCCCTCTCCTTCAAAAAAGTGTTGTCCTCAACACTTGAGTAGCTCTGGGTGCTTCTGTATAAAATTCTCATCCTCCCATGTAGAATCTTCGGTGGGTAAGTTCTTCCACTTGATGAGATACTCTGAAATTGATCGATTCCGTAGTTGTCGAGTTCTTGTTTCCGTGACCGCTTCAGGTTCCAATATGATTTTTCCTTCCTCATCAAGTTCTGGAAATATTGTTTGAGCTGGAAGATTTTCACCTATAACCTTCTTTAAGCATGAAACATGGAAAACTGGATGTACTCGCGAAGAAGCAGGAAGCTCCAATTTGTATGCCATAGTACCAATCTTTTGCAACACCTTGTAAGGACCATAGTACTTTGGCGATAATTTATTATCCTTCTTCGCTTGCTTGAGGGACATTTGTTTGTATGGTTGTAGCCGTAAAAATACCCAATCTCCTACATCAAAACTTCTCTCGCTGCGATGTTGATCTGCCTGTTGTTTCATTCGATTTTGTGCCAAATTCAGGTTATCCTTTAAGAGTTTGAGAACTTCTTGTTGATGCTCGATGTGATCTTCCACTGCTTGAAACTTCGAATTTTCCCTTAAAGATGATGTGATCGATGGTGGATGATATCCATAAAGTGCCATAAATGGGGTCATTTTTGCTGCAGTATGGAAGGAAGTGTTATACCACCATTCAGCGAGAGGTAACCACTTGACCCATTGTGTTTGTTTATCGGATACAAAACAACGAAGATATCCTTGCAAACATTTATTTACTATCTCAGTTTGACCATCAGATTGAGGATGATAAGATGAGCTATGAGCTAATTGAGTACCCAAACAAGAAAATAACTCCGTCCAAAAATTTCCGGTAAAAATGGGATCTCTGTCACTCACAATAACCCTTGGGCTTCCATGTAGCTTTTGAATTCTGTCCATAAATGTAGTAGTAACTATACTTGCTTTAAATGGATGAGATAATGCACAAAAGTGTGCATACTTGGTAAGTCTATCAACTACCACCATGATGACATTCTTTCCTTCGAACTTAGGTAAACCTGTGATAAAATCCATTGAAATCTCCTCCCAACGTTGACTTGGAATGGATAAAGGTTGTAGAAGTCCCGGGGTCTTAATTGTCTCAACTTTATTATGCTGGAAAACCAAACATTCCGCCACAAAATTTTGAATATCAGATTTAAGGCCATCCCAAAAAAATTCTTTCTTCACCCTGTGGTAAGTTTTTAAAAATCCTGAGTGTCCTCCTAAAGGAGAAGTGTGCAATTCTAGAAGAATTTTTTGTTTTAGTTGGGAATTCTTACAAAGATATAAGCGATCTTTGTACCATAAGGAATCATTTTTCCAACTAAATGTATCAGATGTACTAGGATCTTGCTGCAACTTTTGAATGAGTGTCCATACATCTTTTTCCTTGTTCCATTCATCTCTTGCTTCGGTTATCTAATCTGGTTGGATAATAGAAATGGAACAAAGAAATGCTTCCACCTCTTCATTCTTTCTTGAGAGTGCATCTGCAACAACATTAAGCTTTCCTTTTTTATAGATTATTTCAAAGTCATAACCCAACATCTTTGTGACCCATTTTTGCTGCTCTTCTGAAGATAGTCTTTGTTCCAAAAGTGTTTAAGACTATCATGATCCGTTTTTACCTTGAAGTGTCTTCCCATTAGGTAAGTTCGCCATTTCTTTAGTGCATGAAGTATTGCTAACATTTCCTTCTCACAAATAGGTTTTTGTAAATACTTTCCTTTGATTGGACGACTTTCAAAAGCAATGGGTCTTCCTTCCTGCATTAACACATCACCAATTCCATTTCCTGAGGCATCCCATTCCACGATAAAGGTTTTTGTGAAGTCTGGCGTAGCTAAGATCGGTGCTAGGCACATTGCCTCTTTAAGATGTTCAAAGGCCTTAGTTGCTTCAGGAGTCCATAAAAATGCATCTTTCTTCAATAATGTTGTTAGAGGTGCTGCTATTCTCCCATAATTCTTAACAAACTTGCGATAATACCCTGTTAACCCGAGAAATCCTCGCAACTTCTTTATGGTTGTGGGGACTTTCCAGTCCTTAATGGCTTTAATTTTGTTAGGGTATACTTTAACACCCTCGTGAGATACAATATGACCCAGATATTCCACCTCTTGTACTCCATAGAAACATTTGGATGTTTTTGCACATAATTGTTTCTCCTGCAATAGTTTGAGCACCCTGTCAACATGTTCAACATGATCCTTCCAAGACCTGCTGTAGATTAGTATATCATCAAAAAATACTAGCACAAATTTTCTAAGGAAGGGTTTGAAAATGGAATTCATCAACCCTTGAAATGTAGAAGGTGCATTGGTAAGGCCAAAAGGCATGACCAAAATTCATAATGACCCTCATGAGTTTGAAATGCTGTTTTTGGAATATCTTCAGTCTTCATTCTAATTTGATAATATCCTGAACGAAGATCCAACTTGGTAAAATAAATTGCTCCATGTAATTCATCCAATAATTCATCAATCACAGGAATGGGAAATTTATCTTTAATGGTGAGCTTATTGAGCTCCCTATAATCCAAACACATTCACCATGATCCATCCTTCTTGTGTACCAATACTACAGGAGTAGAGAAAGAACTTTGACTAGGTTGAATTATACCCGCCTCTAACATTTCTGCAATCATATGTTCAATTTCGCTCTTTTGGAAGTAAGGATATCTATAAGGCCCGATGTTTGGAGGAACACTTCCCGGAATCAAATGAATAGCATGATCATGATCATGAATAGGTGGGAGTCCTTTGGGAGTTTCAAACACCTTGGAATGATTGTCCAAGACTTGTTGGAGATCTGCAGAAATACATGATTTTGATGTTGGAACTTCTAGTGAGCATAATTGTGCAATTACGCCTCATTTTTCTTTCTTTAGAAGCTTTGTCATGACATTAGAGCTTATTATCCTTCCTGGCTTCCCCACAATACCCCATAATTCGACTTCCTTTCCTTCTAAAAAAAAATTCAAGAAAAGTTCTTGAAAATTAAAAGCTACCGTCCCCAAAAGTTGTAACCATTGTACTCCTAGTACAACATCAGCACCTCCCATAGGAATGGAAAGCATTGGACTAGTCAATACATATTCCCCCATGGTTAGCTTGATATTATGGCATTTTCCAGAGCAATTTATAGTTCCTCCATTTGCAACCATCACTTGACATTCTGGTGCTGGGTATAGGAAACAATTTAATTCCTTGGCTACCTTACAATGAATAAAATTATGGGTGCTACCCGAATCAATCAACACTATTACCTTTTTCTTCTTGATCTGTCCTGCTATCTTGAGAGTTTGAGGAGTGGTAATTCCTGCCAGTGCATTACATGATATGGTCGGATTCATTTCTTCCTCTTCTAGGGTCGGTTCCTGGTGTATATCCTCTTCTTGTTCATTTTCTTCTTCCTCTTCACAATCTATGTAAAATAATTTCTTCTCAGCACACTTATGACCTTTAGTGTATTTTCTATCACAACTGTAGCAAAGCCCTTTCGCTCTTTTTTCTTCCAATTGTTGTGGTGTCAACCTTGTAGGTTGTGGAAATCTAGGCGTAGAAACACTTCCTTCTTTATAAAATTGAGTGGTAGGCTTCCTTGTCGCCATAATTTTACATTCAACTTTTCTTGCCAACCTGAATGCCTTCTCCAATGAATCAGGTTCCAGAATGCGAACTTCATGTTGTATGTTATCCTTTAAAGTGCCTATGAAGAGATCAATCATGTGTTCCTCTGGAATATCAGTTACTCTTATATTCAATTTTTGGAAGTCCTCAATGTGCTGCCCCACTAAACCCTTTTGTTTGAGATTTATCAATTGGCTAAAGAAGGTGTTGCTCTTTGTATCCTCATAATGTGCTATCATTTCCTCCGTAAAAATTGACCAAGTGACAATTTTTTTACGGAGCAAAGCCATCGATACCATACAAATGTATTTTGTTCTAAATGTAAAGTTGCAATGCGTACCTTTTGTGTGTTTTGCACATTATGGAGATCAAAATATTGCTCCATCCGTAGTATCCATGTTACAGGATCCTTTCCATCAAACTTCCTCATATCCATTTTTGGAATATGGTGGTTCTTCCCACCAACATTCGAGTTTATGAAATCACGATTAACATTTATTTTGTTCTCATCATGAGGTTCTTCTCCTATATTTCCGCCATTAGAAATCATTTCTGGTTTTAAGCTTGTCATCAAGCCTTCCATGTATGCTTTTAGATCATTCTTCATGTTTTCCATGTTGTCTTTCATGTCATCCATCTTAGCTTCCATGCCCACTTCCATGCCATCCATCTTAGCTTCCAAACCATTCATCTTAGCTTCCACGCATTTCTTCAAACCATCCATCTTAGTTTCCATGCCTTTCTTCAAAACTTCCATTTCATTTTTTGTTGTTCTTTGCGAGAGCGAAATTTGTTGCACTTGCTCTTGTAATTTTGATATGTCATGTTGCCATTCTTCGTCTTCATGGGTCACAGTAGAGCCTTATAAAGGCTTAATGGGAGTTGAATTCTTTTTAGGGGCCATTTTAGAATCCAATACTGATATCTATTCTACAATATGCCCTTGGAATCAATTCAACTCGATTCTTCAAACAAGACTTATGCAATTCGGAAAAAAATACACACCTTTTACTTGCTTTTGAGGAGCTCTGTATTGAAAATCAATTATCTATGTAATTGAGAATCTTCAACATCTGAAATTCACTACTGTAGTAGCCTTCTGAAGTTTCTTTCAAATTCCACAGGTCTGATCTGATTTGGATTCTTCAAGACAAAGTTATTTCCAATCTCCCACAATGACCCAATTTTGGACTGGTTCAGTAGAGCGAACTTGTACGGCTTGCCACGTGTCACTGTTTCGTCCTTAGTCTCTAAAATTGATAGCCAAGAAACTGCAATCCGTGCACTTACAACCAATTTTTACGGCACTCCAATCCGATGTTCAAAACGAGAGTTATTGAAATTTTCCCACGATCACCTCTTTGAGATGAAATTCAGGAGCCTGAAAAAGCACTACCTTCCACAGATCATATCTCCAAAAATATTGCGAACCAAGATCTGAAATTTTTTGAAGAATTTCCTCAGGATTTCAGCTTCGCACCATATGAATTTCAGATTCTGAACCTTCGTAGAAACATTTTTATAGCGCAAATGCCACGATTCCCTGTTTAGGAGCCTGAAAAAAGACCTAACTTCCACAGATCATATCTCCGAAAATGTTGTGAACCAAGCTCTGAAATTTTTAGAAAAACTTCCTCAAGATTTCAGCTTCTCACCTTAAAACTTTCAGCTTCTGAAGCGTCGTAGAAACAAAGTTATAGCGAAACTTCCACGATGACCTGTTTGGAGCAGTGAAACCCTAGAATCCAAAGCTCTGATACCAAATGTTGTGTAACCAGCTCCAAAAATAGAAGAAAAGAGATATCAACGCCTTAGAAATAAGCCAATTCAAGGGGGAAACCTCCAATACATTACATAAATGAATAATTCTTGGATGATACAATTTACAAAACCTCCTTTCTATATATAGGAGTCCATGGGGCCATAATGTAATCCTAGTGGGCCACAATGTAATCCTAGCCGACCTAACAATAATAATTTAACGGCACAATAATAACAAAATGGGGGTTACAAGGGTACAATAATAACAATAAGGGGGCTACACTAACAATAATAAGGGACTATACTAGTGATATAGGGACCTAACACGAAATGAGACAAAAGCGAAACTTGGATGAGAAAAAGAGCAATCACTCAAATCACGCAATGATACAATCAAAACCAACCGAACGAATGCAAGGAGGAAAAACAAAATTGGCTGAATCAAACGAAAACCAAAAAGTCCTACGAGAGGCTCAGCACACAATAGCACCTAGATGCCCTAGGGCTAGAATGTAAAACTGATGGTAAAGGGCAAACAAATAGAGGATAGAGGTGAATCATAGTCAACAAGGACTCCAAAGCACTCGGGCAATCAGAAAAGATGCACCAAAAACAAAAAATCAGACTCAGAGAGCTCAGAACAAGAAAACCCTAGCACCACACAGGAATGGCGTGACTTTTTGGCTGCATCTAGCGCCAAAACAAGGTTTGCGCGGGTGCCTAACGAGCAACAAGCGCCCACTAGCGCGACTGTCAGACTAAAAAGCGCACCAATTGAGTTTACTAGTGACAGAAATGAAAAAGAGCAAGCAAAGAGTAGATCAGGTATGGTGGGAGCTGAATAGAGGTTCTACACTAGAAAGAGATAAACCAGAAGAGAAAATCAAGCAAACAGAAGCCAAAAGCAACCGAGAGGGACAGGAAAAACTCCAATCGAATTCCCCAGTGGATTCGCCAGTTTGTTGGAGAGGTAAATCCCCTCTACGGATAGAGGCAATCCCTACTAGCCCAAATTGGGTCTAGCAACAATCAGACACGTAGTGATGCAGGTCTCTAGTTACAAAAATGATAAAATAGAACAAGTTGCCTGCCTCAGGTCCTACACAATGGTCGTTGAGGAAAGGATGACGCTTCCCGTCCTCCACTTTGGCAGATCGCGATCCTTCCGCTTAGCATGTCCAAACACCTACACACATGCGAAGAAACACAATGATACACAACATAGAATCTAAATCTTGTAACCATACATCAGTCAGAGAGGATGTAATTCATTGCATCACAACAAAGACACATGAGTGAAACCATAATCAAAGTCGCTTATCATTAATAACAACGAAAGAAAGATACAACCTAAGGCTCTAACGCTGGATATTCCTTCGGTGGATCGATAGCGGAGCACGTCTCAATGAAGCTCGTCGGGAATGGGACAAAGCTCTCTCTCTTCAGCTTAGCTCTCAAAGGCTGTCTGGCGATAGTCTCCTTGCTACAGATTCAGCTCTTGCTTCTCTAGGATTACTAGCACTAGCTTGCTAAGGGAAAATGGCAAGCTTATATAGATGGTGGAAGGGGAGTTGGGATCCCTACAATTTTGGGATTGGCCCTATCCTCAAGGAAGCTTCCATGATAGGTGCAAAACCACCTCCCAACTCATTTTAGAGACTCGTTTAGGAGTTGGTTGGAATCAAACTTCTGCCATTTATTTTTTTAAAAACAATGCTTATTAATCTTGGCGCGGGAAATACACTGGTACAGAGTGCTAGTTGGCGCGCCTTCTTTGGTGGATTTTCCCCATTGGCGCAAGGGCTGAACTAGCTAGTCGCGCCAAGGCCAAAAGATCAGTTTTTAGGGTTTTTCAAAGGAAACTTTCTTCAGAGGAATGATTTTCCTTGTCAAGGGGGATGCCATGAAAGTGGTTTTAGGTTATGTCACTGCTCATAGGTCACGGGAAGGGCCCTCCAATGTGCGAGACAGGGAATTGCAGGGATGTTGACAAATTACTGTGTAACACTTTGTAATAAATAACATTTAAACACCTTAGTCTGGCCGCACATCCTCATTTTGTATATAAATATTGCATGCGAGCTTCATTTTAAATGTTGGTTACTTGATGGTTATTGGACTGATTTCTGATGCTAAGCTAGTTGAGGAATGCTATATTGAACTGAAGGAAGCTCTGAGTTGCAGAGAGCTATTGTACATGGAGCATTGTAACTGGTTTGATCACCAATAATACAAGCACATTCATAGGATCCTTGAGCTATGTCAATGGTGAAGTTTTCCTAATTTTTCATTGTTCTCTCTTATGTTTTCCATTATGTCCATCTTTCTCTGATAAAGAAACAGAATTTTTAGATTAGGCTTGGTTGTTTTGGCACCCTTTTTCTATCTGTATTCTTTATATTTATGTTTTATTCTACAAGGTCTGATTGGAAGATTATTAATTGCCTTCCAGTTATATCTAGCTTGTTGTCTTGGGAATGAATCAATAGAGTGAAACCAAGGAAATTTATGGTGAACCCATGTTCCTTTGAGTAAGACTTGAGATACTTTTTTTAGGACCTTTCTTTAATGTATGCTTATTAAAGTCTAAACCAAAGAGGTTTATGGTATACCCTGCCCTCTAGTCCACCTTGAAATGTTGCTTTGAGGAGTCTTTTGAGAGTTTGTCAAAAGCAGATTAGATTATTTATGTTTGATCTTAGACCATTCTCACTGTTATCTTACATGTTTTCTTTATCTGAAAGTAGTTCTTGAATTACTGGATTGTTGTCTTAGAGGTTTGCTTATTAAAGTTTGTCCAAAGAAGTCTATGGTTTGCCCTGTCTTTTGGCTTGCTCCAAATAGTTACCTTAAAAGGCTTTTCTTGTCTAAGTAGAGCTAGAAGATTCTTAACTGACTATAGCTTTGCTGCCTTCACAACTTATTATTTTTTCATATCACAACCTAATCTAAAGAATCCATTTGATATAGTTACTATGCCCTATGAATACCCTTGCAGAGTTGATGAACAATTAAATCCTTTTATGACTCCATAGCCCAATGGATTGATGCTTTCTCATAGTCTATTTGTTTAGTTCAAACATTCCACCAATCAGTCACCCCATTAATCCTTCAGTCTATCATTTAATGCAACCAAAAAAACAATAAGTCTTTAGAACTTCATAACTAGCCTAAAATCTTAAACAAAGAGCACAAAGATATATCAATTGAAAACACCTTTATAGAGAGATCCCTCTGTGAATCCAAGAAGGCTAGGTCCGAGGATTCCAAAGTGGTTCTGATGTGGCCCCTGCAGTGTTTGTTCTTGCCACTCTTGCAAATTATAGGGAGCCAACATAGTGGTGACCATACTAGGGAATATTGAGTAATAAACATTTCAGATTCACTCAAAACTAAGAAAACCTCATTAGTTTAAGATGAATCAGGTATTTTCAAAGAATGGTGTCTGATTGATGATGGTGGACAACAATCAATTATAAAACAAGTAAAAACCTTCCACCTGGTGACTCCACTGATTTTCCATTGACTCCACTGGGAAACTTACTCTACCATCAAACATTAAACAATACCCAGTCAAGAACACTTTGTGATTTAAGTATATCTTTTACAGTTTGGTTTGCATCCTAAGACTGTTATACCTCTAAAACATTTCTGACTTGTTGGGTCCAAAATCTTGGCTTCTAGAAGAATCCATACTAGATCCCATCCTGACCCAAATCCTCCTACAATAGTTGGCAATCCTAAAAGAATTCTTAGGAATCTCCTAGACCCAAAGACTCAGTTGTTAGCAGATCAATCCACAGAGCAAGTTCTATCCCTGAGAACCTTATAGCCTTGAAAAAAACCCAAGTTTACTTAACCCATATAAGAAACTTATCTAAAACCAAGTCACAAAGTGGTATAGACCAGATAAACCTTGAGCCTATAAACTCACAGCAAATAAATAGTAGAGAAGCCTCTCCTTCCACTCCTCCTGATTTCCATTTTCTTCAAAAATTTTGCTTCTCTCATCCTAAATCTACTTAAAATCACTTAGCTGGTCCAATTACTTTAGCTACACGCACCCATACATCCACTGTTCAAACCATTCCACTTCATCACCTTCCTCCACTTGTTAACCCTCCATTGTTTCCACAAGCTCATATCATGGCAACATGGTATGCTCCCTTAGTCTTTCCTTTACCTCTAGTTGCTCTACCACAAGACTATCAGTCCAAGATTCCATTATATGATGCCATTAGTTCTACTACAGCTCAACAACATGTGGATAGAATGAATGACTACTTTGACAGACAAGAAATAGATGATGAAACTGTTAAACTTAGAAGGTTAGCTCAAATATTAGGGGGAGAAGCAAGAAAATGGTTCAAAGGCTTAGCCCCTAATAGTATTAATGATATCCCTAATTTTCATCAACTATTCCTAAACAAATGGGAAGTCAATAGAAATCCCTTTCAAATCCTATAAGAACACAATGACCTTAAAAGAAATGCTGGAGCTACTGTCCAAGATTATTGCACTAGATTCAATAGTGTTTATAATGCACTCCCTCGACAAATGAAACCCCCACAAGGCTTAGCCTTAATGAAGTTTCCTGAAGGATTTGACCCAGAAATGTGTTATAAATTAAGGGAGAGAGAACCCCTCACATTATAAGATATGCAGAAAGGGGCAGTAAGAGTAGAAGCTAACTTAAATGCCAGAAGGGCTAGATTGAAAGAATAGAAAAAGGTTACATACAAAGATAAATCTGGACCCTCCACATCCGATTCCAAAATAGATAGTCTGGTTAGAACCATGTAAAGGATGATGGAGATAATTAACATGAATGAGAGAGTCTATCTTAAAGAAAACCAAACAACTCCTCAAAATAAAAATAAAAATCAGAACCAAAACTTTAGAAGGAATCCCCCTCAAATTAGAAAAAAAAGGCCCTGATCAACAAGTCAGACCTCCGTTCCAAAAAAACTATGTTGATGAAGATGAGGGAGTGATTGAAGAAACAAAGGGATATCACATAAACTTAATTGGAGTAAACAATGAAGACACTGTCTTCCTCACTGAAGAAGAACAAAGCTTATTTACACCCTATGATGAAGAAAGCCTAGAACCTGAAGATTACAAACAAGGCTTTGAAAATGATATAATGGAAGTACACAGACAATATGACCTTAGGAGTCAAAAAAATCAAGACACTCCCAAAAAGAAAACCTTTGAAATTTTTGCTAGAAATAATTATGAAAATATTTCTAAAAAGACAGCAGAAAAGAACAAAACAGTGGCTGAAAGTTCTAATAAAAACAAAGGAAAAAACAGCCAAATTAAAGACATACATAGTGGTGACCAAAGTAGCACTAGCAACTCAGCTAATTTTCCTAGTAAAACTATTTTAACTGCTGTTCATAATAAAAACCGGCAAGCTGGATTTGTTGAGAAAACAGTGACTAAGAAGGATGATCTAAACATTTTGAAAGCTAAGAGACCTTTTAACATAGAGAGTGAAATTTCCAAAATCAATATTCTTGTCCCTCTTATTGAATTAGTCACTCAAGATGTATATAAAACCCAAATTTTAAGAGCTTTAAATATAGGAGAACAAACTGATTCTGTTAATGTAACTGATGACAAACCTGAGCTTCTATTTGGTTCAGAAGTAGAAGGGAAATTTCAAGAAGGATGTGTCCCTCCCTTTTATGTCAATCTAAACATCCATGATAATATTTTGCACAATGCCATGCTTGACTCAGGAGCCTCCCACAACCTTATGCCTAAAGTAGTGATGGAGAGACTTGGCCTTGAGATAACTAGACCTTACAAAGATTTATACTCCTTTCATTCCAACAAAGTTAAATGTCTAGGCCTGATCAAAGATTTATGTGCCAACTTAGTGGAAATACCAGCCAAAAGCTTAGTGATGGACATTGTAGTAGTTGACAAACCTCCTAAATATGGCATGTTCCTTTCAAGGTCATGGGGTGCTAAACTCTAGAGTACCCTGCAAATGGATATGAATTATGCAACCATCCCTGTCTTTAGTCAACCAAGAAGACCATATAGGGAAACACATATGAAATATATGGTTAGTAGTTAAGAAAAACCAAACAACTCCCCTATTTATTCTATTCACACAGACCTTGACTCATTCATTCTTTACAATGATGAATATCTTAATGAGCAAGGAGAAGGAGATGAAAAACCACCAATAGAAAAAGAGGAAAGGAAAGAGGATAAGCTAAAACAGTTTGCTAACTCAGAAAATCACAGCAAACATAATGAAGATCATAGGCAACAAACCAACTACCAACGCAGGGCTGATCATGACAAACAAAATAAAACTCAACATAGTCAATGTAATGTTCCCAAATTAGGAAAATGCTACAACAATGAGAATATCTCAAGATATTCTAGAGTTGGAGCTCCAGCAATAAGAAAACACAATCATGGTGCAGCAGCAACACTCAAATCATAAAAATGTGAGAGAAATCCATAGCCTTCTCATTAAATAATAGCAACAACAATAGAAGACAAGATCTTGAGGAAATGTTACAGGAGATAGGAAATGCTCAACCCTTAAGAAACCAATACATAAATCATGACAAAACCACTGCTACATATGTATGCTCAAGCTATGACAGCACAGTCCATGAAGGGAAACTACTGCATAATAGTGTCAATACACAAATATGTCACTATGTGGCTCAAATACAATAGGGGGAACAAGATCTCAACCCCTGGAAACAATAATACACAATCCTTAGAAGGATTGGCTGCAAAACATACAAAATGGAAATTCTACAGAAATGCCGGAGTTGTTGGGTAGCAGCAGCAACTGAGAAATAGAACTAGATGGAGATGGCTCTAGATGATACCCAAGCTATATATTCCTCCTCCAATGGATCTTTTGAATGAAAGGTTGATCCCTTCACCAGAGATCTCACCCTCCAATAATCTGCAAAAGCCCCACTACAATTGCTCCACTGAAAATAACCCAGTTACTGGATGGAACTACACTGTAGGGGAAAGAGAAAGAGTTGGCCTGCTGCTAAGATGTGAAATAGGTGTTGAATCCTTCCTCACTAGCTTCCCAAAGGAATGGAGACTCCCTCCTCTGAAAATCAGCTCTGGAAATGGTGTTGAGGTTCTCCACTACAAGACCCTACAATACAGAATTATGTTGTTGCAGCAATAACACTGTCTTGGAGGAGGAAGCTTTGGCCTTGAGCCAAGAAATGTGGAGAATGAAGAAAAATCCTTTAAGAGGCCTCTCAAGAAGGAGAAGGAATCCTAAACAGGAATTCCCCCAACAATTCTTCCTAAGCAGCACAGAATGCACAATTGTTTGACGAGACAATTGAGATGAATAATACAAAGCATGAGAAACAATGGTTGCCTTGTACTCCTTTTAAATAAGTGAAAGCCCTTCTCCATGGGTTCCACTCCTTTTAGGGTTTCCTCCATCAAATAACCCTTTCCTCATTCATACTGCACTGCTTCTCTAAGTGTGATCCACCTCTAGGCCCAACGCTATTGACTTGGTCAAACTTGACCTTGTCCACTTGCAAATAACCATGTTCACACATGAAGGTGTGAAAACCAGCTCCAATGATGATCCCCATTCATAATATGAGGTATTTTATTGTGATTATCACTATGCATGGGCCTCGTTACCCATTTATTCTCCTCCTAGGTGAAATCAGCAAAAAATAATGTTCCAAATTATTGTCAGAAAATTTTGGAACATTACAGTCCTCCCCTCCCAAATGTCGCTTGTCCTCAAGAAATTGTAAGGACAGAACTGAAAATCCTCCTCTCAAGGCATGGAGTCTATGAAGTGTTTGAGGAACATCATCCTCATGTGGATCCTCCATCCCCCAGGCAATCATCCATACAAAATGAGCTACTTTCCAACTAGGCAACTCCTGGAAACTGTCCTCCACCTTTGGCTCCGGCAAAGTAGGTGGGATGAAAATTTGCACATGGTAGACAATGTAGCCTACCCCAAGTTGTCCTCCTCTCCACTCATGATAAGTGTAGAGAGAGTTTTGATCATGGGCTGCAAAATACTTGCCCTCAAGTGGCAAGATGAAGACTAGATCCCCAGGGATCTCTCCTCCAACGCTGAAAATCATGTTGGCCCAAGTATCTCAATATATGATGAGTTGGAAGTCATCATCATATGGAATCTCCTCCATCATATGTCTCACCTTAAAAAGTGACAAATGTGTTGTTAAGGTAACCATATCATGTCCCATGTTCCCCGTAGAAAATGTAGTGCAAAAAGTGTGAGGAATTTCTTCCTCAAAGGACACATTCACCCAATGTGCCTCTCTCCCAATCATGCTCCCAAGAAAAGCATTAGCAATAAAAACCAAGGGAACCACATGGAGAATCATGCTGGCTACCATTTGAAGTAAAGGAGAAGGATAATGGTCCCTCAAATGTAGCCAACGTAGTTTGACTCTCCACTGCCATAGAAAATAAAATGATGGGTGGCCTCCCCACCATTTGCTTGTTGCCCCGGTCTCTTCACAAATCTGGAGAAAGTGAATGATGTAATGTGCAATGTGAGTACATTATCCATGAGGAATCTTCTCCCCATATCCACTTAGGGACTGATCACCCATAATGGTCTTATGTAGACCACCAAATCTAGAAGGAAGAATATCCCTTCTTTGAGAAAATATCTGCACATATATGGTTAAGAGGTGCATATATAAAGAAAAATCATTGTGCAAATCAACAATAATCTCACCATATGTTTTGCTCATATAAATGGAGTGGCTCATAGATGATTCCCCCCTCATCCTCAAAGGGAAAAGAGTTTACTATGCTAACTCCTCCATCTTCTCATGATCCATGGAGTGCCTTCTCAATTTCTTCAAGTGGTCCTTCCCACAAGAAGAAAGGAAATGTAATGTGGCCCTCATGGTTGGCCCATGGTTCCTCCTGAAATGTACAACATGTATAGTAAGGAGAATCATGCTCCCAATTGGCATTCTCAATCTCAAGCCCACTCTCCAATCAAATCTCCCCATGAACATAAACATATCGGCAATACATGGAAGCAAAAGCCAATAGAAACAAGTTGTCACATGACAATCTGAAAGTGGATCAAGGTCCCATACAAGGAACCAGCGCAGTGCATCTCTTGCCTGCATCAAACCAAACAAAAACAAGTGTTCTTCATGCCACTTGTTTGCTGCCACAATAATTTTACAAGATGGAAACATGAAAGTACAATTTGGTGCCAATGGTGCACACTAAGAATCATGTGGCTTCTCCCACAAACCACCAATGAGATAGCCAATCTCAATGCTACAAATGGCTTCAAGTACATAATTATACAATATGCAAGAAGGAATAATCCTCCTTGGTACAATACGCTGCTCATAAAAAGATAAGAAGTACAAAACATAAGGTGAAATTGTACATTCTTTATCATGCACTCGAAGACTTGAGCTGAAATGGCTCAACTGAGAATGCTCCCTTACTCCCAATGAGTAGGAAGGTGGCTGTGACATCCTCTTCATCATCATCTGGGCTCTGCATCTCTCCATATGCTGATGTATGTCTTGTTGGGTGCCCTCCCAAATGAAATCCTCTGCCAAGGCAAGATAGGCATCAAAATACATGGAAAAGAAGTCCTCTTGTGCTGCATGCAATAGCTTCTCCTTGAGACTAGAATCTCTAGTCAAGAAGACTCTCCCATGGGAAAATATGACCATATCATCCACAATATACTCATCATCTCTATCCGGGTCATCTAGTATCATGCATGCATCAAGATCCTTGGAGTACTCTACTAAGAGTTGAGACCTTCAGTAAGGATCAATCCTCCTAAGAGACAACGCTGGTGATCTGGCATGTGAAGCTCTCCTCATGTTGATGTCTGCTTCTTTGACATCCCCCATGCCAAAGGTCTCCTCCAAACTCTTCACCTCTCTAAAATCCAAGAGTGGTGAACTCAAAGACAAGATATCTCTCATCAATTGTAGATTTGGTGGCCTCCCTGGTGGAATGCCTCTATGCAGTGAGACATTAGTGTCAGGAGTGGACTGCACATATGGTTGGGCAACAACCTTGCCCTTGATCTCACAATGCAATACATTTTTCCTCCTCCTTGTACTAGTTCTCTGAAATAGAGAAGGGTATGTGCCTCTCATTACATGATGCTGCTCTTCCTCGCTTCCTTCTCCTTCCAATTGCAATGCTGCACAATCATGCTGCTCACTGATTGTGCTTGGACCTCTATATATGAGATCCTGGGGAATTCCTTGAAAAGATGCAAGAATCCCTCTAGTTGGAGCAAGGGCTCCTCCTCCCTCTTCATGAGGTGCTAGATAAACTCTAGAAATGACAGCGTTTTTGCCCTTAGCCTTCTCAACATGAGCGGGCAACCCTCCAATGATTGGATCCTCTATTGGAAAAGGGATCTCTTTGCCTCCTTGTGCCAAAATACAAGATGAAGATCTTGCCTCCAATAAAATATCATGCAATATATCAACCTTCTTCATGGTCTTCTGAAATTTTTTTGAGTCTATGGTTTCCTCCATCACATGCAAGGGTTTTGTTTGTTTGAATGTGTTTGTTTCCTCCACATGTGTTTCAAAATTTCTTCTACCAAATCTCCTCATCAAAGTTCTAATGAAAATTGCATAAGAAGAGGTATTTGCATTTTTCAAAGTAAATGACTCAAATAACCACCATGCATAGACCTTACCTCCCAAGTGCAGCACTGCTACTCTGATGACTTCATTTTTGGGAATCTGATGTTGCTGTAGAAAGGTGTCTAGATCTTCTATCCAAGCCCTGGCTGAACAAGTAGGGGAACCATCAAAGATAGATAGAATAATTCTATCCTCATTATGATGCTTTCTCCTACTCATCATGATCTTGCAAAACTCTGGGAAAGTAATATTATCTATAAACTTCTGATTTTGAGATTCATACTCATGCAAGAAACCGCTAAGAGTTCCTCTCTTCGGAATTCCTTCTTCTTCTTCTTCGTTCATGGAAAAACTGGCCATGTGACTGTGTTGTACCTTATAGGGTGGGGTTGCATGCTCACTTTCCCCATAAGAAAAACTAGAGTTTTATGCAGTTTCAAACCCTCTTGGAGATCCTGTACAAATCTCCCTCATTAGCTTCTCAAATTCTTCATGAATGCTCTATACAGATTTTGGAAGAAACTTGGTAAGCTTGTCTTCCCTTTTATCTCCACATAATGGAGTCTTCATCTTCTCTCTGCTTGATAACATGATGGCTGAGATCCACTGGCTGGGCTAGAGATCATGCTATGATACCATTGTAATGTTCCCAAATTAGGAAAATGCTACAACAATGAGAATATCTCAAGATATTCTAGAGTTGGAGCTCCAGCAATAAGAAAACACAATCATGGTGCAGCAGCAACACTCAACTCATAAAAATGTGAGAGAAATCCATAGCCTTCTCATTAAATAATAGCAGAAACAATAGAATACAAGATCTTGAGGAAATGTTACAAGAGATAGGAAATGCTCAACCCTCAAGAAACCAGTACATAAATCATGACAAAAACACTGCTACATATGTATGCTCAAGCTATGAAAGCGCATTCCATGAAGGGAAAATGCTGCATAATAGTGTCAATACAAAAATATGTCAATATGTGGCTCAAATACAATAGGGGGAACAAGATCTCAACCCCTGGAAACAATAATACACAATCCTTAGAAGGATTGGCTACAAAACATACAAAATGGAAATTCTACATAAATGCCGGAGTTGTTGGGTAGCAGCAGCAACTCAGAAATATAACTGGATGGAGATGGCTCTAGATGCTACCCAAGATGAATATTCCTCCTCCAATGGATCTTTTGAATGAAAGGCTGATCCCTTCACCAGAGATCTCACCCTCCAACAATCTGCAAAAGCCCCACTACAATTTCTCCACTGAAAATAATGCAGTTACTGGATGGTACTACACTGTAGGGGCAAGGGAAAGAGTTGGCCTGCTGCCAAGATGTGCAATAGGTGCTGAAACCTTCCTCACTAGCTTCCAAAAGGAATGGAGACTCCCTCCTCTAAAAATCAGCTCCGAAAATGGTGTTGAGGTTCTCCACTGCAACACCCTACAATACAGTATTATGTTGCTGCAGCAATAACGTTGTCTTGGAGGAGGAAGCTTTGGCCTTGAGCCAAGAAATGTGGAGAATGAAGAAAAATCCTTCAAGAGGCCTCTCAAGAAGGAGAAGGAATCCTAAATAGGAATTCCCCCAGAAATTCTTGCTAAGAAGCAAAGAATGCACAATTGTCTGACAAGACAATTGAGATGAATAATACAAAGCATGAGAAACAATGGTTGCCTTGTCCTCCTTTTAAACAAGTGAAAGCCCTTCTCCATGGGTCCCACTCCTTTTAGGGTTTCCTCCACCAAATAACTCTTTCCTCATTCATACTGCACTGCTTCTCTAAGTGTGCTCCACCTCTTGGCCCAGTGCTGTTGACTTGGTCAAACTTGACCTTGTCCACTTGCAAATAACCTTGTTCACACATGAGGGTGTGAAAACCAACTCCAATGATGATCTTCATTCATACTCTGAGGGATTTTATTGTGATTATCACTATGTATGGGCCTCCTTACCCATTTATTCTCCCCCTGCGTGAAATAAACAAAAATTAATGTTCCAAATTATTGTCGGAAAATTTTGGAACATTACAATCAAAACATTGAGGAACAAAGTAAAAATTAACATAGTGCAGATCCTAAAAAACAACATAGTGACAACCACAATAAAAAAGACAAAGAGGATAGAAATGACTTTAATAGAAAATCTGAAATTGAACCTCTTTGGAGTATGAGTTTTGATGGGTCTTGTAGCAATACTAGTTCAAGAGTAGGCATATGGGTGCATAACACATAAAACAATCATGTAGAAGGTCACTCATATAAACTAAACTTTCAATGCACAAATAACATAGCTGAATATGAGGCTCTCCTCTTAGGATTTGAATTATTGAAAAAACTAGGAGCCAAGAGGATAACTATTCATGGAGACTCATAACTGATTATTAAACAAGTAAATGGAGAATTTACTGCCAAGCATCCAATATTACAAGCATATAGAGATTATATTATTGACCTATTGAAAACATTTACAGAATATGAGCTTAACTTTGTCCCTTGGAACCAAAACATTATTGCCAATGGTTTAGCATTTGCTGCTAATACATGTCAAAAACCTTATGAAAGAAAAAAATACACAGTCCAAGTTAAATATAGACCAGTGGTCCCTGATAATATCAAATATTGACAAGTCTTTGAAGGAGATAAGCAAATAGAGGATTTCCTACAGTCCAGAAATGGGTTTGAAATGCCAAATTCAGACTCAGAGTATGAAGGGGACTGTCCTGCTGAGGAACAAACTTATGAAGAAGAGACTCCTAATCTTGCTGATATAAATCTGTTAACTAAAGAATATCCACAGAAAATAGAGTTGAGCACTAATTTAGAGCAAGAAGATTTTGAAGTGCTGCAGTCTAACACTGATAACTTGCCAAAGGGACTGGTGCCTCTGGAAGAATTGTTTGACTTTAATGATGTTGCAAAAAAGCCAAAAATGGAACCCACTGAAACTAAAATAGAAGAGTGCAATACATGCAATGAATTAAAACCCAAAATGATCAAACTATCTACAACACTGCCAACTCATATAAAACTGAAATACCTTGAGCTTTTTAGAGAATTTTTTGATTTTTTTGCTTGGAGTTGCGAGGACTTAAAATCATATGATACAGAGATAATTTAGGATAAGATACCCCTAAAAAAAAACCAAAAACCTTTTAAAATTTACTTGCACATAATAGACCCTGTGCTATTACCCTTGGTTGAGAAAGAAATCAAGAAAATGTATGATGCTGAAATCATAGTCCCAGTGAGATACTCAAAGTGGGTATCCAATATTGTATCTGTGAGGAAGAAAACAGGAGAAATAAGGCTTTGCATAGACTTTAGAAACTTAAACAAATCTTCTTTAAAGGACAACTACCCCTTGCCCAAAATGGATCATATCTTACAGAGGGTAGTGGGTTCTAAGAGAATTTCTTTGCTAGATAGCTTTTTAGGATACAACCAAGTGCTGGTACATCCTGATGATTGTAATGTTCCCAATTTTAGCCTCAAGCTAAAATGGAACATTATAGTTGCATATTTTCATTTTGTTGAATAAAAATGGGTAAAGTGACCCATTCATGTAATAAACCGGAATAAAATCCCTTACAATGTGAAAAGGGATCATCATGGAGCTGGATTTCACACCCTCATGTGTGAAAGGGGTTAAAATGAAAATGGACAAGGCCTAATTGACCAAGTCAAACTGCGTTGGCATGAGTTGGAGAGCACTAAGTGGGACAGTGCAGTTTTAGTGGAGGAATATTCCATGAGGGAAGAAACTTCTAGAGGAAGGAAGGTGGAGGCTTCATTGAGTTTAAAAGAGGAGCAAGGTAGCCCATTGAGATTATCTTGGATCATTTGATTATTTGTCTATTGAGACAAATTTTTGCCTCTTGTTGTTCAGCAGAGCTGCAGTGCCCTTGGGTACGAGGGAGTCCTATTTAGGATTTCCTCTCCTTGAGTAGCTCATGAAAGATTTCAATCATCCTCCATATTCTAGCATTTAGGCCATAGCATCAGCCATCTTCATCAGCGCAGTTTCTGCAGCAGATATTGTGCAGTGTTGCTGGATGTTGCTGGGGAGGTTTACATATACCATTTTGAGCTAATATTTTAGAGGAGGGAGGTTATCTACTTCCGGGAGGTTAGTGAGAATGGTTCTAGAGCTTATTCGACCATCATTTGCAGGAGGCCAACCATTTCCATCAGTTACAGCGCAGACCCTCTCATAGACTGCGTTCTAGTTGCAACATATTTGCAGTGAGGGTGTTGTAGACATTTCAGAGGGTGAGATATTTGGTGTATGGATCAGCCTTGCACTTCATATTTCCAGAGGAGAAGGGCTCTTCATCAGCTTCAGCCATTCAGCCTTCTCCATTCCACTCCACATATTGAGTTGCTGCAGCTACCCAGCAACTCCGACATTTTTGCAGTTTTGCATATTTCAGCCAATCCTTCTAGGATTGACTTGAGGTAGTGATTTGGAGCTTATATATTCTATCCCAATGATGTATTAGCCATGTATATTCAGATCCATGATGTATTTCAATCAGTACAATCATCTCCCTTCTATGACTATGCAGTCCCTATTCATGGGCATCCTGCTATGGAGCAGTGTTTTGTATTATGGCATGTGTATTCATGGAAGGCTTCTTGCCTTATTATTTTGATATCCATTGTATCATTTGCTGCTGTTATTTCATAATAAAATGGCCCAAGGGTTTCATACATTTTGGCATAATGTTTATTCACTACTATTTCCAGTTTATGTCTTTATATTGTTGTAGCTACATTTTTGGGTTATCTAGAGAGATTCCCAATCTTGTTATGTTTCCCTCTTGGGGATATTGTCCCTTGAAAACACTCTATAGACAGAGTCTGATAGTGGGCCAGGAAGCCTCTGGAGCTCATCCTTCTTTATGAAGGTGAAAAGTCTAGTAAATGCCCCTTCAGTCTATCTCTGGAATAGATTTGCTTGTCGATTGACAATGTTTCTGAAAAAGGAACATTACAATGATCAACTTAAAACAACTTTCACTACACCTTGGGGCACTTTCATGTATGTGAGAATGTATTTTGGTTTAATGAATGCTGGGGCCACATTACAAAGAGCCATGGATATTGCTTTCTCAGAAGAGATAGGCTTCTTTAGTGTGATACATTTATATGACATCACAGTCTATTCCAAAAAATATGAAGAACACCTTAGTCACCTAAGAAAAGTCTTTGAGAAATGTAGAAAGTATGGTCTATCCTTAAACCCCAAGAAAACTCTATTTGGCCTCCAGGAAGGCAAACTTCTAGGCCATATCATATCTGAAGAGGGAATAAAGATAGACCCAAAAAGGATTGAAGGAATATTGCAAATCAATCACCCTAGAAATATCAAAGAACTGCAATATTTCATTGGAAATATTGATTTCTTAAGAAGGTTCATACCAAACCTTGCTGAACTCCTTAGAAACATAACAAACATGCTAAAAATGGAAACATGAGTTAAATGGACTATTAAATCAAAGCAATCCTTTGAACTGGTTAAACGAGTAGTCACCCAAACACCAGTTCTCATTAGCCCTGATTTTAAAAAAGATTTCTTCATTTTCTCCTTTGCATCAGAACATACAATTTTTGTTGTCCTACTTCAGAAAAACATAAAAGGACAAGAACAACCCATTGCATTTTTCAACAAGGCATTAAGAGATGCACCCCTGAAATACAACATAATGGAAAAACAGGCTTTTGCCTTGATCAAAGCACCGAAAATTTTTACAGTTTACATTTTACACTCATACATCATTTCCTTTGTTCCACACACAGTTGTCAAAGACATTTTAACACAAGATCCTGATGGCAAAAGAGGAAAGTGGATTGCTGTTATATTAGAATATGATTTAGAAATCAAACCCACTAAATTGATTAAAGGACAAGGACTTGCAAAACTTATGGATGAATCAAATCTCAAAGCCTTTGATATGAATATGGTTGATGTTTTAGAAGAACAAGAAGAATGCACAGCCCCTCATGTTGAAGAAGTATTGTTGAATTCACTTTGGTATGCTGATATTTTATATGTGCTTTTCTATCTTAATGTTCCTCCTAGTTTATCTAAGACAAAGGCAAGATTATTGAAGTTAAAAGCTATAAATTATTGCACTATAGATAAGTGGTTATATTGGAAAAATGCTAGTGGTGTATTGCTTAAATTTTTTCCTGTGAATGATGCAGAGAAGACCAAGCATGAGTTTCATGAAGGGGAATGTGGAGGCCACCTCTATTGGAAAACAACTGTCAACAAAATTCTTGGAGCTGATTATTATTGGCCCACCCTCTTCCAAGACATCCATAAATTGGTAGTTTCCTGCCACAAATGTAAAATATTTGAAGGCAAAATAAAACTCTTACCCTTACCTTTGCATCCTATTTCTGTTGAAGCTCCTTTTCAACAGTGGGACCTAGACTTCATTGGGGAAATCCATCCTTCTTCATCTGCCTAACATAACTAGATCCTCATAGCAACTGATTACTTTTCAAAATGGATAGAGGCCATCCCCTCTAGAACTGCCACTGATCTAGTCATCATTAAATTCCTTGAAAACCATATTTTGTCTAGATTTGGTTTTCCTAGAAATATTATCACTGACAATGTTGTTGCCTTTAGATCCAAGAGGATGGTAGAATTTTGCCACAGATATCAGATCACATTGGGTCATTCCACAACTTATTACCCTCAAGGTAATGGGCCAGCAGAATCCTCAAACAAAATTTTGGTGAACATCATCAAAACGTTGTTGGAGGGAAATCAAAAATCATGGCACAGCAAGCTAGTACATGCATTATGGGCAGACAGGTTAACATGCAAGAAATCAATTGGAATGTCTCCCTATCAGCTAGTTTATGGAGCACATGCAATTTTTCCAACAAGACTAGGAGTGCCAGTCATGAAGCTTATACAGGAGGTACAGTCTGAAGAAGATGACATGATAAGAAGGATAAATCAGACTATACAGTTGCAGCAAACCAGAGAAGAAGTCTATAATAGAACACAACTAGTGCAAGAAAACATCAAGAAGCTATTTGATAAAAGGACAAAAGCAAATGATTTCAACATTGGTGACAAAGTGCTCAAATGGGACTCAAGAATAGAAGACAAGGCAAAGCATGGTAAGTTTGAAAATCTGTGGAAAGGTCTCTACATCATCCATTCTTCCAGAGGCAACAACGTATTTTTCTTATAGGAGATGGATGGAACAGAAATTTTTGGAGGTCCCATCAATGGCAGGATGCTCAAACATTATTTCCATTGGTGATGCCAAGTTTAAAGCTTTATCCATTTTATATAACATTTTTTAAAGAAAAGATAAAAAAAAAAATACAAAAATAGAAAAAAAGAAAAGAAAAAGAGGGTAGAAAAAAGAAAAGGTACAAACCCATACCAAAAAAGAGTAAGTTCTGAAAGTGTGCAAGTCCAAATGACACTACTTAAGGAGAGAAGCCTTATTCAGTCATACAACTTAACCATGAATGAGTAAAATTTAAATTTTTGCTGATAATTTAGTGAATGAAGATTTGCCAAACTGTCTAAACTTGGCTTATTATTAGATTAGATTATATTAGGAAAAGAAAAATTGGTTCCAAAGCTCAAAATCTAAACCAAGAAAGGAAGAGAGGGATAAAAAACAAATTCCAAAATTCAGCCCTCAAAATTTTGTGTTAAATTTCTGAAAAATAAATTCTATATGCAGACTTGTACAAAGTATCACTGCTCATAACAAATCAAACTATCCAATCCTGATTTGGTTATGTTTTCAATTTTTTGTTTTATAATAGAGAATGAAAATCTATCATACAGCTTAATCTTTACAGATAGTTAGAATAGATAGAGAAATAAATGAGTTCATCAGTTTAATCTGAACCCTTGGATGATATAAGTGTAGATTTTGTTAGTTTCCTATTTTCAAAACAAAATGATGTCAAGGGTTGGCTAATTCAAATGCACCCAATGACGAAAAAATGTTAGAACAAGTAGGACGGGTAGGTAGAATTTGAGTTGGGATTAACCATGTTATGATTCAGATACTGAAAGATCACTTCTTCAAAACAACATGTCATCAAGTTATAAAGGAGTTCTGTCAAGGTGAAAATCAAGGCACTGGTCTACTTCTTCCAGAGATTTTATCTTTGAGGTTCTTGACACCTCCTAAAGGAGCTTCCCTCCCCAGCTAGAGCCACTATTATCCTCCTGTATTTTACAGATTTCACTAGATGACTGTGGATGTTTTACAAGAAACTAAAGATAGCATTATTTTCCTATCAGCTATTTTTAGTTATCTCACTACCTTCATCATCCTAATTCTGACTATTTTTCACTAAACTTTCCTATCTTTTGCCTTCTCAAAAGTTCACCCTGCTGCTCTAAATAAAACTCCATTTTTTTGGGCCTATTTTCCTCATTTTATCACTCCACTTACACCATCATTCATTCCCTTATTCCCCTCTAAAATATGTTTTTCTTTCCCCTAAAAAACCCTCCTAAAACACCCCTTATTCATCATTTTCCCCTTAAAGGGCTTTAAACAAAGTAAAAGTCCCTTTTACATTGTTTAAATTTACCTTTTCAGCCTGTCGAACCCTTTAAAAACCTTGCAAAATCCTTGTTTTTGTGTTAAAACCCATCCTTTTTATAAATATAAGCCTTAAGCCCCTCTCCGCTTAATCCCTAGCCCCTTCAGTCCCATATAACCCTGACCTTCCACTATTCTCTTAAGCCCCTTTCCTTCTCAGCCTCCGGTCCCCGTTACCCCCACAAGACCTCTGCCTATTTTTAAGCCCCTTCCCCCATATAACTACATCTCCACCATTTGATTTTATTTACCCCCCTGAAAACCCCCTTTAAACACTTCATTATATATTTTGGGCCCCGCTCTACACTAACTCTGCCGCCCATTCACCTTACGCCATCTTTCCACCGAGTTCGATCTTCCCAAACCTGCACCCCGCTCCCGGACTCTATCTACACCGTCGATCTCACTCCTCGAGATCTGACGGTCCAGATCCCATATCGCGCAGAATTTCGCGATGGGTTTTAATAACCCCTAACTCATGCGAAATAGGTGGTATTTACCCTGCCATGCGTCGACTGTGCAGTGGAATTGCGAATGTTTCGTCAAAAACCACTTACCGCTCATCACCCGCACGATAAACCACCCTGGTCTTCTGAAACCATTTTTCTTCCTCGTGCCAAAATAAAATTTCTTCACCCCTGTTTGAATTTTCCCATGGTTCTGCCTCTAGAACCATGCCCCTGTGCTTCCTCCTCCTCTGCAACATGCCTCCCGACAGCTCCAAACCCCAAAAAAGCAGTTTTACCCCTCCCGCAGGTTTTTAAATTAACATTTGTTTGTGTTATTTTTGCAGGTTTTAATGGAGAGGATGCCCAAAAATGCATGCCAATGGCCCAAAAAAGGACAAGTGAAGCCCCGGATGATGATCCAAGGGGTCTCATACAAATTTAAAGAAAAGGAGGTGAAGATTCAAGTCCTGCCACCACCGAAATCATGATCCTTGGTGAACATTCAACCCTCTAGCACATGAAGACTACCCCCCTGCACACAGACAAAGCAAAAAAATAGTAAACAGTGAATGAAATGAAGATTGGAAGGATTAATGGCCTAATCCTAAATCAAAGGATAAAAAATAGAGGATTATCCACGAAGACATTGATTAAAGGATAAAAGTCAAAGGTTTAAAAGAAAAATATGCGTAAACAAACAATCATAAAGTAGAATGAAGGATAAAGATAGTAAAGAATATTATAAAAGCTAAATCAAGGTTCAAAAGGCCTAAACAGGGTTTGATGATTAAAACAAAGGCAGATCAACCCAAATACAACTTTGAATGACTCAACAAAGGAGCAATTACTTCTCCAAAGACAAATTTGCCACCTACAACATGTTTTCTTTCAATAACGGCATCAGGTAGTTATTATACAGTCAGAGATATTTTTGAAGCAGCTCAACAGTTATTACAAAGTTATTACAAAACCTTTAAAGTCAAAAATTTCAACTAAAATAACTCATAAGTTAAGACAAAGTTATTATTCCAGAGTAACTATTTCAGATATTTTTTCCTTGGGCCTTGCATGGTCTCAAAGGTCAAAAATCATTAACTCTGTAATAAATAACATTTAAGAACCCTAGTCTGGCCGCACCTCCTCATTTTGCATATAAATATTGCATGTGAGCTTCATTTTAAATGTTGGTTACTTGATGGTTAGTGGACTGATTTCTGCTACTAAGTTAGTTGAGGAATGCTAGAGTGAATTGAAGGAAGCTATGAGTTTCAAAGATCTATTGTACATGGAGCATTTTAACTAGTTTGATCATCAATAATACAAGCACATTCACAGGATCCTTGAGCTATGTCAATGGTGAAGTTTTCCTAAATTTTCATTGTTTTCTCTTATGTTTTCCATTATGTCCATCTTCCTCTGATAAAGAAACAGGAGTTTTAGATTAGGATTGGTTGTTTCAGCACCCTTTTTCTGTTTGTATTATTTATATTTATGTTTTCTTCTACAAGGTCTGATTGGAAGATTCTTATTTGCCTTCCAGTTATATCTAGCTTGTTGTCTTGGGAATGAATCAATAGAGTGAAACCAAGGAAATTTATGGTGAACCCATGTTCCTTTGAGTAAGACTTGAGATAATTTTTTTAGGACCTTTCTTTAAAGTATGCTTATTAAAGTATAAACTAGAGAGGTTTATGGTATACCCTGCCCTCTAGTCCGCCTTGAAATGTTGCTTTGAGGAGTCTTTTGAGAGTTTGTCAAAAGCAGATTAGATTATTTATGTTTGATCTTAGACCATTCTCACTATTATCTTACATGTTTTCTTTATCTGAAAGTAGTTCTTGAATTACTGGATCGTTGTCTTAGAGGTTTTCTTATTAAAGTTTTTCCAAAGAATTCTATGGCTTTCCCTATCCATTGGCTTGCTCCAAAAAGCTACCTTAAAAGGCTTTTATTGTCTAAGTAGAGCTAGAATATTCTTAACTAACTATAGCTTTGCTGCCTTCACAACTTATTATTGTTTCATATCACAACCTAATCTAAAGAATCCATTTGATATAGTTAGCTTTCCCTATGAATACCCTTGCAGAGTTGATGAAAAATTAAATCCTTTTATGACTCCATATCCCAATGGATTGATGCTTTCTCACAGTCTATTTGTTCAGTTGAAACATTCCACAAATCAGTCACAACATTGATCCTTCAATCTATCATTTAATCCAACCAAAAAAACAGTAAGTGGATAATCTGGGAAGTTGTTTTAAAAAATGATCACCACATGAGTTTAAAAACCAAAAAAGTCTTTAGAAATTCATAACTAGCTTAAAATCTTAAACAAAGAGCACAAAGATATATCAATTGAAAACACCTTTATAGAGATATCCCTCTTTGAATCCAGGAATGATAGGTCTTAGGATTCCAAAGTGGTTTTGATGTGGCCCCTGTAGTGTTTGTTCTTGCCATTCTTGCAAACTAGAGGGAACCAAGATAGTGGCGACCTTACTGGGGAATACTGAGTAATAAACATTTTAGATTCACTCAAAACTCATAAAACCTCATTAGTTTAAGATGAATCAAGTATTTGCTAATAATGGTTTCTGATTGATGATGGTGGACAACAATCAATCATAAAACAAGTAAAAACCTTCCACCTGGTGACTCCACTGATTTTCCATTGACTCCACTGGGAAACTTACTCTACCATCAAACATTAAACAATACCCAGTCAAGAATACTTTGTGAGTTAAGTGTCTATTTTACAGTTTGGTTTGTGTCCTAAGACTGTTATACCTCTAAAATATTTCTGACTTGCTGGGTCCAAAATCCTGGTTTCTAGAAGAATCCATACTAAATCCCATCCTGACCCAAATCCTCCTGCAATAGTTGATAATCCTGAAAAGAATTCTTAGGAAATCTCCTAGACCCAAAGTCTCAGCTATTAGCAGATCAATCCACAAAGCAAGTTCTGTCCCTGAGAACCTTATGGCCTTGCAAAAAACACAAGTTGACTTACCCCATATAAGAAACTTATCCAGAACCCAGTTACAAACTGGTATAGACCAAATAAACCTTGAGCTTGTAAACTCACAGCAAATCAATAGTAGCGAAGCCTCCCCTTCCACTCTTCCTGATTTCCATTTTCTCCAAAAATTTGGCTTCTCTCATCCTAAATTTGCTCAAAATCACTTAGTTGGTCCAAGTACTTCAGCTACACCCACCCATACATCCATTGTTCAAACCACTCCACTTCATCATCTTCCTCCACTTGTTAACCCTCCATTGTTTCCACAAGCTCATATCATGGCAACATGGTATGCTCCCTTAGTCCTTCCTTTACCTCTAGTTGCTCTACTGCAGGACTATCAGTTAAACATTCCATTATATGATGCCAGTAGTTCTACTAAAACTCAACAACATGTGGATAGAATGAATGACTACTTTGATAGACAAGAAATAGATGATGAAACTGTTAAACTTAGAATGTTATCTCAAAGCTTAGGGGGAGAAGCAAGAAAATGGTTCAAAGGCTTAACTCCTAACAATATTAATGATCTCCCCACTTTTCATCAACTATTCCTAAACAAATGGGAAGTCAAGAGAAATCCCCTTCAAATCCAATCAGAATACAATGACCTTAAAAGAAATGCTAGAGAGAGTGTCCAAGATTATTGCACTAGATTCAATAGTTTTTATAATGCACTCCCTCCACAAATGAAACCCCCAAAAGGCTTAGCCTTAATGAAGTTTCCTAAAGGATTTGACCCAGACATGTGCTATCAATTAAGGGAGAGATAACCCCTCACATTAAAAGATATGCAGAAAGGGGCAGTAAGATTAGAAGCTAACTTAAATGCCAGAAGGGCTAGATTGAAAGCAAAGAAAAAGGTTACCTACAAAGATGAAGTTGGACCCTCCACATCCAATTCCAAAATCGACAGTCTGGTTAGAACCAAGGAAAGGATGATGGATAGAATTAACATGAATGAGAGAGCCTATCCTAAAGAAAACCAAACAGCTCCTCAAAATAAAAATAAAAATCAGAACCAAAACTTTAGAAGGAATCCCCCTCAAATTAGACAAAGAGGCCCTGATCAACAAGTCAGACCTCCTTTCCAAAAAAACTATGTTGATGAAGATGAGGGTGTGATTGAAGAAATAGAGGGATATCACATAAACTTAATGGGAGTAAACAATGAGGACACTGTCTTCCTCACTGAAGAAGAACAAAGCATATTTGCACCCTATGATGAAGAAAGCCCAGAATTTGAAGATTACAAACAAGGCTTTGAAAATGCTATAATGGAAGTACAAAGAAAATATGACCTTAGGAGTAAAAAGAATCAAGATACTCTGGCTGAAAACAACAAAACAATGGCTGAAAATTCTGATAAAAACAAAGGAAAAAACAACCAAATTAAGGACATACATAGTGGTGACCAAAGTAGCACTAGCAACTCAGCTAATGCTCCTAGTAAAACTATTTTAACTGTTGTTCATAATAAAAACCAGCAAGCTAAATTTTCTAAGAAAACAATGACTAAGAAGGATGATCTAAACATTTTGAAAGCTCAGATACCTTTCAGCATAGAGAGTGAAATTTCCAAAATCAATATTCCTGACCCTCTTACTGAATTAGTCACTCAAGATGTATATAAAACCCAACTTTTAAGAGCTTTAAATATAGGAGAACAAACTGATTTTGTTAATGTAACTGATGACAAGCCTGAGCTTCTATTTGGACCAGAAGTAGAAGGGAAATTTCAAGAAGGATGTGTCCCTCCCTTTTATGTCAGTCTAAACATCCATGATAAGATTTTACACAATGCCATGCTTGACTCAAGAGCCTCCCACAACCTTATGCCTAAATTAGTGATGGCGAGACTTGGCCTTGAGATAACTAGACCTTACAAATATTTATACTCCTTTGATTCCAGCAGAGTTAAATCTCTAGGCCTGATCAAAGATTTATGTGTCAACTTAGTGCAAATACCAGCCAAAAGCTTAGTGGTGGACATTGTAGTAGTTGACATACCTCCTAAATATGGCATGCTCCTTTCAAGTTCATGGGGTGCTAAACTCCAGGGTACCCTGCAAATGGATATGACTTATGCAACCATCCCTGTCTTTAGTCAACCAAGAAGACTATATAGGGAAACACACATGAAATATATGGTTAGTAGTCAATAAAAACTAGACAAATCCCCTCTTTATTCTATTCACACAGACCTTGACTCATTCATTCTTTACAATGATGAATATCTTAATGAGCAAGGAGAAGGAGATGAAAAACCACCAATAGAAAAAGAGGAAAGGAAAGAGGATCAGCTAAAATAGTTTGCTAACTCCAAACATCACAACAAACATAATGAAGATCATAGGCAACAAACCAAATACCAACGCAGGGCTGATCATAACAAATAAAATAAAACTCAACATAGTCAAAACCTTGAGGAACAAAGTAAAAATGAACATAGTGCAGATCCTAAAAAAACATAGTCATAGCCACAATAAACAGGACAAAGAGGACATAAATGAATTTAATAACAAATCTGAAATTGAACCTCTTTGGAGTATGAGTTTTGATGGGTCTTGTAGAAAAAATGGTTCAGGAGCAGGCATATGGGTGCATAACAGAGAAAACAATCATGCAGAAGGTCACTCATATAAACTAAACTTTCAATGCACAAATAACATAGCTGAATATGAGGTTCTCCTCTTAGGACTGCAATTATTGAAAAAACTTGGAGACAAGAGGATAACTGTTCATGGAGACTCAGAACTAATTATTAAACAAGTAAATGGAGAATATACTGCCAAGCATCCAATATTACAAGCATATAGAGATGATGCTATTGACCTCTTGAAAACATTCACAGAATATGAGCTTAACTTTGTCCCTAGGAACCAAAACATTCTTGCCAATAGTTTAGCATTTTCTGCTAGTACATGTCAAAAACCTTATGAAAGAAAACAATACATAGTCCAAGTTAAATACAGACCAGTAGCCACTGATAATATCAAATATTGGCAAGTGTTTTAAGGAGATAAGCAAATAGAGGATTTCCTACAGTCTAGAAATGGGTTTGAAATGCCAAATTCAGACTCAGAGTATGAAGGGTACTGTCCTGCTGAGGAAAAAACTTATGAAGAAGGGACTCCTAATCTTGCTGATATAAATATTACTGATATAAATATGTTATCTAAAGAACACCCATAGAAAACAGAGTTGAGCACTAATTTAGAGCAAGAAGATTTTGAAGTGTTGTAGTCTAACGCGGATAACTTGCCAAAGGGACTGGTGCCTCTGGAAGAATTGTTTGACTTTAATGATGTTTTAAAAAAGCCAAAAATGGAACCCACTGAAATTGAAATAGAATAGTGCAATATAGGCAATCAATTAAAACCCAAAATGATCAAATTGTCTAAAACACTGCCGACTCATATAAAACTAAAATACCTTGAGATTTTTAGAGAATTTTTTGATGTTTTTGCTTGGAGTTATGAGGACTTAAAATGATATGATACAGAGATAATTCAGAATAAGATACCCCTCAAAGAAAACCAGAACCCTTCTAGACATAAATTGCGCAGAATAAATCCTGTGCAATTACCCCTGGTTGAGAAAGAAATCAAGAAAATGGATGATGTTGAAATCATAGTCCCAGTGAGATACTTAGAGTGGGTATCCAATATTGTATCTATGAGAAAGAAAATAGTGGAAATAAGGCTTTGCATAGAATTTAGAAACTTAAACAAATCCTCTTTAAAGGACAACTACCCCTTGCCCAAAATAGATCATACCTTACAGAGGGTAGTGGGTTCTAAGAGAATTTATTTGCTAGATGGCTTTTCAGGATACAACCAAGTGCTGTTACATCCTGATGATCAACTTAAAATAGATTTCACTACACCTTGGGGCACTTTCATGTATGTGAAAATGCCTTTTGGTTTAATGAATGCTGGGGCCACATTCCAAAGAGCCATGGATATTGCTTTCTCAGAAGAGATAGGCTTCTTCATTGTGATATATTTAGATGACATCACAGTCTATTCCAAAACAGATGAAGAACACCTTTCTCACCTAAGAAAATTCTTTGAGAAATGTAGAAAGTATGGTCTATCCTTAAACCCTAAGAAAACTCTATTTGGCCTCCAAGAAGGCAAACTTCTAAGCCATATGATATCTGAAGAGGGAATAAAGATAGACCTAATAAGGATTGAAGGAATATTGCAAATCAATCACCCTAGAAATATCAAAGAACTACAATCTTTCATTGGAAAGATTAGTTTCTTGAGAAGGTTCATACCAAAACTTGCTAAACTCCTTAGAAACATAACAAACATGCTAAAAAGGGAAACATGAGTTAAATGGACCATTAAAGCAAAGAAATCCTTTGAAATGGTTAAACAAGAACTCACCCAAACATCGGTTCTCATTAGCCCTAATTTTAAAAAATATTTCTTCATTTTCTCCTTTGCATTAGAACACACACTGTTGTTGTTGTCCTACTTCAGAAAAACATAAAAGGACAAGAACAACCCATTGCATTTTTCAGCAAGGCATTAAGAGATGCACCCCTGAAATACAACATAATGGAAAAACAGGCTTTTGCCTTGATCAAAGCACTGAAAGATTTCAGAGTTTACATTTTACACTAACACATCATTGCCTTTGTTCCACACACAGTTGTCAAAGACATTTTAACACAATATCCTGATGGCAAAAGAGGAAAGTGGATTGTTGTTATATTAAAATATGATTTAGAAATCAGACCCAATAAATTGATTAAAGGACAAGGACTTGAAAAACTTATTGCGGAATCAAATCTCAAAGCCTTAGACATGAATATGGTTGATGTTCTAGAAGAAAAAGAAGAATGCACAGCCCCTCATGTTGAAGAAGTATTGCTAAATTCACTTTGGTATGCTGATATTTTATATGTGCTTTTCTATCTTAATGTTCCTCCTGGTTTATCTAAGACAAAGGGAAGATTCTTGAAGTTAAAAGCTGTAAATTATTGCACTATAGATAAGTGGTTATATAGGAAAAATGCTAGTGGTGTATTGCTTAAATGTTTTCCTGAGAATGATGTAGAGAATATCAAGCATGAGTTTCATAAAGGGGAATGTGGAGGCCACCTCTATTGGAAAAAAACTATCAAAAAAATCCTTAGAGCTGGTTATTATTGGCCCACCCTCTTCCAAGACATCAATAAATTAGTAGTTTCCTGCCACAAATGTCAAATCTTTGAAGGCAAAAGAAAACTCTTACCATTACCTTTGCATCCTATTTCTGTTGAAGCTCCTTTTCAACAGGGGGGCCTAGACTTCATTGGGGAAATCCATCCTTCTTCATTTTCCCAACATAAGTGGATCCTCACAGCAATTGATTACTTTAAAAAATTGATAGAGGTCACCCCCTCTAGAACTGCCACTGATCTAGTCATCATTAAATTCCTTGAAACCCATATTTTTTCTAGATTTGGTTGTCATAGAAAGATTATCACTGACAATGCTGCGGCCTTTAGATCCAATAGGATGGTAGATTTTTTCCACAAATATCAGATCACATTGGGTCATTCCACAACTTATTACCTTCAAGGTAATGGGCTGGCAGAATCCTCAAACAAAATTTTGGTGAACATAAACAAAATGTTGCTGGAGGGGAATCAAAAATCATGGCCCAAAAAACTAGTACATGCATTATGGGCAGTCAGGTTAACATGCAAGAAATCAATTGGAATGTCTCCCTATCAGCTAGTTTATGGAGCAGATGAAAATTTTCCAACAAGCTTAGGAGTGCCAGTCATGAAGCTGATCCAGGAAGTACGGTCTGAAGAAGATGACATGATAAGAAGCATAAATCGGACTATACAATTTCAACAAACCAGAGAGGAAGTCTATAATATAACACAACTAGTGCAAGAAAACATCAAGAAGCTATTTGATAAAAGGACAAAAGCAAATGATTTCAACATTGGTGACAAAGTGCTCAAATGGGACTCAAGAAGAGAAGACAAGGGAAATCATGGTAAGTTTGAAAATTTGTGGAAAGGTCCCTACATCATCTATTCTACCAGAGGAAACAATGTATTTTTCTTATAGGATATGGATGGAACAAAACTTTTTGGAGGTCCTGTTAATGGCAGGATGCTCAAACATTATTTCCATTAGTGATGCCAAGTTTAAAGATTTATCCATTGTATATAACATTGTTTAAATAAAAGGTCAAAAAAATAAATACAAAAATAGAAAAACAAAGAAAAAGAGGGCAGAAAAAGAAAAGGTACAACCCCATACCAAAAAAGAGTAAGTTTTGAAAGTGTGCAAGTCCAAATGCTGCTACTTAAGGAGAAAAGCCTTATTGAGTCATACAACTTAACCATGACTAAGTAAAATTTAAATTTCTTCTGATAGGTTAGTGAATGAAGATTTTCCAAACTATCTAAACTTGGCTTATCAGTAGATTAGATTAGATTAGGAAAAGAAAAATTGGTTCCAAAGCTCAAAATCTAAACCAAGAAAGGAAGAGAGGGATAAAAATAAAATTCCAGATTTCAGCCCTCAAAATTTTGTGTTAAATTTCTGCAAAATAAATTCTGTATGCAGACTTGTACAAAGTATCACTTATCATAACAAATTAGACTGTCCAATCTTGATTTGGTTATGTTTTCAATTTTTTGTTTTAAAATAGAGAATGAAAATCTATCATACAGCTTAATCTTGACAGATAGTTAGGATAGGTAGAGAAATAAATGAGTTCATCAGTTTAATCTAAACCCTTGGGTGATATAACTGTAGAATTTGTTAGTTTCCTATTTTCAAAAGAAAATGATGCCAAGGGTTGGCTAATTCAAATGCACCCAATGAAGAAAAAATGTTAGAACAATTAGGATGGGTAGGTAGAAATTGAGTTCGGATTAATCATGTTATGATTAAGATACTGAAATATTACTTCTTAAAAACACCAAGTCATCAAGTTTATATAAAGGAGTACTGTCAAGGTGAAAATCAAGGCACTGTTCCACTTCTTCCAGAGATTTGATCTTTAAGGTTCTTGACACCTCCTAAAGGAGCTTCCCTCCCCAGATGGAGCCACTGTTATCCTCCTGTATTTTACAAATTTCACTAGATGACTGTGGATGTTTTACAAGCAACTAAAAATAGCATTAATTGCCTATTACCTATATTTAGTTATCTCACTGCCTTCATCATCCTAAGTTTGACTATTTTTCACTAAACTTTCTTATCTTTTTCCTTCTCAAAAGTTCACCCTGCTGCTTTAAAGAAAACTCCATTTTTTTGGGCCTATTTTCCTCATTTTATCACTCCACTTACACCATCATTCATTCCCTTATTCCCCTCTAAAATTCGTTTTTATTTCCCCTAAAAAACCCTCCTAAAACACCCCTTATTCATCATTTTCCCCTTAAAGGGCTTTAAACAATGTAAAAGTCCCTTTTACATTGTTTAAATTTAGCTTTTTAGCCTGTTGGACCCTTTAAAAACCTTGTTTTTGTGTTAAAACCCACCCTTTTTATAAATATAGGCCTTAAGCCCCTCTCCGCTTAAGCCCTAGCCCCTTCACTCCCATATGACCTTGACCTTTCGCTATTCTCTTAAGCCCCTTTCCTTCTCAGCCTCCGGTCCCCGTTACCCCCACGGGACCATTCCCTTTGCCTATTCTTAAGACCCTTCCCCCATATAACTACATCTCCGCCCTTTCATTTTATTTACCCCCCCACAAACCTTATTAAGACCCCCTTTAAACCCTTCATTAAATATTTCGGGCCCCACTCTCCACTAACTCCGCCGCCCATTCACCTTACACCATGTGTCCACCGGGTCCCATCTTCCCAAACCTGCAGCCCGCTCCCGGACTCTATCTGCATCGTCGATCTCGCTCCTCGAGATCTGATGGTCCAGATCCCATATCGTGCAGAATTTCACGATGGATTTTAATAACCCCTAACCCGCGTGAAATAGGCAGTATTTACCCCGCCACGCATCGATTTCTCAGTGGAATTGCGCACGTTTCGTCCAAAACCACTAACCGCTCATCACCCGCGCGATAAACCACCCTGGTTTTCTGAAACCATTTTTCTTCCTCCTCGCGCAAAAATCAAATTTCTTCACCCCTTTTTGAATTTTCCCATGGTTTTGCCTCTGGAACCATGCCCCTACGTTTCCTCCTCTGCAACACGCCTCCCGACAGTTCCAAACGCCAAAAAAGCAGTTTTACCCCTCCTGCAGGTTTTTAAATTAACGTTTGTTTGTGCTTTTTTGCAGGTTTTAATGGCGGGGATGCCCAAAAATGCATCCCAATGGCCCTAAAAAGTAAAAGTGAAGCCCCGGATGACGATCCAAGGGGTCTCATACAAATTTAAAGAAAATGAGGCGAAGATTCAAGTCCTGCCACCACTGAAATCATCATCCTTAGTGAACATTCAACCCTCTAGCACATGAAGACTACCCCCTGCACACAGACAAAGCAAACAAATAGTGAACAGTGAATGAAATGAAAATTGGAAGGATTAATGGTCTAATCCTAAATCAAAGGATAAAAAAGAGAGGATTAGCCACGAAGGAAGTGATTAAAGGATAAAATTCAAAGGTTTAAAAGCAAAAGATGAATAAACAAAAAATCATAAAGTAGAATGAAGGATAAAGACAGTAAAGAAGATTATAAAACCTAAATCAAGGTTCAAAAGGCCTAAACAGTGTTTGATGATTAAAACAAAGGCAGATCAACCCAAAGACAGCTTCGAATGACTCAACAAAGGAGCAATTACTTCTCCAAAGACAAATTTTCCACGTACAACATGTTTTCTTTCAATAACGGCATCAGGTAGTTATTATACAGTCAGAGACATTTTTGAAGCAGCTCAACAGTTATTACAAAGTTATTAAAAAACCTTTAAAGTCAAAAATTTCAACTAAAATAACTCATAAGTTAAGACAAAGTTATTATTCCAGAGTAACTATTTCAGATATTTTTGCCTTGGGCCTTGCATGGTCTCAAAGGTCAAAAATCATTAACTCTGTAATAAATAACATTTAAGAACCCTAGTCTGGCCACACCTCCTCATTTTGCATATAAATATTGCATGTGAGCTTCATTTTAAATGTTGGTTACTTGATGGTTAGTGGACTGATTTCTGCTACTAAGTTAGTTGAGGAATGCTAGAGTGAATTGAAGGAAGCTATGAGTTTCAAAGAGCTATTGTACATGGAGCATTTTAACTAGTTTGATCATCAATAATACAAGCACATTCACAGGATCCTTGAGCTATGTCAATGGTGAAGTTTTCCTAAATTTTCATTGTTTTCTCTTATGTTTTCCATTATGTCCATCTTCCTCTGATAAAGAAACAAAATTTTTAGATTAGGATTGGCTGTTTCAGCACCCTTTTTTTGTCTGTATTCTTTATATTTATGTTTTCTTCTGCAAGGTCTGATTGGAAGATTCTTAATTTCCTTCCAGTTATATCTAGCTTGTTGTCTTGGGAATGAATCAATAGAGTGAAACAAAGGAAATTTATGGTGAACCCATGTTCCTTTGAGTAAAACTTGAGATATTGTTTTTAGGACCTTTCTTAAAATTATGCTTATTAAAGTCTAAACCATAGAGGTTTATGGTATACCCTGCCCTCTAGTCCGCCTTGAAATGTTTCTTTGAGGATTATTTTGAGAGTTTTCCAAAGCAGATTAGATTATTTTTGTTTGATCTTAGACCATTCTCACTGTTATCTTACATGTTTTCTTTATCTGAAAGTAGTTCTTGAATTACTGGATCGTTGTCTTAGAGGTTTTCTTATTAAAGTTTGTCCAAAGAAGTCTATGGTTTTCCTTGTCCTTTGGCTTGCTCCGAACAGTTACCTTAAAAGGATTTTCTTGTCTAAGTAGAGCTAGAAGATTCTTACCTGACTATAGCTTTGTTGCCTTCACAACTTATTATTGTTTCATATCACAACCTAATCTAAAGAATCCATTTGATATAGTTAGCTTGCCCTATGAATACCCTTGTAGAGTTGATGAACAATTAAATCATTTTATGACTCCATAGCACAATGGATTGATGCTTTCTCGTAGTCTATTTGTTCAGTTAAAACATTCCATCAATCAGTCACACCATTTATCCTTCAATCTATCATTTAATCCAACCAAAAAAACAATAAGTCTTTAGAAATTCATAACTAGCCTAAAATCTTAAACAAAGAGCACAAAGATATATCAATTGAAAACACCTTTATAGAGAGATCCCTCTCTGAATCCAGGAAGGCTAGGTCCTAGGATTCCAAAGTGGTTTTTATGTGGCCCCTGAAGTGTTTTTTCTTGCCACTCTTGCAAATTATAGGGAGCCAACACAAGTATCTGTAAATTCTGTAAATAGAAATATGACTAATATACAATATTATGTATTTGTATTAGAAGGTTTTGTTAGAGAAACAAAATAAAAAATAGAAAAAATAGATGAAGAATTTGAAAGCATTGAAAAAAGAGTAGATTTTGGCTTCCTCACCACACCAGATGATCCAATAATTTTCTTCTCACTTTGAGAAATTAATTATTTCATAAAATGATAAAAAAATCTCTACATCTATGCTCTTTAGCCATCATGTTCCAATTCATCATGCTGAAAGACCAACAGAGAAATTATCTTTTCTATTTTTAAAAGAAATGACTGATAAAAAACTAGAATCCTCTGATCCCCATATTTTTCCTATTTATGAACCATTACCCAGTCAACACACCAGGTATCTTACCGAAGACCTCAGTGGAAAGGGAAGAATGCCAAAATGACAGACCTTCCATCCAGAGGTACATAAAGCGTTGAACATTGATAATCTAAATGATAGTTAGATTAGGTAGATGATAGACTGGATATTTACTGAAAATGAGCTAATGTGCATGAGAGGTACAAATGAAGTAGAAGCTCGTAAAACTTTAATTCAATGTTTTACTTGAACCCTCCACAGATGGTGGGAAGTGGAATATTCCCCAACACTGGTAGAAAAAATGGCTGAAGAAGTGGTGAAAGATGAAGCAGGTGATGTTGTACATACCACCGAAGGAAAACCTCATAATAATATGATAGGAGCACTCACTTCTATGATTATTGAGCATTAGTGTGGTCTAGAAACTGAAATCTTGAACAAACATGAAATGGTTCTCATGAATCTCAAGTGCAAGAAAATGTCTCAGTATGAAGACTTCCACAGAGATCGGGTGCAGAGAATTTATGAAGTTAAGGACACCAAGAATATACTATTGGAAAAAGTGTATTTAGATGCACTTCCTTCCAAATTTGTAGATTACATACAAAACTAAGAAATCTTCCAGGCCCCATATAAATCTTATACTTGGGGATAAATCTATTGTATCATTACCAAAGACTTAGTAGGACTTCGTGTATACATGAAAGTGAATAAATCCCTGCAGAAACTGTCTAGACTGCAATACAGTAAATCAATTTTCAATAAGTATGGATTATTTTTAGATGATCCTATTGTACATATGAAAATAACAAAAAAGTTCATGAAGAAAAATATAAAAAACAAATATAGATTCAAAGATCCTTCTAAGCCCATAAAATATTCTAGAAAAGGCTACTACAAGACAATTCCAAAATCCCACTATTATAATCCTAAATACATCCATATCAAGACTTACAAGCAAGAAGCTTGGAACGAGCTGACATGTTGGCTAAGTGGGAAACAAAGACATACTTCAAAAAAATGTGCTCAAGTAGAAAAATTAAAACTAAATAGAGGAAATAAAATGCAAGAGCTTGCAAAAAAATACTAGCAAGAAAAATCACAGAGAGAAGAACAGAATCCTCTTATTCATATTCAGTGCTATAGATGTGGATATAAGAATCACATATCAGAAAATTGTCCTAATATTCATTTCAGAGAAGAAGTTTATATGTTAGGACAAAAATGTTGTGATTATTCATAAACTTCTAGCTTCATTTTTTCAGGCTTTGATTCATCATATGATCCAATAAATTCACATGCTAAAATATGTAAATGTATAGATTTCTAAGATTTTCATTGCAACATACCAAGGTAAGACACATATTACAATTCATAAGAAGAAAAATAACCTGCACAAAAATAAAAAAATTGCATGGCACATACTTCTGATGATGAAGAAACAAAATTTCTTGCAGGTATCAATATGCTTCCAGAAGGAGAAATAAAGGAAAGGGTAATGGATACATTTTTACAAACAATGGTACATAATCAGAGAGCAACTTCACAAGGTACTATGTCAAAAGCCCTTTTTGTAGATGCATCATATGAAAATAACACAAAATATTTTTAAAGAAGTCATTAACATTCAAAACAAAGGGCTCCTACTCTTAATGATGCACATCTAAGACATAACACTTTTCACAAGTATTTGGTGATAAACAGAACCAAAGATCGAAATTCCCACCAAAGTCAAATGTGGCCTCATAATAATCCTGATTTTATATTTCCTAACACAATTTATAATTTTTATGGATATAAAAAACTATGGTGGGACATTTTGTGTAAAGATAAACAACATTGCACATATTATACTGTTCTGAAATTTGGATCAATATTTATCAATCAAACACTTAATAAACCGAACTGGCTCAAAGATTGGTGGAATTGGTTCAGATTAAATAAAACTTCAATGGACCCAACATACTTCCAGAATGAATTCCAAATAACATGTGAAGAATGTTTTGACTCCTATAATTTTCCTTGTAAAACAGACATAGACCTGACAAATCACATAGAAGAAAGGATGCTCACCGACTTCATGGAAAGGCACCACCAATGGCTCATCATGACTAAAATAAAGCATCAAATGGTACTAGGAAAACCCATGATTGTCTGACGAATATATACAAAATCATGGGATACAATTGGCAAATATAATAAACAGAAATTTCCTGGTACGAATGCTTTGGGTGCATAATCCATGAAATATTCGGTTCTTGTGGGCTTGCTGATAAAAGCATCCACTATGTAAAATAATTTCTATTCACCTGAATATGAGTGTGACTGGTATCATGGGATTCTGACAATATCACCACTGTGTAGAACACTTTAATAATGGGTACCGAGGGATTACGATAAATCTCCTATGTGTATGTTACATAACGTAAGATTCCTGAGACTCAGAGCACTTCTCTAACTTTTGATGTGATTTGATCCACATCTCAGATCTTGATAAATCATTATACCAAATTTTGTTGGAATAAATGATCCCTTTGGTCTCTCGTCATTTCTTATAAATAAGGGGATGAAGACTCATTAGGGGCATCAAATAATTGAGAGAGTTAGAAGAGTCTAGAGAGCCAAGAGTAATTTCCTGCTCTGCATCTGCGAACTTAGGTTTGATCTGATTGCATCACTAAAGAGCTCTATAAGTCATAAATTCTGAGAATCCTGTGCATCAGGACGAATAATCCTAGTGAAAACCTAAAGTGGTCAGACTTTCATAGGTACTGAGTCTATTTGGTTTTGAATAAATCTAATTCATAGACAGAGTGTGCAAAATTCCAGGAAGCCTTTAATTTTTACCTTGTCTCAAGATAATATACCCAGTAAATGCCCTTGCATTCAATCTCTCATTTGAGCCTATGTTTCTGATTTGTAATACATCAGTCTATATCATCCATTTTGAATATCAATAAAATAAAAATTTATGTTCTGTTTTCTATTATCATTTTTGTGTTTACATTATCTTTTAATTGAGAGAGGTTCATCTGATGTTCATCGGAGGTTCACCTAGAGTCTTGGAGCGCAGTTTGGTCATGGCGGTAGGAGGCCATTTGAAGAGTGTGTTTTTGCGTTGGACTTGTTTGAAGTTTCGTGTACGAGTTCATGTAAGAGTTCGTGAATCTTGTTGGATTTAGGGGTCTTGATCTAGGTTCGGTTTTAAGTTTTGCCAACAAATCCCTGTACTACTGGCCCTTTTTGCAATGACCTACTTGCACAGGTCAAGGTCTCACCCAAAGTAGTATGGGAGGGTGGTGGAACCAGGTTTCCGCACCCTGAGAGAGAGAGAAAATCAATTGAAGTGGGTCCTTTTAGATCAGGCTAACGTCTGCAGGAGAAGCCCTGATACATAAATCCTTAACAGTATATTGGCAGAGAAGAGATCATAAATCATCAGATAACATATAACTAGAGTAGAGAACTTAAACCAGATCTATGCATCCATAATTTCGCATCCACGTGCGCATTAGCAAAGAAATATAATTTCAGAAATAACATAAAGAGTAGGCAATAATCATAACATAGAAACACTTAAACATCACCAACAATCTTCTCATTCATTCATATCTAGGTCCAACTTACATACTATATCTACCAGCCTACGCACACAGCGAGCGGGGTCTGCACACAATAGGACTCAGGGTGTCTGCGCACACAACCAATAGGATCCCTTACCCAGATAATTGACAAAAATATCACAAGTTCGTATCCAAGATTAATCCGCACTTAGCCTATCTCTAGACTCGATTTATCTATCTATTTATAGCATATTATCCTGCGCTACTCTATGGTCCGGACTCCTAGTCTACCCTTTAACCCTTTACAATTAATTAGGGGCTTTGAACCACCCCAAAGCCCCTGTACTAGAATAAATATTACAAAATTTTATAAAACTGGACCAAAAATGCGGTTAGGGACCTCATCCCAATAGGCCCCCAACATGATATTGTGACTCGTCCCTAGTCACAACATCGACAGGGTCTTCATCGTCTCCTGGAGCTGCTTGATAGTGGCAGACAAAGGGGGTAGAACGCCTATGCTCTGCACGGCTACATTCTGTGCGATATCAACCAAATTTTGTGAATTTTGGCCTTTAGTAGCTGTGATGACACTCTCCAAGGTCTGATTCAACTGCTTCACAGCCCCATCTAATTCCTGTGACAACTTGAGAGCTTTGTCAACCCATGGCGTGAGATGGTTGCTGAGTACCTGCTTCTTGTGCTGGAGCCCTGCAATTTCAATTTTGAGTGCGTGCCTAGTTCGAAGGTGCACTAGTCATTGGGCTGGGACAAGGGTGGTCATAGTGGCTTCCATTTGCTCAAAATATTTCTCTTTTTGGTGCAGCTCCTAGTCGATTTGGCGAAGGAGGGGATCACACTACACCTAGGACCATAACTCCATTGCAATCTCAAATAACGTGATTCCCTAAGTGATCTATGTGCTAATACTAGTTGTAGCTTCTGTGACAAGCGCGACTGACTGAGCGCACACCTCTGAAGGGGTCTCAGGTTGTAGCTTGGCCTACAATGATGCTATCTGAAGCTCCAAATCAGCCTTAAAAGCATGCACTTCAGTCCGCGAGGCCTTCAAAGAAGCGACCAAGCCTTCAACCTTGGCCTGTGGTGCAGTGGAGGCAAGAATTACTTCTAGCATATCCTCGTAGAGCTCATCTATCAATTTCTCTAATTCAGCCTGCTACATGATGACAACGATGTGTGCAGCCTGGGCTTGGGTGGCTTCGAAATATTTAGTCACAATAGTTTGCTCGGCTTCGCTAAGTTGCTGCTGCACCTGCAGTTCTCTGTGTTGAAGCTCATTGGTGATGGAGGTAAACAAGTCATGAAGCTGGGCACTCACCAAGCGCCCAACATCGAGGTCAACCGAAGAGCATGCACGGACTTGGTTGCATAATTCCATCGGTATCATCATAAAAGCTGCGCTCAGGAGGGGGCAGATCCGACTATCTGTGACAGTGGTCAAGGCTATAACTGTAGCTAGTTGGCTCGCTTGATTCTGCCTCACTTGGTCCACACTCACGTGAAGTGTGTCTGCCTTCAGCTGAAGGGCCTGTAATTCAGACTAAAAATCTTCTATTGCGACCTTGTGTTGTCCTTCAAAAGTAGTCCATCGATCCTCTAACGTGATAGGGATGACATCCACAGTCTTCTCTAAGTCCTCTTCTATCAATGTGACCTCTGTGTCTCTGGCAGGCTTAATAGCCTTGCGCTTCTTCCTAGGCCCTTTGGGAGGTTCGCTGGTGTGTTTGATGCCATGTGGTGACGCCGTATCTTCACCACTGAGCCCGTCAAGTCCTAATTCTACTGCGACACCTGCTCTGTCCCCATGGTAGTGTCCTTAGGGATCTCTTGGGTCGTGCTCTTCTTCATAGCATGTGCCTCAGGCTCCTTGGTTTTGTTCAGTGGGGGAGTATCCTTTGGGGTAGCGCTTTGGCTGGATGTGCCTGCTATACCCGAGCCAGATGACTTGAGGCCAAGCTTCCACGTTGGTGGCCATGTTGCCACCACTTGAGTAACTCTGCTTCTGTAACCATATAAGGGAGATCATACCAATTTGGATCTCTGCGGGCCTGAACCTGCACATTGTGCATAGTAACCTGAAATTCCAAAATATCCTTGTATTTTTCGTAGATCGTGGGCAAAAAACGCGACTAGGAATGAATCGTTGCTGCCAGAGCACGATCAAACAATACCCATAATACCTTATTCTCCTCAAACTGCTTGGGATCCTTCGAATCCCAAATATTTGCAAACCACACACCCTCGCATATACCTGGTTCGAGGTCGGGGAGCACTACCTCATCATGGGCCTCCCACGCAACCAAGGAAATTAATAGAATCAGCCAAGAGTAGTAGAAATCCTTTCCGTTCTCCTGCACCTCACACACATTGTCTAAATATTCATCTATGAGGTACTGCGACAAATTTTAGTAGACCCCTTTCTCGCATCTACCAGCAAGCTGATTTACATAGGCAGGGATGACTGATGGCTGGCACTTGTGCATCAATTTACATGCAAGCAGTAGGGTACCCATTTGAGTCCCCGGATCATCTATTGTTTCTACCAGGAACACTCTCTGGTTGCGTTCGACATGATATTTCTCTCGAACTTCCTCAACAATATGTTGCTCATACTTCTTACCGATGCCCTCCTTAGGATTTGGCCCGTGCATGGGAAGGTCAGTGATTCAGTGAATTAAGGTAGCATTGATTGGGATGCGACCCTGGATCCATAAACACCCATTGTGGACCAGCGCCAGCAGCTAGCGAACAGCTAGACTGGTGATGTTGTAGTTGCCAAAGTGGGGGATGCATAATAAGTTTAAGATCCCTAAGCCGGCCAGTCCACATGCCAAAATCATTGGCTCTAAATTCGACATGTTACCATCCATTATTATTTCAAGATATAATTCTAGAGCCAGTGCTGGAAAGGCTTCCATATTATGCAGATCATGGTCATCAAATTTAAGGAGGGGGAGACCTCCGAACATATCACCATGCAGAGGCACCTCCTCTAGGACTAAAGGCATCAGCAGGTAGGTGAAGACAACATTGACAATCTTGGGGATGTTCATGATGGGCTTGCTCGAATGAACATAGGGCGGTAACCATGAAATTAGAGTCATGTGCAGAGCTTCCTCTGGAGCCATCATGAGGTGTTTCGATGAATCGAGTGAGCGGCCCTGAGGCACCTTGCAAAGGGAGTGCACAATCCGAGGGGACGTGCGCGATTTCACCTCGGCCCACTTCACTTCTTTTACTTTTCCTGTCTCCACTCCCTTCACCTTCCCTTTTCCCTTCCTCTTGGCCGATGTATACATCACCTCCTCCATCTCGGGGGTGACTTCCAATACATCTTAAGACCCAACTTCCCTAGACACCATGACAGGTAGTGACTAAGCGGGGTTAGTAGTGGTCATCCTTGCTCGGAAGACGAATTCAGGGTTGCTGTTGTCAAAGGGGGTAGCCCTCCCAGACATACAGATGGAAATGGTACAGAATAGACCAAGTTCACAGAGGAGCACAGGGCGCAATAATCTCAGTAAGCAAACAACGTATGGGCATAGACAACTTGCATATAATCTGATAACAAAGGTTATTGATCCTTAGTATTGCCTGACACCCTACAATGTATTCACCAAACATCCGAGCTAGATTCCTTACCCCGATCCTTTCATAAGTTCTGAATTTATAACTTCATTTCCTCTAGCTGGCTCTAGATCTATAGTGCCACGAACTAAGCATCATCTCTCGGTGTCGCTTCTAACTTCATGGAAATTTCTAGAGCTTCTTCCTGGGAACCGATCTTCTGTTGTCCCATAGCTCCTCACACGTGTGGTAATAGCATAGCGATACACCACTCCTTGTGCTGCTTGTCCTTGTAGACACATACCCCATCATTGATGACCTTCTTCAATCATTGGTCAGATTCCTAGACAGACTTTGTAGTTCCCTTCTTAAAGTCCTTTAATTCGACTACACACTTAGAGTACGATTTAGGCTTTTGAAACTATTGCTTTAGGGCATCCTTAATAGCTTTTATTGATGCGTTCGCATGTTGGCCAATGTATCCCATAAACCAGTCCAGGGCCCTTCCCTCAAAAGCTATGGAAAACTGAGCTCTTTTGACAACATCATTATTAATGTTCTGTGCAGTCCATACAAACTCTGCTACAAACTAGAATTGATTCATATTCTCATCCCCCACACCCTTAAAGGTAGGAAGTTTCATATGCATGACCATATCATCCTCAAGTGGTGGTGGAGGTGGGGTAGGAGAGTTCTTACCCTTGTGCGAGTTTGATGATGGCGTGGCCAGGGGATTGGTCCCAACTTGCACAGCCCCACGTTGAATATAATTAGGTGATTCCCTTAAGGGACTATATATTGCTTTATCTCCTTCTTGATTAACCTGGTAGTATTTCCCACTTCGTGTTGTGCTTCCACTTTGATCGGAGGTCATTCACTCGGTGTGGCTACACATTACACTTTTTTCACTCAACAACATCTTAATCAACAATGACACGATTTGCAGGAACTTACCTCTAAATCCTTTAAAGAACCTTCGCTCTGCTTTTGAATCTGATACAAACTTATCAACTACAAATTCTATTACGAATCCTCCCAAAATAATATTAACCCATTGTTCTACAGTCCTAGTGATCTTGTTATCAGTCTTTTCCAATTGTTGGATTAATTTAGGGGTCCACTGTGTGACCTGATCATCTTTCTAGTAGGTTTGGAAATCCACCAATCATGCCAACTACTCTTGCAGTTTGTGTGTGAAAGATACAAAGAATATTTCATGCACCTTTGTAAAAATGTACTTGTTTTTCCACTCTTCAGCAGATAGCTTCTTATTTATATTCTCTTTTAGGGAAAACTACTGAATCTGTTTTTCAAACCAATCCTCAAGCTCAGGCTTCAATGGCTTCCAATGACCCCCTAGCATTACTTGATCTCTCTCTGAAAATTCTCTCGATCCAGGCAATGGAACCATTTGTTGGGTTTAGGGGTCTTGACCCAAACTCGTTTTAAGGTCTACCAACAAATCCCTATACGATTGGCCCTTTCGGCAATGACCCGCTTGCATAGGGTAAGGTCTCACCCGAAGTAGTATGGGAGGGTGTTGGAACCAAGTTTCTGCAACCTGAGAGAGAGAAAATCATTAGAAGTGGGTCCTTTTAGATTAGACAGACCTGCGTAGGAGAAGCCCTAATACAAAAATCCTTAAAATAATATTGGCAGAGCAAAGATCATAAATTATCAGATAACATATAACAGGAGTGTAACACTTAAACTAGATCTATGCATCTATAATATCACATCCACGTGCGGATTAGAAAATCAGTATAATTTCAGAAATAACTTAAAGCATAGCCAATAATTATAACACAAAAACACTTCAACATCACTAACAATCTTCTCATTCATTCATATCCAGGTCCAACTTACATACTATATCTACCAGCCCACAGGAGCCCTTACCCAGAAAATCGACAAAAATATCACAAGTTCATATCCAAGCTTAATCTGCACTTAGCCTATCTCTAGACTCGATTTATCTATCTATTTATAGCATATTAGCCTGCGCTACTCTATGGTATGGAAACTGTGGTTTGTGGATTCCTAGTCTACCCTTTGACCCTTTACAATTCATTGGGGTCTGTGACCCACTCCAAAGCCCCTGCGCTAGACTAAATATTACAAAATATTACAAAACTGGACCAAAAATGTGGTTAGGGGACCTTGTTCCAATAGATCTCGATTCAAGGATTTCATCAACACCAATTTTTCAACAACAAGCTTCATTCTCTTTCGGAGGAAGCCTTTTCTTGTAAATTGGTATAAGAGCCACTAATGTTTGGTTCTTCAAGTAATACTATAAAAAATCTTTTACTCTATACTGGATGTTGGTCGAAGATCTGTTTCTTTCAAAGAAATTAAGGCAGAAGAAAAAAAGCAAGAATCATTTAACATGGAGAATCTGTTTCATTCTACATCTTCTTTTCAAATAAACTTTGCTGAACTAGAAATAGTTAGACGTTAGCCGTCTGCAAAATGGAAACTCCTTAGCATTAATCCATATGAATTCTATTTTGATCTGTCTATATTTCATCTAAATGAAGTAACAATATTATCATTCAAGGAATGTGTTAGTAAGATATAAGATAATGTTGAAGCAATACATACCATTCCCTTACTTAACCCCAAAGAATTACAAAAAGAAGCTCGTCGCCATAATACATCATATATTCACCTTGGATGTATAAGGGTGAGAATATCTTATTTAACTCATCAAGGTATGAATACCTGATCCTCATCTTTATCCTATTTATGAACCATTATCCAATCAATACACCAAATATCCTTCCTCAGACCTTAGTGGAAAGGGACGAATGCCAGAATCACAGGCCTTCCACGTAGAGGCACATAAAGAGTGGAACATTGATAATTGGAGTGTTGGACATATTAGGTAGATGATAGATAAGATGTTTACTGAAAATAAGCTAATATGCATGAGAGGTAAAAATGAAGTAGAAGCTTGTAAAACTTTAATTCAATATTTTACTAGAACCCTCCAGAGATGGTGGGAAGTGGAATCTTCCCTAACACAGGTAGAAAAAATGGCTAAATAAGTGGTGAAATATGAATCAGGTGATGTTGTACATACTGCCGAAGGAAAAACTCAGAATAATATGATAGGAGCACTCACTTCTATGATTCTTGAGCATTGGTGTGGTCCATTAAACTGAAATATCCAACAAACATGCAATGGTTCTCATGAATCTCAAGTGAAAGAAAATGTCTCAGTATGAAGACTTCCACAGAGATTGGGTGAAAATAATTTATTTTTAGGCCCCTATATTACTATTTAGTCCCTTATTTTATTATTGTAGCTTCCTTATTGTTATTGTTGTACCCCTGTGACCCCAATATTGTTATTATTGTGCCCTTACATTATTATTGTTAGGTCAGCTAGGATTATATTGTGGCCCCATGGACTCCCATATATAGAAGGAGGTTTTGGTCATTTGTATCAGCCAAGAATTGTTTATTAATTTAATTTATTGGAGGTTGACCCCTCGAAGAGGCTGATTTCTAAAGCGTTGATCTCCCTTTTCTTCTATTTTTGGAGCTGGTTTCACAACATTTGGTATGAGAGCTTTGGATTCTAGGGTTTCGTTGCTCCAAATAGGTCATCATGGAATTTTCTCTATAAATTTTTTCTACGAAGGTTCAGAAGCTAAAATTTTTAGAGCACGAAGCCGAAATCCTGAAGAACATCGTCACAAAATTTCAGAGTTTGGTTCGCAATATTGTCGCAGATATGATCTGTGGAATTTAAGGCTTTTTGTAGGCTCCTAAATTTAACCTAAACATGTCATCGTAGAATTTTCGCTATAAATATTTTCTATGAGGTTTCAGAAGTGGAAATTTTCAGAGAGCGAAGCTAAAATCTCGAGGAATGTCATGGAAAAATTTCAAATATTGATTCGCATCATTTTGGGAGATAGGATATGTGGAAGTTAGGGATTTTTCAAGCTCCTGAATTTCATCTCAAAGAGGTGATCATGTAAAAATATTCATAACTCTCTATCTGAACATCGGATTGGAATTATGTAAAGTGTGGCAGAAAGTGTACGGATTGTAGTTTCTTGTTAATAAATTTTAGAGCCAAAGAAGGAAACAGTGACACGTGGAAAGTCGTACAAGTTCGCTCTACTGAACTAGTCCATAATTAGGTCATTGTGGGAGATTGGACATAACTTTTCCTTGAAGAATCAAAATCAGGTCAAACCTGTGGCATTTGAAAGAGGATTCAGAGGGCTACCTCAGGGCCAAATTTTAGAAATTGAAGATCCGAAATCACAAAGATAATTTAGTTTCAATATCAAGCTCCCCAAAATCAAGAAAAATGTGTGTCTTTTTTTTCGAATTACATAAGTCTCATTTGAAAAAATTAGTTTTAATTTAACCCAAAGGCATATTGAAGAATAGATATCAGTATTGGGTTCTAAAATGCCCCCTAAAAATAATTCAACACCCATTAAGCCTTCAGAAATCTCTATTATGACTCATGAAGACGAAGAAATGCAACATGAGATGTCAAAATTACAAGAGCAAGTGTACCTATCGCAAAGAGCAACAAAAAATGAAATGGAAGTTTTGAAGAAAGGCATGGAAACTAAGATGGATGGTTTGAAGAAAGGCTTGGAAGCTAAGATGAATGGTTTGGAAGCCAAGATGGAGGGCATGGAAGCTAATATGGATGAGATGGAAGCTAAGATCGATGAAAAAATGGAAAACATGAAGAATGATCTTAAAGTAGACATTAAAGGTTTGGCAAAGTTGATACAAGAAATGTTTCCTAATGGTGAAAAGATAGTAGAGGAAACTCATGATGAGAACAAAATAAATGTTAATCATGATTTCATAAACTATAATGTTGGATGGAAGAACCACCAGATTCCAAAGATGGATATGAGGAAGTTTAATGGCAAGGATCCCATAACATGGATACTACAGATGGAGCAATATTTTGATCTCGATAATGTGCAAAACACACAAAAGGTACGCATTGCAACTTTACATTTAGAACAAAATACATTTTTATGGTATCGATGGCTTTGCTCCTGCAAAAAAATTGTCACTTGGTCAATTTTTATGGAGGAAATGATAGCACATTATGAGGATATGAAAAGAAACACCTTCTTTAGCCAATTGATAAATCTCAAACAAAAAGGTTCAGTGGTGGAGCACATTGAGGAGTTCCAAAAATTGAATATAAGGGTAACTGATATTCCAGAGGAACACAGGATTGATGTCTTCATAGGGAATTTAAAGGATAACATCCAACATGAATTTCGCGTTTGGGAACCTGATTCATTGGAGAAGGCATTTAGGTTGGCAAGAAAAATTGAATGTAAAATTATGGCGACAAGGAATCCTACCACTCACATCTATAAAGATGGAAGTATTCCTTCTCCTAGACTTCCACAACCTACAAGGTTGACACCACAACAATTGGAAGAAAAAAGAGCAAAAGGGCTTTTCTACAAATCTGTGATAGCAAATACATTGCATCACATAAGTGTACAAGAGAAGAAATTATTTTACATGGATTGTGAAGAGGAGGAAGAAAATGAACAAGAAACTTCAAAAGAAGAGGATATACACCAGGAACCAACCCTAGAAGAAGAAGAAATGAGTCCAACCATATCGTGTAATGCATTGGCAGGAATTACCACTCCTCGAACTCTCAAGATAGAAGGACATATCAAGAAGAAAAAGGTAATAGTGTTGATTGATTCGGGTAGTACCCATAATTTTATTCATTGTAAGGTAGCCAAGATATTGAATTGTTTCATATATCCAGCACCAGAATGTCAAGTTATGGTTGCAAATGGAGGAACTATAAATTTCTCTGGAAAATGCCGTAATATCAAGATAACAATGGGGGAATATTTATTGAATAGTCCAATGCTTTCCATTCCAACGGGAGGTGTTGATGTTGTTCTAGGAGTACAATGGTTACAATGTTTGGGGAAGGTTGCTTTTAATTTTCAAGAACTTTTCTTGAAATTTTTTTCAGAAGGAAAGGAAGTCGAATTATGGGGCATTGCAGGGAAGCCGAAAAAAATAATATTCTCTAATGTCATGAAAAATCTTCTAAAGAAAGAACAACGAGGCGTAATTGCACAATTATGCTCACTAGAAGTTCCAACATCAAAATCATCTATTTCTGCAGATCTCCAAAAAGTCTTGGACAATCATTCCAAGGTGTTTGAAACTCCCAAAGGTCTCCCACCTATTCGTGATCATGATCATGCTATTCATTTGATTCCAGGAAGTGTTCCTCCAAACATCAGGCCTTATAGATATCCTTACTTCCAAAAGAGCGAAATTGAACGTATGATTGCAGAAATGTTAGAGGCCGGTATAATTCAACCTAGTCAAAGTTATTTCTCTGCTCCTGTAGTATTGGTACACAAGAAGGATGGATCATGGCGAATGTGTCTGGATTATAGGGAGCTCAATAAGCTCACCATTAAAGATAAATTTCCCATTCCTGTGATTGATGAATTATTGGATGAATTACATGGAGCAATTGATTTTACCAAGTTGGATCTTCATTCAGGATATCATCAAATTAGAATGAATACTGAAGATATTTTGAAAACAAAATTTCGAACTCATGAGGGTGTTTATGAATTTTTGGTCATGCCTTTTGGCCTTACCAATGCACCTTCTAAATTTCAAGGGTTGATGAATTCCATTTTCAAACTCTTCCTTAGAAAATTTGTGCCAGTATTCGTTGATGATATACTAATCTACAACAGGTCTTGGAAGGATCATGTTCAACATGTTGACAGGGTGCTCAAACTATTGCAGGAGAAACAATTATATGCAAAAACATCCAAATGTTTCTTTGGAGTACAAGAGGTGGAATACATGAGTCATACTATATCTCACGATTGTGTGAAGGTAGACCCTAACAAAATTAAAGCCATTAAGGAATGGAAAGTCCCCACAACCATAAAGTAGTTGCGATGATTTCTTGTGTTAACTGGGTATTTTTACGGCTACAACCATACAAAAAAATGTCCCTCAAGCAAGTTAATAAGGATAATAAATTATCTCCAAAGTACTATGGTCCTTACAAGGTGTTGCAAAAGATTGGTACTATGGCATACAAGTTGGAGCTTCCTACTTCTTTGCGAGTGCATCCAATTTTCCATGTTTCATGCTTAAAGAAGGTTATAGGTGAAAATCTTCCATTTCAAACAATATTTCCAAAACTAGATGAGGAAGGAAAAATCATAATGGAACCTGAAGTGGTCACTGAAACAAGAACTCGACAGCTACGGAATCGATCAATTTCAGAGTATCTGATCAAGTGGAAGAACTTACCCGCTAAAGATTCTACATGGGAGGATGAGAATTTTGTACATAAGCACCCAGAGCTACTCAACATTAAGGACAACACTTTTTTGAAGGAGAGGGGCATGTTAGGTCCCTATATTACTAGTTTAGTCCCTTATTGTTATTAGTGTAGCCCCCTTATTGTTATTGTTGTATCCCTGTAACCCGAATATTGTTATTATTGTGCCCTTACATTATTATTGTTAGGTCGGGTAGGATTATATTGTGGCCCCATGGACTCCTATATATAGAAGGAGGTTTTGGTTATCTGTATTATCCAAGAATTGTTCATTTATGTAATGTATTGGAGGTTTCCCCCTCGAAGTGGTTGATTTCTAAGACGTTGATCTCTCTTTTCTTCTATTTTTGGAGCTGGTTTCACAACATTTAGGAAGTTAAATACACCAAGGATCTACTATGGAAACAAGTGTATTTAGCTACACTTCCTTTCAAATTTTTAGATTACATACAAATCTAAGAAGTATTGTAGGACCCATATGAATCTTATAGTTGGGGATAAATCTACTATATCATTACCAAAGCCTTAGTAGGACTCTGTACAAAAATGAAAGTGAATGAATCCCTGTAGAAACTGTCTAGACTTCCAGAGAGTAAATCCATTTGCAATAAGTATGGATTATCTTTAGATGATCCTATTATACATAGGAAAAGAACAAAAAATATCATGGATAAAAATATAACAGACAAAGAAAGATTTAGACAATCTTCTAAGCCCATAAAATATTCTAGAAAAAGCTACTACAAGACAATTCCAAAATCCCACTATTATAATCCTAAAGGCATCCATCTCAAGACTTAAAAGCAAGAATATTTGAACCAGCTGACCTGTTGGCTATGTGGGAAACAAGGACATACTTCAAAAAAATTTCCTCAAGGAGAAAGCTCGAAACTAAATAGAGGAATTAAAACACAATAGCTTGCAAAAAAATATCAGCAAGAAAAATCACAGAGAGAAGAAAAGAAACCTCTTATTCATATTCAATTCTATAGATGTGGATTTAAGAATCACAGATTAGAAAATTGTCCTAATATTCATTTCAGAGAAGAATTTCATATTTTAGGACATAACACTTTTCACAAGTATTTGGTGATAAACAGAATCAAAGACCCAAATCTTCGCCAAAGGTAACTGTGGCCTCATAATAACCCCAATTTTATATTTCCTGACATAGTTTATAATTTTTCTGGATATAAAAAACCATGGTGGGAAATTTTTTGTAAAGACAAACAACATTGCAAATATTATACTCTTTTGAAATCGGATCAGTGTTTATCAATCAAGCACTTAATAAACCTATTTGGCTCAAATATTGGTGGAATTGGTGCAGATTAAATAAAACTTCAATGGACCCAACATACTTCCAGAATGACTTCCAAATAACACGTGAAGAATGTTTTGAATGCTATCATTTTCCTTGTAAAACATTCATAGACTTGGAAAATCACACAGAAGAAAGGATTCTCACTGACTTCATGGCATGACACCACCAATGGCTCATCATCACTAAAATAAGGCATCAAATTGTACTAGGAAAACCCATAATTGTATAATATATATATATATATATATATATATATATATAAATATATATATATATATATATATATATATATATATATATATATATATATATATATATATATATATATATATATATATATATATATATATATATAATATATATATATATATATATATATATATATATAAGCATGGGATACAAGTGGCAGCTATACTAAACAAAGATTTCTTGGTATGAATGTTTTGGGTACATAATCCATGAAATATTTGGTTCTCATGGGCTTGCTGATAAAGGCATTCACTATGTAAAATAATGTCTAGTCACCTGACTATGAGTTTGATCGATATCATGGGATTTCGACAATATCTCCACTGTGCAAAATACTTTAATAATGGGTACTGATGGATCTCGAGAAATCTCCTCTATGTATGTTACTTTACCGTAAGATTCTCGAGACTCTAAGCACTTCTCCGACTTTTGGTGTGATTTTATCCACACATGAGCTCTCGGTAAATCATCGTACAAAATTTTGTAGGAAGAAATGATGCCTTTGGTCTCCCCTCATTTCTTATAAATAAGGGGATGAAGACTCATTAGGGGCATCAGAGAATTGAGAGAGTTAGAAGAGTCTAGAAAGTTAAGAGTAATTTCATGCTCTGCATTTGCGAACTCAGGTTCGATCTTCTTGCATGACCAAATAGCTCTGTAAGTCGTAAAGTATGAGAAGCCTACACATTAGGAGAAAGAATCCTCGTGAGAACCTAAAGTGGCCAGAATTTCTTAGGTATTGAGGCTATTTGGTTATGAAGAAATATAGTTCACAGATAGAGTATGTAAAATTCCAAGAAGCCTCTGAATTTTATCTTGTCTCAAGATAATATACCCAGTAAATGCCCTTGCAGTCAATCTCTAGTTTGAGCCCGAGTTTCTGATTTGTAATTCATCAGTCTGTATCATCCATTTTGAATATCAATAAAGGAATAAGTTTTGTTATGTTTTCTATTATCATTGTTGTGTTCAAAATATATTTTGATTGAGAGAGGTTCGTCTGAGGTTTTTCTAAGGTTCATCGGAGGTTCACCTAGAGTTCTAGGGTGATTTTTTCTTGTGTAGGAAAGAGGCCATTTTAAGAGCGTGTTTTTGCGTTGGACAAGTTTGAAGGTTCGTGTAACTCAATAAAGGGATTTTATCAACAAATTTTTTTTCAACATCAAGCTTCATTCTCTGTCAGAGGCATCCTCTGCTTGCAAATTAGTATCAGAGACAATGACGTCTGGTTCTTTGGGTAAGATTGCAAAAATTATTTTAATCTATAATGGATGTTGGCCGGAGATCTTATTCTTTCAGAGAAATTCAGGAATAATCATTTAATATGGAGAATTTGTTTCATTCCACATCTTATTTTGAAATAAATGTTGCTAAACTAGAAATAGTTGAAAGTCAGATGTCTGCAAAATGGAAACTCCCTAGCATTAATCTTTTTGAAGTCTATTCCAATATGTCTGTATTTCATCTAAAATTAGTAACAAGAGTATCGGTCAAGGAATGTTTTAGTCCGATACTGGAGAATGTTGAAGCAATACAAACCATTCCTTTAATTAACCACAAATAATTGCAAAAAGAAGCCTGTCGCCTTAATACATCATATATTCATCTTGGATGTATAAGGGTGGGAATATCTACTTTAACTCATCAAGGTATCAATACTTTCATCTTAGCCACTGTTATAGCATCATTTTTCACCCTCATGTGATTCATAATTGTCTCTATGGCCTTGGGCACCCATTCCCACAGACTTGAATAAAATTCATAAAAAACAGTGTTAAAAATCCCATACTCGGGTATGCCCAGACTTTTCGGCATGTATACGCGAGTCCACATGTACTTTTCCGCGTATGCCATTAAAATCATTAAAAAATATATAAAAATTCCCTATTTTCAGGCTAGGTTGATGGTTACTCCAGTAGTTCAACCACTCCAACACGTGGCCAACTGTCTCCAACTGATTGAAACAACTTTGAGGAAGTATAAAAGCCCCTCATGTGTATGGCCTAAGGGAGAGAGAAATTTTATAGATATTATACTCTGTTGGAATCCCTATTTCAAGTCTGATTTCCCGTGCCTCCTGCACTTTCCCAGATTTATACAGGAAACCCTTGTTTCCTGGAGATGTTCATCAGTTTATATGACATCTCGTGTGCACAAGTCTTGAAGGTATCTTAGCGAGGCAAGGGTGGGATGGATGCGGACGACGGTATGTTCGAAGATCGTGGAAGGATTTAGGTGATCTCTCCACTTTTTATTTTTGTACATGCTGTTTGCAATAATGAAGAACCATCTTGTTCCTGAACTTATGTGTTAATATCTATTTGCATATGTGAAAAGATTGATTATTAAGCATTTATTATTGTTTATATAATGTTTCACATGGATTACACTAACATTTAGGAGAAATATATGCTGTACAACTAGGTTTCCGTGCATGTTCTTTCTTGTTTTCCAGGTTGAAGAGGAAGAAGGGTTGCTAGGGGTTTGGACCCCGCGGGATCTACATCGAACGTAGGACTACGGGTGAGTTCTACTATCGTTGTTATCTAGTTTTTAGCATTTAAGTGTGGTTGTGTGTGAGTCCTTCTGAATAGCATGCCCTGATCTGTGGAGGTTTTGACCCAACAAACCTCTAGGGTGTTTTTTCCCGAAACAGCCACTATAAGAGATATTAATCATAATAAATATATAGATTCTCTCCTCGGCGGAATTGTTTCTCCACTCTCCAATGGTATAGTTTGGTTTGACTGTTATCCTTACTTCTCTATCTATGTATATGATGAATGTATCATAGAAATTCTCCAACTGCAAATTAAAACCTCAGGGTTTGATATGAAGAAGAAAAGAAAAAACATTTCTATACATACTAGAGGTTGTTTTCATCATACAAATACTTTATATCCTGTTGTTTTACATTTCCCTAGTCAAGACTCCAATACTAGTGTAGTTGTTATTTCTGATGCTCAGAACCAAAAAATAGAACACCAGACAATAAAATGGGAAGAACTGAGCTTCCAAGAAAGATGGACTATAGATATGTCTAAAATCCCAAAAATCCAAGATATAAATTTTGCACAAATCCAAGAAGGACCTTCATATGTTATCCTATCATTTCCAAGAAGGTCTACCATTCCTATGCAGAGAATACAAGATAACTGCCAGGCATACAGGGCATCACACCCCAAAATTTATGTGACCTCATCATCTTCTTCAAATGCATATGTAAATTGCTCTCATATTGAGTTGTTTCAGTTAGCCCGAATTTTAAAATTTTCAAATTTAGAAGTTAAATGGCCTACATGCCAAACTCTTGTATAGATAAAATCACTTGCCCATTTCATCAGTCAACATAATCACAATCCAAGAATAAGAGAAACTCCCTCTACTTTATTGTCCAACTCCTGTCCAAACCCAAAATGCAGTGATATTTCCTTCCCTCTTGATTATATCATGATGATGCATGAACTTCCATCTTTAGAAAATGAAGATCCCAGATTGACAGAGATGTTCAGCAAGATGAGACCTCCAGGAATGCCCATATATGGGTTAGGCTATCTAGAACAAATGGATGATCTCATTCCCTCATGTAGATTCTAGAATCCCATCCCAAAATATTGTAAAAGACCTTCCAAGCTAGAAATGTTTAAATTTTTCTCAATTATGGAAGGATGCCCAAATTTTAAAGTTGGTATAGAGTGGGTGAAGAAAATGTTAAATTGGAATCTGTTTACTCATCTAGATACTAAAGAATTTAATTTAAGCACATCTCCAGAAGAAAATTTTTCTTTGTCAATCAAATGGAAAGAATATATGCATAACACAAGTTCATGGATTTCTTTCTATGAGTGGAAGAACCAAGAAAAAAGAATGAACATCCAAATGATGACTGCAAAATCTTCAAAAAAAAACGCTAGTGGACAACTTGTGATGGTAGAAAGTTGGAATCTAGTTCTACTTTTCCCCCAAATAAAGGAATAATTATGGAAGAATTAGGAAAGGTAGCTAAAGGAGTCCCTTTAGTATTAAAATATGAAACAACCATTGGGATAGATGGAATAATACAAAGGATTAGTGAGCACATTAATTCAATAAATACTGCTTGGAAAGGACTAGAAATAAATTCTGTAAATAGAAATCTGAATGATGTATAATATTTTGTATCTGTATTAGAAGGTTTTGTTAGAGAAACAAAATAAAAAATAGAAAAAATAGATGAACAGTTTGAAAGCATTAAAAAAAAATTGACTTTGGCTTCTTGACCACACAAGAGATGATCTAAGATCTGTCTTCTCACTTTGATAAATTAACCATTTCATCAAAGGATACAATACATCTCTACATCTATGCTCTTTAGCCACCATGTTCCAATTCATCATGCTGAAAGACCAACACTTAAATTCTCTTTTCTATTTCTAAAAGAAAATACTGATGAAAAACCAGAATCCTCTGATCCCCATATTTTACCTATTTTATGAACCATTACCCAATCAATAAACCAGATATCCTGCCCCAGGCTTCAGTGGAAAGAGAAGAATGCTAGAATCACAAAACTGCCATCCAGATGCACATAAAGAGTGGAACATTGATAATATGAGTGCTAGACAGATTAGACAGATGATAGATCATATGTTTACTGAATATAAGCTAATGTGCATGATAGGTAAAAATGAAGTAAAATTTTGTAAAAATCTAATTCAATGTTTGACTAGAAACCCCCAGAGATGTTGGGAAGTGGAATCTTCCCCAACACTAGTAGACAAAATCACTGAAAAGGTGGTGAAAGATGAAGTAGGTGATGTTGTACATAATGCCGAATGAAAACCTCAGAATAATATTATAGGCGAACTCACTTCTATGATTCTTAAGCATTGGTGCAGTCCATAAACTGAAATCTCAAACAAACATGCAATGGTTCTCATGAATTTGAAGTGCAAGAAAATGTATCAGTATGAAGACTTTCAAAGAGATTGGGTGCTAAGAATTTATGAAGTTAAAGACACCAAGAATATACTATGGAAACAAATGCATTTAGCTACACTTCCTTCAAAAAATTAGATTACTTACGAAACCAAGAAGTCTTCCAGGCCCCATATGAATATTATACTTGGGGAGAAATCTACTTTATTATTATTAAAGTCTTAGTAGGACTTTGTACAAACATGAAAGTGAATAAATCCCTACAGAAACTATTTATAATTTTAGACAGTAAATCAATATGTAATAAGTATGGATTATCTTTAGATGATCCTATTGTACATAAGAAAAGAACAAAAAATATCATGAAAATAAAAATAAAAAACAAAGAAATATTCAGAAAACCTTCTAAGCCTAGAAAATATTCTAGAAAAGGCTACTACAAGACAATTCCAAAATCCCACTATTATAATCCTAAATACATCCATCTCAAGACTTACAAGCAACAAGCTTGGAACAAGATGACCTATTGGCTATGTGGGAAACAAGGACATACTTCAAACAAATGTCCTCAAGGAGAAAGCTCGAAAGTAAACAGAGGAAAGAAAATGCAAGAGCTTGCAAAAAAATATCAGCAAGAAAAAATACATAGAGAAGAAAATAAACCTCTTATTCATATTCAGTACTATAGATGTGGATCTAAGAATCACAGATCAAAAAACTGTCCTAATATTCATTTTAGAGAAGAAGTTCATATGTTAGGAAAAAATTGTTGCGATTCTTCAAAAACTTCTAGTTTCAGTTTTTCAGATTCTAAGTCATCAAATGATCAAATAAATTTGCATGCTGAAATATGTAAATGTACAGATTCCAAAGATTTTCATTGCAGCATACCAGAGTCAGACACAAATTATAGTTTAGAAGAAGAAAAAGAACCTGCACAAAAGGAAAAAAAATGTATGGCACATACTTCTGATGATGAAGAAGCAAAATTTCTTGCAGGTATCAAGATGCTTCTAGAAGGAGAAATGGCAGAAAGGATAATGGAGGAATTTTTACAAACAATGGTAAAAATTCAGAGCTCAACTTCACAAGGTACTACTTCAAAATCCCTTTTTGTAGATGCATCATATGAAAAGAACACAAAATATTTTCAGAGAAGTCAGAAACAATAAAAAAAAAGGGTTCTTATCCTTAATGAGGTTAGCCAAGAAATCCAAAAGTTAAATAAAAAAATAGTTGAATTAAAAGAACAAGTCTCCAAAATCGAAAATGGAAAGATGAAAGAAGAAAAAATGTCTCCTCAGAAAAACCCAAAAGTAGAAATATATGAAACCATGCCAGAAAATTACCTGGGACTGAGCAACATGAAAATTATGGCCATACAACATCAGAAATATCATGTTTTTCTCAACATCAAAACCCAGAATGAAAGTTTTTCTTTAGAGAACTGATAGATATAGGAGCAGATATCAATGTCCTCAACAAAAAGATTATTCCTGCTAGATATTGGATTTCTGTGAAAAGAGAAGTAACTGGATTGGGAAAACAAGAACTTAAATATGAAATCCCAAAAGTAACAATATGCTTTCATCATTATTGCATGAATGTAAAATTTGCAGTAGGTAATATACCCATAGACTGCATATTTTGGACTCCTTTCTTAGCAGTAGTTAAACCACATGGTTCTACAAGATTAAAAAATGGAAAATCTTGATTCTTCATCTCAGTTGTAGAAAATGAAAGATACTTGTGCACAATAACATTGTGTTTCATATCTACTCCTAGAATATCAACTATGGTCTAGGAAATGCAGGAAATATAGAATACTGAAGAAAATATAGGGGAACTAAAAGAACAAAAAGCTCACCTCAAAATTGAAGAACAATTAAAGAATTCAAAAATAATTGAAAGAGTTTTTGAGCTAAGAAATAAATTAGAAGAAGAATGTTGTGTAGAAGAACCTAATGCATTCTGGCACATAAAACAACATTTTGTTGAATTGCCCTACAAGCCGCAATACACAGGAAAACCATGTAAAAGTAGAGAAATTCTGATGAATGAAGAATATAGAAGATCATGTCAAAATGAAATTCAGGATCTTCTAAAAAGAAAATTAATCAGAGAATCAAGAAACCCCTGGAATCGCTACGTCTTCAATGTAAATAAACACTATGAAAAAATTATAGGGATTCCTAGATTAGTAATAAATTACAAGCCTCTAAACAATGTTTTGTCAGGTGATAACTATCCAATTCCTCATAAGGGAACCCTTATAGGAATGATTGTTGGAGAAAAAAAAATTCAAAGTTTTATATGAAGTCTGGATTCTACCAAGTGGAAATCAAGGAAAAAGACATATTTAAGACAACCTTCAGTGTTCCTTCATGTAACTATGAATAGAATGGCATGTCATTCAGACTCAAGCATGCTCCTTCAAAATTTCATAAAGTTATGGACTTGGTATTTAGGCCTTATTTTGATTGGCTTATTGTATATATAGATGATGTGTTGATTTTTTCAAAATTGCTTGAAGAAAATTTCAAGCATGTATATAAATTCAAGCAAATAGTTAGAAATAGTAGGCTGGTACTGAGTAAAAAGAAAATGGAAATCTTCCATACTAAAGTAAAATTTTTGGGGCACATGATGGAGAATGGGAAAATTACTCTTTGAAAACATGTCGTGGCCTTTGCTGATAAATTTCCAAACATGATTACTGACAAAACTCAACTCCAAAGGTGTTTGGGTTGTTTAAATTATGTCAGCAGCTTCTATGAAAACTGTGCCCAAGATAGAAGATTGCTTTTTCAAAGACTCTAGAAGAATCAAACACCATGGATTGAAGCACAGACTGTTGCAATCAGAAGAATAAAAGAAAAGGTAAAAACACTACCTATTCCTTATTTGTCTGATGAAAATATTTTTAAGATTGTTGAAATAGATGTGAGTGATGTTGGTTAGGGAGGAGTATTAAAACAATGAAAAGAAGAACAAGAATAGATCATCCAGTTTTCATCTGGAGTATGGCGCCCTACAGAAAATAATTATTATACCACTAAGAAAGAGGTAAAAGCTACATGGAAATCCATTGATAATTTTGACATTAATTTGATAAATAAAAATTTCCTCTTGAGAAAAGATGAAACACTAATGAAGAAGGTCCTAAAAATATATATAAAAACCCGGGGAATCAAAATTTGCTAGATGGAAAGCTCTGTTTTCAAATTTTGACTTTGAAATTGAACAAATTAAATGCAGGAAAAAAAACCTCCCTGATTTTCTAAGATGATAAAATTTGCAAGAAGAAACACACCTGATGGTGATTGTTACTGAGCGAGACTCTACAAAAAACCATGAAGTGGTAAGAGAAATATTTGACCAAATGAAATGGGAATATTACTACCAAACATGGAAGCCAACTTGGTAGCTGAGGAACACACATGTTCTAGAGTCAAACTTGCAACCTCACAGAGATTCACAACATCTGGTACCTGAAAGAAAAATCCATCCAAAGAGCAGGAGATCAATCCCTGATATTGTGTATAAGCACTCAACAAGTATGGCAAGTCAAGCCGAAGAAGATCTAGGAACATAGTTTAAAGATATTTCAGTTATACGAATAGATGAACAACTAAGACATAACAATTTTCACAATTCCTTGGTGATAAACATAACCAAAGACCCAAATTTCCACCAAAGACAACTGTGGCCTCATAAAACTCCCGATTTTATATTTCCTGACACAGTTTATAATTTTTCTGGATATAAAAAACTATGGTGGGACATTTTCTGTAAAGAAAAACAACATTGCACATATTATACTCTTCTGAAATTTGGATAAGTATTTATCAATTAAGCACTTAATAAACCTAACCGGCTCAAAAATTGGTGGAACTGGTTCAGATTAAAAAAAACTTCAATGGACCCAACATACTTCGAGAATAACTTCCAAATAACATGTAAATAATGTTTTGACTACTATCATTTTCCTTGTAAAACAATCATAGACTTGGAAAATCACACAGAAGATAGGATCCTCACCAAATTCATGGAAAAACACCACCAATGGCTCTTCGTGACTAAAATAAAGCATCAAATTGTACTAGGAAAACCCATGATTATCTATCGAATATATACAAAAGCATGGGACAAAAGTGGAAACTATAATAAACATAGATTTCCTGGTACGAATCATTTGGGTACATAATTAATGAAATATTCAGTTCTTGTGGGCTTGCTGATAAAAACATCCACTATGTAAACCAATGTTAGTCACCTGACTATGAGTGTGATCGGTATCGTTGGATTCCAAGACTATCTCCACTGTGTAAAACACTTTAATAATGGGTATTGAGGGATCCCGAGAAATTTCCTCCGTGTATGTTACTTTACCATAAGTTTCTTGAGACTCAGAGCACTTCTCTGACTTTTGGTGTGATTTGATCCACATATGAGATCTCAGTAAATCATTATACAAAATTCTGTCAGAAGAAATGATTCCTTTGGTCTCCCCTCATTTCTTATAAATAAGGGGATTAAGACTTATTAGGGGCCTCCAAGAATTGAGAGAGTTAGAATAGTCTAGATATTCAAGAGTAATTTCTTGCTCTTCATCTGCGAACTCAAGTTCGATCTGCTTGCATCACGGAAGAGATCTATAAGTCACAAAGTCTGAGAAGAACGCGCATCGGGACGAACAGTCTTGGTGAGCACCTAAAGTGGCTAGACATTCTTAGGTATTGAGCCTATTTGGCTATGAAGAAATCTAGTTCACAGAAAAAGTCTGCAAAAGGCCAAGAAGCCTTTTAGTTTTATCAGTCTCTATCATTCATTTTGAATATCAATAAAAGAAGAAGTTATGTTATGTTTTCTATTATCATTTATGTGTTCAAATTATCTTTTGATTAAGAGAGGTTCATTTGAGGTTCATCGGACGTTCACCTAGAGTCCTGGAGCATAGTTTGCTCGTGTAGACAAAAGGCCATTTGAAGAGCATGCTTTTGCATTGGACTTGTTTGAAGGTTTGTGTACGAGTTCGTGTATCTCGATCCAAGGATTTCATCAACAACACATTTCTCAATAGCAAACTTCATTATCCGTTGGAGGAAGCCGCTGCTTGCAAATTGTAAATGGTTCAGTTTGGGTTGACTGCTATCCTAACTTCTCTGTCTTTGTATATGATGAATGTATCAAATAGATCCTGTAACTGCAAATTAAAACTTAGGGGTTTGCTATGAATAAGAAAAGAACAAACATTTGTATACATACCAGAGGTTGTTTCCGTCATACCAATACTTTATATCCTGTTGTTTTACATTCCCCTATTCAAGACTCCAAGGATAGTGTAGCTGTTATTACTAATGCTCATAACCAAAAAATAGAACATCGAACAATAAAATGGGAAGAACTGAGCTTCCCAGAAAGCTGGACTGTAGATATTCCCAAAATCCCAAAAGTCCAAAATATAATGCCTACACAAATCCAAGAGGGACCTTCATCTATTATGATGAAATTTCGTAGAAGGTCTACCATTCCTGTATATAGAATAGAAGTCATCTGCCAGACATACATAGCATCACATCCCGAAATTTCTGTGACCTCATCATCTTCTTCAAATGCAACTGTCAATTTCTATCATATTGAGTTGTTTGAGTTAGCCCAAATTTTAAATTTTTTAGTTTTAGAAATTTAAATTCCCTGCATGCAAAACTCTTGTACATATAAAATCAATTGCCCATTTCACTAGTCATCAAAATCACAATCCAAGAACAGGAGAATCTCGCTCTGCTTTGTTGTCCATATCCTATCCAAACCCCAAATGCAGTGATATTTCCTTCCCTCGTGATTATTTCATGATGATGCATGAACTTCCATCTTTAGAAAATGGAGTTCCTAGATTTATGGAGATGTTCAACAAGATGAGACCTCTAGGAATGCCCATATATGGATTAGGCTATCTAGAACAAATGGATGATCTCATTCCCTCATGTAGATTCCAGAATCCTGTCCCAGAAGATTGTGAAAGACCTTCCAGGCCAGAAATGTTTAAATTTTCTCAATTATGGAAGGATGCCCAAATTATAAAGTTTATATAGAGTGGATGAAGAAAATGCTAAATTGGGATCTGTTTACTCATCGAGATACTGAAAAATTTAATTTCAGCATATCTCGAGAAGAAAAGTTTTCTTTGTCAATAAAATCTAAAGAATATATGGATAAAACAAGTTCATGGATTTCTTTCTATGAGTGGAAGAAACAAGAACAAAAAATAGATATTCAAATGAAGACTGTAGAATCTTAAAAAAAAAACACCAATGGACAACTTGTGATGGTAGCAAGTTGGAATCTAGTTCTACTTTTCCCCCATACAAAGGAATAATTTTGGAAGAATCAGGAAAGGTAGCTAAAGCAACTCCTTTATTATTAAAATATGAAACAACAATTAGGATAGATGGAGGAATACAAAGGGTTAGTGAACAAGTTAATTGGACAAATACTGCTTTGAAAGGACTAGAAATAAACCCAACAAGGACTAGTGAACAACAATAACAACTTGAGTCCATTCAAGTATCTGTAAATTCTGTAAATATAAATATAACTGATTTACAATATTTTGTATTTGTATAAGAAGGTTTTGTTATAGAAACAAAATCATAGAAAAAATAGAAGAACAGTTTTAAAGCATTGAAAAAAGAGTTGATTTTGGCTTCCTCACCATACAAGAGATGATCCAAGATCTATCTTCTCACTTTGACAAGTTAACAATTTCATAAAAGGATAAAAACATCTCTACATCTATTCTCTTTAGCCATCATGTTCCAATTCATCTTGCAATGAGACCAACAAAGAAATTCTCGTTTCTATTTCCAAAAGAAAAGACTGATGAAAAAACCAAAATCCCTTGATCCCCATATTTTGCCTATTTATGATCCATTACGCAGTTAATACACCAGATATCCTTCCTAGAATCTTAGTGGAAAGGGAAGAATGCAAGAATCACAGTCCTTCCATCCAGAGGCACATAAAGAGTGGAACATTGATAATCTAAGTGCTGAACATATTAGGTAGATGATAGATCATATGTTTACTGAATATAAGCTAATGTGCATGAGAGGTAAAAATGAAATAGAAACTTGTAAAACTTTAATTCAATGTTTTACTGGAACCCTCTAGATATGGTGGGAAGTGGAATCTTCCCCAACACTTGTAGACAAAATGGCCAAAGAATTGGTGAAGGATGAAGCAGGCGATGTTGTACATACTGCCGAAGGAAAACCTCTGAATAATATAATAGCAGCACTCACTTCTATGATTCTTGATCATTGGTGCGGTCCAGAAACTAGAATCTCAAACAAACATGAAATGGTTATCATGAATCTCAAGTGCAAGAAAATGTTTCAGTATTAATAATTCCATAGAGATTGGGTGTAGATAATTTATGAAGTTAAAGACACCAAGAATATACTATGGAAACAAGTGTATTTAGCTGCACTTCCTTCCAAATTTGTAGATTACATACAAAACCAATAAATCTTCCAGGTCCCATATGAATCTTATACTTGGGGAGAAATCTACTGTATGATTACCAAAGCCTTAGTAGGACTCTGTACAAACATGAAATTGAATAAATCCCCACATAAACTATCTAGATCCAGACAGTAAATCAATTTTCAATAAGTATGAATTATCTTTAGATGATCCTATTTTACATAGGAAAAGAACAAAAAAGATCATGAATAAAAATATAAAAAACAAAGAAAGATTCAGACAACCTTCTAAGCCCAAAAAAATTCTAGAAAAGGATATTGCAAGACAATTTCAAAATCCCTCTATTATAATCCTAAAGACATCAATCTCAAGGCTTACAAGCAAGAAACTAATTGGAACCAACTGACTTGTTGGCTATGTGGGAAAAAAGGACATACTTCAAAAAGAGGTTCTCAAGGAGAAAGATCGAAAATAAATAGAGGAAATAAAATAAAAGAGCTTGCAAAAAAATATTAGCAAGAAAAATTATAGAGAAAAGAAAATAAACCTCTTTTTCATATTCAGTGCTATAGATGTGGATCTAAGAATCACAGATTAGAAAACTATCCTAATATACATTTCAGAGAAGAAGTTCATATGTTAGGACAAAAATGTTGCGATTCTTCAGAAACTTCTAGTTTCATTTTTTAAGACTCCGAGTCATTAGATGATCAAATAAATTTGCATGCTGAAATATGTAAATATATAGATTCTGAATATTTTCATTGCAACATACTAGAGTCAAAAACATATTATAGTTCAGAATAAGAAAAAGAACCTGCAAAAAAAGGAAAAAATTGTATGGCACATACTTCTGATGATGAAGAAGCAAAAGTCCTTGCAGGTATCAAGATGCTTCCAGAAGGAGAAATGAAGGAAAGGCTAATGGAAACATTTTTACAAACAATGATAAAAAATCAGAGCTCAACTTCACAAGGTACTACCTCAAAAGCCTTTTTTGTAGATGCATCATATGAAAATAACACAAAATATTTTCAAAGAAGTCAGCAACAGTCAAAACAAAGGGCTCTTACTCTTAATGAGGTTAGCCAAGAAATCCATAAGTTAAAGAAATAAATAGTCAAGTTAAAATATTAGGTATCCAAAATAGAAAATGGAAATATGAAAGAAGAAAAAATTTCTCCTCAGAAAAACCAAATTGTAGAAATATATGAAACCAGGCTAGAAAATTACCTGGGACTAAGAAACATGAAAATTATGGCCATAAAACATCAGCAATATCATGTTTTGCTCAACATTAAAATCCATAATCAATTTTTTTTTCTTAGAGCATTGATAGATACATGAGCAGATATCAATGTCCTCATCAAAAATATTATTCTTGCTAAATATTGGATTTATGCGAAAAACGAAGTAATTGGATTGGGAAAACAAGAACTCAAATATGAAATCCAAAAATGAACAATATTATTTCAACATTATAGCATGAATGTAAAATTTAAAGTAGGTAATATACCTATAGAATGCATACTGGGAATTCCTTTCTTAGCAGCAGTTGAATCATGTGGTTCTACAAGATTATAAAATGGAAAAGTTGGCTTATTCATCTTAGTTGCAGAAAATGAAGGATACTTGTGTGCAATAACATTGCCTTTTGATATCTACTCCCAGAATATCAACTATGGTTTAGGAAATGTAGGAAATACACAAGACTGAAGAATAGATAGTGGAACTAAAAGAGCTAAAATATCACCTCAAAATTGAAGAACAATTAAATAATTCAAAAATATTTGAAAGAGTTTCTGAGCTAAGAAAGAAATTAGAAGAAGAATGTTGTGTAGAAGAACCTAATGCATTTTGGCACAAAAAAAAACATTTTGTTGAATTTGGCTACAAGACAGAATACACAAGAAAACAATGTAAAAGTAGAGAAATTATGACAAAGGAAGAATATAGAATATTATGTCAAAAAGAAATTCAGAATCTTCTAAAAATAAAACTAATCAGAGAATCAAGCAACCCTTGGAATTGTTACGACCTCTATTTAAATAAATGCTCTCAATATATTAGAGGGATTCCTAGATTAGTAATAAATTGCAAGCCTCTAAACAATGTCCTGTCTGATGTCACCTATCCAATTCCTCATAAGGGAAACCTTATAGTAAAGATTGTTCGAGCAATTTTTTTTTCAAAGTTTGATATGAATTCTGGATTCTCGCAAGTGGAAATCAAGGAAGAAGACAGATTTAAGACAACCTTCACTGTTCCCTCAGGTCACTATGAATGGAATGTCATGACATTCATACTCAAGCATGCCCCTTCAAAATTTCAAAAAGCTATGGACCAAGTATTTATGCCTTATTTTGATTAGCTTATTGTATATATTGATGATGTGTTGATTTTTTCAAATCACTTGAAGAAAATTTCAAGCATGTATATAGATTCAAGAAAATAGTCAGAAATAATGGGTTGGTACTCAGTAAAAAGAAAATGGAAATCTTCCAGACCAAAGTAAAATTTTTGGGGCACATGATGGAGAATGGGAAAATTAATCTCCAAAAACATGTTGTGGCCTTTGCTAATAAATTCCCAAATGTGATTACTAACAAAACTCAGCTCCAAAGTTTTTTGGGTTGTTTAAATTATTTCAACAGTTTCTATAAGATTTGTGCCCAAGACAGAAAATTGCTAAATCAAAGACTCTAGAAGAATCCAACAACATTGACTGAAGCACATACTGCTTCAATCAGAAGAATAAAAGAAAAGGTAAAAACACTACCTGTTCTTTATTTATCTGATGAAAATATTTTTAAAATTATAGAAACACATGCCAGTGATGTTGCTTGGGGAGGAGTATTAAAACAACAAAAAGAAGAACAAGAACAACATATCATCCATTTTTCATTTGGAGTGTGGATCCCTACATAAATGAATTATTCTACCATCGAGAAAGAGGTAAAAGCTGCATGGAACGTCATTGATTAATTTGACATTCATTTGGTAAATAAAAATTTCCTCTTCTAAACATATGAAACAACAATTAAGAAGGCACTGAAAAAAGAAATAAAAAACCGGGGGAATAAAATTTTGCTAGATGGAAAACTCTGTTTTGAAATTTTGACTTTGAAATTGAACACATTATAGGCAGCAAAAACAAACTCTCTAATTTTATAAGCCATAAAAGTTTGCAAGAAGAGACACACCTGATGGTGATTGTTACTGAGCGGGACCCTACAAAAAACCATGAAGTGGTTAGAGAAATATTTGACCAAATGAAATGGGAAGATTACTTCCAAACATGGAAACCAACCTGGAGCTGAGGAATACACAAGTCCTAGACTCAAACTTATAGCCTCACAAATATTTACAACATATGATACCTGAAAGAAAAATCTATCCAAAGAGTAGGAGATGGATCCCTGATATGGTTTATAGGCACTCAATGATTATCGCAAGTAAAGACAAAGAAGATATGGGAACACATTTTAAAGTTATTTCAGTCATATGAACATATGAACAACTAAGACATAACACTTTTCACAAGTATTTGGTGATAAATAGAATCAGAGACCCAAATTTCCACCAAAGACAACTGTGGCCTCATAATAATCCTAATTTTATATTTCCTGACAAAATTTATAATTTTTCTGGATATAAAAAATTATGGTGGGAAATTTTGTGTAAAGAAAAACAACATTGCACATAATATACTCTTCTGAAATTTGGATAAGTATTTATCAATCAAGCACTTAATAAACCTAACTGGCTCAAAGATTGGCGGAACTGGTTCGGATGAATAGAACTTTAATGGACCCAACATACTTCCATAATGACTTCCAGATAACATCTGAAGAAATTTTTGACTGCTATAATTTGCCTTGTGAAACAGTCATAGACCTAACAAATCACATAGAAGAAAGGATTCTCACCAACTTCATGACAAGACACCATCAATGGCTCATCATGACTAAAATAATGCATCAAATTGTACTAGGAAAACCCATGATTATCTAACGAATATATATAAAAGCATGGGATACAAGTGGCAGCTATACTAAACAAAGATTTCCTCTTACGAATACTTTGGGTACATAGTCAATGAAATATTCGGTTTTTTTGGGCTTTCCGATAAAAGCATCCACTATATAAAATAATGTCTAGTCACCTAAATATGAGTGTGACCGGTATCGTGGGATTCCGAAAATATCTCCACCATGTAAAACAATTTAATAATGGGCACCGAGGGATCCCGAGAAATATCCTCTGTGTATGTTACTTTACCGTAAGATTCCTGAGACTCGAAGAACTTCTCCGAATTTTGGTGTGATTTGATCCACATCTCATATCTCGATAAATCATTGTACAATTTTTTTTAAGAAGAAATGATTCCTTTGGTCTCCCCTCATTTCTTATAAATAAGGGGATGAAGACTCATTAAGGGCATCAGAGAATTGAGAGAGTTGGAAGAGTCCAAAGAGTCAAGAGTAATTTCTTGGTTTGCATCTGTGAACTTAGGTTCGATCTCCTTGCATCACGAAAGAGCTTTGTAACTCATAAAGTCTGAGAAGCCTATGCATCAGGAAAAATAATCTTGGTGAGAAACTAAAGTGGCCAGACTTTCATAGGTATTGAGTCTATTTGGTTATGAAGAAATCTAGTTCACAGACAGAGTTTGCAAAAGGCCAGGAAGCCTTTGAGTTTTATCTTGTCTCAATATAATATACCTAGTAAATGCCCTTGCAGTCAATCTCTGGTTTGAGCTCGAGTTTCTAATTTGTAATACATCAGTCTGTATCATCCATTTTGAATATCAATAAAAGAAGAAGTTTCGTTTTGTTTTCTATTATCATTGTTGTATTCAAATTATCTTTTGATTGAGAGAGGTTCATCTGAGGTTGATCGGAGGTTCACCTAGAGTCATGGAGAGCAGTTTTCTCATGTAGTCAGAAGGCCATTTGAAAAGCATGTTTTTGTGGTGGACTTGTTTGAAGGTTTGTGTACAATTTAGTGCATCTCGATCCAGGGATTTCATCAACAACAAGCTTCATTCTCCTTCAAAGGAAGCCTTTTCTTGCAAATTGTAAATGGTCCAGTTTGGTTTGACTGTTATCCTAACTTCTCTGTCTATATATATGATGAATGTATCAAAGACATTCTATAGCTACAAATAAAAACCTTAGGGTTTGATATGAAGAAGAAAAGAAAAAACATTTCTATACATACCAAAGGTTGTTTCCGTCATACCAATACTTTATATCTTGTCATTTTACATTTCCCTAGTCAAGACTCCAAGACTTGTGTAGTTGTTATTACTGATTCTCAGAACCAAAAAATAGAGCACCAGACAATAAATTGGGAGGACCTGAGCTTCCCATAAATTTGGACTGTAGATATGCCCAAAATCCCAAAAATAACAAATACAATGTCTGCACAAATCCAAGAAGGACCTTTATCCACTATCTTGTCATTTCCAAGAAGGTCTACCATTCCTGTCTAGAGAATAGAAGACACCTGCCAGGCATATAGAACATCACATCTCAACATTTATGTGACCTCATCATCTTCTTTAAATGCATAAGTAAATTTCTCTCATATTGACTTGTTTGAGTTAGCCTAAATTTTAAATATTTTCATATTTACAAATTAAATGCCCTACATGCCAAAATATTTTATAGATAAAATCACCTGCCCATTTCCTCAGTCATCAAAATCACAATCCATGAAAAGGAGAAGCTCCCTCTACTTTGTCGTCCAACTCCTGTCCAAACACCATATGCAATGATATTTCCTTCCCTCATGATTTTTTCATGATGATGCATGAAATTCCATCTTTAGAAAATGAATATCCCATATTGATAGAGATGTTCACCAAGATGAGAACTCTACGAATGCCCAGATATGGATTAGGCTATCTAGAAAAAATGGACAATCTCATTCCCTCATGTAGATTCCAAAATCCTATCGCAGAAGATTGTAAAAGACCTTCCAAGCCAAAAAAAATTAGATTTTTTGCAATTATGGAAGGATTCCAAAATTATAAATTTGATACAGAGTGGATGAAGAAAATGCTAAATTCGGATCTATTTGCTCATCCAGATACTAAAGAATTTAATTTGAGCACATCTTCAGAAGAAAAAATTGCTTTTTCAATCAAATGGAAATAATATATGGATAACACAAGTTCATGGTTTTATTTCTATGAGGGGAAGAAATAAGAAAAAAGAATGGATATCCAAATGATGATTGCAGAATCTTCAAAAAACAAACACTAGTGGCAAACTTGTGATGGTAGCAAGTTGGAATCTAGTTCTACTTTTCCCCCATAAAAAGGAATAATTCTGGAATAATCTGTAAAGGTAGCTAAAGCAGTCCCTTTAGTATTAAAATATGAAACCACCATTGGGATAGATGGACGAATACAAAGAGCTAGTGAGCAAGTTACTTGGACAAATATTGCTTTGAAAGGACTAGTAATAAACTCAACAAAGACTGGTGAACAATAAGAACAACTTGAATACATTGAAGTATTTGTAAATTTTGTAAATAGAAATCTCACTCATGTACAATATTCTCTATCTGTATTAGAAGGTTTTGTTAGAGAACCAAAATAAAAGACAAAAAAATAGATGAACAATTTGAAATCATTGAAAAAAGAGTTGATTTTGAATTCTTGACCACACAAGATATGTTTCAATATTCGTCTTCTCACTTTGAGAAATTAAATTTTTCATCAAAGGATAAAAACATCTCTACATCTATTCTCTTTAGCCATCATGTTCCAATTCGTCATGCTGAAAGATCAACAGAGAAATTCTCTTTTGTATTTCCAAAAGAAAATACTAATGAAAAACCAGAATTCTCTAATCCCTATATTTTTCCTATTTATGAACCATTACCCAGTCGATATAACATATATCCTACCCCAGACCTCAGTGGATAGGGAAGAATGCCAGAATCAAAAACCTTCCATCCAAAGGCAAATAAAGAGTGAAACATTGATAATCCGAGTGCTGGAAAGATTAGGTAGATGATAGATTAGATGTTTACTGAATATAAGCTAATGTGCATGAGAGGTGAAAATGAAGTAGAAGCTTGTAAAAATTTAATTCAACATTTTACTGGAACCCTCTAGATATGGTGGGAAGTGGAATCTTCCCCAGCACTGGTAGACAAAATGGCTGAAGAAGTGGTAAAAGAAGAAGCACGTGATGTTGTACATGCTGCGGAAGGAAAACCTCATAATTTTATTATAGGAGCAGTCACTTCTATGTGTAATATTCCCAAATTTTCACATGACATTTGGAATATTAGAGTTCTCAAATTTTCTTAATGAATTAAGTAAATAAAAGGGTGGAGGGACCCATAATCCTCAATATGAATAAATATCCACTTTTTATGTGTGAATGTGGATTATTTAAACCTAGATCTACATAATGAGGTAGTGGAGAAACTACTAATGTGAATGGAGTGGAGAGATCATGTCTCATTAATGAGATAGATCATGGAGGTTGAGGCAGTCAACTGAGATCATGGAAGGCTTCTCATGTATGATCGTAGAGAATTCATGATGAAGTGATGGAGGAAGTAGTGCAATTAATGCACACATGATGGAGAGGGTGCACATTGCATCTAGGCATGATGGATGACTTTGAGAGACAGTGCAGTCAAACATGGAGGATCATGTCCACATGCACAACACAGTTTAGATGAGGGCCAAGGCATGGGAAGGCTAAAAAACTATATAAAGAAGACGAAGGAAAGAATGGAGTTATGCTTGAGTTTATGATTTGAGGATTTGTTTAGATCTGGAATTGTCATGTGACATTCCATGCTTTCTTTGGATGTTTAGCTAATATTGCAAGTGTTGTCTAGCACTGGATGTTCATGGTCGAGAATCCCACCTCTTTCATTAAGTAGCTGTTGGAAGAGGGTTGTACTTCATTCTACATCAGGCATTGGTGCCATACATTATTTCCATTCTTTGCAGAACCCCTACCTTTAGGAATTACGTAATTTCTGAAGATCAATTTGGGAGGTGGAGGTTGTCTTTAGTATTTCAGCTGGAGAGCCGGTGTAGGATTATTCCTATCACCTTGGGCTTGAAGATCATCATTCCTAGGGCTTAATTTCAGATTTGGCATCAGGCCAAACTTTATTGACCTCTTATCAGCAGTAGTCCCATCAAGGATTGCACAGTCTATCATTACAGACCCAAAGGAGGAAGGAAGTTACTAGTATTTCAGATAGTAATCCCATGAGGGATCATCCCCTCACATTTCCATCACCATTTCCATCAGCCTGGAGCTTATTGTAGCATATTTCAGCAAGCATAGAGTCTCTCACTCTTGTACAGCATAGTTTCTGTAGCATCTGCATATTCAGTTGCTGCAACTTGAAGGAGGAGGAAGAGGAGACAAGATCTCAAGCTCCTAGCTTGTAGATCTGGAAGAGGGATCAACTCTCCAAGCTTAGATATGTTTGTATGACATATTTCAGCCATATGTTTGTTAGATCTAGCTTCAGATCTGCATAACCCAACAATCAAAGGATAAAACCCTAGGAAGGTGATTTTCCAAAGTTGTAGATCTGGAAAATCCTTTCTAGGTTATCTTGAGTATCCATCATAGAGCCCATATCTAGAATCTTGGCATCATCAGAGCTCCAGATTTCTGTAGATATGCATTTCCCTATTCAGCCTGTAGTCATATATTCATTATCTACTGAAGGGACAACACAACATTTACTTCCAACAGCTCTCCAGTTACGCAGTGCCTACTTTGGCATCTTTTCAGGGTCATTCTAGGCCATCTCTTTGGCTATATTACCTCATATTTTGTACACTGTTGTAACTGAATCTTATCCTATGAATAAAATGGCTCAGTTTCTCTATATATTATGATGTTGTCTTTATATTTATTTTTTACGCAGTTGCAGTTCTTATATTGTGTTTCAGTATTACTGCATTCTCCCTTTTGGGATATTACACTGTGATTCTTGAGCATTGGCCCAGTCCAGAGATTGAAATCTCAAAAAAACATGCAATGGTTCTCATGAATCTCAAGTGTAAGAAAATGTCTCAGTATGAATAATTCCACAGAGATTGGGTGCAGAGACTTTATGAAGTTAAAGACACAAAGAATCTACTATGGAAACAAGTGTATTTAGCTGCACTTCCTTCGAAATTTGTAGATTACATACAAAACCAAGAAGTCTTCCAGGCCCCATATGAATCTTATACTTGGGGAGAAATATAACGTATCATTACCAAAGCCTTTTTAGGACCCTATACAAACATGAAAGTGCATAACCCTATACAAACATGAAAGTGCATAAATCCCTGTAGAAACCTTCTATACTGCTAAACAGTAAATCAATTTGCAATAAGTACGGATTATCTTTAGATGATCCTATTGTACATAGGAAAAATACAAAAAGGATCATGAAGAAAAATATAAAAAACAAAGAAAGGTTCAGACAACCTTCTAAGCCAAAAAATATTCTAGAAAAGGCTACTACAAGAAAATTCCAAAATCCCAATATTATAATCCTAAAAACATCCATCTCAAGACTTACAAGCAAGAAGCTTGGAACCAACTAACTTGTTGGCTATGTGGGAAACAAGGACATACTTTAAAAAAATGTCCTGAAGGAGAAAGCTCGAAACTAAATAGAGGAAATAAGATGCAAGAGCTTGCAAAAAAATATTAATAAGAAAAATCACAGAGACAAGAAAATAAGCTATTCATATCCAGTGGTATAGATGTGGATCTAAGAATCACAGATCAGAAAATTGTCCTAATATTCATTTCAGAGAAGAAGTTCATATGTTAGGACAAAAATGTTTTGATTCTTCAAAAACTTCTAGTTTCAAATTTTCAGACTCTGAGTCATCAGATGATCAAATAAATTATCATGCTAAAATATGTAAATGTACAGATTATGAAGATTTTCATTGCAAAATACCAGAGTCAGACACAAATTAAAGTTTAGAGGAAGAAAAAGAACTTGCACAAAAGAAAAAATGTATGGCACATACTTCTGATGATGAAGAAGAAAAATTACTTACAAATATCAAGGTGCTTCCAGAAGGAGAAATGAAGGAAAGTATAATGGAGACATTTTTACAAACAATGGTAAAAAGCAGAGCTCATCTTCACAAGGTACTGCCTCAAAAGCCCTTTTTGTAGATGCATCATATGAAAAGAACACAAAATATTTTCAAAGAATTCACCAATAGTAAAAAAAAAAGCCTCTTACTCTTAATGAGGTTAGCCGAGAAATCCAGAAGTTAAAGAAAGAAATAGTTGAATCAAAAGAATAGGTCCCTAAAATAGAAAACGGAAAGATGAAAGAAGAAAAAATTCCCCTCAGAAAAACCCACATGTAGAAATATATGAAGCCAAGCCAGAAAATTACCTGGGACTGAGCAACATAAAAATTGTGGCCATACAACATCAGCAATATCATGTTTTTCTGAACATTAAAATCCAGATTGAAATTTTTTCTCTTCTAGCATTGATAGATACAGGAGAAAATGTCAATGTCCTCAACAAAATGATTATTTTTGTTAAATATTGGATTTTTGTGAAAAGAGAAGTAACTGGATTGGGAAAATAAGAATTCAAATATGAAATCCCAAAAGCAACAATATGCTTTCAACATTATTGCATGAATGTAAAATTTGCAATAGGTAATATACACATAGACTACATATTAGGAACTCCTTTCTTAGCAGTAGTTGAACCACATGGTTCTACAAGATTAGAAAGTGGAAAAGGTGGCTTCTTCATCTTAGTTTCAGAAAATGAAGGATACTTGTGCACAATAACATTGCCTTTCATATCTACTCCCAGAATATCAACTATGGTCCAAGCAATGCAGGAAATACACAAGACTAAAGAAAAGATAAGGGAACTAAAAGCTCACCTCAAAATTGAAGAAAAAGTAAAGAATTCAAAAATAATTGAAAGAGTTTCTGAGTTAAGAAAAAAATTAGAAGAAGAATGTTGTGTAGAAGAACCTAATGCATTCTGGCACATAAAATAACATTTTTTTTAATTTCCCTACAAGCCATAATACACAGGAAAACCATGTAAAAGTAGAGAAATTTCAATGAATTAAGAATATAGAAGATTATGTCAAAAGAAAATCAGGATCTTCTAAAAAGAAAATTAGTCAGAGAATCAAGAAACCTTTGGAATTTCTATGAATTATATGTAAATAAACACTCTGAACAAATTAGAGGGATTCCTTAATTAGTAATAAATTGTAGGCCTCTAGACAATGTCTTGTCAGATGACACCTATCCAATTCCTCATAAGGGAAACCTTATAGGAAAGATTGCTGGAGCAAAAAACATTTCAAAGTTTGATATGATGTCTATATTCTGGCAAGTGGCAATCAAGGAAGAAGACAAATTTAAGACAACCTTCAGTGTTCCCTCAGGTCACTATGAATGGAATGTCATGCCATTCAAACTCAAGCATGCTCCTTCGAAATTTCATAAAGTTATGGACCAGGTATTTAGGTCTTATTTTGATTGACTTATTGTATATATTGATGATGTTGTTATTTTTTCAAATCACTTGAAAAACATTGCAAACATGTATATAGATTCAAGAAAATTGTCAAAAATAGTGGACTGATATTAAGTAAAAATAAAATGGAAATATTCTAGACCAAAGTAAATCTTTTGGGGCACATGATGGAGAATGGGGAATAAACATGTTGTGGCCTTTGCTGAGAAATTCCCAAATGTGATTACTGACAAAACTCAACTCCAAAGGTTTTTGTGTTGTTTAAATTATGTCAACAGTTTCTATAAAAATTGTGCGCAAGACTGAAGATTGCTAAGTCAAAGACTCTAGAAGAATCCAACACCATGGAATGAAGCACATACTGCTACAATACGAAGAATAAAAGAAAAGGTAAAAGCACTACCTATTCTTTATTTATCTGATGAAAATTTGTTTAAAATTGTTGAAACAGATTCCGGTAATGTTAGTTGGGGAGGAGTATTAAAACAAAAAAGAAGAAGAACAAGAACAGATAATCCAATTTTCATCTGGAGTATGGAGCCCTACAAAAATAATTATTATACCATCGAGAAGAGGTAAAAGTTGCATGGACTACATTGATAAATTTGACATTCATTTGATAAATAAAAAGTTCCTCTTGAGAATAGATGCAGCAACAATGATGAAGGTCCTGACAAAAGATATAAAAAACCCTAGGGAATCAAAATTTTCTAAATGGTAAGCTCTGTTTTCAAATTTTGACTTTGAAATTGAACGCATTAAAGGTAACAAAAAATACCTCCCTGATTTTCTAAGCTGAGAAAATTTGCAAGAAGAAACACACCTGATGGTGATTGTTACTGAGTGGGACCCTACAAACTTACCATGAAGTGGTAAGTGAAATATTTGACCAATTTAAATGAGAATATTATTGCCAAACATGGAAGCCAACCTAGAAGCTGAGGAATACACAATTCCTAGACTCAAACCTACAACATTAGAGAGATTTACAACATCTGGTACCTGAGAGAAAAATCTATCTGAGGAGCAGTAGTTGGATCCCTGATATGGTGTATAAGCACTTAATGAATATGGCAATTCAAGCCAAAGAATGTCTAGGAAAATATTTTAAAGATATTTTAGTCATATGGACAGATGAAAAACTAAGACATAACACTTTTCACAAGTATTTGGTTATAAATAAAACTAGAGACCCAAATTTCCACCAAAGACAACTGTGGCCTCATAATAATCTCAATTTTATATTTCCTGACACAATTTTAAATTTTCTGGATATAAAAAACTATGGTGGGACATTTTGTGTAAAGGCAAATAACATTGCACATATTATAATCTTTTGAAATTTGGATCAGTATTTATTAATCAATGATCCAGGTGGATATCGGTGGCCACCCACCTATTCCATTTGGACCTGCACCATCAATTCTTGAAGTTTTTCACTTACATCACAACTTACTATTTTTAGCAAGTTTTCGAGTCTTGCACTTTCGGGGCCGTTTTGGGGCCTTAATGCTCCAGGTGGATATTGGTGGCCACCCACCCATTCCATTTGAACCCCCACCATTAGTTCTTTCAATTGTTCAGTTTCAACACAACTTACTATTTTTAGCAGTTTTTTGGGTCATGAACTTCCATAGCTGTTTTGAGGCCCTAAACGACGTTTTTTGGGGAAACCGGGAGCAACATGGGTTTACAGACTGATGTTTCTCACTGAAAAGTTGTATTCCTCGAATATTTATTTCTAACGAGGTATTGAGCGCATCAAACAAAGATCGTATGCAAAATTTACTTCCTCGAGAAGTTGAAACACCAATTTACCCAAACAGGACCCATAGTTTTGGCGCTTCATCTCCTAGGGTTATGTTTTTGGATGTTTAGGATTTTCCATTGTTTCTCAACAATAAATAGGCCTTTGAGCCTCATTGTAACACAATGGGGAGGCATGTAGCTATCACATCTCTTCTCATAGATACGCTACCAGTGCCCTCGCCCGCTCATTTCCATTAGATCTCATTGTAACACAGTTTAGAGGCCTATAGCTACCACATCTCTTCTCAGAAATAGGCCTACCAGTGCCTTAGCTATTTATTTATATCATGTCTGTAAGCATATTTAAGTCATTTGATTTTTATAAAATGAAGCATTATTTCCATTGCATCTCTGTGTTTATGGTTATATGTGTATTTTGTTGTGTTCCTTCATAAATCCGGATTAGTGGTATCAAAGTGATCTGCTCTTTCTCTATTTTTCTTTTCATGTCCCCGAAGCAGTCAGAGTATAAGGAGTTTGGGCTCGATATGGTTGAACCGTTGCAAGATAAGCCTTGCAAACCCTGATAACCCCTCATAGCGGAAGGACAGAAAGATGAGGGAGCAGGAGATCCTATCAAAATATTGCTCAAGGAGGCCCTTGAGAAATAAAGGAATGCAATGATGGATAACTTTGCCCAAATCCTTCAACGACTTCCCATTGCCGGCACATCTACATCTAGCACGTCCGCCAATAGGTCCGCGACATCTTGGACAAATCCAATACCAATTTCAGCAGAATTTGCCTCTCATGGAAGAACTTAATGCAATGGGTACCATTGCTTCCTAAGGAGGGAGGAATGATCTAGGTGGATATCGGTGGACACCCACTTATTCCATTTGGACCCGCACCATCAATTCTTGCAGTTTTTCACTTACAACATAACATACTATTTTTAGCAGGTTTTCGGGTCCTGCACTCTCGGAGCCGTTTTGGGGCCCTAATGATCCAGGTGGATATTGGTGGCCACCCACCTATTCCATTTGAACCCCCACCATCATTTCTTTCAGTTTTCCAGTTTCAACACAACTTACTATTTTTAGTAGTTTTTCGGGTACTGAACTTCTAAAGCCCTTTTGAGGCCCTAAACGGAATTTTTTGGGGTTACAAAAATATATCAAAGTACACAAAAATTCATAAGCAATAAGAAATCACAAGAACAATGGATGTTTTATTCATAAAATTTTCACAAATACAATTCTCTCTCAAAAACCTAATGCCTTCTTCAAAGAGGAGTCCCTCTTATATAGCATCCACACCATTATCTATCAAATCTTATTCGAATCTAAAAGATAAGCACAAGTCTTATCCTAATCTATTCGAAATGACTAAAAGTATTTACATAGTAGAGATTCTAGACAAGGAATCTATGAAAGTTGTACTATGACATCATTAAAGTTAATACACGCTAGATATTCCAGGCAGGGATTCTACGAAAGTTGTTTTAAAACTTGACTTAAAATAATTTTGCATAATTGAGATTCTTTTCATGGTAGAATCCATAAAAAAATTGGAGAATATGTACAATAGATCATATATGATCTTATCCTAATATGACCCTTTGGGGCTTCTGTCAGAGTCATATCTGCTTGGTGGAGAATAACTTTCATAACTAGAGGAATTCTAGTGGTCTGTGATTTGAACTCCTGGAATGATTTGATCAAGCCATTGTGGAGAATATTGACCAAAGCATGCATAGAAAGGACTGAATTTGAAATGATGATCCAGTTCAATTTCATCCAGACAGGTGTCTCTGATAAAATCTACTTTTAAATAGAATTCATGTTGTGTGGTGACTGTTATTGTTGTGGCTTGAAAAGACTGACTGATGGAAAATACGTCATAGGCTAGTGCTCCTTCTTGAAGTTTGATTATGAAAAGATCAATGGTATCTTTTCCCTTTACACTAACTAGCTCTGAGCTTCTAGGAGTGAACATATAGAATACAATTTTCATCCATGAGCTCAAATATCTATGACTCCACATGATATCCTCACAATACATATAAATGAAAATATTTTTATGATTCCTCACAAATTGGAGGATTCCATAATATTCATACCAGGAGATAGAGGGATCAAAAATATAAAGAATCCACATACCGAGTCTAATTTTTCGAACCTTGGTGGATTTTCTCAAGAGTAGTTGCATCTGGAGGCTTGATCATCTTTAAGAATAAAGTATGATCTTCTTTTACCTGATGGTAGGTAAAATTTGGACCTTCTCTTTTGACTTCTTCAAAATCCGGAGGAGAAGGAGGTTTTGGTATTGCAAATTAAAATTTCGAGACTGCTCTACTGATTATATTTAGCTGATTAGCAATTTCAGCTAACTTTTCCTTATGATCTTTTAGCAAATCATCTTTTGGTTGGTGCAATGTTTTTATATGAGCTTTCATCTAATACATATGTTGTTATATCGTCCAGATTTTGTGAAATACAAACTGATTGTTAGTTTGTATAATTCAACATCTTAATTTGTTCTGTAGGTTCTGGATCAAACTGACCTCTAAGATGAAGAAACTGTAAATCTCCTTGTAGGGTACCATTCTTGAAATTCTGGGTACAATTTCCTGGGTCAAGATGTCTTTCTGAAAGAAGAGGACAAGTATCCTGCTTGCTTCTGGGAAGACTATGCATTTTCATATCTTTAGTTGGAATAAATATTTTTATACAGTCTTTAGAGTCAATATGTTGGCCTTTATGATATAAGGATCATGACAATTATGGAGAATCAAGTATTTTGTATCTTGGTTCTTTTGGGGTTTTTCTTGGCAATATTCATAATTATCTAAAGAAACAGAACTATGCTTCTGTACATGTTTCCGAAATGGAGTAGAAGGTATTCTCATACTGGAAGAACGATAGAATTGATAAATAGGCTCCTTTGGTAAAACCGTAGCAGGACTTATAGTTATCTGGGGGGTTTGTATTTCTGACTTAGTTTTAATAAACATTACTTTGCTAGAACCATTTGGGTTTCTTACCATTTGCAATGGGTTTCAACGTTTCGACAACTGAGGATACTTTTGGGCTATGGGAGTGTATGAACTATCCCATTCTGAAGGTAAAGAGACTTCAAAAAATCCAAGTTGAAGAGGCGTAGTGTTTCTTGGTCTAACTATGACACCTTCTTTCAGAGCTCTCTTATTGAGTTTGGGATTTATAGGAGGCATGGTAGTAGTTACAAATCTAAGACAAATAGTTGTATGTAACTGTGCAATATGCATATCAGGAGAAAAATAAAAACCTGAAAACTGAATATAGGCTTGAAGAAAATGATTTATATAGTGATCTATCAAAGAGATGTGATATCTTGGGACAAGGGAAGACCATACTGGACCATTGTTTAATGGACCTTGAAAACTGCCTAATAGTGCTTCATTGAAATTATTGAATCTGGAGTCCAGCACACAATTTAAGTAGGATGTGTTTAGTCCTATTCTAACCAATGGATTAATACCAAATTGTACCATACCAATATGCACAGACCTCAAATCCATTATCTAATCCCCATGCAATATCTTCCTGATTTATTAACGGGATCTGATATACTAGTTTGCCAACTGAAATAGGAATATTCACAGATTTAAATCTGAACAGAATTGCAGCCTTGAACTCAAACATAGGTAATTCATATAGTTTTTCAACATCAACCTTAGGAAGTGTCCAATTGGGTTGAGGGTCGAATTCCTGAGAGACTATATGAGCATTATAGATTGGGTCTTGTTCTTTCTTATTAATTTTTTTAAAGAAAGAGCATCTCTTTTTATGTGCTTCTTTTCTAGCGTTAACACCAGATTCAGAGAAATCATATGAGTAGCCAGCCATTGCAAAGAAAAATAAAATATTATGCACATGTAAACAAAGATCACAAGAACCATTAATGCAGATATCCAACACTTGCCCCGAACACAACGACTTACACCCTTTGCACCAATCAAGAGGCCTCTCCATTTGCAATCTAGCACACATCAGAACTTAACGAGTTGAAATAAAAATACACAATAACTCTACCTCACAAAAGATGGAAACATTGGCTCCGATACCCCCCAGATAACTATAAGTCATGCTATGGTTTTACCAAAGGAGCCTATTTATCAGTTCTCTCGTTCCTCCAGTATGAGAATACCTTCTACTCCATTTCAGAAACATGTATAGAAGCATAGTTCTGTTTCTTCAGATAATTGTGAATATTGCTAAGAAAACCCCAAAAAGAACCAAGATACAAAATACTTGAATATCCGTCATCGTCATCATCCTCAGATCATAAAGGCCAACACCTTGACTGTAAATACTGTATACAAATCTTTATTCCAACTAAAGACATGAAAATGCACAGTCTTCCCAGAACCAAGCAGGATACTTTGCCTTTTCCTTTAGAAAGACATCTTGACCCAGGAAATTGCACCTAGAAGTTCAAGAATTGTACCCTACAAGGAGATTTACATTTTCTTCATCTCAGAGGTTAGTCTGATCCAGAACCTGCAGAACAAATTAATATGTTGAATTATACAAACTACCAATCAGTTTGTATTTCACAAAAATGGATGATATAGCAACATATGTCTTAGATTTGAAAGCTCATATAAAAACACTGCACCAAGCAAATGATGATTTTCTAAAATCTCATAAGGAAAAGTTAGCTGAAATTGTTGATCAACTAAATACAATCAATAAATCAGTCTCGAAATTTCAATCTGCAATACCAAGACCTCCTTCTCCTCCGGATTTTCAAGAATTCGAAAGAGAAGGTCCAAATTTTACCCACCATTAGGTAAAAGAAGATAATACTTTATTCTTAAAGATGATCAAGCCTCCAAATGCAAATACTCTTGAGAAAATCCACCAAGGTTCTAAATTAGCCCAAGAAAAATTAGCCTTGGTTAAAAATAAGTTTTCTCAATTATTTTTGGATATCAAAAGAAATGATACTATCTTATAAGAGTTAGGAGAAAGCTCTTCTAAAACAAAAAGAGGAGACACTTTTCATTTTTCCAGTAAAACTCCCAAGACTTCAAAGGGAGATGTATCATCTCATCCTCATTCCAGTCCTTTCAATCGTTGGGCTAAAAAATTAGCCAACACAGAAATTAGAGAAGAATCAGTTTCTTTTCATAGCATTGGAAATGCTCTGTTTATAAACTTTGATTGTCTAGACAGAGATCAAAAAATGATTCTTCTACAAAGAATTGACACATGTGATAAATAGAAAAAAGTTGGGTCTAAACATTCATGGAGAGAAGTAGGTCTGCAGATCTCATGGGAATTTATAGGAAATGTTCGTTTGTGGTGGGAACATTTAGGAAGAACACAACAGATAGAACTCCTTGAAAAAAAAAATCCATTAGAAGCTGCATTGTTAGCACTTTCACATGAATTTTTAGGAATCATACCATCAAATTCAACACATTATGGTCAAATGTTCATGAGTAAAAAGCTCCGTGATCTAGACCTACTACATAATTATTATTGTACCATGCAAGGGCTCTATTATAATATTCTTGATCTTGATAACACAACATATCTCAGACATTAAATTGCTTCTATGGCAGGTAGAATTCTTGAAATGGTCACTCAGGAATTAGCTACTTAGAAAATATCCATTGATTCTCTTTCTTTAGTAGCTCTACATCAACACATTCTTACCATATTAAGGGATCAATGTACTGCTTATAAGAATAAGAAGAATCTCAAGAAGCAATTGTCTTTCAGTCCACAACTTTGTGATATATTTAATGAAACACATAGATTTGGATGTTATAAAACACCAAAAAAGAAGAGACAAGATAAATCCACAACCTGCCATTGTTCCAAACCAAAATGGAAGGATCATAATAAATCTTTAAAGAAGAAGTTTGGAAAAGGTAAAGAAGAAAGATCCAGATACATATTTAGGAGAAGAAGAAAACCTGTCGCTATGGATAAAATAAAATGTTTCATTTGCGGACAACATGGACATTTTTCCAATAAATGTCCAAATAAGAAGCAAAAGAATCAGATAAATATTTTTGATTTGTTTAATTCTTCACATGATCCTGTAGAATGGGATTTATTTTTAGATTATGATTCTTCTGCAGAATGCATCTCTGTATATAGTTCAGATTCCGAAAGTGGTAGTAGTATAAAGAATTTTTAGAAATTATCACTTGACTGTATATATTGTGATAGTGATGATTGTACATATATTTCAGATGTTAAGATGTTCTCAACATTTAATGTTTCTCATGAAATCCAACATTTGCAACAAGAGTTAGAAAATTTTCCTCCAAATTTGTTGATCCTTAAAAACAGATTACAAAAAAGAATTGATGAATTAACGAAGAATAATCCTCCAGTAAGAAGCCTACTCCATGTAGAACAAAGAGAGGATCTACCAAAAGTTTATGTTTCACTCAGAGGAGCTCTAGAAAAATAGATCATTCAGGCAGAAGAAAGGATCAGAAAAAACAGAGATATTATGGCCAAAGTTGCTGAAGACATTTAGAAGGATGTTCAATTATTGGGTGAATTGAACTCTAAGTTTTTATCTATGTGTTATGAAGCAGCAAACATTCCATTCCAAAGTTCAACTGAACTTATTGAATACCAAGAGCCAGATATATGAAATATAAGTGGAATTGGAGATCGAATGGTTATATCCATCAACATAAAGATCCCTGGTTATAAATTATATCATATAGATGCCCAGATTGATACAGGAGCAATGAGTAGTTGTTGCAAATACAAATCTATTCCTTCCTATTTCTGGCATCCTACATAGATCCAATTCAAGGCTTTCAATCATCAACTCATGAAGATTTATCATGTTGCTCCAGATTTTCCAATCTTGTTAAATAATTCTGTTGTATATGTTACATTGTATAATTATGATATAGGTGCTGACATCCTTTTAGGACAAGATTTTGTACAAAAGTATATACCATTGATTGTTGATAAAGATGCAATCATTTTTACAGTCTAGTTAGCGCAAGTAAAAGTTTCAGTCAAAAGCAATTACATCATCAAGATCGATCCAGACCATTAGTTAGAAAATTTAGAAGTTACACTCAAAGATCCAACAAAAATCCAGAAGATTGTTAAAAATGCAGATCTTCATGCTCTCCAAGTTTTGAAAGAAATTGTTCAAAAGATCCAAATAGACTGCATGTCAGAACATCCTGACACATTTTGGTTCAAAGAAAAATATTTCATCACTCTTCCATATAAAGAGAATGCTAAGTAGAGTCCTTAGAAAGCATCTGCTAATCACATGAGCCCATCAGAACAAGAATATTGTAAGCAAGAAATCCAAGATTTGCTCAGTAGAGGTTTGATTGAACCATCAAAGAGTTCATGGGCATGTATTACTTTTTATGTGAATAAGAATTCTGAGCAAAAAAGGGGAAAGAAAAGGTTAGTGATAAACTACAAAGCATTAAATGATGCTCTTATCAGGTATCCTCTTCCTAACAAAGAAATTTTGTTAGCAAAGATATCTAAAGCCAATGTTTTCAGTAAATTTGATCTCAAAAGTGGATTTTGGCAAATAGGAATTGAGCCTTCTGATAAGTACAAGAGTGCTTTTGTAGTTCCAGGTGGCTAGTACCAATGGACAATCCTCCCTTTTGGACTGAAAAACACCCCTTATAAGTTTTAGAAAAGGATGGAAGATATCTTTCGACATCTTTTTTTTGTCATAGTGCATATAGATGATCTATTAGTTTTCAGTAGAGATCTTCATGATCATAAGAAACATCTTGAAGCATTATATCATCTTGTATATAGCCATGGCCTAGTTTTTTCTTCAAGACCTAACAAGTTTTTCATTGCACAGACTAAAATAAATTATCTTGGCCTCACCATTTCTCAAGGGAGAATTCTTTTACAGAAACATGTTTTGGAGAGCTTGCTTAACTTTCCTGATCATTTCGTAGAAATTAAGACAACTCAAATATTTTTAGGATGTCTCAATTATATCATAAATTTTTATGAAAAACAAGCAGAAGATACTAAGGTTATTCAAAAAAGCCTCAAACAAGGAGCTACATGGATAGGAAAAATGACAACAATAGTCAAAGCAATCAAACAAAAGATACAGTCTCTGCCTCCTCTTTTTTTGCCTCATCCAGATTATCCCTTTATTTTGGAGACAGATGCTTCTAATGATGTATGGGTTGCAATTCTCCTACAAAAACATTAGAAGAGAGAAAAAGTATATGCCTTTACTTCGGGTATTTTTTGAGAAACATAATACAAATATCCTTCTACTCACAAAGAAATCTTAGCTGTCAAAATAGGTATTAAAAGATTTCATCTTTTCCTTAAAAGTGTTTGTTTTACAGTCAAACCAGATCTTAAACATATGAAAGGGATGCTTTCTAACAAAATATTTTTAGAACAAGGGAACTCCAGGATATTAATATGGGCTTTATGGTTTGATGGTTTTGATTTTGTTATAATCTACAAATCTGGTAAGGAAAATTATCTTGCAGACATGCTGACTAGGGAAGACAACATCAAAGATATTAAAGGTTTTGAAAAAGGTGAAAGCTCAAAATCAGTGAGAACAAATTTTCAAATTGAATTATGTTCAAATTGTTTACACTAGTATTGCTAGGAATGTTTCTCTCAAAATATTAAATCAGTTCATATAGAATTTCAACAGTTGATCCTTTACAAATTGTACAACTCTCAAGGAGGAAGATCAGCTTATGATATCAACTGGAATATGCTCAATAATATTCATATTTATTTTGGGCATACTAGACCTCCTAGAGATATGTGGATTGTTTATATTTTTTATCCCTCTATCTCCTAGTATGAATATTATGGAATCCTACAATTTTCCAGTAATCATAAAAATATTTTTCATTTATATGTATTGTGAGGATATCATGAGTAGTTACAGATGTTGGAGCTCATGGATGAAATTTTATTCTTTATGTTCACTACTAGAAGCTCAGAGTTGGTTAATGTAAAGGAAAAAGATACCATTGATCTTCTCCAAATTGAACTTCAAGAAGGAGAACTAGCCTATGACATATTTGCCTTCGGTCTGTCTTTTCGAGCCACAAAAATAACAATCACCACACAGCATGAATTCTATTTAACAGTAGATTTTATCGGAGACACCTGTCTGGATGAAATTAAACTGGATCATCATTTCAGATTCAGTCCTTTCTATGCATTCTTTGGTCAATATTCTCCACAATGGATTGACCAAATCATTCCAGGAGTTCAAAACATAGACCATCAGAATTCCTCTAATGATGAAAGTTATTCTCCTCCAAGTAGATATGACTTTGACAAAAGCCCCAAAGGGTCATATTAGGATAAGATCATATATGATCTATTGTACATATTCTCCACTTTTTTTTATGGATTCTACCATGAAAATAATCTCCATTATGCAAAGTTACTTTAAACCAAGTTTTAAAACAACTTTTGTAGATTCCCTGTCTAGAATATCTACAGTGTATTAACTTTAATGATGTCATAGTACAACTTCCATAGATTCCCTATCTGGAATCTCTACTATGTAAATATTTTTAGTCATTTCAAATAGATTAGGATAAGATTTTTGTTTATATTTTAGATTCAAATAATATTTGATAGATAATGGTGTGGATGCTATATAAGAGGGACTCCTTTTTGAATAAGGCATCGGGTTTTTGAGAGATAATTGTATTTGTGAAAATTTTATGAATACAACATCCATTGTGCTTGTGATTTCTTATTGCTTGCAAATTTCTGTGTACTCTGATATATCTGTGTAATGGAAAATTTTGTACAAATTTTCCATCAATCTTAGAGATGTGGGTCAAATCCCACCAGACGTCGGAGAATTTCTCTGAGTCTCAAGATTGAAAGGAATCTTAGTACAAAATTGTGCTGAATATTATTTACATTATGGATACTTTTTACCAGAAAAGCCCACGAGAAAAACTGGTCACATTCAGTCTGTGACTGGACATCATTACACAGTGGATGCTTTATGGATAAGCCCACTAGAACCATAATTATTTAGTAATAGACCCTTTACGCATGCTGAAGGCAACGAACTGTAGCAGTACTATAGTAATCATTTTATGAGTGCCATCAACTATCTCAGACATTCCAGACAAAAACTCAAAGTAATGAATATGTACAACATATCAAATAAAACAGGTATGATCTAATCTTAATAAGATCCTTTTGGACTTCTTTCGGAATCATATCTGCTAGGAGCAGAATAGTTATCATCATCATAGGGTCCTTGTTGTTAATGGTTGGTTCACCAGGAATAATTTGATCAAGCCACTGTGGAGAGTGTTGTCCAAAGCAAGCATAGAATGGACTAAATCTGAAATGGTGGTCCAACTCAATTTCACCTAGACAGGTGTCTCCAATGAAGCCTACTGTTAAATAGAATTCATTCTGTATTGTGAGTGTCATAGTGGTTGATTGGAATGTCAAACTAAAGGCGAAAATATCATAGGCCAATGCTCCTTCCCACAATTCAATTCTGAGAAGATCAATAGTATCTTTGGCTTTAACATTTACCAGCTCTGTGGTTCTTGGAGTAAACATAAAAAATAATATTTTCATCCATGGAGTCCAATGTATTAAACTGCTCATAATATCTTCACAATACATATAAATGGAGATCTTCTTATGATTTCAAGCAAATTGGGGGATCCCATAATATTCATACCAAGAAATGGAAGGATCAAAGATATAGACAATATTCATGTCTCTTGGTGGTCTAGTATGGCCAAAATAACAATGGATGTTGTTGAGAAAACCTCAATTAATATTGTAAGATGGTCTTCCTTCTTGAGAATTGTACCATTTGAGCAGAATTAATTGTTGAACTTATATTGGGAGAGATTTGATTTTCTGACAAAGACATTCCCAACAATACTAGTGTGTACAGTTAGAACATAATTCAATCTGGAATTTTGTTCTTACTGATTTTGAGCATTCTCCTTTTTCAAATCCTTTATTTTCTCTAATGCTGCCTTCTCTGGTAAGCATGTATGCTAGGTAGTTTTCCTTACCAAATTCGTAAATGATATTAAAGTAAAACCCATCAAACCATAATGCCCATCTTAATATTCTGGAGTTACCTTTTTCTAACGATATTTTGTTGGAAAGAATACCTTTCATATGCTTAAGGTCTATCTTAACTGTAAAGTGAACACTTTTTAGGAAAAGATGAAATCTTTTAATACCTCTTTTGATGGCTAATATCTCTTTGTGAGAAGAAGGATAATTAATTTATGTTTCTGAGAACGTACCTGATGTAAATGCACATAATTCTTCTCTCTTTGGATGTTTCTGCAATAAAATGGCAACCCATATGTCATTTGAAGCATCTGTCTCCAGAATGAAGGGATAATATGAATGTGGTAAAGCAAGAGGAGGTAGTGACTGAATCTTATGCTTGATAGCTTTAATTGATGTTGTCATCTTTTCTATCCATGAAGCTCCTTGTTTGAGCCTCTGTTGAATGACCTTAGTGTATGTTGCTTACTTCTCATAGAAAATCCTGATATAATTCAGACATCCCAAAAATATTTGAGTTGTTTTTATGTCTGGAAACTGATCAGGGAAGTTAAGCAAGATTTTCAATACATGTTCTTGTAAAAAAAATTTCCCTTGGGAAAAGGTGAGTCCAAGATAATTTATCTTGGTTTGTGCTATAACAGTCTGTTTGAATATTTTGAACTATATCTTTCAAAACTTGTGGAGCATGGAGATCTGTGTTCTTTACAATCTTCTGGATCTTTGTAAGATATTTGAGTGAACTTTCAAGTTCTTCCGACTGTTGGTCTGGTTCAACCTTGATGATGTAATTATTCTTAACTGAAACTTTTACTTGGTCCAACTGAACTATAAAAGTGATGGATTCTTTATCGAAAATTAATGGCATGTATTTTTGTAGAAAATCTTGGCCTAAATGAATGTCAACACCTGTGTCATAATTATACAATGTTACATACACAACAAAATTATTTAACAAGATAGGGAAATCTTGTGCAACATGAGAAATTATCATAAGCTAATGACTTACAGCCTTGAATTGGATTTGGGTATGTTTCCAGTAATAGGAGGGAATAACTTTGTATTTACAACATCTACTCATTGCACCTGTATCGATCTGAGCATCTAGATGATACAACTTGTATCTAGGGATTTTGATACCTTTGGTGATGACCATCCGATCCTCAATTCCACTTATATCTTTAATATCTGGCTCTTGGTATTCAAACAATACTGTTGAACTCTTAAAGGGAATGTCTGTTGCTTCATAACATATAGAAACAAACTAGGAGTTTAAATCATCTAACAATTGAACATCTTTTTTAATATCTTCAGCAGTTTTAGCCAATAATTCTCTGTTTCTTCTGATTCTTTCTTCTGCTTGGCTGATTTCTTTTTCTAGAGACCCTCTGAGAGAAACATAACCTTTTGGAAGATCTACTCTTTGTTCAATAGGAATCAAAGTTCTGACTGGTGGAGTATTCCTCATTAATTCCTTAATTCTTTAATGTAATATGTTTCTAGGAATCAACATATTGGGAGGAAACTTCTCCAACTTGTTGGCTTAAGGGGTCCTGACCCAGGTTCAAAGGTTAAGGTTTGCCAACAAACCCCTATACTACTAGCCCTTTTGACATTGACCTGCTTGTGTAGGCCAAAGTCTCATCCAAAGCAGTATGGGAGGGTGTTGGAACCAGGTTTCCGCACCCTGAGAGAGAGCAGGTAAGTCAAGCAGAGCTGCGTTCCCAGCTTATCAGCTTTGTATTTAACGGATCTAGTTACGGACTGATATCGTAGAGCTCATACCTACTAATTACCTTCGCATCCACATGCGTAGTACCAATCTACCAGTATAGAAACTATAATCACAGTGATCACAGGTCATAGATTCATTTAACATGAACAAGGATACTCTTCGCAGCTATAAAATAGATCTATTCGCAGGTTCACTAATTAGTATAGTCCACAGTTAATAGAGCTACTATTATACATAGATATACTCAACATTATCGCATCAACATTATCATATGTGAAATTATAAACATATGAACAATAGATCACATTAAATAAAGATCAATCTGCAGAAACAATGGATAACCAATAGTAAGCGTAGCAGATTCAACAGCTCACATCAAAAACAATACATAACTCAGATAATGCATAGGTACTCTAACCAGATTCACATGTCTTAGCCTTCAAAACCCAATACAATCCAACACAGCCTGCGTACACAACCAGCAGGGTCCACACACCGCAGGACTGAGGATCTCCACGCACACAGCCAGCATGAGTCCTTACCCTAGCAACCCAAATAGATCTAACAATTCACAGCTATCATCAATCTCTTTCCTTTCTACCTCTGACTCAAAAAGGTTTATCTATTTATATCGATTTAGCCTACACATCCAACGGTCCCTAAATCGTGGTTTGCGGACTCTTGGTATACCCTTGACCCGTTACAATGCATTAGGGGCTTTGACCCACCCCAAAACCCCTGCGTTAGACTAAATATTACAAAAATATACAAAAATGGACAAAATTCGCAGCTTTAGGAGACCCTGTTCCAACAGTCCTCCAACACAATATTGTGACTCATCCTGAGTCATTGTGATGGTGGGGTCTCCACCTATGCCTGCAAAAATATGATTGCCTCGGCTAATGGAGGCAACATGCCTTCACTCTGAGTAGCAACATTCTATGCGACGTCAACCAACTTTTCTGAAATCGGGCCTTCCGTCGTGGTGGTGACACTCTGCAGAGTCTGGTTCAGCTACTTAACTGTGATATCAACATCTTGTGAAAGCTTGAGGGCCTCAATAGCCCAAGGCTTCAGGTGGTCGCCGAGGGCCTTCTTCTTTTGTTGGAATTCATCAATATCAGCTTGGAGGACGTGACTGGTGCGTAGCCGTGTCAAGCGCTAAGCAGGAACTAAAGTTGGCAGGGTGGTTTCCAACGTCTCGAACTCTTCTTCTTTCTACCATAGGTCCTGGTTCATGCCACGCAGGATCGGGTCACGCTGGACCTTGGTCCATAGCTGCATGGCCGTTTCTAATACTTCAGCACCCTATGCGATTTTCCTTGTAATGGCGTTCATAGCCACAGTGACCAATGCAGTTCGTTGGGCCTGTACCTCTAGAGGTGTTTCAGGCTGCAAATTAGCCTAGAGGTCAGAAATCTGCTGCTCCATTCGTGCCTTGACCATCTGAACTTCCTCCCAGGAGGCCTTCAGTGTTGCGACCAACCTTTCAACCTTCGCTTGAGGGGTGGCTGTGGCCTGGATCTCTGTGGTAACATCTGCGCAAAGTTGGTGAATCATGTTTTCGAGCTCTATGTGCTTCGTGGTGGCGAGGCATACTTCATCATTTTTTGCATCAGTTGTCTTTTCGGCCAATCTGAGCTATTGGTGCACTTGCTGATCTCGATGGTGAATCTCCTGAAATATAGAGGTGTGGAGACCTTGCAAAGCCTCATGAGGTAGCCTAGATAAATTCAGCTGGACTTATATACTGGCCTGGACTTGGATTCCTAGGTCGAGTGGACTAAAAACAAGGGTTGTGCCAGGTATAGAGCAGAGGCAACTTTCGTATGTAACTAATGTAGCACTATCGACGGATAAGGGTGTGCATACCTGAGTTACACTAGTCTACAATGTATCTGTCTTCAGCCATTAGGGGAATTTTGAGGTCTAAAATGGGCCTCCTAAGGAAACAATAAAATAATAGCTAAACAATTAAAATAATATTTATGAATTTTCAATTCACTTTTTACACCACAATCCATGTAACCATAGTTAAATTCAATTCAAAAGTTGTACCAAAATAAAATTAATAAAAAAATTGTATTGATGTGACTATAAATAAGAATGAACTTTTCAAGAAAAAATCATTATCATTGAACAACTAATGCATTTGTACTTTGTACTTAAATAACTTAAAATAAAATATAAATATAAATTCTTAAATTCTTAATTAGAGTATATGCTATTAATTAAAATTTATATTATTTAAATTGTATGATAACAAGTAATTAATATACTATATAAAAATAATATACTATAATATAATATAATATAATAAATGTATAGGGATATGCATTGTTTCTTTCAAGAAATATTAAATGAAAATAATATATTTATATTCAAAAAGTGTGAAATGACATTTATTATGAGTACTTTACTTTGACTTTAAAGTACTTAGAGCACTACCATGGTTAACCATGATTTTTTATCTACCATTGAGAATGTGACAAGTAAGTACCTTTAACTCGAGTAATGCCACCTCAACCATTAGGGATGATGTCATCCCCTAAAATATGATTGGTTCTCATAAAGTCAATTTTGATTGTACATTTTCCTTAGGAGGCCCATTTTAGACCTCAAAATTCCCCTAATGTGTAGCGCATGGAGCTCGGCCTAGATTGTGTCGATCGCAGCTTTCTGTTGCTCTTGTAAGGCTACCCACTTGTCCTCCGTGACCAGAGTGACCGCTCGCATCAATGATTTGTTCAAGGTCTCCATCAGTCAACGTGACTGTCTCGTCTCGTTCTGCCCGCTGAGAGCGCTGCTTCTTGTGGGGCATTTTGACAGGCTCGCTTGTTCACTTTGTGCCGTGGGGGGAGGCAAGTCCTCCTATGTCTAGTCCTTCTGTGCCCAGGTCTAGCTGTGAATCTACCTGACGTCCTTCTCAAGGGTCTACTTCTGCTACGCATCCTATTGTGCATCTGCACCCGTATCTTGTTTGGTACTTTTGGTCGCACCTCTCATATCCTTGATGACGACAGGAGGTGTGAATTTTGATGTGTTGTTTCCTTCGACGCCCTTCGCGCTGTTCTGAAAGTGATCTTCCAGTTAGGAGGATAGAGCACAACGACATCGCCAACTTCTTCATTCGCCACCATATAAAGGAGTGAAGTCTAGGCTTTATTCTTGTGTGCACTGATCTGGACGTTGTGCATAATGATTTGAAATGCCACAATGCCCTTGTATCTGTCATACACGATAGGGGAAAATCGTTGTTGGGAGTTAATGGCTGCGACCAAGCTACTCTGAAAGAGGACCCAAAAAACTTGGTTGTCCTCGAGACGTTGCGGATCCTTAGAATCCCATAAGTGTGGATAGTGAGCCCCTTCGCACATGTCCGAGGTAAGATCAGGGAGGACTAACTCCACATGGGCTTCCTAGGCAACCAACACTATGAGGAATAGTAACCAAGAATAACAAAAGGCGTGGCCTTGCTCCTGGGACTCACAGACATTAGTTAGAAACTCATCATACAAATATTGGGCCTAGTTAAAACATACTTCTTTCTCACATTGGCTTGCTAACTGAATTACGTAGGTTGGGACAGAGGTGACCTGACATTTTATCATCATTTTGCATGCAGCAACATCGTGCCAAATTACGTGCCTTAGTCATTGATATGCTTGATTATAAAATCTCGAGTATTGCACTCCACATGGTAGGTCTTACGCACATACTCAACAATTTCCACCTCATACTTTTTACCCACGCACTCCAGAGGGTTGGGGCCATGCATGGGAAGGCCAGTAATTCCGTGAACCAGCACAATGTTAATGGGGATCCTGTCCTGGATCCACATGCAACCATCATGAATTAGAGCAAGAAATTTTCAGGCTATCCAGTCCCTAACGTTGCAGTGACCAAGGTGTGGCATCCTTAGCAAGTTCAGGATCCTAGACCCGGCCAATCTGTGCACCTGGCGTTGACGAGAAATTTTGATTCCATTGTTGCATGAATTGTATCAAGGTATAATTCAAGTGCCAGATGAGGAAAGGCATCCACACTAGCCAAGTCATGATCATTGAATTTGATCTCGTGAAGCTTCCCAACAAGTTCACCAATGATAGGGACCTCTCCCGGAGTTAGCGACATCTGCAAATAAGTGATCAGGTCGTCAAGGTTATTCGGTGTGCATGTCGAGGTCTTGCGCGACCAAATGAAGGGATGTAACCAGTTGATCAGGCCAGAAAGTTGGGCCTCCTCCTAAGTAGCACATGCCTGGGGTGTCGCCTTCAAGGATTTTACGTTCCACAGGGATGTACAAGGCTTCCCCCCCCACCGATTTTGCGGGTTTCATGGGCTTCCCTGAGCCTTTTTCTTTTTCCTTGCCCTTCTTTGTGACTGGGGTGGAGAAAACTTCTTCTACCTCACACTCAAACTCCACCACTTCGTCAGTGCCTTGTTCTGTCAAGATTGATGATTCAGCAGGATTCGTAGCCATCATCCTAGTGCAAAAAAAAAACTTAGGATTGCTACTGTCAGAGGGAGCAAGTTGCTCAGACATGAAAGAGATACTATAGGCACATAAATTCTTATAACAAAAATTCGTCCAAGACAAACATGCCAAGTACAAGCTATTCAAGCGATATGGAACCCTTGTCTGATCTAGCCCACATGTTTTATAGCTTTGGCAATCGCCCAACGGTAGGGTAGATTTCACGTGGAAATTACCATTAAGTAAATGGAAAAAAATATGCAGAAATCACCTCATTAAATGTCAGTTGCCCGCCCCATCCAACGATAATTTTTTCTTATTACCCGATTTGACTATTTCAACGACTACTTTTCGCACCCTGGGTGTGCTCACTGTACCCCTGCGCTCCCAGCGCACCCTTGCGCTTTGATCATACCTCCTACGTCCCCAGCGCACCAGCTGCAGTCTGAGCCTATTCCTTCCAAATGTAATTCTATGTCACCATAGCCTAACTCGCGAGATCTTTTGTGCCAATGCCTTACCTACGTAGTGACCTCCTCTTATTCCTTCATGAGCGTCTGCCAAGATAGTGTGCCTTTCATGCCCAGAACGTATCTGCGCAGTATGTCATCAACGCCTAGTTTGTCTAAATGATCTGCGATAATGGTAATATCCGTCGCCTGGGTACCCAACTCCTTCTTTTGTTGCACTGAATATTCTGTCGGTGCCATGCCTGTAGTTAGGAACTGAATGATATCAGCGAAGTTCACATCAACAACCTTAATGGTGAATAACTGCACATCAAGAAATCCTTCCTCCAGGTTAGTAGGTTCCCTGCCTGTCTGAATTTTGGACAAGTGGTCTGGTGCAGCATTCAACTTCCCCGGCTTGACTATGATTTCAAAATCATATTCCTGGAACATCAACAGCCATCTGCAAATCCCCCCCCCCCAACACAAGCTTATGAACCAGGTACTTTAAAGCCGAACGATCTATAGGCATCTTAAAGTTTCCTTTTAACAGATATTGTTGATACTCCTGTATTGCATAGATCCTGGCCAACCCTATCCTCTCCGTGGTGGCATAATTGCGCTCCTCACTCAAGAGTTTCCAACTAGTAATTGCGATGGGGTGAACATTGTCGTTGGCGCCAGGCTGCGTAAGGGTTGCCCCCAAGGCAACCCCTGAAGCATCAATGTGAACATGAAATACCTTTTCCCCATTGGGAAAAATAAGAATAAGTGCAGATACCATCTTTGCCTTGAGTAGCTCAAAGTTATTTTGGCACTCTTCATCCCAAAGGAATGAAACATCCTTCTTAAGCAGCTTTTCCAAAGGTGTTGTGATCAGTGCGTATCCTTGAATGAAGTTTCTGTAGTAAACCGTGTGGCCAAGGATTGAACGTAGCTATTTCTCAGATGTAGGTACTTCCAAATTGATGATAACAACCACTTTCGCAGGATCCACCATTGGACTTACCCAATTTGACTGCTCGACCGGCTCAATAATACCTGTAGCGAGCCTTTTATCGATTTCTTGAGTAACCTTTTTCTTGTACTTGGGGTTCAGGCGATAAAGTCGCTGCTTTACAGAGCGCACATCTGGGTTGAGCGTGATGCGCATAACCCCTAGGTCTCCTGTGATCCCTTTGAGCTCTGAAAACTTAGTTAAGAAGGAGTCTTGATATTCTATGAGCAGTTCAAAAACTTTGCTTATAGTGTCATCTTCCCAATAGTCCCCAATTTTAGCTAACTTAGGCTGCTCGGTCGTGCCAATGTTTTCCTCCCACAGTTTCAGAGGCTTTGTCATATCCACATTCAACAATGGAGGTTCTGCAACTGCGCGCCCCCCCTCTGATTCTGGGATATAGAGATTGCGTAAATCCTCCTCGCACTCTCCTATAGTTATATTGCGACAATTGACAATATCCCGCATTTGAATTTCCCATGTGGGTATCCCATATGTTGCGTAGGGGCTGGATTCACCAAATACAAAGGTATCGATGTCCTGCAGAGCTTCATCAAGTGCCTCCGACCCTCTTGTTAACCTGAATGTCCCCAAAAATTCGTCCTTTAAGGTTTCCCACTAGCGGGTGCGTTGATGTAGCTCCACATCTAGGTACCCTGCAGTGGGAATTGGTCCCAAGGAAGGAATCAACAAGTGAACCCATTCTTCTATAGTACGATCACACCATTTCTCCATCCAGGCGGACAAATGTCTGTGCAGATCCCCTGGGCCATGGAATATATTGATGTGCAGATCGCCCGGAGGCTCAAATCATAGGATCATCATATCTCGGCATTCCTCCCATTCCTGGAACACGTCCTTATGCGTGTCCCACCATCTTGCAGGCATGGCACACAGAGCTAGGTTAAGGGCCCATAGCCTTCGTTCCATTGGAACCTCAGCCTCAATGTCCGCACAAATTCTCTTATACTACCGGAACCATCAAAGTAGGGTATTTCTCTTACCTTGGAGGATATGTAATGGAAGTTCCTAATGATTCACAGGTAGCGCAGTGCAGAGACATCATGCAGCCGCTTCTGCCAATTTTTCATTTCCTCGTCGGAGTCGGAGAAGCATTCCCTATCTCTTTCCCAGCAAAGAACACTATCAGTCGTAGGATTGATCCAGTCTTTGTCTCTCGTAGTTAAGTTATAGATGTGATCCACCTCTTCTTCCTCACACACTAGTTCTGTATACCTTTCTCCTTCTACAAGGTCTAGTGGTAGAATCACCCGAGTTCCTTCATTTTGGAACACCATGCTTCCTTTTTTCAAATTGATAATACTGCCCATATCGATGGCCCAGTCTAATCCTAGGAGTGCAGGATAGTGGTTCGCATCTTCTACGATCTGAATAACCTAAAAATCAGCTCGAAATTTGACCCCTGCGATGTCTACCATGATATTTGATAATCTTCCTAAAGGTATGATCTTCTGCTAATTAGCCATGCGTAGTTGGATACTAGACCATTCTAACTTAGGTTCCCCCATTCACTGCCAGGTTTTCTTAGGTAGTACATTCACATCTAAGCCCAGGTCCAGAATAACCTGATCCATCTCATAGTCACCAATATGCATGGTTAACCACATCTCCCTGCCAGTGTGTCTCTTATGCTTATATAATTTGTGCACATCCTTAACTTCCATAGCTAGGGTTGTCTTTTCTACGCAGCGATCTGTCAAGGCTTGGAGGTCTTCTACGGTCCTTTGGTTGCGCAATAGCTTCATACATGCCTGTAGGAATGGTTTGACCTCGTCTTCTGCTTTGGAGTTCATAGGGGCGTGAGGAGTAGGTGCCTAAACCTTAGAAAAATCTTGGCGAGCTGCAACAAAGGTTTCCTTTTCTTTTTGTAAGTCCAAACCTTCTTGTTTAACAACCACTTTACGGATGAGAAGCTTCACCTCAGCCTTCTCCGTAGCTCCTCCGGTGGCCATGCTGGTGCCTGTTATAACATTAAAACTTGGTCCTTCATATCAAGGTTCCACCTTGACCCTTTTTATATTCTGCGTAGGTGTCTGCTACTTCTCCTGCATCTTGGCCATCAGAATCAGGCAATCTTCAATCGCATGATCCAGTTGTCTACAATATCTGCAAGATTGTCTCGTAGGGTTCATGCAGTCCCTTGCAAAGTGTCCTATTTCCCCACAGTTATATAAAATTAGCTGTCCTCTCCCTCTACCCGCACTTCCACCTTGGCCCCCTCCCCTGCCCCTAGCTAGGGAGCCACCTATGCCCGAGGGGGATCTCTGCGAGGATAGGTCCGACTGTACCCTATATAGATTTCCTTGGTCTATCATGAGATCATACGTTTGGTAGTTCTGTTCATTTTGGCCTATAGATCTATAGAACCTGCACCATTTCTTCTTTATTTCTGGGACATATGCGGCAAGGTAGGGGTAGTGGTTGGTATCATGCAGCCCAGCAACGCGACAATCGTTGCACCAAAGCATCAGTCCACTTGGTCCTGTAGCTTCCCTAGGTCGCAACAGACTGGGTACCCTAGCCTGTATGTAGTCTGCTAGCAGAGGAAATTTATCCTTGGTGTGTCCATTCACCCTGCACCATATGCACCATCTTTCAGGGCTAGCCTCCGTCCCTCTCTCCTTCCGCAGATTCTGGATCTCCATATTCATTACTTCTAGCTAGCCTTGTATCTGCTGCACTCCTAACTGGGTATCATCTTTTGGTGCAGCTTCTAGCTTCATCACAATTTCCAAGGCCTTTTCCTGCGATTCAATGGCTTGATGTCCCATTGGCACGCGTAGGTGGGGCAGAAACATAGCAATGAACCACTCCGTGTGCTTCCTGTCATCATACAGAAATTCTCCTTCTCTAATTTCCTTCTTCAACCATTGGTTAGCCTCCCATACGGATTCGAACGGTCCTTGCTTAATATCCTTCAGGTCGTTTACTATCTGAGAGTAGGACTTGGGCTTCTTGAATTGTTGTTTCAAGGCGTTTTTAATTTATTCAATGGTTGCATTCGCATGCTGGTCGATGTAACCCATGTACCAGTCCAAGGCTCTCCCTTCAAAGGCAAGGGACAACTACGCTCTTTTCATCATGTCACTAGCTACATTCTGCGCAGTCCATATCTATCCTACGACAAACTGGAACTGATCCATATCTTCATCGCCTACGCCTTTGAAGGCGGGTAGCTTCATGTGCGAGGCCATATCATCTTCTGGTGGTGGAGGTGGTGAGGTCTTACCCCTATGAGGGTTCTATTGTGGCATAGATGGAGAAATCTACATAGCGGAATTTCTTACTTGACTGTAGACAGATCACTCTCCTTCTTGATTAGTTCTGTAATACTTACCACTGCGGGTTGTTCCCTCACTTTGATCGGAGCTCATTCACTCAGTGTGGCTGCACATAATGCTCTTTTTGCACAGTAATATCTTAATCAATAATGGTAAGGTTATTTGAAACTTACCGTAGAGACCCTTGAAGAACCTTCGCTCTGCTTCAGAATTGGAGATGAATTGATCGATGGAAAACTCTGTCAGAAACCCTCCTAGCACACTGTCCACCCATTGATCTACCGTACGAGTGATGGTGTTATCAGTCTTTAATACCTACTGGATCAACTCTGGAGTCCACTGCATGACTCGTTCGTCCTTCCAACACTTCTGGAAATCTACGAGCCTTGCAAGCCACTCCTGAAGCTCGGTCGCAAATGTCACAAAGAAATTTCATAGATCTCTATAAAAATGTACTTATTCTTCCACTTTTCTGCCGTCAACCTTGTGCTACGATTCTCTTTTATCGCAAATTATTGAATTTGTCTTTCAAACCACTCTTCAATTTTTTTCTTCTCAGGTTTCCAATATTCTCTTGGCATTACCCGATCTCTCTCTCAAAATTCTCCCGGTCCTGGCAACAGAACCATTTGTTGGCTCGAGGGGTCCTGACCTAGGTTTGGAGGTTAAGGTTTTCCAACAAACCCCTATACTACTGGCCCTTTCGGCAGTGACCTACTTGTGCAGGACAAAGTCTCACCCGAAGCAGTATGGGAGGGTGCTGGAACCAGGTTTCCGCACCCTGAGAGAGAGTAGGTAAGTCAAGAAGATTTGCGTTCCCAACTTATCAACTTTGTATTTAACATATCTAGTTATAGACTGATATCGCAGAGCTCATACCTACTAATTACATTCACATCCATGTGCATAGTACCAATCTACCAGTATAGCAACTATAATCACAGTGATCACTGGTCATAGATTCATATGACGGGAACAAGGATACTCTTCACAACTATAAAACAGATCTATTCGAAGGTTCACTAATTATTATAGTCCACAGTTAACAGAGCTACTATTAGTCATAGATCTACTCAACATTCTTGCATCAACACTATCATATGTGACATCATAAACATATGAATAATAGATCACAGTAAATAAATGCATATCCGTAGCAACAATGGATAACCAATAGTAAGTGTAACTGATTCAACAGTTTGCATCAACAAAAATACATAACTCAAATAATGCAGAGGTAATCTAACCAGATTCGCATATATTACCCTTCAAAACCCAATACAATCCAACATAGCCTACGCACACAGCTAGCAGGGTCCGCACACAGCCAACAGGGTTCGGATCTTCGCACACACAGCCAGCAGGAGTCCTTACCCTAGCAACCCAAACAGATCTAACAAATCACAACTATCATTAATCTCTTTCCTTTCTACCTATGACTCAAAAAGGTTTATCTATTTATACTGATTTAGCCTATGCATCCAATGGTCCGCAAATCATGGTTTGCAGACTCTTGGTCTACTGTTGACTCGTTACAATGCATTAGGGGATTTTACTGACCCTAAAACCCCCGTGTTAGACTAAATATTACAAAAATATACAAAAATTGACAAAATTCGCAGCTTTAGGAGACCCTGTTCCAACACAACTCTTTTTAGAGATGCTATATCTCATGAGAAATATTAAATTCCAAAAAAATCTTAAGATCTGAAATAAATGTACAATCATCACTATCTGAGTCTGTACAATCAAGTGGTAATTTCTGAAATTATGAATATCTATATCACTACCACATTTTGAATCTGAAATATACACTGAGAAACATTCTGCAGATGAATCATAATCTGAAACTTGATCCCATTCTGCAGGATTCTGTGAAGAAGTGAAAAGATCAAAATTTTTTATCTGGGTCTTATGCTTCTGGTTTGGACACTTATTGGAAAATTTTCCATGCTATCCACAAACGAAACACTTATTGTTAGAGATAGGAACATGTTTATTCCTTTTGTGAAAGATATACCTTGATTTGTTGTCTTTGCCATCTTTACTCTTGAAAGGTTTTTTGTATGATTTCTTAGTACCTTTCTAGCCTGATTTTGAACAATGGAAATCTTTACATTTATCCTATTTTTTCTTCTTAGGTGTTTTGTAGCAACCAAATCTGTGCGTTTCATTGAATATGTCACAAAGTTGGGGACAAAATGACAATTGCTTCTTAATATTCTTCTTATTTTTGTAAGCAGTGCATTGATTGTTGAGGATGGTGAGTATGTGTTGATGCAGTGCTGCTAAAGACAAAGAATCTATTGAAATTTTTTATGTAGCCAATTCCTATATGACCATTTCAGGAATTCTTCCTAGCATAGAAGCAATGTAGTCTCTAAGATATGTTGTGTTATCTAAATCAGGAATCTTGTAGTAAAACCATTGCATTGTACAATAATACTCAGATAGAAAGTCTAAATCACAGAGTCTTTGACTCATAAACAGAGCATTTCCAATGCTTTGAAAAGAAGCTGACTCTTCTCTGATTTCTGTACTTGCTAGATTATGAGCTCATCTAATGAATGAACTAAAATGAGGTTGGGAAGATACATCACCCTCTATAGTATTAGGAGTCTTGTTAGAAACATCAAAGGCATTTCCTCTCTGTAGGTTTTAACCCTGTACAGAAATTATCTACGAACGAATCTTTAAAATAGAAAATAAACAATAGCAAGAGCATAAAACATAAAACAGATAAACACAGAGATTTTCCCCTGGATCCCAAATCGGGACGACCAGCTTGATTTTTCATTATATTCCTTTTAGTGTTACAACACATATATATACATACCGAATCATACATAAACCCCAATCCATTAACTTTGGATTAGAACATAACCGTAGTTCCCTTGACCGGATCTACAAAATACTAGGGACCGAAAACCATCATACCCCAAAACCATGTGCAAACCCATGCACAAAACCATAGGTGGATCTGCCCACCAGAAAATAAGGACCAAAAATTTTTTCCAGGGCATTGCCTCGGACCCCAAGAGAGGGGGCTACTACCCCCCTTGTCACCCCCCCTCCAATGTTGCACCTAACACAATGTACAAGGGTGGGGGGGGGGAGCCCCCCCCGCACGTCATTAGTCATGGAAAGAATATAACGCAAACCCAACACTCTCTTTGTTTTAGAAGAATTTTCTCCTAATTCTTCTAACACAGTATCTTTTCCTTTGATGTCTAAGACAAATTGAGAAAACTTATTATTGACCAAAGTTAGTTTTTCTTGGGCTAACTAAGATCCTTGGTGAAGTTTCTCAAGAGTGGCTATATATGGAGAATTGATCATTTTCAAGAACAAAGTATGATCATCTTTGACATGTTGGTAAGTAAACTTTGGACCTTCTCGCTCGACTTCCTCAAAGTTAGGAGGAGATGGAGGTCTTGGAATAACATACTGAAACTTTAGAACTGCACTTTGGATTATGTTTAGCTGAACAAAAATTTCAGCTAATTTTTCTTTATGGGCTTTTTGCAAATCATCATTTGCTTGGTGCAGTGTCTTTATGTGAGCTTTCAGATCTAAGACATCTGTAGCTATGTCATCCAAATTCTGTGAAATGCAAATAGATTGATAAATTGCATAGTTCATATTTTTTATCTATTATGTAGGTTCTGGATCTGATTGACCTCTAAGATGTAAGAACTGTAAATCTCCTTGTAATGTACCATTTTTGAACTTTTGAGTACAGTTACTAGGGTCAAGATGTATTTCTAAAAGAGGAGGTAAAGCACTCTACCTGCCTTTGGGAAGACTCTGCATCTTAATATCTTTAGTAGGAATAAAGATTTGTATGCAGTCTTGGAAATCAGAATGTTGTGCTTTATGATCTGAAGAAGAAGATGTTGATACTGGAGAATTAAGAACTTTATAGCTTTTTTGAGTTTTTTCTTGACAATATTCACAATTTTATGAAGAAATAGGACTATGTTTATGTGCATGTTTTTGGAATGGAGTGGAAGGAACTCTCATACTTGAAGAACGAGAAAAATTATAAATAAGCTCCTTGGGAAGAACCATAGTAGGAATGACAATTATTTGAGGTTGCATTTCTGACTTAGATTAAACAAACTTGAGTTTGCTAGATCCGTCTAGGTTTTTTATCATCTGCAACTGATATGATCCTTTTGATAAGTAAGGATATTTCTGGGCTATGGGAGTGTATAAACTATCCCATTCGGAAGGTAAAGAGACTTTTGAAAAACCAAGTTGAAGAGGCATTGTGTTTCCTGGTCCAACTATAACTCCTTCTTTTAAAGCTCTCTTATTTATCTTGGGATTTATAGGAGGCATAATAGTAGTTACAAATATAAGACAGATGGTAGTATGTAACTGCGCAATATGTGTGTCAGGGGCTACATAAAAACTAGAAAACTATATATAAGCTTGTAGGAAATGATCGATGTATGGATCTGTAAGGGATACTTGGTATCTTGTAACAAGGGAAGACCAGACTGGACCATTATTTAAGGGACCTTGAAATCCACCTAGTAATGCCTCATTAAAGTTATTGAACTTGGAATCGAGCACACAGTTCAGGGATGAGGTATTTAACCTTGGTCTGACTAATGGATTAATCCAAAATTGTACCAAACCAATATGAACATATTTGAATCTATTCTCTAATCCCCATGGTATATCTTCCTGATTTATTAGGGGTACTTGATATACTGACTAACCAACTGAAACTATAATATTCACAAAAGTAAACCTGAACATACTTGCAGCCTTAAACTTGAACATAGGCAAATCATATATTTTTTCAACGTCAACCTTAGGAAGTGTCCAATTAGGTTGTGGGTCGAACTCCTGAGAGACTATTCTATCATTATATATCGGGTCTTGTTCTTTCTTATTAAGGAATTTCAAGAAAGAACATCTTTTTTCATGAGCTTCTCTATGTGCATTTCTACTAGATTCAGGGAAATCATAACCAACCATTGTAAAGTAAAATATTATGCACCTGTAAAGAGAGATCCGAAGAACCTTCAATTTTGATTGACTACACTTTCCCGGATAGATAGCGACTTACACCCTTTGCGCCAATCAACAGGCCTCCTGTCACCAACCAACAGACACAAGAACTTACAGAGTTGAAATACAGATAAATAATAATCCTAACATATCAAAAATTTTATAACAGATAATTAGCTCTGATACCAATTATGGATGTAATTATGCTTTACAGAGATAGCTCTTTTACAGATTCTGTCTAAATCTAAATTTATACACCAAACACACTGGACTGACTCAAATCCTAAGAATCTGGCCACTTTAGGTTCTCACCAGAGCTCTTACTCTGATGCGCAGGCTTCTCGTATTCAGACTCTAAAATATAGAAGCAAGAACTTCTTCATGATGCAAGCAGGTCGAACTGATGTTCACAGATGCAGAGTAGGAAGACAATCTCAGACTTCTTCTCTAGACTCAAAACTCTCAAAAAAATATTAGACTCTAAAACTCTCACTTTGAATGTACCGAATGAGCCTTACTCCTTTCCTTATATATGAAAATGAGGGGACAAACATCTGACAATCGGACAAACAAAATTTTTTATATTTTTTCCATCAATCTTAGAGATGTGGGTCAAATCCCACCAGATGTCGGAGAAGTGCTCTGAGTCTCAAGACTGAAAGGAATCTTCGTATAAAATTGTGCTGAATATTATTTACATTATGGATAATTTTTACCAGAAAATCCCACGAGAAAAACTGGTCACATTCATTCTGTGACTGGAAAATGATTACATAGTGGATGCTTTATGGATAATCCCACTAAAACCATCATAACATAGTGAATGCTTTATGGATAAGCCCACTAGAACCATAATTATTTAGTAATAGACCCTTTACACATGCTGAAGGCAGCAAAATGTAGCAGTACTGTAGTAATCATTTCATGAGGGCCATAGATTGTCTCAGACATTCCAGACAAAAAACGAAAGTAATGGATATGTACAATATATCAAAGAAAAACATATATGATATTATCTTAATAAGATCCTTTTGGACTTCTATCAAAATCATATCCGCTAGGAGGAGAATAGCTGTCATCATCAGAGAGGTCTTGGTTGTTTATGATTGGTTCACCAAGAATAATTTGATCAAGCCACTATGGAGAGTGCTATCCAAAGCAAGCATAGAATGGACTAAATCTAAAATGGTGGTCCAACTCAATTTCATCTAGACAGTTGTCTCCAATGAAGTCTATTGTTAAATAGAACTCATCTTGTGTTGTGAGTGTCGCAGTGGTTGATTGGAATGTCAAACTAAATGCAAAAATATCATAGGCCAATGCTCCTTCCTGCAATTCAATTCTGAGAATTTCAATAGTATCTTTGGCTTTAACATTTACCAGCTCTATGGTTCTTGGAGTAAACATAAAAAAAATATTTTCATCTAAGGATTCCAATGTATGAAACTGCTCATAATATCTTCATAATACATATAAATGGAGATATTCTTATGATTTCAAGAAAATTGGAGGATCCCATAATATTCATGCCAAGAAATGGAAGGATCAAAGATATAGACAATCTTCATATCTCTTGGTGGTTTAGTATGGCCAAAATAAAAATGGATGTTGTTGAGAAAACCCCATTTAATATTGTACGTTGATATTCCTTATTTAGAATTGTACCATTTGAGCAGAATTAACTGTTGAACTTCTATTGGGAGAGATTTAATTTTCTGAGAAAGACATTCCCAACAATACTGGTGTATATAGTTAGAACATAATTCAATCTGGAAAATTGTTCTTACTGATTTTGAGCATTCTCCTTTTTCAAATCCTTTAATTTCTCTAATGATGCCTTCTCTGGTAAGCATTTATGCTAGGTAGTTTTCCTTACCAGATTTGTAAATGATATTAAATTCAAACCCGTCAAACCATAATGCCCATCTTAATATTTTGGAGTTACCTTGTTCTAACAGTATTTTGTTGGAAAGCATACCTTTCATATGCTTAAGGTATGTTTTAACGGTAAAGTGGACACTTTTTAGGAAAAGATGAAATATTTTAATACCTCTTTTGACGGCTAATATCTCTTTGTAAGAAGAAGGATAATTAAGTTCTATTTCTGAGAATGTACCTGATGTAAAGGCACATACTTCTTCTTTCTTTGGATGTTTCTATAATAAGATGGCAACCCATATGTCATTTAAAGCATCTGTCTCCAGAATGAAGGGATAATCTGAATGTGGTAAAGAAAGAGGAGGTAGTGACTCAATCTTATGCTTGATATCTTTAACTACTGCTATCATCTGTTTTGTCCATGAAGCTCCTTGTTTGAGCCTCTACTGAATGAACTTAGTGTCTGTTGCTCGTTTCTCATAGAAAATCATGATATAATTCAGACATCCCAAAAACCTTTGAGCTGTTTTTATGTCAGAATTGATCAGGGAAGTTAAGCAAGCTTTTCAATACATGTTCTTGTAAAACAATTTTCCCTCGGGAAATGGTGAGTCCAAGATAATTTATCTTGGTTTGTGCTATAAAAAATTTGTCAGGTCCTGAAGATAAAACCAAACCATGGCTATATACAAGATGGTAAAAGGCTTCAAGATGTTTCTTATGTTCATGAAGATCTTTACTAAAGACTAATAAGTCATCTATATATACTAACACAAAATCAAGATCTCTGAAGATATTTTCCATTCTCTTCTGGAATTATGAAGGGGCATTTTTAAGTTGAAAAGGTAAGACTACCCACTGATACTGGCCACCTGGGACTACGAAAGCAGTCTTATATCTATCAGTAGGCTCAATTTCTATTTTCTAGAAACCACTCTTAAGATCAAATTTGCTAAAAACATTGGCTTTAGATATCTTAACTAAGAAGAGTTATTTTTTAGGACGAGGATACCTGATAGGAGCAAGAGCATCATTCAATGCTTTGTAGTTGATGACTAACATTTTCTTCCCCCTTTTTTGTTCTGAATGTTTGTTTACATAAAAAACAGGGCATGCCCATGAAATCTTAGAAGGTTCAATCAGTCTTCTGCTGAGTCAATCTTGAATCTTTTGTTTGTAGTATTCTTGTTGATGGGCTCATATGGTTTGCAGATGATTTTTGAGGTTTCTACTTAGCATTCTCATTATGAGGAAGAGTGATAAAATATTTTTCTCTGGACCAAAATGCATCAGGGTGTTATGACATACAGTCTGTTTGAATCTTTTGAACTATATCTTTCAAAACTTGTGGAGCATGGAGATTTGTGTTCTTTACAATCTTCTAGATATTTTTAAGATCTTTGAGTGAAATTTCAAGTTCTTCCGATTGTTGGTATCGTTCAACCTTGATGATGTAATTATTCTTAACTGGAACTTTTACTTGGGCCAACTGAACTGTAAAAGTGATGGATTATTTATAAAAAATTAATGGCATGTATTTCTGTACAAAATCCTGGCCTAAAAGAATGTCAGCACCTGTGTCATAATTATACAATGTTACATACACAACAGAATTATTTAACAAGATAGGGAAATCTGGTGCAACATGAGAAATTCTCATAAGTTGATGATTTACAACCTTGAATTGGATTTGGGGAGGCTGCCAGTAATAAGAGCGAATAGCTTTGTATTTACAACACTAGTCATTGCACCTGTATCGATTTGAGCATCTAGATGATACAACTTGTAAATAGGGATTTTGATACCTATGGTGATGACCATCTGATCCCGAATTCAACTTATATCTTTAATATCTGGCTCTTGTTATTCAACCAATTTTTTTGAACTCTTAAAGGGAATGTATCATGCTTCATACATATAGAAACAAACTGGGAGTTCAAATCATCTAACAATTGAACATCTTTTTGAATATCTTCAGCAGTTTTAGCCATTAATTCTCTATTTCTTCGGATTCTTTCTTTTGCTTGGCTAATTTATTTTTCTAGAGACCCTCTGAGAGAAACATAACCTTTTAGAATATCTTCTCTTTGTTCAACAGGAAGCAAAGTTATGACTGGTGGAGTATTCCTCATTAATTCATCAATTCTTTTCTGTAATTTGTTTCTAGGAATCAACAAATTGTGAGGAAACTTCTCCAACACTTTTTGGAGATGTTGTATCTCATGAGAAATATTAAATGCCGAAAATATCTTAAGATTTGAAATAAATGTACAATCATCATTATCTAAGTCTGTACAATCAAGTGATTAATTTCTACAAATTATGAATATCTATATCCCTACCACCTTCTGAATCTGAACTATACACTGAGAAACATTCTGCAGATGAATCATAATATGAAACTAGATCCCATTCTGTAGGATTCTGTGAAGAAGTGAAAATATCAACAATTTATATCTGGGTCTTATGCTTCTGATTTGGACACTTATTGGCAAAATGTCCATGCTGTCCACAAATTAAATGCTTACTGTTAGACAGAGGAACAGGTTTCTTCCTCTTGTGAAAGATACCTTGATTTGTTGCCTTTGCCATATTTACTCTTGAAAGGTTTTTTGTATGATTTCTAAGTACCTTTCTAGTCTAATTTTAAACAACGACAATCTTTAGATTTATCCTATTTTTTCTTCTTATGTGTTTTGTAACAACCAAATCTGTGTGTTTCATTGATTATGTCACAAAGTTGTGGACTGAATGACAATTTCTTCTTAAGATTCTTCTTATTTTTGTAATAAGTGCATTTATTTCTGAGGATGGTGATTTTGTGTTGATGCAATGCTACTAAAGACAAAGAATCTATTGAAATTTTTCGTGTAGCCAATTCCTGTATGACCATTTTAGGAATTCTTCCTGGCATAAAAGCAATGTAGTGTCTAAGATATGCTATGTTATCTAAATCAGGAATCTTGTAGTAAAGCCCTTGCCTTGTACAATAATACTCAGATATCAAGTCTAAATCACAAATTCTTTGACTCATAAACATTTGAGCATAATGTGTTGTATCTGAAGGAATGATTCCTAAAAATTCATGTGAGAGTGCTAAAAACTTAGCTTCTAATGGATCTGTTTTATCAAAGAGTTATTTCTGTTGTGTGCTTCCTAAATGTTCCCACCATAAACGAACATTTCTTGTGAATGCCCATGAAATTTGCAAAATTACATCTCTCCATGACTGTTTAGACTCAACTTTTTTATGTTTAGCCCATGTATCAATTCTTTGTAGAAGAATCAATGTTTGATATCTATCTAGACAATCAAAGTTTATAAACAGAGCATTTCCAATGCTATGAAAAAAAGATGACTCTTATCTGATTTTTGTACTAGCTAGATTATGAGCCCATCTAGTGAATGAACTAGAATGAGGTTGGGAAGATACATCACCCTTTATAGTCTTAGGAGTCTTGTTATAAAAATCAAAGGTATTTACTCTCTTTGTTTTAGAAGAACTTTCTCCTAATTCTTCTAACACAATATATTTTACTTTGATGTCTAAGACAAGTTGAGAAAACTTATTATTGACCAAAGTTAGTTTTTCTTGGGCTAACTAAGATCCTTGGTGAAGTTTCTCAAGAGTGGCTATATCTGGAGAATTGATCATTTTCAGGAACAAAGTATGATCATATTTGACATGATGGTAAGTAAACTTTGGACCTCCTTGCTCGACTTCCTAAAAGTCAGGAGGAGATGGAGGTCTTGGAATAACATACTGAAACTTTATAACTTCAATTTGGATTATGTTTAGCTAATCAGAAATTTCAGCTAATTTTTCTTTATGGGATTTTTGAAAATCATCATTTGCTTGGTGCAGTGTCTTTATGTGAGCTTTCAGATCTAAGACATCTGTAGCTATGTCATCCAAATTTTGTGAAATGAAAATAGACTGATAATTTGCATATTTCATCATTTTTATTTGTCCTGTAGGTTCTGGATCTGACTGACCTCTAAGATGTAAGAACTGTAAATCTCCTTGTAATGTACCATTTTTGAACTTTTGAGTACAATTACTAGGGTCAAGATGTCTTTCTAAAAGAGGAGGTAAAGCACTCTGCTCATTTGTAGGAAGACTCTGCATCTTAATGTATTTAGTAGGAATAAAGATTTGTATGCAGTCTTGGCAATCAGAATATTGTCCTTTATGATCTAAAGAAGAATACGTTGATGCTGGAGAATTAAGAACTATATATATTTCTTGAGTTTTTTTCTTGACAATATTCACAATTTTATGAAGAAACGGAACTATGTTTCTGTACATGTTTTTTGAATGGAGTGGAAGGAACTCTCATACCAGAAGAACGAGAAAATTGATAAATAGGCTCCTTGGGAAGAACCATAGTAGGACTGACAGTTATTTGAGGTTTCATTTCTGACTTAGATTTAACAAAATTGAGTTTGCTAGATCCATCTGAGTTTTTGATCATCTGCAACTAATTTGATCCTTTTGATAACTGAGGATATTTCTGGGCTATGGGAGTGTATGAACTATTCCATTCGGAAGATAAAGAGACTTTTGAAAAACCAAGTTGAAGAGGCGTTGTGTTGCAAATCTAAGGCAGATGGTAGTATGTAACTGTACATTATGTGTGTTAGGGGCTACATCAAAACCATAAAACTGTATATAAGCTTGTAGGAAATGATTGATGTATGGATCTGTAAGGGATACTTGGTATCTTGGAACAAGGGAAGACCAGATTGGACCATTATTTAAGGGACCTTGAAATCCACCTAATAATGCATCATTAAATTTATTGAACCTGGAATCAAGCACACAGTTCAGGCATGAGGTATTTAACCCTGGTTTAACTAATGGATTAATCCCAAATTGTACCAAACCAATATGAACATATTTGAATCCATTCTCCAATCCCCATGATATATCTTCTTGATTTATTAGTGGTACTTGATATACTGACTGACCAACTGAAACTGGAATATTCATAGAAGTAAACCTGAACATACTTGTAGCCTTAAACTTGAACATAGGAAAATCATATATTTTTTCAACATCAACCTTAGGAAGTGTCCAATTAGGTTGTGGGTTGAATTCCTGAGAGACTATTCTATCATTATATATCGGGTCTTGTTCTTTCTTATTAAGGAATTTCAAGAAAGACCATCTTTTTTCATGAGTTTCTCTACGTGCATTTCTACCAGATTAAGAGAAATCATAACCAAAAATTGTAAAGTAAAATATTATGCACTTGTAAACAAAGATCCGAAGAACCTTGAATGTTGATTCACTACACTTGCCCAGATACACAATGACTTACACCCTTTGAGCCAATCAACAGGCCTCCCGTCACCAACAAACAAACACGAGAACTTACAGAGTTGAAATACATATAACTAATAATACTAACATATCAAAAATTTTATAACAGATAATTGGCTCTGATACCAATTATGGATGTAATTATGCATTATAGAGATAACTCTTTTACATACGCTATCTAAATCTAAATTATTAGGATTATTAGTTATCTGTATTTCAACTTTGTAAGTTCTGGTGTGTGTTGGTTGGTGATGGGAGGCCTATTGATTGGTGCAAAGGGTGTAAGTCGTTGTGTATACAGGCAAGTGTAGTCATTCAGCATTCAATGTTCTTCAGATATCTGTTTACAGGTGCATAATATTTTACTTTACAATCGTTGGTTATTATTTCTCTGAATCTAGTAGAAAAGAACGTAGAGAAGCTCATGAAAAAATATGGTCTTTCTTGAAACTCGTTAATAAGAAAGAACAAGACCTGATATATAATGATAGAATAGTTTCTCAAGAATTCTACCCACAACCTAATTGGAAACTTCCTAAGGTTGATGTTGACAAAATATATGATTTGCCTATGTTCAAGTTTAAGGCTGCAAGTATGTTTAGGTTTACTTCTGTGAATATTCCAGTTTCAGTTGGTCAGTCAATATATCAAGTACCACTAATAAATCAGGAAGATATAGCATGGGGATTGGAGAATGGATTCAAATATGTTCATATTGGTTTGGTACAATTTGGAATTAATCCATTAGTCAGTCCAGGGTTAAATACCTCATGCCTGAACTGTGTGATCGATTCCAGGTTCAATAACTTTAATGATGTATTATTAGGTGGATTTAAAGGTCCCTTAAATAATGGTCCAGTTTGGTCTTCCCTTGTGCCAAGATACCAAATATCCCTTATAGATCCATACATCAATCATTTCCTACAAGCTTATATACAGTTTTATGGTTTTGATGTAGCCCCTGACACACATATTGCACAATTACATACTACCATCTGTCTTAGATTTGTAACTACTATTATGCCTCCTATAAATCCCAAGCTAAATAAGAGAGCTTTAAAAGGAGTTATAGTTGGACCATGCAACACAACGCCTCTTCAACTTGGTTTTTCAAAAGTCTCTTTACCTTCCGAATGGGATAGTTCATACACTCCCATAGCCCAGAAATATCCTCAGTTATCAAAAGGATAAAATCATTTGCAGATGATCAAAAACCCAGATGGATCAAGCAAACTCAAGTTTGTTAAATCTAAGTAAAAAATGCAACCTCAAATAACTGCCAGTCCTACTATGGTTCTTCCCAAGGATCCTATTTATCAGTTTTCTCGTTCTTCTAGTATGAGAGTTCCTTCCACTCCATTCCAAAAACATGTATAGAAACATAGTTCTGTTTCTTCATAAAATTGTGAATATTTTCAAGAAAAAACTAAAAAAATCTATAAAGTTCTTAATTCTCCAGCATCAACGTCTTCTTCTTCAGATCATAAAGGACAACATTTTTATTTCCAAGACTGCATACACATCTTTATTCCTACTAAAGATATTAAGATGCAGAGACTTCCCAGAGGCAAGCAGAGTGCTTTACCTCCTCTTTTAGAAAGACATCTTGACCCTAGTAACTATACTCAAAATTTCAAAAATGGTACATTACAAGGAGATTTACAGTTCTTACATCTTAGAGGTCAATCAGATCTAGAACCTGCAGAATAGATAAAAATGATGAAATATGCAAATTATCAGTCTATTTGCATTTCATAGAATTTGGATGACATAGCTACAGATGTCTTAGATCTGAAAGCTCACATAAAGACACTGCACCAAGCAAATGATGATTTGCAAAAAGCCCATAAATAAAAATTAGCTGAAATTTCTGATCAGCGAAACATAATCCAAAGTGCAGTTCTAAAGTTTCAGTATTTTATTCCAAGACCTCCAACTCCTCCTCACTTTTAGGAAGTTGAGCAAGAAGGTCCAAAGTTTACTTACCATAATGTCAAAGATGATCATACTTTGTTTTTGAAAATGATCAATTATCCAGATATAACCGCTCTTGAGAAAATTCACCAAGGATCTTAGTTAGCCCAAGAAAAACTAACTTTGGTCAATAATAAGTTTTCTCAACTTGTCTTAGACATCAAACGAAAAGATACTGTGTTAGAAGAATTAGGATAAAGTTCTTCTAAAACAAAGAGAGGAAATACCTTTGATTTTTCTAACAAGACTCCTAAGACTGGAGAGGGTGATGTATCTTCCCAACCTCATTCTAGTTCATTCACTAGATGGGCTCATAATCTAGCCAGTATAGAAATCAGAGAAGAGTCAGCTTGTTTTCATAGCATTGGAAATGCTCTGTTTATAAACTTTGATTGTTTAGACAGAGATCAAACATTGATTCTTCGATAAATAATTGATACATGGGCTAAACAGAAAAAATTTGAGTCTAAACAGTCATGGAGAGATCATTAGGGGAATTTTGAGGTCTAAAATAGGCCTCCTAAAGAAATTATGAAATAATAGTGGAAATAATAAAAAAATATTTGATGACATCATCAAATTTTAGAGGGAAAAAGAAAAAACTACCTTTTTCAACTCGTATTTTCAACTTATCTCCCAAAGTTTTTACTCAAATTTCGAGCGGGAGTACCTGTTGGATGAAACATTTAATTCATCATCCAAGGAGTACCCATGTTGCATACTTTCGATGGACCCTGCTACACGAAAAAATAGAAATACATGAAAAACGTGATTTCAATCACGTTTTTTCATGTATTTCTCATTTTTCATGTAGCATGGTCCATGGAAAGTATGTCACATGGGTACTCCTTGGATGAGGAATTAAATTTTTCATCCAACGAGTACTCCCACTCGAAATTTGAGTAAAACATTTTGGATATAAGTTGAAAATACGAGTTGAAAAAGTAGTTTTATTATTTTATTATTTTTTAATATTTTTACACTTTTAGTCATGGGAGAGATTGCATTTTAATGTCCCATGAAATGCAGAAGACAAAATCTGTTTTGGGAGGATGGTAGTCCTTGTTGGGAGGATACCAAGATGCAGGATGAAGGGGGACATCCACAAGGAGTTGAGTGGATGTGGATGAGAGGCAAGAGGATGGTAAGCCTTTTGCAAATTTATGATACAGGGCAGTAAGAGGCAATGCTGTGTTGGCTACTCTTGAGAGAGTTTGGCCGGCATAGGACCTATCCTTTTTCATGGGATATGGAGGAGGAAGAGGACTGGCAGGATATTTACACCATGGGGCAGAGAGGAGCATGTGGGAATTATGATGAGATGGTATTCTTCTTACCACTCATTGTGCTACCTTCACATATTCATTATGGTGGGAGTATAGAGGAGCAGCAAACATTCTTGTTGCTCAGATTATATTCAGATGTTGCAGGAGTAGGAGGAGGCACTGGCATAGTGAAAAGGGGTTGCTCCTTGGCCTTAGACATCCAAGCAGTACCTTCTTTATGGGAGGGACTCTATATGTGCAGCAACATGATGAGTAGAGTCTTTGACAAGATTCATGTCAAAGAATTGAGCTTTGAGATGACAGTGGCCCTACTCCACAGGCCAACAACGCTGTCACTTCAGAGTTGAGATTACTTGTTGAAGTGTCTCCAAAACCACTTCACAAGTGATGTAAATTGGAGGCATGTAGGAGATGAGGATGAGGGATTAATGGATGGCAACATCACTTACTATATCTTGATCTTCTTGGCTTGGGTCCACAAGCACAAGGAGGGACACCTACATGCATCATTTATGGATTCTCCTTTTATGCATTCTTATGCATACTCTTGGTTGATAAAGGAGTCCACTTGGGAGGGCATCCTAATGGATTTATATCAGCATATGGTCAGATGTATAGCCCAAGAGATGATGGTATGGTTTGCACAACCACTTCCCTATGTTGTTGCAGTAAGGGAGGATTTTCACTTGAGCCATTTTAGCTCAAAGACCGAAGTACATGATGAGGGAGGTAACTATTTTCTTTATGTTTTGCACTCTCTTATCCTTTTGAGTATCATATCATATCAAGGAGGATCTTTCCTTCTTGCACGTTATGTCTTGTTGTACTTATGGTCCATTTTAGCAATTATGATGGCCATCTTTTTGGTGGATTGTGGGGGAAAGCCACAGGATTTCCGGTGTGCACCATTGGCACCAAATTATGTTTTCATGATCTCATCTTGCAGGATGAATGTGGAAGCAAAAAAGTGGCTGAAAGGACACTTGTTTCACTATATATTGTGGCAGGCCAATGATGCCCTGCATTGGTTCCATGTGTGGAGCTATGTTTCACCTCCTTGCTCTCACAGGTTTATGCTTCCATATTCTGCTAGTAGAATGTTGAACATGGGAAGCATCATTGGAGGAGTGGCACAAGATTTGAGGATGCCCCTAGGGACTGTGGTTACCCATACTTCTCACATTTCATGTTTCAGAAAAACAAATGGGCCAGCCTTGATTTCCATGTTACACCATTTGCTTTCAAATGAGAGGAGCCATTTGGAAAGCTTGAGCTTTTTGGGGAGGCACCCCATGGGTGTTGGATTTGATGGGATGGCCTGGGTCTCACTTGAACATAATTATGTTTCAGCCATATATTAGCAGCAACCCCATATGTATCATAAGCAGGGAGAGACACATTGGGAGGATGTGTCCTTTAGAAGGGAAGACCTCCACAATTTTTGTAGCACATGCTCTAAGGGGAGTATGGGAGATGATATGGTCACCATGATAAGAAAGTTGTTTTTCCATGAGGTGAACCATATGATTGATGGGATGCCATATGATGATGACTTCCAACTCATCACATATGAGATGATTTGGGCCAGCTTGATTTGCAGCGCTGGAGGAGAGATCCTTGGGAATCTAAACTTCATCTTGCCACTTGAGGGCAACACTATTGTAGCCCAAATTCAACTTTCACTCCACACTTATCATAAGTGGAGAAGAGGACAGCGTGGGGTGGGCTATAAAGCTTACCATGATCAGATTTGCAGCCCACCTATTCTACTTGGACTCAAGGTGGAGGATGATTTCCTGGAGTTGCCTAGTTGGAAGGTGACTCATTTTGCATGGTTGATTGCTTGGGAATGGAGGATAGACATGGGGAGAATGTCTCCCAACACATTTCATACTCCATGCCTTGGGAGGACCTCTATACAACACTTTTCCATTGTCTTGAACACCTCACTTTTTCATGGTGATGGCTTGGTAGCCAATTTACATGTTGAGGAGAAGCAATGTGGGAGCTTTATTGATGAGATAGCATCCTATTTCTTGAAGGAGATCATCATACATGGGTGCTACAGTAGAGGAGAAGAGGAATTAGTCTACCCTTGGACTTGCTTGAGGACAAGCAATCTTTGTGAGGGAGGACTGTAATGTTCCAAATTTTTCATTAAGTTAATTGGAACACTAATTTTGCTTTCCTTTTCATAAATAGAATAAAATGGGTAAGGGGGCCCATGAAGAAGCATAATAAACACTCCAAATGTGCAAAGGGGTCACTTAAGTGGCTTATTTTTCATCTCCTAGTGTAAAAAGGGGAAAATATAAGACTAGGTCTAGTTTGACCAAGTCAAACAGCGCTGCATGGAGGGAGTGAAACACCTAGTGGGATAGTGCAGTTTGCATAGGAGATATATTATTGGATGAGAGAAACCCTAATGGGTGGGGTACATGGAAAGGAAGCATCCTCTTGGCATAAAAGGGGGAAGGAGAGCCATTGCTCATTATGTTGAAGATTTCGAATGTGCTCTACTCTCTCCAGTTGTGCAACTGGGATAGCTTGTGTTGCTTAGCACAAGGGAGATTTCTGTTTAGAAGTTTCCTCTCCCTCATTGGGAAGATTTGGAGGACTTGATATTCATTCTACTCACATCCAGGCTTGAGGCCAATGTAACCATCTTTAGCTACAGTGTTTTCCAGCTTGGTAGAAACGTTGAGTTGTTGGAGGTTGCAGTGAGGATTCATCATCACCCACTTCCGGAGCTAGTTTTTCAGACGAGGAGCTCATTCTTTCTCTCGGAGATCAGTGAGGAAGATCCCAGAGCTTCATTGTAGATTTTGGCATTGGGCCATACATTTCATTTCATTCCCAACGCTGTCTCTTCGTCATACTGTGTTATTTACAAAGGGCACTTGCAGGAGGGATTCACACTGTGGATTGGAGGGTGTAATATTCAGTGAAGGGAGCAGCCTTTCACTTAGAAGATCAGTGGAGAAGGTTTCTACATTGTTTTTAGCATTTCCATCCTTCTCCCCTTTTGTATTGTATTTGAGTTTCTGCTACTACCCAACAACTCTGACATTTTTCCATTTAGTGTATTTTGGTCAATCCCTTGGAGGATTGTTTTCTGAGGTTGAGATCTTGCTCCCTCACTTTATTGAAGCCTATTATTGTCATATCCTTGAATACATATCATTTTTCAATCATTTTCCCTTATGGATTGCGCATTCATAGCTTGTTGCTGGGTTGTGTAGCTGGGTGCTTACATTTTTACATGTACATTTGTCTTGGGGCTAAATTGGCCTAGCTTGAGAGGTTTTTCCTTAAGCTCTTGTATATCTATTGATAGCTACACATAATATAATGGCTATTCACTCTTCTTGCTCCATATTTGTTGATATTTCACTACTACTGCCTATAGAAGTTATGTATTGTTGTAGCTCTTCACTTTGAGCATTGTTTGAGATATACAGGTTTGGAGGATTTGAATAACCTTCTTAAGGTTATTTCTTTGAGCTCATCTTCTGAAAGAGTAATGTACCAAAGGTTGAAAAAGGGATCCAAGTCCCGGTTCAGCTTATTTTTACATTAGCTTCCTTATACAGCGTCCTTGAGGACCATTTTCCTGGAAATTCCTAGAAGGAATATTACAGTGGTATCAGAGCTTCGAACTTGGCCTAGCCGGTGGAAGTTCGAATTGCAGAGATAGAAGAGATAAAGATGATGCAGAGGATGAGATTACTCTCATTGTTTTTTAGATCCAAAAAAGGCCTCTCCAAGGAGGTTGAGAAGACTGAAGAAGGAGAAGAGGAAGGACCATGCACTTCCTACTCTCACCAAGAAGGAAAAATGGAGCATGGAAAACACTTGGAATTCGAAATTCTAAGTGAGTATCTTACTGAGTACAAAGAAAAACCTAGAGCCTTCCAAGATACTCTATATTTTCCACAATGTATTCATCAAAATGAAGAGAGAAGACCCCACAGCTATGGGATGATGAGAGGTAATAGATTTCTATTGTCCACATTTGATGGATCACTCACATGTGCAGCAAAGGTTTGGGTGAAGAAACCAGAGGATTTCTTCCTGCTACATCCTGTAGTAGACAAAGAGGCTGTAGAAGTTGCAGCACTGCACCTTGAGGGTGAAGCAAAGACTTGGTGGTTCAGCCATTGGGACCATGCAAGGGTTTCTACTCTTACTGTTTTTTCTCAAAGATTCATCAGGAGATTTGGTCAAAAGAGGGAGGAGCCCTCACCACCAGTTGTAGAGGCACATACCAACATTGTCATAGTGATGGAGAAGCAACCTTCATCTCCAGATATTGAGGCATCCAACACTATTGAGGAAGAGACTCTTGCAGCAGCACAAGATTCTTCCGAAACTCTCCAAGGAATGCCTAAGTTTTTATTTCTCATGGAGGATTGTACATCATTGCATGCTGATTGTCTAGAGAAGAAAATTGTCACTGAACTATACTATCATATTTATACACCATTGATGTGTTGTGCACCACCATTGAGGTTGGGGTTTAGAGACTTTGTCATGGGAGAGATTGCATTTCAATGTCCCATGAAATGTAGAAGCCAAAATCTATTTTGGGAGGATGGTAGTCCTTGTTGGGAGGATACCAAGATGCAGGATGAAGGGGGACATCCACAAGGACTTGAGTGGATGTGGATGAGAGGCAAGAGGATGGTGAGCCTTTTGAAAATTTATGATACAGGGTAGCAAGAGGCAATGTTGCGTTGGCTACTCTTGAGAGAGTTTGGCAGGCATAGAACCTATCCTTTTTCATGGGATATCGAGGAGGAAGAGGACCAGCAGGATACTTACACCATGGGGAAGAGAGGAGCATGGGGAAATTATGATGAGATGGTATTCTTCTTACCACTCATTGTGCTACCTTCACATATTCATTATGGTGGGAGTATGGAGGAGCAACAAACATTCTTGTTGCTCAGATTATATTCAGATGTTGCAGGAGCAGGAGGAGGCACTAGCATAGTGAAAAGGGGTTTCTCCTTGGCCTTAGATGTCCAAGCAGTACCTTACTTATGGGAGGGAATCTATATGTGCAGAAACATGATGAGTAGAGTCTTTGACAAGATTCATGTCAAATAATTTAGCTTTGAGATGATAGTGGCCTTACTCCACACGCCAACAGCACTGTCACTTCAGAGTTGGGATTACTTGTTGAAGTGTCTCGAAAACCACTTCAAAAGTGATGTACATTGGAGGCATGTAGAAGATGAGGATGAGGGAGTAATGGATGGTAGCATCACTTACTATATCTTGATCTTCTTGGCTTGGGTCCACAAGCACAAGGAGGGACACCTACATGCATCATTTATGAATTCTCGTTTTATGCATTCTTATGCATACTCTTGGTTGATAGAGGAGTCCACTTAGGAGGGCATCCTAATGGATGTATATCAGCATATTTTCAGATGCATAGGTCGAGAGATGATGGTATTTTTGGTATAACCACTTCCCTACATTGTTGTAGTAAGGGAGGATTTTCACTTGAGCCATTTCAGCTCAAAGACCGAAGTACATGATGAGGGAGGTAAATATTTGATTTATTTTTTGCACTCTCTTATCCTTTTGAGTAACATATCATATCATGGAGGATATTTCCTTATTGCACATTATGTTTTTTTGTACTTCTGGTCCATTACAAAAATTATGATGGCCATCTTGTTGGTGGATTGTGGGGGAAAGCCACAGGATTTCCGGTATGCACCATTGGCACCAAATTATGTTTTCATGATCTCATCTTGCAGGATGAATGTGGCAGCAAACAAGTGGCTGAAAGGACACTTGTTGCACTATATATTGTGGTAGGCCAATGATGCCCTGCATTGGTTCCATGTGTGGAGCTATGTTTCACCTCCATGCTCTCACAGGTTAATGCTTCCATATTCTACTAGTAGAACGTTGGACATGGGAAGCATCATTGGAGGAGTGGCATAAGAGTTGAGGATGCCCCTAGGGAGTGTGGTTACCCATAATTCTCACATTGCATGTTTCAAAAAAAAAAATGGGCCAGCCTTGATTTCCATGTTACACCATTTGCTTTCAAATGGGAGGAGCCATTTGGAAAGCTTGAGATTTTTGGGGAGGCACCCCATGGGTGTTGGATTTGATGGGATGGCCTGGGTCTCACTTGAAGATAATTATGTTTCAGCCATATATCAGCAGCAGCTCGATATGTATCATAAGGAGGGAGAGACACATTGGGAGGATGTGTCCTTTGGAGGGGAAGACCTCCACACTTTTTGTAGAACATGCTCTAAGGGGAGTATGGGAGATGATATGGTCACCATGATAAGAAACTTGTTTTTCCATGAGGTGAACCATATGATTGATGGAATGCCATATGATGATGACTTCCAACTCATCACATATGAGATGATTTGGGCTAGCTTGATTTGCAGCGCTAGAGGAGAGATACTTGGGAATCTAAACTTCATCTTGCCACTTGAGGGCAACACTATTGCAGCCCAAATTCAACTTTCACTCAACAATTATCATAAGTGGAGAAGAGGACAGTGTGGGGTAGGCTATAAAGCTTACCATGATCAGATTTGCAGCCCACCTATTCTACTTGGACTCAAGGTGGAGGATGATTTCCCGGAGTTGCCTAGTTGGAAGGTGACTCATTTTGCATGGTTGATTGCTTGGGAATGGAGGATACACATGGGTAAAATGTCTCCCAAAACATTTCATACTCCATTCCTTGGGAGGACCTCTATACAACACTTTTCCACTCTCTTGAGCACCTCATTTTTTCATGGCGATGGCTTGGTAGCCAATTTACATGTTGAGGAGAAGTGATGTGGGAGCTTTATTGATGAGATAGCATCCTACTTCTTGGAGGAGATCATCATACATGGGTGTTGTAGTAGAGGAGAAGAGGAATAAATATACCCTTGCACTTGCTTGAGGACAAGAAATCTTTGGGAGGGGAGGACTGTAATGTTCCAAATTTTTCATTAAGTTAGTTGGAACATTAATTTTGCTTTCCTTTTTATAAATAGAATAAAATGGGTAAGGGGGACAAATTGTGCAAAGGGGTCACTTAAGTGGCTTATTGTTCATCTCCTAGTGTAAAAAGGGAAAAAAATAAGAAGATTAGGTCTAGTTTGACCAAGTCAAACAGCGCTGCATGGAGGGAGTGAGTCACCTAGTGGGACAACGTAGTTTTCATAGGAGAGATATTATTGAATGAGAGAAACCCTAATGGGTGGGGTCCATGGAAAGGAAGCCTCCTCTTGGCATAAAAGGGGGAAGGAGAGCCATTGCTCATTATGTTGAAGATTTCGAATTTGCTCTGCTCTCTCCAGTTGTGCAACTGGGATAGCTTGTGCTGCTTAGCACAAGGGAGATTTCTGTTTAGAAGTTTCCTCTCCTTCATTGGGAAGCTTTGGAGGACCTGATATTCATTCTCCTCACATCCAGGCTTGAGGCCAAGGTAACCATCTTCAGCTACAACATTTTCCAGCTTGGCAGAAACATTGAGTTGTTGGAGGTTGCAGTGAGGATTCATCATCACCCACTTCCGGAGCTAGTTTTGCAGAGGAGGAGTTCATTCTTTCTCTGGGAGATCAGTGAGGAAGATCCCGGAGCTTCATTTCAGATTTTGGCATTGGACCATACATTTCATCTCATTCCCAGCGTTGTCTCTTCCTCATACTGCGTTATTTACAGAGGGCACTTGCAGGAGGGATTCACACTGTGGATTGGAGGGTGTAATCTTCAGTGAAGGGAGCAGCCTTTCACTTAGAAGATCAGTGGAGAAGGTTTCTAAATTTTTTGTAGCATTTCCATCCTTCTCCCCTTTTGTATTGTATTTTAGTTGCTGCTACTACCCAACAACTCCGACATTTTTCCATTTAGTGTATTTGGTCAATCCCTTGGAGGATTGTTGTAGGATTGTTTTTTGAGGTTGAGATCTTGTTCCATCACTTTATTTGAGCCTATTATTTTCATATCCTTGTATACATATCAGTTTTCAATCATTTTTCCCTTATGGATTGCGCATTCATAGCTTGTTGATGGGTTATGAAGTTGGGTGCTTACATTTCTGAATGTACATTTGTCTTGGGGCTAAATTGGCCTAGCTTGAGAGGTTTTTCCTCAAGCTCTTTTATATATAATGATAGCTGCACATAATATAATGGCTATGCACTCTTCTTGCTCCATATATGTTGATATTTCACTGTTTCTACTTGTAGAAGTTATGTATTGTTGTACCTCTTCCCTTTGAGCATTGTTTGGGATATACAGGTTTGGAGGATCTGAATAACCTTCTTAGGGTTATTTCTTTGAGCTCATCTTCTGAAAGAGTAATGTACGAAGGGTGAACAAAGGGATCCAAGTCCCCGTTTAGCTTATTTTTACATTGGCTTCCTTATATAGCATCCTTGAGGACCATTTTCTTGGAAATTCCTAAAAGGAATATTATAGTGTCCAAACCAGAAGCATAAGAGCTAGATAAAATTTTTTGATCTTTTCACTTCTTCATAGAATCCTGTAGAATGGGTTCTAGCTTTAGATTATGATTCATCTACAGAATGTTTCTCAGTGTATTGTTTAGATTCAGAAGGTTGTAGGGATATAGATATTCATAATTTTCAGAAATTAATCACTTGATTGTACGACTCAGATAGTGATGATTGTACATTTATTTCATATATTAAGATGTTTTTTGCATTTAATATTTCTCATGAGATACAACATCTCCAAAAAGAGTTGGAGAAGTTTCCTCCCAATATATTGATTCCTAGAAACAGATTACAGAAAAGAATTGATGAATTAATGAGGAATGCTCACTAGTCAGAAATTTGCTTCTTGTTGAACAAATATAAGATCTTCCAAAAGGTTATGTTTCTCTCAGAGGGTCTCTAGAAAAATAAATCAGCCAAGAAAAAGAAAGAATCATAAGACATAGAGAATTAATGGCTAAAACTGCTGAAGATATTAAAAAAGATGTTCAATTGTTGGATGATTTAAACTCCCAGTTTGTTTCTATATGTTATGAAGCAATAGACATTCCCTTTAAATTTCAACAGAATTGGTTGAATACCAAGAGCCAGATATTAAAGATATAAGTGGAATTGGGGATCGGATGGTCATCACCATAGGTATCAAAATTCCTAGTTACAAGTTGTATCATCTAGATTCTCAGATCGATACATGTGCAATGAGTAGCTGTTAAATACAAAGTTATTGCCTCCTATAACTGGTAGCCTACCCAAATCCAATTCAAGGTTGTAAATCATCAACTTATGAGAATTTCTCATGTTGCACCAGATTTCCCTATCTTGTTATATAATTTTGTTGTGTATGTAAATTTGTATGATTATGACACAGGTGCTGACATTATTTTAGGCCTGGATTTTGTATAGAAATACATGCCATTAATTGTTGATAAAGGATCCATCACTTTTACAGTCTAGTTGGCCCAAGTAAAAGTTCCAGTTAAGAATAATTACATCATCAAGGTTGAACTAGACCAACAGTCGAAAGAACTTGAAAGTTCACTCAAATATATTACAAAGATACAGAAGATTGTAAAGAACACAGATCTCCATGCTCCACAAGTTTTGAAAGATATAGTTCAAAAGATTCAAACAAACTGTATGTCAGAACATCCTGATGCATTTTGGTCCAGAGAAAAATATTTTATCACTCTTCCTTACAATAAGAATGCTAAGCAGAAACCTCAAAAAACATCTGTAACTCATATGAGCCCATCAGAACAAGAATACTGCAAACAAGAGATTCAAGATTTACCCAACAGAAAACTGATTGAACCTTTTAAGAAACATTCAGAACAAAAAAGGGGGAAGAAAAGGCTAGTAATAAAATACAAAGCATTGAATGAAGCTCTTGCTCCTATCAGGTATCCTCTTCCTGAAAAAGAACTCTTGTTAGCTAAGATATCTAAAGCTAATGTTTTTAGCAAATTTAATCTTAAGATTGGTTTCTGGAAAATAGGAATTGAGCCTACTGATAGATATAAGACTGCTTTTGTAGTCCCAGGTGGTTAGTATCAATGGAAAATCTTACCTTTTGGACTTAAAAATGCCACTTCAGAATTCCAGAAGAAAATGGAAGATATCTTCACAGATCTTGATTTTGTGTTAGTATATATAGATGACTTGTTAGTCTTTAGTAAAGATCTTCAAGAACACAAGAAACATCTTGAAGCCTTTTACCATCTTGTATATAGTCATGGTTTGGTTTTATCTTCAGGGGCTGACAAATTTTTTATAGCACAAACCAAGATAAATTATCTCAGACTCACCATTTCCCAAGGGAAAATTGTTTTACAAGAAAATGTATTGAAAATCTTGCTTAACTTCCCTTATCAGTTTCCAGACATAAAAACAACTCAAAGATTTTTGGGATGTCTGAATTATATCAGGATTTTCTATGAGAAGCAAGAAACATACACTAAGGTCATTCAGAAAAGGCTCAAACAAGGAGCTTCATGGTCAGAATAGATGACAGCAGCAATAAATCTATCAAGAATAAGATTCAGTCACTACCTCCTCTTGCTTTACCACATTCAGATTATCCCTTCATTCTAGAGACAGATGCTTCAAATGACATATGGGCTGCCATCTTATTCCAGAAACATCCAAAGAAAGAAGAATTATATGCCTTTACATCAGGTACGTTCTCAGAAACATAACTTAATTATCCTTCTTTTCACAAAGAGATATTAGCCATCAAAAGAGGTATTAAAATATTTCATCTTTTCCTAAAAAGTGTCCAATTTACAGTTAAAACAAACCTTAAGCATATGAAAGGTATGCTTTCCAAAAAAAGACTGTTAGAACAAGGTAACTCCAGAATATTAAGATGGGCATTATGGTTTGACAGGTTTGACTTTAATATCATTTACAAATCTGGTAAGGAAAACTACCTAGCAGACATGCTTACCAAAGAATGCAGCATTAGAGAAATTAAAGGATTTGAAAAAGGAGAATGCTGAAAATCAGTAAGAACAAATTTCCAAATTGAATTATGTTCTAATTGTATACACCAGTATTTTTGGGAATGTATTTTTCAGAAAATTAAATCTCTCCCAATAGAAGTTCAGCAGTTAATTCTGCTCAAATGGTACAATTCTCAAGAAGGAAGATCAACCTACAATATTAATTGGGGTTTTCTCAACAACATCCATTGTTATTTTGGCCATACTAGACCATCAAGAGATATAAAGATTGTCTATATCTTTGATCCTTCCATTTCTTGGTATGAATATTATGGGATCCTCCAATTTGTTTGAAATCATAAGAAGATCCCCATTTATATGTATTGTGCAGATATTATGAGTAGTTTCAGACATTGGACTCCTTGGATGAAAATATTATTTTTTCTGTTTACTCCAAGAACCACATAGCTGGTAAATGTTAAAGCCAAAGATACTATTGATCTTCTCATAATTGAATTGCAGGAAGGAACATTGGCCTATGATATTTTCACCTTTAGTTTGACATTCCAATCAACCCCTGTAACACTCACAACACAGGATGAATTCTATTTAACAATAGACTTCATTGGAGACACTTGTCTAGATGAAATTGAGTTGGACCACCATTTCAGATTTAGTCCATTCTATGCTTGCTTTGGATAGCACTCTCCATAGTGGCTTGATCAAATTATTCCTGGTGAACCAATCATAAACAACCAAGACCCCTCTGATGATGACAGCTATTCTCCTCCTAACGGATATGATTCTGACAGAATTCCAAAAGGATCTTATTAAGATAAGATCATATCTATTTTTCTTTGATATGTTGTACATATTCATTATTTTCGGTTTTTGTCTGGAATGTCTGAAATAGAATGCAGGGCAAGCCCAAAACGATTTTTACCTTCATTCCATTGCATGGATATACCTTGCAGAGTTCATCATGTAGTTCTATGATGCGGCTAATGTTTTTTGTGTGATATCCCCTTATCTTATTGATCCATTCATTTCTTTTTAATCTCATCCCCACCACCTTTTTTATTTCATCTGATAATTGGGGAACTTGGATTTCTAACCTGTATAATCTTTCTGCCAAAGTTTGTAAAATATCTTCTTTTCTCGGTATGTCAAACTTTGATCTGTTTTGGAATTTGAACATTTTGTTCATTTCTCTGGTGAGCACATCTGCCAACCAGTTGGTGTTTCCTGGTATCCATTGAACTTTGAATTCATACTGTTGAAACCATATTTTCTAGGAAAGTAACCTGCCTCTAGCCATTTGTTTTCCTATTTTTTCTTTTAGGAAAAATTAAAATTTTCTGCAATCGATTCTGAATATGAATTTTACTGGTGCAAGATATAACTCGAATTTCAGAATCCCATTGAATATGGCTAAAGTCTCTTTTTTTTCTATGAAATAATTCTTTTGATGAGGAGAGAATTCACCTGACTTATATGCAAATATCTGTTCTTCAATATTTTCTCCTCTTTCTAGCAGCACTGCTCCCCAAAATTCATCTGATGCATCTGTGTGTAAGATTAATTGACTTGTTCTTGGGGGTTTTAATTTTGGTAGGCATTGAGCTTCTATTTTTATTTGTTGAACTGCCTTTGTTACTGTACTTCTCCATCCTCCATTAAGATGCTTTCTAATTTCTGTTGTTTTTTCTAAAAGGTTAGGAATATATTTATGCACATAATTTAATATTCCCAAAAACCTTTGAATCTGATTTTTGTCTTTCAGTTCATCTGGAAAACCTGTTATTTTTTGTACAATGTGAGGTTGCATTTGAATTTTCCCATTAATGACAATTATCCCTAAGAACTCTATAGAGTCTTTGAATAATTCTATCTTTTTGTCAGACAATACAATTCCATGGGCTTCTAATTCTTTTATGAATATATACAGGTGAAGAATATGTTCTTCAATATTTTCACTGTGTTAATATATCATCAATATATATAATGATGAAATCATACCTGCCAAATATACTTTCCATTCTTCTCTGAAAGAAGGCAGGTGCATTTAAGTTAACCCAAATGGAACTACATTCCATTGAAAGAATCCTGCCAGACATGTGAATGTTGTTTTGTGTCTATCCTCTGGCTTTATCTGTATTTGGTAATATCCACTTTTCATGTCAAATTTTGAGAAAATTTTTGACTTCTGTATCTTCTGCATGATGACCTCTTGTCTTGGTAGCGGATATTTGAAGTTTTTTTTATTGCATTTAGTGGCTTATAATTTATTACCATTCTGGCTTTTCCTCTAACCACTTCTGCATGATTCCTGACTATGAATGCTGAACATGAATAATGTGATTATGAAGGTTCAATGAGTTTTAGGTTTAGAAGTTCACTTACCTAAGTCTTTACCTCTTGTTCATCTTGTGGTGTGTATGGGATCATTGCTCCTTGTACTCCATTACCATGGAGTGTTTCTATTTCTTGAACCAGACTTTCTATATCCAAAAATTCTTGTGGATTGTTTGAACAAAATTTTAGCAATTTTTCTTGAATTTCATTATGTTCCATTGACCAACCTTCTTCTTTCACTACTTTCTTCTGATGCTACAGTTTTTCTCTTTCTTCATAGTTCTATAAGACTTTATGCCAATCATTACTGTCATTTTTTGGTTTTTTCATGTCTTGTTTCTTTTTGGGTTTTTTGTTTCTGATATTAGAATTTGCTAAAGAAAGCCTATTTACACAAACTTCTTTGTTTTTTATATTGCATATTATTTTTTCTTCAGCTATATTCATTGGGAGAACTTATTTTATGAATGGAATTCCCAGTATAAGACAACATGATGGATCATAACGCTGAATTGCTGAATTTTTTATGTTGCTCCCCCTAACTTTCATAGAGATATTATCTACATAATGAGTTAATGTAACATTGCCCCCAATTGTTTCTGAAATGATTATATTCTTTAGGGGTTTCCAAAGATTTTTGAATATATTTGGTCTAGCCAAATTATTTGATCCTCTTGAATCTATGAAAGCATCGACCTCTATCCATTCGTTTCCAATCTGAAGTTCTACAGGAATATACAGAAGATCATTTGCTCTGACAATCTTTTTTAGCATGTTTGTTTCAGCTTCTAAATCATATTGAAGGGATGATGTAGCTTTAAATGAGAAACCTATGTTTTTCGACATGGGACTTAATCCCAAAGCTTTAGAATATATGTCACTTATGATTTTCTTGCCTTTATCAATCTTATTCTCTTCTTCTTCAAATGATTCTTCTTTTGAATCTTCATAATTGCTGATATTTTCTGATTTAGTTTCTTCATAGAAATCTTCACTTCATTGTCATCAGAACAATTTGAATCACATTTGTTCATTTTCTGTATTATTTCTTTTTCTTCATTTTCTTTTGCCTTACCTTCAGAAAGAATATATACATCAGAGGTTTCATCCTCACTGTCTACAACTGACCAATTTTCAATAAAATCATCCATTTATGTGCATTTCTTTAATTTTGATGATGATTTTTTAGGACATTTAGAAGCAAAGTGTCCCTTTTTATTTCAGATAAAACAACACCCATATTTTACTGGAAATTTTCATTTCTTTAAATAACTGTATTTTGGAAATGGTATTTTTGGATTTGCTACCCTTTAGATTCTGTATTTCCCATAATTTCTTCTTCTGTGACGTTTCTTTTTTAGTGGGGTCCATGGGAGTATTTCTTTACAACAGTCTTGTGATAGTTTGGTAGCATTTTCTTGGGCATTCTTTTGCCAACAGAGATATTTCAGTTTTTGCTTGCAATGATTTATTAGATCTACCCAATAGATTTCTTCTAGTTTTCTGTCTTTCTCTGCTAGATCTTTCATTACTAAATCACCTATATTGTGAGGCAACTTTGATAGAAATGTGACTTTAGTCATAAGATCATTTCTTAATTATGTGGTTATTACTAATCTGAAATACTCTTTTGAGAACTCTTCTAATTTCTTGGCATCTTTTAATTCCATTCTTTTCAAATCTACCATTGCTTGTTTTTTTAGTCCTCTGGTTCTATGTAGAATTGTATTCTCAACAGATGCTCAAATACTTCTAGTCCTACTTTGATGACTTCTTCCCTTTTCTCTTGCGGTGGGGTTTTCCACCAGATATAAACTATGCCTGTCATTCTTTTTTTCTGCTAAATTAAAAATTGCAGCATTATCTAATTTAGTTGTAATTTGCATTTGCCACAGTGCCCCTATCCAAATTCTTATTGAGTCTTCTGGATTGTTTGTATGATCTAGATCTAGAACATCTCTGTTACTACTTGATGGCATTAAATATTCTTCTACTCTTGGGTATTTAGGCACAGAATGAAACACGTGAGCTTTATTTAGACTTGGTATAATAAATTCTTGGAATTTTTTAGCTGCACCTGCTAATTGAGATTTCCTTTCTTAAAATCTAGAATAATTTGTTTTCTGCTCAACCCTTCCCCCTCACAAAAATAAAGTACCTCGATTTTTTTATCTATCTGATTCTGTGAATCTATGGCTTTTGAATATTCTTCTTTAAATGGTTTCCATGAACCTAGATTTTCAAATCTAGATCTCTCTGCTTTCTTATTTTTCTTGTCTTCTCTCTTCTTTCCTCTATCATCTTTGGCTGTTCTATCCAGAGTCTGATTATCTTGTATCAATTTAAGATTTTGTAGGACTAATTATGCTTGGCATCCTAAATCATCTATGGCTACTTCAACATGATTACACCAGTTTTATAGATGGTTATTTAGTTTATAGACTTCGTCTAAATCTTTTGTAGATGAAGATGCTTGTTCTATCAAGGGTGCACAGTCTGCTTTGGTGGTTGGCTGATGGCTATTTGATGCACTTGTTGTGCAATACTTTGTTTTAGGTGGCCATTTTCCTCCTTTATAAAATATTTTGCTCTGAAACTACCATTCCTCTACTGGTGGGAAAGCTGAAGAAGATGTGCTTCTAAAGGCTTTTTGTTTTACTGAGTCAGCCAAAGTTTTATAACCTTTTGGTAAACTTTGTTTTTGTGGGGTTGACAGAGATTGATAGCCTTTAGGTATCTATTCTTCTATTTGAAAATTTATCCCTCTTATTCTAAAATATTTTTGCATAAAAGGCTTTTCTTATGGGATTATTAATCGGCTGCTACTATTATTGCTACTCTGTCCTCTTTCTCCTTCTATATTTACAATATTTATGGGAATATCTATAGATAACCTGGGAGTCTTAAATATCGGTCTGGAAACATTTTCTGTTGAAGGAATTATTTGGATTTTTCCTTCTAAAGAAACTATTTTAGGTGGGTGTTTCTCTTTCTTTCTTTCTTGATTTATAGCTTGGTATTGAAAATACCAATTTTTAGGAAGTCCTACTTTTTCATATGTTACTCCTCGTGCTTCAGTTGTTGTGATCCCTGTAGTTACACAATCTCTTAATATTGGTTTTTTTAGCATAGGGTGGACTGTATTTGTGAGCTGAAAATAAGCTTGAATGATTATCGAAAGATAGTCTGATTCTAGTAACATTTCTAAGCCTTGGATTCCCACCATTAATTTCCATGCATCTTTAAGATATTTGTCAGACAGGCTCATAGCATAATTTGGAAATATGTTGCAAAATTATGAGAGCTTCCTGAAGGATGCCTTCATATTTAACATTACACTTATTTATAGACCAGAGAAGTCTCTTCAGATCTGAGGTCCGGATTTAAAACAAAAAATAAGAATCTAAAATATCTAAAAATGATTGAGGGTCTTGCCAGGAATTGTACACGCGCAATGTCTACTCAATCTTTCTTTTTACAAAAGATTATTTTTATATACAAAATCTAATCACTATCACAGACACATGGGTCCGTAGCACAATTATTACATGTATTTTCAGCTTCTTCATCTCTTTGTCTTTCCATAGATTCTAACATATCCTCAATTTCAATAGCTGCAGTGAGTATTGGGTCTGGCTGAGCATTTTTGTACCATCGAGGATCCTTTTTTGATTTTGATTACTGTCCTATCTCCATTTTCTTTGATTCCACAATCTTTTGATATCTTTCTTTTTGAAAAAGGGCATCTGCATGGGCCAGGCTATAAACTTCTTGATTCCGTGTCCAAATTTTTTATGTAGTTGGGTTCTTGACATGATTGATAGGAAATTCTAGACCTGCTAGATCGTAGAGGTCTATTTCCTTATCTATTGAATATTTAACCCATTGTATACACAAAAGATTTATTTATTCATCATGAAGCGAGTGTGCATCGAAAATAATCTTATCACAAACTCCTGAGGCTAGGATTAAACATATTAAACATAAAATGTCAACATCCCAATTTCTAGAAAAAATTATAATGGTAATTAAGGATTTAACATTAATGATTAACTTGATTGTTCTATCCTTTCCAATAATTTTTTCTGTTTCTTGGATAATAGCTTTTTTATGTGATAAGTTTTTTGTTGGAAAACCTTGAAACCATTCAGAAAAGTTTTGAATGAGGCTTTTGTTCTGCACTAACCTGAAAGCTTTAACAGTTGTTCCTAAATTTACCCAAAGTTGTTCATATGGATTGAATTGTAAATCATCTATTATTCCAAAGGTTTCCCAGGGTGTAGATTCTACCCTTAAATATTTCAGAAATCTTTCAAGTCCTTGTGACATTCTTAAACCCTTCTGTTTTTGACATATTCTGTCTTTGATTACCCAATCTGCATGTGGTTTGAAGATATTAAATGTAGGAAGGTATCATCTGCTTCATATCCATCTTCCTCTGTGTTCCGGACAAAAGCTCTGTCTAATTCTTCCCATATTTTTGGGATTCTTAAAGATCTAATCCATTTTGCTATATCTGCTTGGATAGGAATATGATCTAAATTTAAAAATTTAGCTTCATTAAAAATTCCTAAACCAAAATCAACACATCCAATTAACTAATAGAAGTTTAATATCTGTAGGATGTATATCATTTCTTTTGACCATTTTACTGTCCAAAAATCTGACGGAGTTCGAAAAAGGATTTTTACCTTCATTCCATTGCATGGATATACCTTGCAGAGTTCATCATGTAGTTCTATGATGGGGCTAATGTTTTTTGTGTGATATCCCCTTATCTTATTGATCCATTCATTTCTTTTTAATCTCATCCCCACCACCTTTTTTATTTCATATGATAATTGGAGAACTTGGATTTCTAACCTGTATAACCTTTCTGCCAAAGTCTGTAAACTATCTTCTTTGCCCGGTATGTCAAACTTTGATCTGTTTTGGAATTTGAACATTTTGTTCATTTCTCTGGTAGCACATCTACCAACTAGTTGGTGTTTCCTAGTACCCATTGAACTTCAAATTCATACTGTTGAAACCATATTTGCCAGGAAAGTAACCTGCCTCTAGCCATTTTTTTTCCTATTTATTCTTTTAGGAAAAATTGAAAATTTATGCAATCTATTCTGATTATGAATTTTATTGGTGCAAGATATAACTCGAATTTCTGAATCCCATTGAATATGGCTAAATTCTCTTTTTCTTCTATGAAATAATTATTTTGATGAGGAGATAATTCACCTGACTTATATGCACATATCTATTCTTCATTATTTTCTGCTCTTTCTAGCAGCACTGCTCCCCAAAATTCCTCTGATGCATCTGTGTGTAAGATTAATTGACCTATTCCTGGGGGTTTTAATTTTGGTAGGCTTTGAGCTTCTATTTTTATCTGTTGAACTGCCTTTGTTGCTGTATTGCTCCATCCTCCATTTAGATGCTTTATGATTTCTGTTGTTTTTGCTGAAAGGTTAGGAATATATTTATGCACATAATTTAATATTCCCAAAAAACTTTGAATCTGATTTTTGTCTTTCATTTCATTTGGAAAACCTGTTATTTTTTGTACAATGTGAGGCTGCATCTGAATTTTCCCATTAATGACAATTATCCCTAAGAACTCTATAGAGTCTTTGAATAATTCTATCTTTTTGTCAGACAATACAATTCCATGGGCTTCTAATTCTTTTATGAATATATATAGGTGAATAATATGTTCTTCAATATTTTCACTATGTATTAATATATCATCAATATATATAATGATAAAATCATACCTGCCAAATATACTTTCCATTCTTCTCTGAAAGAAGGCAGGTGCATTTAAGTTAACCCAAATGGAACTACATTCCATTGAAAGAATCCTGCCAGACATGTGAATGTTGTTTTGTGTCTATCCTCTGGCTTTATCTGTATTTGGTAATATCAACTTTTCATGTCAAATTTTGAGAATTTTTTTGACTTCTGTATCTTCTGCATGATGACCTCTTGTCTTGGTAGCGTATATTTGAAGTCTTTTGTTATTGGATTTAGTGGCTTATAATTTATTACCATTTTGGCTTTTCCTCTAACCACTTCTTAATGATTCCTGGTTATGAAAGCTGAACATGAATAATGTGATTCTGAAGGTTCAATGAGTTTCAGGTTTAGAAGTTCTCTTACCTAAGCCTTTACCTCTTGTTCATCTTGTGGTGTGTATGGGATCATTTCTCCTTGTACTCCATTATCATGGAGTGTTTCTATTTCTTGAACTGGACTTTCTGTATCCCAAAATTTTTGTGGATTGTTTGAACAAAATTTTAACAATTTTTCTTGAATTTCATTATGTTCCTTTGACCAACCTTCTTCTTTAACTGCTTTCTTCTGATGCTGCAGTTTTTCTCTTTCTTCATAGTTCTGTAAGACTTTATGCCAGTCATTACTTTCATTTTTTGGGTTTTTCAAGTCTTGTTTCTTTTTGGATTTTTTGTTTCTGATATTAGAATTTGCTAAAGAAATCTCATTTACACAAACTGGTTTCTTTTTTATATTGCATATTATTTTGTCTTCAGTTATAGTCAATGGGAGAACTGATTTTATGAATGGAATTCCTAGTATAAGACAACATGATGGATCATAATGCTGAATTGTTGAAATTTTTATGTTGCTCCTCCCAACTTTCATAGAGATATTATCTACAAAATGAGTTAAAGTAACATTACCCCCAATTGTTTATGAAATGATTATATTCTTTAGAGGTTTCCAAAGATTTTTGAACAGATTTAGTCTAGCCAAATTATTTGATTCTCCTGAATCTATGAAAGAATCGACCTCTATCCTTTATTTTCCAATCTGAAGTTCTACAGGAATATACAGAAGAATGATGAAAGCACTCTCTTTAGTTAATAAAACTCACATTGAAGAAGTCAGTAGTAGAGAAAGAGAGACAGAGGTTGAAAATGAAATATATCCATCGGTATGGAATCGTCCAAAACTCAAAAGTTCTGAAGTATATAGAGAAACAACTCTATCAGTATTGACTAATAAAATCATTCTAAAAGAAGTCAAACTGAAAATCAGAATATCTTTTGAAGCCACTCAGATAGTAGGGTTGCCCTTATTTCAAGACAAAGAACTAGTGAAGTTTAAAAAATATGTTGAAGAGAAAAAATATTCATATATCCACTTTGGAGGAGTAAGAGTTGGATTAGCTCCATTATTTAGGAATGGAATAAATCCTCCAACTCTAGTTGAACTATTTAATGCAAGGCACTTAAGGTGTGAACATGCAAGAATAGGTACAATAACTGGAAACTTAATCTCAAGATATCAGTATGGAACCATATTTCCAAATTATGCTATGAGCCAGTCTGACAAATATCTTAAAGATGCATGGAAATTAATGGTGGGAATCCAAGGCTTATAAATGTTACCAGAATCAGACTATTTGTCTATAATAATTCAAGCTTCTTTTTAGCTCACAAACACAGTCCACCCTAAGCTAAAACAACTAATATTAAGAGACTGTGTAACTACAGGGATCGCAACAACTGAAGCACAAGGAGTAACATATGAAGAAGTAGGACTTCCTGAAAATTGGTATTTTCAATACCAAGCTATAAATCAAGAAAGAAAGAGAGAGAAACACCCACCCAAGATGGTTTCTTCACAAGGAAAAATCCAAATAAATCCTTCAACAGAAAATGTTTCCAGACCGATATTTAAGACTCCCAGGTTATCTGTAGATATTCCTAGAAATATTGTAAATATAGAAGGAGAAAGAGGACAGAGTAGCAATAATAGTAGTAGCCGATTAATAATCCCAGAAGAAAAGCCTTTTATGCAAAAAGATTTTAGAATAAGAGGGATAAATTCTCAAATAGAAGAACAGATACCTAAAGGCTATCAATCTCTTTCAACCCCACAAAAACAAAGTTTACCAAAAGGTTATAAAACTTTGGCAGACTCAGTAAAAAAAAAAGCCTTTAGAAGCACATCTTCTTCAGCTTTCCCACCAGTAGAGGAATGGCAGTTTCAGAGAAAAAGATTTTATAAAGGAGGAAAATGGCCACCTAAAACAAAGTATTGCATAACAAGTGCTTCAAATAGCCATTAGCGAGCCACCAAAGCAAACTGTGCACCCTTGATAGAACAAGCATCTTCATCTACAAAAGATTTAGATGAAGTCTATCAAATAAATAACCATCTATCAAATTGCTGTAATCATGCTGAAGTAGCCATAGATGATTTAGGATTCCAGGCAGAATTAATCCTACAAAATCTTAAACTGATACAAGATAATCAGACTCTAGACAGAATAGCCAAAGATGATAGAAGAAAGAAGAGAGAAGACAAGAAAAAGATGAATGCAGAGAGATCTATATTTGAAAATCTAGGTTCATGGCAAATATTTAAAGAAGAAGATTCAGAAGCCACAGATTCACAGAATCAGATAGATAACAAAATCGAGGTACTTTCTTTTTCTGAGGGGGAAGGGTTGAATAGAAAACAAATTATTCCATATTTTAAGAAAGGAAATCTTAGATTAGCAGATGCAGCTAAAAAATTCCCAGAATTTATTAGACCAAGTCTAAATAAACCTCACGTGTTTAATTTTGTGCCTAAATACCCAAGAGTAGAAGAAGATTTAATGCCATTAAGCAGCAACGGATATGTTCTAGATCTATATCATACAAACAATCTAGAAGACTCAATAAGAATCTGGATAGGGGGCACTATGGCAAATGCAAATTATAGCTAAATTAGATAATGTTGCAATTTTTGATTTAGCAAGAAAAAGAATGATAGGCATAGTTTATATCTGGTGGAAAACCCCACCGCAAGAGAAAAGGGAATAAGTCATCAAAGTAGGACTAGAAGTATTTGAGCATCTATTGAGAACACAATTGTGCATAGAACCGAAGGACTCAAAAAAACAAGCAATGGTAGATTTGGCAAGAATGGAATTAAAAAATGCCAAGAAATTAGAAGATTTCTCAAAAGAGTATTTCAGATTAGTAATAACCACAGAATTAAGCAATGATCTCATGACTAAAGTCAAATTTCTATCAAAGCTGCCTCACAATATAGGTGATTTAGTAATGAAAGATATAGTAGAGAAAGACATAAATCTAGAAGCAATCTACTGGGTAGATCTAATAAATCATTGCAAGAAAAAACTAAAATATCTCTATTGGCAAAAGAATGCCCAAGAAAATGCTACCAAACCATCACAAGGCTATTGTAAAGAAATACTCCCATGGACCCCACTAAAAAAGAAAAGTCACAGAAGAAGAAATTATGGGAAATATAGAATCAAAAGGGTAGCAAATCTAAAAAGACCATTTCCAAAATACAGGTTGTTGGAATAGGGTCTCCTACGAGCTACGAAACTGGTCCAATTTTATATTTTTTATTATATTTAGTATAGCACAGGGGTTTTGGGGTGGGTCAAAGCCCCGAAAGCATTGTAATTGGTCAAAGGGTAAACCTGGGGTCCAAAAACCATGGTTTGCAGACCATAGGAAAGTTTAAGCTAAATTGTTATAAATAGAGGAACATTTTGAATTGTAAGGTAGGAAAAAGGAAGAGCTATTGATGCGAATTGTGGTTTATTAAGTCTATTTGGGTTTTGGGGAAGGAATCCTACTGGCTATGTGCGCGGAGATCTAGATTCCTGCTGTGTGTGGACCTTGCTGCTGTGTGTGCAGGCTGGGATAGGTATTGTAAGATGGAGTTGATGAATTGACGAATACAAAAGGATATTTGAGAAATGAATCTATGTGTACTTTTTATGTGAATCATTGGTAATTGTTGTCTTACGCATGTTCTGTATTTGGCTGCGAAAGTTTTGTGTAAGTGTTTTACTACATCTAGATCTGTTTTGTTCTGTTTTATGCAATATTGAGCTACTACCTTGAAATTATATGATTATTGAGCACCATAGTATAATCAAAATTGCGCACATGGATGCGAAAAGAGACCTATAAGTCCTGATTAGGAATATCTGGACATCTCGAGGTAGGACGCAGCTCTGCTTTCCTTACCTATCCTTTCTTAGGGTGCAGAAACCTAGTTCTAGCACCCACTGATACTACTTCTAGTGAGACTTTGACCTACGCAAGTAGGTCAATGCCGAAAGGGTCAGTAGTATAGGGGTTTGTTGTCAAACCCTAATCTCCAAACCTGGCTCAGGACCCCTCAAGTCAAAAAATGGTTCCGTTGCCGAGACCCAAAGAATTTTGAGAAATGGATCGGGTAATGACAAGAGAGTATTGGAAGCCCGAAAGGAAGGAAATTAAGGAGTGGTTCGAAAAGCAGATCTATGAATTTACAGTAAAAGAAAACCGCAGCGCGAAGTTAACGGCGGAAAAAAGGAAAAATAGGTAGATTCTTACAGAAAACTATGAAATATTCTTTATGACATTTGAAATCGAGCTTCAGGAGTGGCTGGCTAGGCTCGTAGAATTCCAGAAGTGTTGGAAGGACAAATGAGTCACTTAGTGGACCCCAGAGCTGATCCAACAGCTGGAAAGGACTGATAATACTATCACACGCACGGTAGGTCACTGGGTGGACAGTGTGCTAGGAAGATTTGTGACAAAATTTTCCATTGATCAGTTTGTCTCCTACTCTGAGGCCGAGCAAAGATTCTTTAAAGGGTTCCGGGGCAAGTTTCTGAAGACATTACCTTTGCTGATTAAGATAGTTATAGATATAGATTTCAGAATCTCCACAGTCATCATTTTTCTGTCGACATTTCGAGTCTATATCAAGACTCATCCTCAGGACCAACGTGCAAAGAAGAGAGTAGATTAGGTTAAATAAATAGAGGGAAAAGGGTTTTAAAGATAAAAAGAGCCGGCCAGTTTTTTACTAATTTATAAAAGGTTAATTTATTTTTGATTTAATTATTTATTTTCTTATGTTGGTTTATGTCCATTTTTTAATTCTAATTTATTAAAATATTTATAATCGTTTTTCTTTCTAATTATGTCTATATATATTTCTAATTCAATCCAAGATTTTACACTATATTAATTTTAAAGTTTTTTATATGTTACAATTAATATTTAATATTAGTAATACATATAAATTAAGTAATGTAGAATTAGGGTTATTAAAGGGAGCTTAATAATGTTTTTAATTTAGAAGGACATGACATTATTTTAAGGGAGGGTTAACTTGATAATGTGCTTTATTTAAAGAAGTAGCTCTTTATTTAGGTAAAATTATTAAAGATAGGCTAATATTTTATAAGAGGCGATTTTTAGGATTGATTTTTTATACTTTTTAAAAATTTCTGGATGGTTTTTTATACTTTTTAAAAATTTTAGTTATTTTTGAGATTATATTTTAAGAGTTTTTACTGTTTAGTTATTATGGTAGTTATTATTAAAAGTAGGGTTAGTTATTATAAAGAGATTGATAGGATGGAGGCCAGGTAAAGGGACATAGAAGGGCAAGGAGAGGGCTTGAAAAAGAAGAACAACGGGGAGAGGGAAGCATAAAGGGAGGAGCAACAGAGTGAGGGCTAAGGATAAAGAAGGTGGGAGGATGAACATGGATGAGGTGACGGAGACACTGACTTAAGGGAAAAGCTTGTTATCATGAAAGAACATGGATCCAATTCCTACTAACTTCCAGGCCTCCATCTCTGTTTAGGTTGTGAGGGTGCTTGATGATTTCTAAGGCTTCATGAACTTTTTGTTTAAAATGGTGTTTTTCTTTGGTAATGATCACAGGATTTTCAAGGCACATGTGGTGACATGTTTTGTTGGATTTTTCTGCTAAATCTGATATTTTGGTTCTTCCTAGCCTAATATCTGCACCATGCTCTTTAAGCCTTATTTTAAAGGTCTTGCCAGTTTCCCCAATGTAGCATTCTCCGCATGAACAATCAATTTTGTAAACACCTTTTTACTGGAGGTGGTCGGGGTCATCTTTGACTAATTTCATCCTCTGTCTGATTGTTGATAGAGGTTTAAAGGATGCTCTAATGTATTTCCTGGCTAGAACTTTGGCTATCTTGTCTGTGACTCCTTGAATGTAGGGAAGGTAAGCTTTAGCTATAGGGGAACTGTCAGCTATACTTCTTTTAATTCTGGATCCAGCTCTTTGAATAGCTTTGTTGATGTCTCTATTATTGTATCCCAATTTTATGAAAGATTTTCTTAGATGTTCAATTTCTTCTTCAACATGATTATTGTCTGATATTCTGAAAGCCCTTGTGAGAAGAGTTAGTAGAACCTCTATCTTCTGGGCAGGGTAGTGGTGTGAATCAGTGTGAAGATAATTATTAGTGTGTGATTTATTTCTAAACACTTTGTGCCCAAGGGATCCGTCATCATTCCTGGAGAGGAGAACGTCAAGGAAAGGTATGCAGTTGTTTTCTTCTCCTTCCATTGTGAACTGGATATCTTTGGATATGCTATTAAGGTGGTCTAGGTACCTTTTTAATTCCTCCTCTCCATGCAGCCAACTAACATTGGTTTCATCCATCACTCTTATCCAAAATTTAGGTTTCAATGGGTAAGAGTCCAGAGCCTTCTTTTCAAATTTTTCCATGAAGAGCTTTGCTACTATAGATGACAACGGAGTTCCCATAGCCACTCCAGATGTTTGTTCAAATATTTCTCCTTGGAAGGTGAAGAAGGTTGAGCGGAGACATATTTTAGCAAGCTTTCCAGTCTGTGGGTCTGCGACTTCTTTCACTACCTGGACGACTTCATGTAGCGGGATTTTAGTGAAAATTTGGACAACATCAAAGCTAACAATTTTGTCTCCGGGATCTAGCTTAGATTTTTTAATGAAATCCACATAATGGTTGGAGTCTCTAATGAATGAACTAGTTTTACCAACGAGAGGGGTGAGGGTACTAGCTACAAATTGGCTAATTCATATGTTGGTGCACCTATAGTGTTTACGATGGGTCATAAAGGGGATCGAACCTTATGGACTTTTGGGGAACCATAAATGCGAGGCATGATTTCACCTTCCAGGTATAGTCGCTTCTTTAATTTTTCATCAAGATTAGACTCCTTAATGGCTTTTTTAACCTTTCTTATAACTTTGGAGATGGGGTTCTCATTAAGTTTTTTATATATTACTGTGTGAAAAGAGTATTCTATGTAGTCATACCGACTGAATGACCTTGGATCCAGACGAGAGCGCGATGCGCAGTGGTAAATACTACCAGACCAACCTTGAGGGGGAAAAATCTACCTATAACCCTCTGCGCAAGATGGTTGTGCAAAGCCCCCCAGCTACACCGTCGTCCAAGCCACATAAAGGTAAGAAATCGCCCAAACCTCCACCTCTGTCGGACAGCGATATGGTTGCGCACCTGAAACTACCTACCTTCAAGGGGGTAGGAGACAAGGATATGGAGTGATTTTGGTTTGTTGTAGATTCTGTATGGACTGCATAAAATGTGACAAACAATACGGTTAAGAGAGCACAACTATCCCTGGAATTTGAAGATAGAGCATTAGACTGGTATATGTGATACGTCTCTCAGAATGAGAGTGCGTCTATTCAAGACATTAAGGACGCTCTGAAGCAACAATTCCGAAAGCCAAAATATTACTCTCAGTTGGTAGCAGAAGTGAAGGACTTCAAGCAAGGTGCATTTGAGTCTGTATGGGAGGCTGATCAACGATTGAAGAAAGCAATCAGGGAAGGAGGATTTGAGTACGACAATAGACAACATATGGAATGGTTCATCGCTATGTTTTTTCCCCACCTGCGTACGCCAATGAGTCACCAAACCTTTGAATTTTAGGAAAATGTTGTGGAAGTTGTTATGAAACTAGAAGCTGCGCCCAAAGAAGATACTTCTTTAGGAGTACAACAAATTTAGGAGAAACTCGGAGATATGCACATGGAAATTCAGAGCCTGTGAAAGGAACGAGGAAAAGGAGCCAGTGCAGATCTATGGTGCATACGATGTCAAGTATTTGGTCATACGAAGGATCAGTGCCTGCTATTGGCAGATTATATGCAGGTAGGAGGACCTAGTCTGATCTGCCCAGGAGTGAGTGGGGAACCCATCCTATCACAACCAGGCTTGAGCATACCTGTGCTATGGTGCGATGACTGCCATGTAGCAGGGCTACATGATACGGACCATTTCCCTCGGCTGGGTGCGTATGTACCAGAACTAAAGCACCAGTGGTGCAGGTTCTGCCGAACAGTAGGACACGATGAGAAACACTGTCACACTTACGACTTAATGGTATATCGGGGAAACTTGTATAGGGTAAAATCAGACCCTGCATCACCAAGATCTCCCATAAGCTTTGGTGGCTCTCTAGCATGGGGCAGGAGAGGTCGGGGAGGGAGCGCAAGTCGAGGGCGTGGATAGCTAATCTGTCATAACTGCAAGGAAATAGGACACTTTGCAAGGGACTACCCAAATCCCACTAGGAAATCCTGCAAATATTTCAGACAGCTAGACCATGCAGTTGAATATTGCCTGATATTAATAGCAAAAATGCAGGAAAATTAGCCCACCCATACGCATAATGTGCAGAGAGTTAAAGCTGAGCTAAGGAACATAGACCCAAGTGTGAAAGTCATAACACGCAGTGGGATGGTCACCCATGGATCAAAGGAGGAGGCTGCCAGGGATCCTCTGACCTATCAAGGAGGGTTGAACATAAATAGGGGACAAGAGACCACGACCATAGCTGACCAGGACCTCGCTCAGAGAGTAGCAGCTACTGCGCAGGTACCAACACACCCCAAGACAGATGAGGGGGCCAAGCCCTTTCTGCAGGCATGTCTGAAGCTACTACGTAACCCAAAGGTTGTAGAGAACCTTTAGGCATTAATGAATAACTGCACAGAGTGGCCCGATCCGACCTCCAAGACCAAGGATGTACACAAACTATACAAGTATAAAAAACACACTGGTAGAGAAATGCGGCTGACTGCACAGATTGGTGACTACGAGATGGATCAAGTTATTTTAGACCTCATATAGGATGTGAACATGTTACCTAAGCAAACATGGCAGTGAATGGGAGAACCTAAATTGTAATGGTCCACCATCCAGCTACGCATGGAAAATCAAAAAATATCATCCCTCTGGGAAGGCTGCCAAAAGTCATGGTAGATATCGCAGGAGTAAAGGTCCAAGCTGGCTTTGAGGTAATAGAAATCATGGAAGATGCGGATACCTACCCTGCACTCCTAGGGCTGGACTGGGCTATATATATCGGGGGTGTCATCAACCTCAAAAAGCGCAGCATGGTATTTGAAAATAACGATACGTGAGTAATAGTACCACTGGATCCCGCGGAAGGTGCGCAGTATATAGAGCCAGCGTGCAATGAGGAGGAAGTAGATCACATTTACAAGTTGACTACGCATGACAAGGACTGGATTAACCCCACGATGGAAGGAGTGCTTTGCTGGGAAAAAGACAGTGAATGCTTTTCTAACTCTGATGGGGAATTAGAGAATTGGAAAGGCCAGTTGCATGAGGTTTCGATGCTATAATGTCTTCAGGTCACAAGGAACTTCCGCTGCATCTCCGCTAAGGTAAGAGACCTACCCTACTTTGGGGACTCGGGTGACATTAAGGAATTTTTATGCGCATTAGAAGCAGAAGTTCCCAAGGGACGCAGGCTAGGGGCCCTTCGTCTAGCCCTGTGCGGCGCGGCTGCGCGTTGGTGGGATACGTATGGGAAGGTATTCTGCAATTGGGAGGAATGTTGGGATAAGATGATCCCGCAATTTGGAGCCCCAGCTGGGAGACGAATCCAAAATTTCCTTAGGTGAGAATACCCACGTAGATATTTTCTTGCATGGGAAATGTAATGGGGTGATGAAAACCCAAATGAACGGGTTCACCTATTTATTCATGCCCTAGGACTGCATCCAACTACACGGTATCTAGATGCGGAGCAGCATCAACGCACGCGTCATTGGGAGAATTTGCGGGATGAGTTTCTACGAAAATTTAGGGTGTTAGATGCAATAGGGGCACTCGATGCAGCTCCGTAGAACACGACCGCCTTAATTGAGGGAAGATCACACCTGGTCATCGCACCCGGATCAAGAGGAACACTAGTACCACACACAGTTGAATATTGGGGCCTTAGCCCAACAGAAGGAACGACTGATCCCCAAACTATGCCAACCACGGAACTGTACGGGATGCGTACGGTGGCCAAGTTGCTGGAGTGGTACCTGAATCGCATTATAACACACCCAGCATCGGATTTAATTAGGGGTACGCGAGCAACATGGGGGCATCGTCCAAAGTCAGTAAATCCGTGGGAAAGCCCTTAGGTGTGAATAATGACCGTCAGAACACTGCACTCTGGTAAAAAGGGAACCTTACCGTTATGGAAAATAGGCGGCTGGAAATCAATGTGGAAATTTATGGTGAGTTGTTACCAGTTGCTTGATGGTAAGTTTCAAGTTAGATTTACTCTACCGTTGGATAGCCCAGGACATTATAAGGACAACAGGATAACTCCGCTCAGGGCTCCATATGGTCTCTGTAATTTTCCTCTATTATTCTACTGCTTGATTGTCTGGACCTTTAGCATTTGGGTCATACCCCATCAACCCACTTCTGTTGTCTGCGCATTTCAAAATTGGGAAGCCTAACCTTTTGTTGTTATGGCAGCCCCTAACCTACCAAATGCTTCAACACCTACTAGTCCAGTGCCTGCATACATTGTGTTGAGAGGGTCTGGGGATGTCGAGATGGATAAGATGATTGCTCTCTGGCTCCCTGCAGGGAAAATTGACTTTGAACCCTATGTAGAATGGCACCAAGGCTACACGACGGAGGTTCCCAACCTTTCCAACCCTGGGATGCTTGTAGGTCCCAGCCGGATGGCATCAGAAGATGCCATGAAGGATGATACACAACTACCGCAGCTCGCTATAAGAACTGACGCAGTCGATTCGCAGCTAGTCCTGCACATGAAAGGGACAACTAACAAGGATACTCCATCCCACCGGGGGACGAAGCGATATAGGGATACTCTACGATTTCTCTGCAATTCGAGACTACCTGCTAGCGAAAGCCATATTTGTTCGCTACCTCGCACTATCTTGGTCGGTGACCACATCCTGATAGCTACAAAACTACAAGTAGACCTGGCGTAGCTGCCCCCTGAGGCGTTACAGGATTTACACATCGATGTGCTGCAAGAAATCTAGCATCATGACCGGACCGCATAGCAGCAGCTCGAAACAGTGGTTCGCCAGCTCGACACAGAACTCCCTGATCAAATCCTGACATCAGCTCCATCCCAGACTACCATAGAAGGCTTGGTTGCAGCACTCAAGGCATCCCAAACTGAAGTCCAAACCCTTAAGACCTGAATGGCCCTCCAATTCACCACGTGTCAGGCCCAAGCACAGCCTACCATACCCCCGGAGGTACGGGCACAACGGGTTGCGTTGATAAGAGAAACAATGGATTTTATTAAAGGATAGCTTACTCTGGGTACTCAGTTGCTCGAGGCAGCCATGAAGCTGTGGATAGCGGTCTAGTTCAACTTGATGCTTCAGCATGTCAAATAAGACTAACAACAGAAGGAAGCTTCTTTTGATCATATCGAAGCTACCTTTCCCTCCCTCGTCCCTGTGCAGCGTCTGGCACTCTTGAAAACTAGCAACGCCTTCATAGACACGATTGTGGATCTCCGACGCACCAAGCATGTCATCAGAAAGCGCTTGAAGCCATGGGGCGATTTAGCCTTCTAGATATCTCAGGGTGCTCATGATGCCATTACACGACTCAAATAGATATTGGAGCATGTTACCACGGCTCCTGAAGGCCTTACCTCCTTGAAGCTTGTCGATATCGCACAAAGTGCTGCTACCCAAATTTAGGAAGTGTTACCTCCACTCATTGTCACCTTCAATACCTTGCATGCACAGATAGAGACCGCACCACCACAGTGACTCGGGACAAGTCACAAGATTGTCTTGGGGGACTGTTGGAACAGGGTCTCCTACGAGCTGCAAAACTGGCCCAATTTTATATTTTTTTTTATATTTAGTCTAGCGCAGGGGTTTTGGGCTGGGTCAAAGCCCCAAAAGCATTGTAATGGGTCAAAGGGTAAACCTGGGGTCTAAAAACCACGGTTTGTGGACCATAGGAAAGTTTAAGCTAAATTGTTATAAATAGAGGAACATTTTGAATTGTAAGGTAGGAAAAAGGAAGAGCTATTGATGTGAATTGTGGTTTATTAAGTCTATTTGGGTTTTGGGGAAGGACTCCTGTTGGTTGTGTGCACAGAGATCTAGAGTCCTACTGTGTGCGGACCCTGCTACTGTGTGCATAGGTTGGGATGGGTATTATAAGAGGGAGTTGATGAATTGATGAATATGAAATGTTGAATGCGAATCATTGGTAATTGTTTTCTTATGCGTATTCTGTATTTGGCTGCGAAAGTTCTATGTAAGTGTTTTACTACATCTAGATCTGTTTTGTTCTATTTTATGCAATATTGAGCTACTGTATTGAAAGTATATGATTATTGAGCACCATAGTATAATCGAACGTGCACACATGGATGCGAAAAGAGACCTCTAAGTCCTGCTCGGAAAGATCTGGACATCTCGAGATAGGACGCAGCTCTGCTTGCCTTACCTGTCCTTTCTCAGGGTGCGAAAACCTGGTTCCAGCACCCACTCATACTACTTCATGTGAGACTTTGACCTGCGCAAGTAGGTCACTGCCGAAAGGGCCAATAGTATAGGGGTTTTTTGGCAAACCTTGATCTCCGAACCTAGGTTAGGACCCGTCGAGACAACACAGGTATTTAAAGAAACGAAAATTTCCAGTAAAATATGGGTGTTGTTTTATCTACAAGAAAAATGGACACTTTGCTTCTAAATGTCCTAAAAAATCATCATCAAAATTAAATAAATGCATGGAAATGGATGATTTTATTGAAAATTGGTCAGTTGTAGACTGTGAGGATGAAATCTATGATGCATATATTCTTTCTGAAGATGAGACAAAATAAAATGAAGAAAAAGAAATAATACAGAAAATGAACAAATGTGATTCAAATTATTCTGATGACAATGAAGAAAGTGAAGATTTCTATGAAGAAACTGAATAAACAAATATCAGCAGTTACGAATATTCAAAAGAAGAATCATTTGAAAAATAAGAGACTAAGATTGAGAAAGGCAAGAAAATCATAAGTGACATATATTATAAAGCTCCGGGATTATGTCCCATGCCGAAAAAAATAGGTTGCTCAATTAAAGCTGCATCATCCCTTCAATATGATTTAGAAGCTGAAACAAACATGCTAAAAAATATTGTCAGAGCAAATGATCTTCTGTATAATCCTATAGAACTTCATATTGGAAAAGAATGGAAAGAGGTCGATGCTTTCATAGATTTAGTAGGATGAAATAATTTGGCTAGACCAAATATGTTCAAAAATCTTTGGAAACCCCTAAAGAATATAATCATTTCAGAAACAATTGGGGGCAATGTTACCTTAACTCATTATGTAAATAATATCTCTATGAATGTTGGGGGGAGCAACATAAAAATTTCATCAATTCAGCATTATGATCCATCATGTCGTCTTATACTGGGAATGCCATTCATAAAATCAGTTCTCCCATTGACTATAGCTGAAGAAAAAATAATATGAAATATAAAAAAGAAATAAGTTTGTGTAAATAGGCTTTCTTTAGTAGATTCTAATATCAAAAACAAAAAGGACAAAAAGAAACAAGACTTGTAAAAACCAAAAAATGACAATAATGATTGGCATAAATTCTTACAGAACTATGAATAAAGAGAAAAACTGTAGCATCAGAAGAGAGAAGTTAAAGAAGAAGGTTGGTCTATTATCACTCAGTAACTTCCCCAGGTTCAAGAGAGAACTCACTGAGACAACCACAAACCTACTTCAAATCCTAGGATCTACCCTTCCTAGAATTCAGAGAGGGCTCTCTCTTTAAGATTTGTCTTTGTTTTGATTTATGTTTTTAGGCTAGTTATGATAGAAAAATTGGTTTTGTTTTAAAGGTTTTAGTGGGTAAAAGTCACTTAGGATTAAACTAAGGAGAGATCTACTTGTCCATTGGGCTATGGAGTCTAAGTCTAGAAAGTAGTACTAGAAGGCAAGGCCAAAAGGGTACAAATGTATTCAAGGCAAGGTAGATAACCCTCAGAGATTTTGGGAAAGGTTTTTGATGAAATGGTATGATCGGAATAAAGGGAAATGAAGGATCCTTTGATCCGGAAAATTGAAGAAGGAGGCAGGGGTCAAATAGGAGTAAGAGCAATGAAGAATTCCTAACACCGAAAATTAGTAGAAAACATTTAAATGGTAACTTAGTTAAAAACAGGAAGTAAAAGGCTAGTCCTATAGTAATATTCCTAGTTACACATTAAGATAGATCAAACACATAATGAATTGCATGAAACTCAGAAAAGAAACAATGACAAGAAGAGATGTACTTCACTCTTCAACTTATCGCAAGAATCCTGAATTATGATGCCACTTTAGCTTTGTCCAGTCTGCTACTTTGAATTCAACAAATGAGAGCCTCCAATGTATTAGAAAAATTCTATAGTAAGCTTAGCAATTTTATTCCACACTGAATACTTCAAAGAGTGAAGTATTTATACAAATTCTAAACTAGAATATCTTGAGAAAATATCAAGATTGGTTTACAAATATCTCCAACTATTTTACATAAATAGAACTTAAGTAAAGGACACTCAAAACTAATGCATCTGTTTGGCATTATTTTTTATGGATAGGTGATGACAAAGAGGAGAATTCGAATTTGATCTCAACTCTTAGTTGATGATAAGGCATCCAAGTCATTAACTGTCTCATTTCTTTGTGCATTTTGCTCCAGCAATTCTACAAAATTGGGTTCTAATGATACCTTTTTATTTCTCAATCCGAAATAGATATGTAAAAAGTGAAAGAATTTATTGTATATAACTCTGTTTGTGAGATAAACCTTTCTCATTTCCCTAAAATTATGCTCCAGCTGTTCACAATAGGCTCTGCAAAGAGATGTGTAAAACAGAGTTTTAGAGAGTCTGAAAAATGGGTTGTACAGATGCACATGTATCTCTCTTTCTGTAATACCTGTGTACAAAGTGAGATAGGTTTTTTTAGATGGGTATCATAGGAATAAAAAATCCTTCAGTTTTGTAAGATGTATTTCTGATTGGCCACAATGTTCTCTGCAAAATGATGACTTAACAGGAAGTTTATGCAAAAATGTCTTTCCAATATTGTTTAATATTTCCCAACTCATAATGGTTGTTAGAAAAGTGAGGGAGGTTTTTGTAGTTGGACACCTTAAGAACATAAAACTCCTCCAGTTTTTAAAAAATAATCTTGGATTGTTCATAATAGTTTCTATAAAACAATGACTTAAACAGGAAATTTTTGCAAAAATGTTCCTTCTTGTTATGTCTTCATCTTTTAACCTTTTTGTTCTTTTAACTATTTTTACTTTCACTTTGAATAAACTTCATTGTTTTTGGTGAAATTATTTTCATCTCTATTAACCATTACTGACTCTATTTTTACTTTTACTATTTTACCTTGACTGCTCTATAACTTTGTTTTAACTTTCACTCTAATTTTTACCTGATACACTTTAACTCTGATGCTCTTTGACCATTCTGTTTTCACTGTCATTGTGAATTCTGATTTCACTTTTATCATTCAATGTGAAAATTTCATCATTCTGATCTCTCTCTAACTTTATTTTATTCTTTCTTTGTATACAAACTGTTTGCTGAATGAAGCTTTTGAGTTAAAATCTGAGAATTTGGAGCAAACAATTTTGTCAACTAGTATTGAAACTGTTGGCCCAATTTCATATTCTGATAATAACCTCAATTTGCAGGTAATTTGACACTTGAAATGGTTTCTGAAGCTTTTGTTTGTTCCTGCAGATGGGTCCTGGTGCAAAGAAATGGCTTTTATAGTCTTCAAACAGGAGATATGTGATCAAATCTGAATTTTGAATTGGAAATTTATCAGCAGGGGCTTCAATATAGTTGGGCGGCTTTATTTTATCAGTCAAGATACACAAATAATTTTGTAAAATAACTAATCAAAAGGTTTTAACCTTTATAAATCATTATAAACAATATTAAATGCGGATCTTATCAAGGCGAGAGTGGTTTCTGCTCTTCAAATGCGAAAACTATTGGTGGTTTTCGAATTGGTCTCAGGCGGTAATCTATATTATGCCAAATGAACGAGATCGAATTAAATTGTGACACGTCACAAGAGGCAGATTCATGAAAACTGCTCATTTTGTGTTGATTTTGAGTTTGGGAAATCTATCAAGTTATGAGCATGAAATGCACCCTCCGTCGTTGGATCTGGAAGGTTGGGGTGAATGGCTAAGATCAAAAGGGAAAGTGCGGTGGAAAAGTAAAGGTGGGACCCGAGTATTTTAATGAGCGTTGATATATAAAAATTTTGCATATTTTTCATTATAACCAAATTTTTATATATATTATGGGTTTATACATATAATCAGGCTATGGTATGATATATGGTTTATAACAAAGGCTTTTATGTATGTTGGGGGCGCGTGAGGCGGGTTAGGAAATTAACTGGGGTCAATCTTATGTATAGCAGGAGGCTAATACATATCAGGTAAATGAATAGGAAAACAAATGTGAAACGTGAAATGAAACATCATTTTTAACTCGATATTACCCTAGGTTAACTGTGTAATGTGGGGATTTAATATGAGCTTTTGTAAAGGCTACGGGGGTTTAAATTAAACTTTATGATAATCTCGGAAGTATTTTTATTTTATTATATATTTTATTAAACGATGGGGGGTTTAATAACTATAGTGGGGCGAGATATTTATATATTGTTAGTTTTATGACAAAAGGGGGTATATTCTAGGATTTTATTTCAACACGTGGATAATTAACTTTGGCATAAAATCTTACAATAGTGGCTTTTAGGGGATATTTAAATAAAAGAAACTATATTAATAGGATAAGGTTTCTTTTAGGGAGTTAATAGAATAAGTTAGAAATTAATATGACAAGTATTACATCATTTTTTGGTCATCTAACCTATTATCATTAGATGGACCTAGGTACACCATGTAAGACCAATTTTACCCCAAGTAAAATTGCTTTCACTATGAAAATAACTTAGTAAATCACCTTTATTAAGTTGTTTATGGTCTAAACAGGAAACCCCATAAGGAAATATTAAATAAATATACATTTGTTTGATTTTCCTCAAGAAATAATTAGTTAAACAATAGTTTAATTAATATTTCTGGTTATATTTAACCCAAAACAAGGAAATTAATTAGATAAATCATTATTTATCTTATTATTTTCTAAAAATAATTGTTTAAATCTTATTTAAATAATATTCTTTGTTAAATATGACTAATTCACTCTTAAATAATTAAATAAATCATTATTTGTTTGATTATTACTCAACCATATCCCTAAAATGATAAATAAATCATTTATTTATTTATTATTTACAAATAAGGGGATTTGACTCAAGTCAAATTCCTTTTCCCTCCAACAAATATAATAAAATATTCCATAAAAGTTGGATCTAGATTTGGTTAATAATATTTTAATTATGCACCAATATCTAGACTAACTCAATATTTTGTTATAAATAGAAGGGTTTTCCCATTCATTTGTCACCTTTTGTTGCCTAAAGATCACTCTGGATCTCAACTTTTACTCTGGATATTGATCCACTATCATAGCCATATTTTTCCGTTTTTGTCTAGGTTTTCTACACCATCAAGAGAGAGGAATTCTAAATCTGAAGTGCTGAGGACTTACAAGAACCCATCCCATTGAGGAGAACAGGGAACACTCTCTTGTGTTTTCCTCCCAGGTGCCATCAATACAAAATTTATTTGATATATTCTTGTCTTGTCTATTGGATGCATGGAGTAAATCTTATCTTTTCCACTGTTTAATGTCTTCTAATGCATAGATCTAGATTTTTGTAGCATTTATCTTGATCACCTAACTGCAGATCTGAAGATATTAGTAGTCATTTCTATTGTTAGGGTTATTGGTTATGCGCAGCTAAAGTGGTATTTTTCATATGCTTGGAATTAAGATTCATACCAACAACTGGCGACTCCACCCAGGTTTATGATTATGACTACTGTTGTTTTTCTGATCCTTGCACCCAGCTGTTTCAAACCCTAGGATTTCTCTTCAGCCCCTTGTTTTCTCTTTTATTGATGTTGTTTTTAACCCATAAAATCCTAAAATGATAAAAATTTTGACTTCTGCGTGTTTTCGGACCCATTGCGCAGGTGACAGACATCAGCTGTAGCTGAGATGACAATTTTTTTTGAAATCTACTGCCGAGAGTGCCGGAAGTGCACGTCACAATTTTTAGCCCAAAACCTGCGACGTGGACCTCCAGGATGCACTTTACAGGACAAAAAGTTCGACCTCTGCTGAAAACATGTCAGAAACTGCATCCTGGACTTTTTGCAGGGATTTTTCTGAAAGTTTTCTAGGTTTGTCTGAGCCTCTGTTCAGGGTTGTTCGACCTCCGTCTCCACCCATTTTGGATCTATACTTGTTCTGTTTCGCTCAACTAAGTGGGAACCTAGCCCCCAGGGCTTCAGTACCCTCCATTTTTGGTGGAAGAGTTTTTGCTGTTGCAGGTCGTCTGAAATTTCAGAGTCTTCAACCATTTTTTCAGATCTGACCTTCAGATCCACTTTAGATCAGTTTGTTATCCATTCAAATCACCTCATTTATCTTTGTTTGGGTTTTACTTTAGGGTGCACTCCGCTTCTCTCATGGAGATAGCCTTTCGCCACCTCTTTTTACAACAATTTTCCTCTGATCTATTGTTGTTTCTACACCACTTTCAGCAGATTTTGTCTTTTAGATCCCTGTCCCTCTTGACCTTAGATCTATTAGCTTTTTTAGTGTGTTTTGATTTTTTTTTACTCACCTATAGACTAGTTGTTGAGAGACCCACCTCCTTGGGTTTAGATTAGTGCATTATCAGCTGTTTATTTTTTGTTTTTACAGGCCTATATACTGACATTTGCAGGTTTATTTACAGCTATACAACACACATTTTATTTTTCTCTACAAACGTCTGGGTTTAAAAATTAAAATTTACACACTTTTACGCACACACCCTAAGTGAAAAAGGGCTTGGTTAACACCGCCAAGCAAAGACTCTAAAATATTGAAATCAATTGATCCTGCACCTCTCTGCCCTTGTTTCGACATTATAATTGGTTGATCTTGCACCTCCCTACACTTGTCAGTATCTTTTTCCTTTGTGCTGTTTTTGTGTCGTCATTGCTCAACCTCCCATGGGCTCCAATTTTCCTTAGGGGGGGCCAGCACCTCCTGCATTTTTTCCCCTCCTGGTAGCACGTATTCAGGATATGACATGCCTCCTCTTGTTGCCCAACCTCCTATTTACCACACTGCTACCCACCCTTTTCCATCTGGTACCGCTGATCACCAGATTCTCATGATGAAATTTGATCAACCTTCAACCATAAACATCAATCTTAAGACTCGGTTCCATTAGTACAACAAGCCTCCCGCTATGTCTGTCCCCGAGCCACCTCCTTCGGTCTCTACAGAGCCTCTATCGACACCTAAAGGTCCCTTGTATATCCCTCAGTCTAGGGTGGAGGTTCATACCAAGATCCCTAAGGGACCACTGTGTCGAAATACTACTTTTGGCAAAGCTACCCATTCGTATAGCATAGTTGATGATTTGGCACAATCCCCTATTGCCATTTCAATGCTGGAACTCCTCCAGTTGTGCCCTTCACAACGAAAAGCTCTTCTATCTACCATGGGCATTGTATATCCTTCTGATGAGCGATTGATTGTCTTTGATGTCGACCGATCAGAACATCCTCCTCTCCCTGCTTCCGTCGCTTTCCAAATCCTAGTCAAGATCTAGAATGCTAAAGTTTCTCGGTGCATTATTGATGAGGGAGCATCCACCTGCGTGATTTCCACTTCGATTTGGAAACAACTCAAATCCCCTGAGTTGGATCCTTCCATGATCACTCTCCGAGTGTGGGATGGCCATGAATCTAAGCCCATTGGCTTATTCTACAATTGTCCCATTACTCTTGCAGGAAAAATGGTTTGCGATGACGTAGAAGTCATAAATTCCCCCTTAGATTAAAAAATTCTATTGGGTCGTAGCTACACTTATGAGATTTCTTCTATCCCTTCTGCGGTCCACCGCAAGATGTCCTTCCCCCATAATAGAAAGATATTCACCATTGACCAGTTGACGTATTATGAACCGAAGTCTCAGACCTCCCGTGATTCCACTATCTCTTCAATGGCCAATAAGAAAATCGTCGACCCTTTGACCAGTGTCTCACTTGGCGTCTACAAGGATTCCTCCTTGCTTGGTACATTCCCTAGTCTTCCTCCTCCTATCTTTGATCCCATCTCATTGAATGTTTGCATGATGCAATCATCTCTGGCTTCTCTCAAGCGGCCCGCCTCAGGTAGTCAGTAGCCCCCTCGCCCTCCGCAGCCGTCTCCTAGCCCTTCGATGCAACCTTTTGGACCTCCTCCTCCTGGCCCTTCAGCTGCTACACATGAGCCTCTTTATCCTCCTGGGTCGGTTCCTCCAAGCCTTAACCATTTAGGAGTCATCCCACCTGGCCATTACCTCTTCGATCAGATACCGTTTCTAGTTCCTCCACCAGGCATCTATACGACACCTGTCATGGCCACCCTCTCTCTTCCTAACTTGACCATTGGGATTCTGGTTTGGTACCTTGATCCTCCAACTGCTACCCTGCCAGGTCAACCTAAGCCTTATCTTGCTTTTACCCCAGTTCAACCAGTCCCCCTGACTTCTTCCGTTGTCACAGTGCCTCAGCCACCTCAACAGGAATCGCCTCCTATTGCGACTGCTTCGAGTAAGAAGGACAGAGATCGCAAAAGGGCCTCAAAGGAAAAATCTTCCCCGACTGACTCTGCACCTCCTCTGCCTCCAAAGCCCTGCGCTTTGTGTGATGTCGTCGATCATGCCACCCATACTTGTCCCGAGTTGCCCCGCATCAAGTCCATGGTTAATGCCGTGTTCCATGAGTCTACGGTCCCTGAAACCTCTGCTTCTTCATCGACCACTAACAAGAACACCAAGAATATTCACACCAAACACCCTTGTGCTTTGTGTGGTCTCCATGGCCATTACTCTCATCATTTTCCCCTTCTTACGCATTACCGTGCCTCTTTAGAGGTAGTTTGGGAGTACGATATTGAACAAAACCAATTTGCTTCTCCCGTACTTGCATAGTATGTTGTAGGCAAAACTGAGGATTTCCTGCTCTTATTGACATTCCCCCCTGATTTAAAAATAACAGAGTATGCAACCACCATCCTCTACCTTTCATCATCCATGATACCTTGGGTGGAATCTCCCTTCGCATCTTCCCCTATTGTTTCGCTTGAACCCCCTTCAGCGATCACCCTGGGCTCAACATCAGTAGATCCATTATCTGCTTGTTCTTCCATCATCCCCCGTGATGATGTGCATGTGAACCTTTCTTCTCATGTTGATGAGTCAGGTAGCTTCGTCGCATCAGGTGGTCTCCCTTCCTACAATCACCCCATTTTCTATTGCGATGATGACATCATGAAAGTCACGTCCACCCCCAACTTCATCATTCCCTCCCATCAACGGGATAGCACACCCCATGCCCATGATGAATTTCATAACCTCATCACAAGTTAAACCTCTGGTAGCTCCCATACTCCACCTTACCATTGGCATGTGAGTAGTAGACATCTTACACAGATCATTCCTTCCCACGGAGTGCGTTCAATTTCTACTTTGCGCTCAGGTTGCCAGCATTTTTTGTCAACCTTCCATTTATTGTCTTGTGGCACCCTTCATATGGACCTACCATCCACACCTTATATCAGTTTTGCTGATGGTGCAAGTCACTACTCTTGGAATTTAGCCTCAGTGGGTTGGGCCATTTTTACCCCCTTGCATGCACTTGTTCTTTCGAACGGTGTATGCATTGGTACTGCTACCAATAATCAGGCTGAATATGATGTAGTACGAGGTTTATTAGCTAATGCCCTTTCACATCGCATCCTCCATCTTCATGTTCATTTAGATTCCTTGCTTCTTGTCATGCAACTAAATGGTGTCTATCGTGTGCATAATCCTATCCTCTTTAGAAGATATTTACGAGTGAAGCTTTTGATACGTGAATTTGAAATCATTACTTTCAGTCATGTACCTAGAGAAAAAAATCTCTATGTAGATCGCATTGCAAACCATATTTTGGATTGGCATTTAACACACACATTTAACATTAGACAATAACATAAAAATATCAAAACGATGCATATCCATAGTATGTCTCATATAAAATGTTTTAGAGTTCATCAACTCTGATACATATGACATGCCCATAGCATGTTACAAAAAAAAAACTCAAAACTAGGGGCACCACCTACCCCTACACACTAATCACTATCTGGAGGATCCTGAGCCAATGGCTCTACCCCTGTAGCTCGTAGATCACGCATACCCTATTCAGCCATCGCCATGTGACGCATGACCCCTCGCCATTCCGAGGGTAAATCAATACATGGCTCTATGTACTAGTCATCTAAGTCTTGCCATCCGCGCTCCGAAACACCGGTCAGAAGCCTCTCACATCTATGACATATGTCCTCCAGAAGGGTTGTTGCATTCTCATTTTGTTGCACCCTTGATCCACTAGATCCTGTGGCCCCCGATACTATAGGTCACCCCATGTACCCGACCGGTTTTACCGGTGCTGTATCTGCATACCAAAAGTAAAAGAATCAATACCACATACAATATTCTAGAAAATTTACATGCACATAAAATATTATCAATTTTTCACTTACCATCGGGTCCCCATATACAACCAGGCGGAAGTGGCAGATCCGTGTCCCCATAATAACTCATCCCACTATAGGGATATTCATCTATATACAACAACATCTGATCTCAATGAACAAATAAATCAGGACGGAACACTCGTATAACTGCTCCACCTCCTCCTCTATACAGTAGTCACCCCCACCGGTGCATCCTAGGCTCTCTCAGGCCCCCATATGGGAGCTGTATGTGAGGTCGAAGTGTTGGGATCTTCTCAAAGAAGAAAGAGCACAAAACTGTACCATATGCACAGTCATGGTTCACTTACTGCTTACATAGCAAAAAATTTTGTTTCAACGACGACAACATCATCTGGGCCCACCCATAGTAGGTCCCACTCAAAACACTCTCCATAAGCATCATTCCCCCCCCCCCCCGTGATGTGATGGAGTGCCTGGTTGCCCAGGATCTGCAACACCGCTGTAGCTACAGCATGGTCCTCTAACCTCTCCAAATCCCCGATGGGTATCCGAGTCCCCTTGACTTGGAGACCTAGCCGACAATGGTGCTCTACAAACTCTATGATATTCCACCCATGCGTTAATACTGGATGAGTATTCCCTACCATCCCAAGCGGTGGGAGACCAGTTAGGAAATATATATCTTGGACCGTCAACTCAATCCGGTGCCCCTACACTATAAATACCTCATGGTCTGGGTCCCAATAGCTAACAATCTGGGCCAATAAGGGCTCCCTAGCTCTCATAAAAGGGTTCTCCACAAACTTCAGAACCCCAAACTTGGCCAAAGCACTACGGACACCTTGATCCTCCCGGATCTCTGACCGTAATGCACCCAGTTCTCTCTCTCTCTCTAGTTAATCCATAATTCTGCCATACCTACACAAAACCATCATATTTATTAGTATACAGATAGGAAATACTATTTCTCATCAAAAAATCCTAGTGCTCAGCCAAAAAATATCACAGAAACACCCCTCCCTAACAAGTCGCACTTTTCAGGCCCAAAACTAGGACATGTCGCACTTTTCTGGCCAAAACCTGCTACCTAGGTCACACCTTTTTGCCCCAAAAAGTGCGACCCAGCCATGAAGAGGAGTAGGGGGTTTTTCCTGAGCCCTAAGGACCTAATCTGAACTTTTAATCCACTAAAAAGAAAGAGTAGGGTTAGGCCTCTTACCTAAAATTGACAGATATCGATTCCAATGGTCGGTTTGTCTGCTACGATCGCCACAAGATTTAGGACCTTCTCCCCTCTCTACATTCACCATAGCTCCACATGAAAATGAATGAATTTGGAGGGAAAATGCCTTATTCAAAGAGAAACCCCTGTTTCTTCTTTCGCCTGCCGTGACCCAACCGTAGCTCCGTTTACCAAACCGTCCACACCGTTGGAAATCTCTCACCGAGCCCTCAAATGGGTATCTGTTAGTTTTTAGTGATTTGATACTTCAATGGGACACATTTTCCTAAGAAGCGCCACTTCACCCTTCCTCAAAATCAAATTTCTTCACTTGCAACATTTGTACCGGGGTCACCATGTTGCCTCTATACTTTTCCACGCTTGTGTTGACCTTCGTCATGAGTTACCATCTTGTACTCATGATTTTATGGTCCCCATTGGACCCTTTACATATGTGGTAGCACCATTGAGTCACCCTTGTTTAGAGCATCTGAGTTGAGTCATCATTGCTTTCATGGAGTCTATCCCGAGTCCCTTTGCATCTCTCCATAGTCCTCCATCATCCATTGCTTGGTCCCTATCTCATGTCGCACATTATGGCCTTCAGCCCCACTATCCCCTATCCCTCATGATGTTGTGTCAGTCACTGCTAGGTCATCCATGCCCTTTATGCTCTAACAGGGGAAGTCGTCCGTTCGCTACTCATTTCCCCTCATTTCATCATCATCATTGGTGTCAGTCTGTCAGTCAATCTACTATTTTCTCTCGTGCCCTAGTTGAGGATCCCTTATTGCCTCACCTGTGGCGGACCTCCTTCTGTCGACATCAGCTCATTCATTCCAGAAGATAGGTCTAGAGGGCATTGTGCCTTGGTTCCAGCTTCCACTCTTGTTCAGTGCCTCAGATCAGGCAAAGGGACTCCTTATTACCCTTTGACTTGATTGGTTCTCAGCTCCAGCTCCTTTCAGCATGATCGAGATCCGTATACCCAATGGTTCAATGATGCAGTAGCTGACATCGGCGATTCCTGAGTGTGTGTGATATGTCTCAGCCCTCATGAGGGGGTGGCCCTACAGGAAGCCCCCCACACACTCGGATGACCTCTTCATCATAGCCTTCGATGCAGCTCCATACATTTGATGATATCAGCCTCAACCGCTTGCATCACCTTTTTGTTTGCATGTATCAGTCAGATTTTCAGAGCCATTTCCTGTGTTCAAGGGTATATGGGTTGCATTTGTGTCTCATGTACTTAGAGATTATTGTACAAGTCCTGGCTATTATCTCAGGAACAATATGTATGTGGGATTCATTATCATGTTATTTATCTGGCTCATGTTTATGCCAGCATATCCTATATTATTCCGTCTTGTGGTTTTCTGGATGCCTTATTGTTTTTACTATTGCCTCAGTGGGCATAGGTATGCCTCCCCCGCCACCTATAGCAGGTACTCACTCATCAAAGAGACTTATTGCACATGTAAGTCACCTCCTCAGGGTCTAGTTCTTTCAGCACTTTGGTCTAACTTATACTTCTCTCTCTTTGACTTCCCCTTCGATGTCTAGTGATTGAGTTCTTACAACGTACTTCAGTCATACGATTAGCTCCTAATGCTCGCACGCTAGGGGGCAATCTGTTACACCATTTTTTGGTCATCCAATCTATTATCATTAGATGGACCCAGGTACACCATCTAAGACCAATTTTACTCCAAGTAAAATTGCTTTCACTATGAAAATAACTTAGTAAATCACCTTTATTAAGTTGTTTATGGTCTAAACAGGAAACCCCATAAGGAGATATTAAATAAATATACATTTTTTTGATTTTCATCAAGAAATAATTAGTTAAACAATAGTTTAATTAATATTTCTGGTTATATTTAACCCAAAACACGGAAATTAATTAGACAAATCATTATTTATCTTATTATTTTCTAAAAATAAATATTACTTAAATAATATTCTTTATTAAATATGACTAATTCACCCTTAAATAGTTAAATAAATCATTATTTTTATTATTATTACTCAACCATATCCTTAAAATGATAAATAAATCATTTATTTATTTATTATTGCTTAATCACATCCTTAAAATGATAAATAAATCATTTATTTATTATTTATTTACAAATAAGGGGATTTGACTCAAGTCAAATTCCTTTTCCCTCCAACAAATATAATAAAATATTCCATAAAAGTTGGATCTAGATTTGGTTAATAATATTTTAATTATGCACCAATATCTAGACTAACTCAATATTTTGTTATAAATAGAACGATTTTCCCATTCATTTGTCACCTTTTGTTGCCTAAAGATCACTTTGGATCTCAAGTCTTGGTCTGGATATTGATCCACTATCATAGCCATATTTTTCCTTTTTTTTCTGGGTTTTCTACACCATCAAGAGAGAGGAATTCTAAATCTGAAGTGCGAAGGACTTACAAGAACCCATCCCATTGAGGAGAACAGGGAACACCCTCTTGTGTTTTCCTCCTAGGTGCCATCAATACAAAATTTATTTGATATATTCTTGTCTTGTATATTGGATGCATGGAGTAAATCTTATCTTTTCCACTGTTTAATGTCTTCTAATTCATATATCTAGATTTTTGCATCATTTATCTTGATCACCTAACTGCAAATCTGAAGATATTAGCAGTCATTTTTGCTGTTAGGGTTGTTGGTTATGCGCAGCTAAAGTGGTATTTTTTCGTATGTTTGTAATTAAGATTCATACTAGCAACAAGGAAAATGAAACACTCAAGAAATTCACTTGTATGACTAAGTAAAGTGAAAATCTTAAAGCAAAGTTTATCATTTGATGATTTCACCACTTTTACTTAGGATAAGATGTTTTTTGAGGGTTTATATGTTCTATGAAATGGAGGAAGTCAATCAAAAGGGATATTATAAATTATTGACTAATAAAAGAGTAATTACTCAAGAATTTGAGTTGTGATGGGTGAATGAAGGGTAAATAATGATAATTGGGGATTAATATAGGAATTCGACACTTTTAACTAACAATCATTGAGCCTTGGGTTCGGTCCCAACAGAGGTCAGACAAATTCTTTGAGCCCCTTTGAATGAAAGTCTAGAATGCAAAATAACTATAAGGGATGGGAAATTAGTTATTTTTTCCCGGTGATAAATATTTACAAGCTTCTTCCCACTTCTTTCTACCTACCCAACTTTAATCTAACATTTTTTCTTCCATTTTGCAGGTGTACTTGACTTTGCTACCTTGAAACATTATATTCTTTTGAAAAGCATAAAAACTATCTAAATCTACCTTATATCATCCGAGGGCTCAGATTAAATTGATGAGCTCCTCATTATTCTCTACCTATCTATTGATTAGTCAGGATTAAATTGTCTGACAAGTCTTTATTCACTATCTAAAACATGGAAATTGAAAACATGATAAGTCAAGTTTAAATAGTTTAACTCATCATGGGTTATGGAATTATTGAAACTCTGCCATAATCACTTGCAAAAAGTAAAAATTAGTGGCATTTGGACTTGCACACTTTCATGTTTTATTTTCATCTTTTTCTTTTGGGGTCTATATTTTTTAAGTCCTTTGATCTTTCTTTTAGGACTTTTACCCTTTTTTTGATTTTTGATTTTTTTATTTTATTTTCTCAAAATATGGGAAAACAACTTGCAGAAGGCAAGGTATGTACATATTTACAAGACTATCAAGAGTAAATTCAAAATTATGAATCCTATATATATAAGACCCTAACAGTGACTTCACATGGGGATGGCATTTCCTTGTGAGATGTCAAGAACACGGTCGACTAGTAGCCTGATCCTTTGAGCCAATCCTAAACATGCATTTGCTTTGTTATAACATCTATGTGACTAAAAATATTGAACTGAATTTAGTCCTTTTTCTGCAAACTGAAATCTGATTTGAAACTAAAAGAACATACTGAAATTATCAAACCAAATTGATAAGTCTTAAATATCTTTAGGACCTTCTCCTTGGATTTAAATCTGAATGAATTATTTAAAAAATAGCTGAAAACTGAATACTGAAAAAAATGCTTAGAGCTTTGAGCTTATTTGCATTCATCTACCTAGTCTAATCTACTATTAATTTTGTTGAATCAGGTAATACAAAAGTGCCAATGAAGCAAGTCAAGTAGATGCAGAAATGAATGGATAACTTGACTGCTTGTCATCAAACTTGGAAGTATAACTTGATCATGTGTATTCATAATAAATGATATGATGTGAAATGGAAATTGTTGATATATTTGATCCTCATAGATAAAACATGTTTGCAGACTTGAGATAAAAATAGTCTCCATATAATTTGCTATAGGATCATCAAAAGCATAATGTATGATTTGTGCTTCTAGGCCTTCAATGACTAGTTGCTCAGTTGTATTCTGAATATTAATCCCTGAAACTATTTCTTCAGTCTTGTGCTTGAAATAATAATCACCATCAAACTGCAAGTCAAAAGGTAGTACAATTTCCTCTTGCTTTGGAGAAGGAAGATTTTCCAAGAATTATTTAGGATCTCGGAAATTATATGACTGAATTTGAGAATGAAAAAGTTTAATTTCATTTTCATATTTTTCAGAAGCTATCTCAAGAACATATATTTTAAGTTGCGGAGAATATTTTCTTGATTTAAAAATAAGAAAGACAGAGCTGTTAGAAAATATTTATCAAGCTGAAATTCAAATAATTCATCCCACAAACTAGCTAGTGATTTCTCTGTGAAGTTAGCTTGAATTTGGAGAACATAATTATCATCAAACTGATCATACTTAGGTAGATCTTGAGAAGAAGGAATGTCATCAATTATATACATTAGATCAGCAGATTTTTTTTCTAGTAATCATGATATATCTTGATTATATTGGTTGCGTTCTATTTGAAAGTCATCATTTTTCTCAATAGGAATACTATCAAGAAATGGGCCTTTTTGGGAAGGTAGAACAACATGAGCATCAACCTGTTCTTCTGTCTCTTCATAGATAAAAACTTTAGTACATTCATCAACATTAGAATAAGTAGAAACAATTTCTTCATTATGTAAAAATTTTGAGGATGGTTGCATGTTTAGAAGCAAATTGATTTCTTCTTCAGTGAGGGGGGGTGGGAACCTCTGAATTCCTAGATTTGAATAACAATTGTTTTTTCTCTTATGTAAAAATTGATCATAAGGTTGAATATTTTCTTTAACTTCATTCAAAAAATTACATGAAACATCATTTGTTACTACAGAGGGGCTTTGTGGATCTTGATTCATCTCTTGATCTATTTCACCTTTGTTTAACTCCTCTTGATTATTATGACATTTAACTTGAGAATGAAAGTTTTGGACTTCTTCTAATAAATCTTCAGGATGCCAATTTCCAAAATCTTCATTAATATTTTTAAGGTAATGTATAAGATCTTCAGCTTGATCACAACAATTTTCAGCTAATGATAAAGATGGAAAATCTTCTTTGTAATGCTCATAAAATACCTTTTGAAAATATTTTAAAGAAAATAAACTAGCAAGTTTGAGAGCTTCATACCATTCCCTTTCTGGTCCTTCTAAGGTTACCATGAATAGTTTCATGAGGCAATCCTCATGCTAATCACCCTTCAATCTCCATGAGTGTATATGAAATTTATTGAGATGTAACAAAGGATCGTCAATATTCTCATCTTGAAACATGGGAAGATTTTTATCCCAATTTACCTTTGGTAGTTTGTGTGGAAATCTAGGTATGTGATCTCGGCTCATGGGAGCATACCAGTGTTTTATTCTTGGGTCATCTTGTAAATTAGTCATAAAGAAAGGCCATTGTATCTATACAACCAAGTTAAATCCTTATATAAAATACAATATATATTGAAAAACTTTCTTAATGATAAAGAACATAATGTCTTGGATTAAGATCCAAGTTGAAAGCCTGATATTTCCCTATTTTTCTTTCAGGTTCATTCCTCTAGTGGATTATTTATTGTGAATTGATGTGGAGTCACCGGATGGATGATTTTAACCTTTGTATAACTGATCACTGTCCACCACTATAGATCAAATCTGAACATGTAACATTTTTCTAAAGAAAAGGTTAGTCTTCCCCAGTATGGTCGCCATTATGTTATCACTCAATAATTTCTCCAGGTTCAAGAGAGAACTCACCGAGGTAACCACAAACCTACTTCAAATCCTAGCATCTGCCCTTCCTAGAATTCAGAGAGGGCTCTCTCTTTAAGATTTATCTTTGTTTTGATTTATGTTTTTAGGCTAGTTATGATAGAACAATTGGTTTTGTTTTAAAGGTTTTGGTGGGTAAAAATCACTTATGATTAAACTAAGGAGAGATCTACTTGTCCATTGGGCTATGGAGTCTAAGTCTAGATATCAGTACTAGAAGGCAAGGCCAAAAGGGTACAAATGTATTCGGGGCAAGGTAGATAACCATCAGATATTTGGGGAAAGGTTTTTGATGAAATGGTATGATCAGGATAAAGGGAAATGAAGGATCTTTTAATCCAGAAAATGGAAGAAGGAGGCACGGGTCAAACAGGAGTAGGAGCAATGAAGATTCCTAAAACCGGAAATCAACAGAAAACATTTAAATGGTAACTTAGTTAAAAACAGGGAGCAAAAGGCTAGTTCTGTAGTAATATTCCTAGTTACACATTAAGATAGATCAAACACATAATGAATTGCATGAAACTCAGAAAATAAACAATGACAAGAAGATATGTACTTCACTCTTCAACATATCACAAGAATCCTGAATTATGATGCCACTTTAGCTTTGTCCAGTCTGCTACTTTGAATTCAACACATGAGAGCCTCCAATGTATCAGAAAAATTCTATAGTAACCTTAGCAATTTTATTCCACACTGAATACTTCAAAGAGTGAAGTATTTATACAAATTCTAAACTAGAATATCTTGAAAAAATATCAAGATTGGTTTACAAATATCTCCAACTGTTTTACATAAATATAAATTAAGTAAAGGAAACTCAAAACTAATGCATCTATTTGGCACTATTTTTTATGGATAGGTGATGACAAAGAGGATAATTCTAATTTGATCTTAACTCTTAGTTGATGATAAGGCATCCAAGTCATTAACTATCTCCTTTCTTTGTGCATTTTTCTCCAGCAATTCTGAAAAATTGGGTTCCAATGATACCTTTTTATTTATCAATCTGAAATAGATATGTAAATAGTGAAAGAGAATATTGTATATAAATATGTTGGTGAGATAAAACTCTCTCAGTTCCCTAAAATTATGCTCCAGCTGTTCACAATAGGCTCTGCAAAACGATGTGTAAAACCGAGTTTTACAGAGTCTGAAAACAGGTTGGAAAAATGCGCATGTATCTCTAATTATGTAATACCTGTGCACAAAGTGAGATAGGTTTTTGTATATGGGTCACTTAGGAAGAAAAACCTCCTTCCATTTTATAAGATGTATTTCTGATTGGCCACAATATTCTCTGCAAAATGATGACTTAACAGGAATTTTCTGCAAAAAGTTCTTTCCAATATTGTTTAATATTTCCCAACTCATAATGGCTGTTAGAAAAGTGAGAGAGGTTTTTGTAGTTGGACACCTTAAGAACATAAAACTAATTCAGTTTTTCAAAATTAATCTTGGATTGGTCAGAATAGTTTTTGTAAAACAATGACTTAAACAAGAAATTTTTGCAAAAATGTTCCTTCTTGTTATGTCTTCATCATTTAACCTTTTTGTTCTTTTAACTATTTTTACTTTCACTTTGGATAAAATTTATTGTTGTTGGTGAAAATATTTTCATCTCTGTTAACCATTTCTAACTCTGTTTTTACTTTTACTATTTTACCTTGAGTGCTCTGTAACTTTGTTTTAACTTTCACTTTGATTTTTACCTGATACACTTTAACTTTGATGCTCTTTGACTGTTTTGTTTTCACTGTCATTGTGAATTCTGATTTCACTTTTATCATTCATTGTGCACATTTCATCATTATGATCTCTCTCTGACTTGATTTTATTCTTTCTTTGTATACAATCTGTTAGTTTAATGAAGCTTTTGAATTAAAATCTGAGAATTTGGAGCAAACAATTTTGTCAATTAGTATTGAAACTGTTGGCCCAATTTCATATTCTGACAATAATTTCAATTTGCAGGTAATTTGACACTTCAAAGGGTTTTTGAAGCTTTTTTTTGTTCCCGCAGAGGGGTCCTAGTGCAGAGAAATGGCTTTTATAGTCTTCAAACAGGAGATCTGTGGTCAAATCTGGATTTTGAATTGGAAATTTATCAGCAGGGGCTTCAATACAGTCGGACAGCTTTCTTTTATCAGTCGGGATACACAAATAACTTTGTAAAATAATGAATCAAAAGGTTTTAACCTTTATAAATCATTATAAACAATATTAAATGCGGGTCTTATCAAGGCGAGAGCGGTTTCTGCTTTTCAAATGCGAAAACCATTGGTGGTTTTCGCGTTGGTCTCGGGCGGTAAGCTGTATTATGCCAAATGAACACAATTGAATTAAATTGTGACACATCACAGGAGGCGGATTCATGAAAACTACTCATTTCGCGTTGATTTTGATTTTGGGCAATCTATCAAGTTATGAGTGTGAAATGCACCCTCCGTCATTGGATCTGGAAGGTCGGAGCGAATGGCTAAGATCAAAAGGGAAGGTGCGGTGGAAAAGGTAAGGTGGGAGCCGAGTATTTTAATGAGCACTGATATATAAAACTTTTGCATATTTTTCATTATAACCAAAGTTTTATATATATATTATGGGTTTATACATATAAGCGAGCTATGGTATGATATATGGTTTATAACAAAGGCTTATATGTATGTTGGGGGCGCGTGAGGCGGGTTAGGAAATTAACTAGGGTCAATCTTGTGTATAGCATGAGGCTAATACATATCGGGTAAATGAACAGGAAAACAAATGTGAAACGTGAAATGAACCATCAGTTTTAACTCGATATTACCCTAGGTTAATTATGTAATGCAGGGATTTAATAAGAGATTTTGTAAATGCTATGGGGCTTTAATGTTTAGTTTAAATTAAAATTTATGATAATCTAGGAAGTATTTTTATTTTATTATATAGTTTATTAAACCGTGGGGGGTTTAATAACTATATTGGGGCGAGATATTTATATATTGTTAGTTTTATGCCAAAAGGGGGTATATTTTAGTATTTTATTTCAACATGTGGATAATTAACTTTGGCATAAAATCTTATAATAGTGGGTTTTAGGGGATATTTAAATAAAAGAAACTATATTAATAGGATAAGGTTTCTTTTAGGGAGTTAATAGAATAAGTTAGAAATTAATATGACAAGGAAAATGAAACACTGAAGAAATTCACTTATATGACTAAGTAAAGTGAAAACCTTAAAGAAAAGTTTATCATTTGATGATTTCACCACTTTTACTTAGGATAAGATGTTTTTGAGGGTTTGTATGTTTTATGAAATGGTGGAAGTCAATCAAAAGGGATATTATGCATTATTGAGTAAAAAAAGAGTTCTTACTCAAGAATTTGAGTTGTGATGGGTGAATGAAGGGTAAATAATGATAATTGGGGATTAATATAGGAATTCAACACTTTTAACTAATAGTCATTGAGCCTTGGGTCCAGTCCCAACAAAAGTCAGAGAAATGCTCTGAGCCCCTTTGACTGAAATTTTAGAATGCAAAATAACCATAGGGGATGGGAAATTAGTTGTTTTTTCCCGGTGATAAATGTTTACAAACTTCTTCCCACTTATTTCTACCTACCCAACTTTAATCTAACATTTTTTCTTCCATTTTGCAAGTGCACTTGAGTTTACTACCTTGAAACATTATATTCTTTTGAAAAGGATAAAAACTATCTAAATCTACCTTATATCATCTGAGGGCTCATATTAAACTAATGAGCTCCTCATTATTCTCTACCTATCTACTGATTAGTCAGGATTAAATTGTCTGACAAATCTTTATTTACTATCTAAAACAAGGAAATTGAAAACATGATAAGTCAAGTTTAAATAGTTTAACTCATCATGGATTATGCCATTTATTGACACTCTTCCATAATCACTTGCAAAAAGTAAAAAGTAGTGGCATTTGGACTTGCACATTTTTATGTTTTATTTTCATATTTTTCTTTTGGAGTCTGTATTTTTTAAGTCCTTTGATCTTTCTTTTAGGACTTTTACCCTCTTTTTGATTTTTGATTTTTTGATTTGATTTTTTCAAAATATGGGAAAACAACTTGCAGAAAGCAAGGTGTGTACACATTTACAAGACTATCAAGAGTCAATTCAAAATTATGAATCCTATATTTATAGGACCCTAACATGGTCAAAGGAACATAATGAAATTCAAGAAAAAATGTTAAAAACACTCCATGATAATGGAGTACAAGGAGGAGTGATCCCATACACACCATAATATGAACAAGAGGTAAAAAATTAGGTAAGAGAACTTATAAATCTGAAACTCATTGAACCTTTAGAATCACATTATTCATGTTCAGCCTTCATAGTCAGGAATCATGCAGAAGTGGTTAGAGGAAAAGCCAGAATGGTAATAAATTATAAGCCACTAAATGAAATAACAAAAGACTTCAAATATCCGCTACCAAGACAAGAGGTCATCATGCAGAAGATACATAAGTCAAAAATCTTCTCAAAATTTGACATGAAAAGTGGATATTACCAAATACAGATAAAGCTAGAGGATAGACACAAAATAGCATTCACATGTCTGGCAGGATTATTTCAATGGAATGTAGTTCCATTTGGGTTAAAAAAAGCATCTGAATTCTTTCAGAGAAGAATGGAAAGTATATTTGGCAGGTATGATTTCATCATTGTATATATTAATGATATATTAATACATAGTGAAAATATTGAAGAACATATTCTTTACATGTATATATTCATAAAAGAATTAGAAGCCCATGGAATTGTATTGTCTGACAAAAAGATAGAATTATTCAAAGACTCTATAGAGTTCGTAGGGATAATTATCATTAATGGGAAAATTCAAATGCAGCCTCACATTGTACAAAAAATAACAAGTTTTCCAGATGAATTGAAAGACAAAAATCAGATTTAAAGGTTTTTGGGAATATTAAATTATGTGCATGAATATATTCCTAACCTTTCAGCAAAAACAACAGAAATAAGAAAGCATCTGAATGGAGGATGGAGCAGTATAGCAACAAAGGCAGTTCAACAGATAAAAATAGAAGCTCAAAGCCTACCAAAATTAAAACCCCCAGGAACAGGTCAATTAAACTTATAGACAGATGCATCAGATGAATTTTGGGGAGCAATGCTACTAGAAAGAGAAGAAAATAATGAAGAACAAATATGTGCATATAAGTCAGGTGAATTCTCTCCTCATCAAAAGAATTATTTCATAGCAAAAAAAGAGACTTTAGTCATATTCAATGGGATTCAGAAATTCGAGTTATATCTTGCACTAGTAAAATTCATAATCAGAACAGATTGAAAAATTTTTCAATTTTTCCCAAAAGAAAAAATAGGAAAACAAATGGCTAGAGGCAGGTTACTTTCCAGGCAAATATGGTTTCAACAATATGAATATGAAGTTCAATGGATACCAAGAAACACCAACTGGTTGGCATATGTGCTAACCAGAGACACGAACAAAATGTTCAAATTCCAAAACAGATCAAAGTTTGACATACTGGGAAAAGAAGATAGTTTACAAACTTTGGCAGAAAGATTATACAGGTTAGAAATCCAAGTTCCACAATTATCAGATGAAATAAAAAATGTGGTGGGGATGAGATTAAAAATAAATGAATGGATCAATAAGATAAGGGGATATCACACAAAAAAACATTAGCCCCATCATAGAACTACATGATGAACTCTGCAAGGTATATCCATGCAACGGAATGAAGGTAAAAATACTTTTTCGAACGCTGTCAGATTTATGGACAGTACAATGGTCAAAATAAATGATATACATCCTACAGATATGAAACTTATATCAGTTAATTGGATGTGTTGATTTTGGTTTAGGAAATTTTAATGAAGCTAAATTTTTAAATTTAGATCATATTCCTATCCAAGCATATATATAAAAATGGCTTAGATCTTTAAGAATCCCAAACATATGGGAAGAATTAGACAAAGCTTTTGTCTAGAACACAGAGGAAGATGGATATGAAGTAGATGATACATTTCCTATGTTTAATATCTTCGAACCACATGAAAATTGGGTAATCAAAGATGGAATATGTCAAAAGAAGAAGGGTTTAAGAATGTCACAAGGAGTTGAAAGATCTATGAAATATTTAAGGTTAGAATCCACACCCTGGGAAACCTTTGGAATAACAGATGATCTACAATTCAATCCTTATGAACAAATTTGGGAAAATTTAGGAACAACTGTTAAAGATTTTAGGTTAGTGAAGAACAAGAGCCTCATTCAAAAATTTTCTGAATGGTTTCAAGGTTTTCCAGTAAAAAAATTATCACCTAAAAAAGCTATTATCCAAGAAGCAGAAAAAAGTATTAGAAAGGATAGAACAATCAAGTTAATCACTAATGTTAAATCCTTAATGACCATTATAATTTGTTCTAGAAATTGGGATGATGACATTTTATGTTTAATATGTTTAATCCTAGCCTCAAGAGTTTGTAATAAGATTATTTTCGATGCACACTTTCTTCTTGATGAAGAAATAAATCTTTTGTGTATACAATGGGTAAAAAATTCAATAGATAAGGAAATAGAATTCTACGATCTAGCAGGTCTAGAATTTCCTATCAATCATGTCAAGCACCCAACTGCAGAAAAATGCTAGATACATAATCAAGAAGTTGATAGCCTGGCCCATGCAGATGCCCTTTGTCGAAAATAAATATATCAAAAGATTGCGGAATCAAAGAAAATGGAGATAGGACAATCATCAAAATCAAAAAAGGATCCTCCATGGTACGAAGATGCTCATCCAGACCCAGTACTCACTGCGGATGTTGACATTGAGGATATGTTAGAATCTATGGAAAGACAAAGAGCTGAAGAATGTTATGTATATTTTATTAATTATTAGTTAGATATAGTTATATTAGGTTTTATTAAGTGAAAGGGCATGATCAAAGATCATGCCTCTTCACCAAGGGACACCATGAGGCTATATTTAAAGCCTCAGTGATTCCCCATTGTAATCATATCTCATATCTCATCTTTTATAAATAACAATATATACTTATTCAAGTTTACCAGAGTTTTTACACTCCATTGGTATCAGAGCAGTCGCTCTTCGGGATCTGTGTGATCACCCAAAATTAAGGAATTACAAGAATTCCAGATTGCAGATTTTTTTTTTTACCAAGTGCTTGTGGACAGCAACCTTGGTTTAAAAAAAATAAAAATAAAAATTCTGCAGATTTTTCCCTCCCAACGCCCACACGCTCATTCCCTCACTGCACTCACACCCCAGCGCTTCCCTCATTACACCCCACAACATTTGTTTTAAAATATATATATATATATATATATATATATCTACAGTCTTTCTCCACCCTCCTACACTATCCCCTACCCCGCTGCCTTCATTCCCTACATTTCCTACGCTATCTCCGTTCTTCCATTGATACCACTCTCCAACGCTTTTCCCTTACGATTCCCAACCCCTCACACAACATCTCTCATTTCCCTGCGGACCACCCCCCCTCTCTTCCACTCTTGGCCCTCATCCCATCCAACCCCCTCACGCTCTCGCATAGCTCACCGCCACTTAACAGCCACGGGAAATCACTTCACTCAATCTGTTTCCACCAACAACACCAACGCCGCTTTCGACTTTTGAACTATTGGTTTCTTGTCATATAATCACTGTTTCCGTCGGATTTGAACAGTAATCGTTGCGTCAACCCTCCGTGTCCCTGTTGCACTCGTCATCCCCCACTGTCTACGTGCTCAGTGATCTATTCTCTGTCGTGCCCTACCACAGCCGCAGACAAAACAGATGCCAACAAATAAAATACGCTTTTGTAAGTTGTGAAACAGTGTGCCTGTTGGTAAGTCGGTAAGAACAAAAAAAAATCGATTTTGTTTAAAAAAAAATCTATACATATAATAAATTATATATAATAGATTCAATTTTATAAACATTAAATTAAAATCGATTTTTATACACCATTTTTATATAAATTTTAATTTAAAATTCCTTTTTATATAAAAAATAATTAATATATATATATATATATATTTAAATTTTTATATAAATTTTAAATTAAAATTAATTTTTATATAAAAAATTTAAAAAAATTTATTATTTTAATTAATTAATTAAATATTGATTAATTAATTTTAAAAAAAAAAGGAAACTGGCAGAAAAATATTCCCCACCTCATACACGTTCAATGTCTTCATCGATGTCGATGGTTGAATTCCAGAAGAAATTGGGAGATCTTGAGAAACAAATCAATAATAATTCCGAAGAATTCGGAAAAAGATTAGTTGACCTTGAAGGTACAGTTGCAAGGCACTCCAACGACATCAAAAATATTCATGATACGACAAATCGAATAGAAAGTCAAATGTGGCTAAATCATCACGAGGCCACTGAAAAGCATAGCGAAGCAATGAAGAAGATGACAGAGCATAGCGAAGAAATGAACAATATGACAGAACTCTTCAATAAGCTAAATGATAAGATAGATAAGTTAAGTCAGACACAATCCCCAATATTTCCTAACAGGGAAAAAAATCAACAAAACAATTCCGCAGATTCAGGGAACTCAGAAGAGCATCAGGAAAAAACTGATTTCCCACATCATCAAGAAGATAGTGATGCATATTTTCAAAATAGGCAGCTCTGGAATGCATTTGCTAATCAATATCCCCTTCTTGTTCCACCATTAGCATATCAGCGAAAAGCCAAAATCGAGCTACCCAAATTTGATGGTAATGAAAAAAATAGCGTTGCATGGCTTAATAAAGCAGAATAATATTTTGAGATTTATGACATTACTAGTGATGACGAAAAAATTAAGCACGCTTCCATGAAAATGGAAGGAGAAGCATATAATTGGTATATGTGGTGGAAAAAGACGACGCTCTCTATCAGTTGGAGGAAATTTAAGGATGCATTCTTCAAAAGGTTTCAAGGCATAAAAGAAGAAAAGTTTTTTTCAACGTTTATCAAATTACGCCAAAAAGGAGATGTGGATGAGTACACTCGAGAATGGGAGACCTTGGCAACACGAGTACCCGGATTTTTGAAATCTCGTTTAATCTAGTCTTACATCTCAGGACTTAAAATCCATATACAAGAAGAGCTCGAACTACATGAAATTACATCTGTAGAAGTAGCAAGGAAAAAAGCAAAAGCTGCTGAAAAGAAATTTGAAAGGTTATCAAAACCAGAAAAAGTATATTCGAGACACAGATTTCCTCAATCTGAAAATATAGATGACACAAAATATTTCCCACCCCATGTCTTTGAAGAAGAAAAATATAATGTGGAAAAACGAAGAATGAGAGAGGGCAAGTGCAAACGTTGCAGTGAAAACTGGGACCCTAAGCACAGATGTGAAAATGGAAAAACGAAAAATCTATATAGTTGTGAAGCAACTAATGACGCTAAAAATAATGATTCATATATAGAAGGATTAGAAGACAACTTAGAGTTCTCTCCAGAAGTGGATGGGGAAACTATTCCGCAAGTGTCATTATCAGCTATGACAGGCATATCACAACCTCAAACCCTAAGGTTAAGAGGACATATCAAGAACAACAATGTAATGGTTCTCGTCGACACTGGCAGTACCCACAATTTTCTAGATTCAACCATGGCAAAAAGACTTAACATATTTACCTTCCCCATGCCTAATATGAAGGTAATGGTGGCCGATGGTAAGAAGATTGAGAAAGTAGGGAAATGCCATAAAGTCAAACTACAGATAAAAAAATTTCATTTAGAATCTCCATTCTACACCGTTCCATTACGAGGAGTAGATGTGGTCTTAGGAATTCAATGGCTACAAACTCTAGGTACTTATTCTGCCAACCATCAGAAGCAGTTTATAAGTTTTAAGTCGAAAGGGCAGAAACACAGGTTCTATGGATTCCAAGTCCCAAAAGATCAAGTCATATCTTCCTCTCTGATGACGAAGATGATTCAAACAGGAGCGTCAGCATCTATAGTACAATGTCATCAGTTAGAAATTTTAACTTCAAAAGGGAGCCACGAAGAGTCACCAGAAGAACAAGGATTAGTTCGGACACACGAAAAAGTATTCCAGGATCTACCCATAAAAGTGCCTCCTGATAGGAAAATCAAACATCCAATAGAAGTCAATACAGGATCCGACCCTGTCGATATAAGATCTTTTCACTATCCAGATCAACAAAAGATTGAACTCGAGAATATGCTCCACGATCTTTTTAAAATGTGGGAAGCAAGAGCCCACCTCTCAAGAAACCCAGACATTCGTCAACATTGTCCATCATTACGTATGCTTTGAGGAAAAAGCATCTTTAAGAGAGGGGCAATGTTATGTATATTTTATTAATTATTAGTTAGATATAGTTATATTAGGTTTTATTAAGTGAAAGGGCATGATCAAAGATCATGCCTCTTCACCAAGGGACACCATGAGGCTATATTTAAAGCCTCGGTGATTCCCCATTGTAATCATATCTCATCTTTTATAAATAATAATATATACTTATTCAAGTTTACCAGAGTTTTTACACTCCAAAGAAGTTGACAATACATGTAATAGTTGTGCTATGGACCCATGTGTCTGTGATAGTGATTAGATTTTGTATATAAAAATAATCTTTTGTAAAAAGAAAGATCGAGTAGACACTGTGCGGGTACGATTCTCGGCAAGACCCTCAATCATTCTTAGATATTTTATATTCTTATTTTTTGTTTTAAATCCGGACCCCAGATCCGAAGAGACTTCTATGTTCCATAAATAAGTGTAATGTTAAATATGAAGGCATCGTTCAAGAAGCTTTCATAATTTTGCATAAGTATGTATGCTGATATTTGAATTAACATAGAAGCCTACTAAGGCCGTCTGTCTGAGGATAGTTCTGTATTCTCTTGTTCAAACCGTTGAAGTAAGACCTGTAATCCTCTTTCGTTGAGTGAAGTGGAAGACCCCTTTGGTGAAGGAAGGCGTTTTGAGTTTGAACTACTTTCAGAGTTTTATATATATATATATATATATATATATATATATATATATATATATATATATATATATAAATTTAATTATTGTAACAAACTATTTATATAACTTTAAATTTATACTCATACTAATTCAGTGGCAAACAAATATCTATGGTAGAATCTCTATGTCGAAAAAATCACTAGATTGAAAAAATCAAATTGATATGAAGTATCTTGTGTATATATTCTTCTGATAACCATTGGCTTTCCAAGGATAACCTGATGTTTTACCTTGGTTAGGACTAACCAATTATGATTCCCTCTCATAAAGTACCCCAATATTTTCTCATCAAAGTATTTTTGTAGTTTGCAATAGTTTTACACGGTTGGTGAAAACAATCAAAGCACTCTTGGAAGTCACTTCAAAAGTCACTTTCAAAGTATTTTGGGTCCATGGAATTTTTTTTTATTCCATACCATCCCCACCATTCTTGTAACTAATCTGGTTGCAATAATAATTTTGTAATGTATACAGGCCTAGATTTTAAAAATGCATAGTGTGTTTATGATCTTTCTTCTCTGTATAGGAGATCCCACCAAAGATATTTATAATCTTGTAATTTATAAAAAGTGTCTGGGAATATAAGCGTTGGATCTTTCTATGGCCACATGATTCTTGCAGGAGGTTCGGGATATCTAGTTCTATTTATAACATGATATTTATGAAATGTTTTGGTCTGGTTGCATCCTTCATTCCATATCAGATTAATATCTTAGAAACTTTCTCTTAATGCTTCATTTGTAACATTGGAGTACATCATTGAATTACTATATACCATGTCATATATCCATGTGCTGGACTTGGGGTAAACCTTTATTTCTGGCATGAGGTGTTGTAGGTCAGTATGAGGCTGTAAATTTGCATCCATTACTTTGGTATTCCTCAATTTCTAGGTGAGTTTCCATTTTTCAATGTAGACTTTCCATGGGGTGTTGTCAAGGATGCTCCTAAGTTTTTCTTGTTGTGTATTAAGATCCCATTCAGTGACAATCACCATTATATTATTTTCTATTTTTAGGTATTATCTACTCAAGAAATATGGTAGATAGGTTTTCTCTCCTTTTATGTGCTGGACATCAAAATCAAAATTGAAAAACAAGGCTTTCCACCTAGAAAACTTGGATTCTCCTGGTTTTTTTACATATTTTGTTAAAACTTTCTTCAAAGCAAAGGCGTCAGTCCTAAGAATAAATATGTTATGTACAAGTTTCGTGTCAAATTTATCTATACAATTCCAGGTAGCTTTAACCTCTTTCTCAATTGTAGAATAATTTTGTTCTGTTGGGTTCTAAGTGCCTGAAGCAAACTATACAACTTGTTAGTCTCCTCTGTTTTCTTGCTTGAGAATACCTCCCCACCCAAGATTGCTAGCATCACTTTCTACAATTTTGGCAAGTCTTCATCTGCAAGATATATAATAGGCAAGGTTTTACCTTGGCTTTTATCTTTCTGATTGCATTAGTATGCTCGTGGTCCAAGGAATTGGATCTTTCTTCAGTCTTTGATTCAAAAATTTTCTATCATGGGCACATCCTATGTTGAAGTTGCTGACATAGTTCAAACAACCTAGGAATCTTTGTAGTTATGTTTTGTTTATGATCACATCAAGAAATTTATCGACAAATTCAAGTGCATGCTTTTGTAATGTGATCTAGCCATCTTTAATAGTATGTCCCAGGAATTTAACCCTTGGCTGAAACAATTCCATTTTCTTCTTGCTTAGTACGATCCCATTTATTTTGAATTTGTGTGAAGATATGTACATCTTTGAAATGCTCTTCTACAGATTTAGAAAAAACCTATACATCATCAATATATACAATATGCCAATCAAAGTATGGCTTGAAAATCTAGTCCATAACCTTTTGGAATTTAGAAGGTGCATGTTTCAAACCAAAAGGCATGACATTCCACTCATAATGACCAGCAAGAATGCTGAATGAAGTTTTAAATCTATCTTCCTCCTTTATTGCAACCTGCCAAAATCCAGATTTCATGTCAAACTTGGAAAAAACCTTAGCTCCTGTGATTCTGTTTATTAGGCTACCCTTATGGGGAAAAGGGTATGTATCATTTGCTAGTACATAATTCAGAGGTTTGTAGTTTATGACCAATTTGGGAACTCTCTAATCTGTTTTGAGTGCTTGCTTACATAGAACCCATAGCAGTTCCCGGGAATGATGGATTCTATGATTATTCCCCTATTTAGAAGGTATGGAAATTTTCTTTTGACACAGAGTCATGTATTCATTGTTCATAGGTATGGCCTTGCGTTTACATGGCTTTCCCTCATATTATTTTTTGAAAGGTAATTCAACTCTGTGTTGTTTTCTATGCCAAAAAATATTTGGGTTTTCTCTAGTTGTTATTTGAGGTATGAAATCTTTTGTTGTATTTTTGAAGATTGTAGCTTTTCCTTTATTTTGAGAGAAGACTTGAAGTTTTTCAATTCTCCCAAATTTATTTTTGTCGGAATAACTTCTTTCATACTTTGGACCATGATGGACACTCTTGGTACTTAAATAAATATAAAAGTTATATTTTCAAAAAACCTTTGTTATATAGGACATATATAAAATAACCATCTTTACCATTTGGTAGCTCGGCTGATCCATGTGGTTCAACAACAGTAAGGAAAATGTTACCCATAATAGAGTCAATAGGAATATTTCCTACTGCAAACCTCATTTTCATACAATACATTGAAAAACAGAGTGTTGCACTGGAGACTTCATCTTTAAAGTCCTATCTACCTACCATAATGACTTGTTGATGTGCAGGTGTCTAATATTTGGCTGGGAGAATTTTTTTGTTTAAAACATTAATGTATGTACCAGAATCTATTAATGTTTCTATTAATTTTTTCATAGCGAAGATCTCTCCTTTTATGCTAATATTCAACAACACATGATGTTGTTGGAACTAAATGGTCATGATCTTCATATTTCCAAATCCCATGCTACTATTATGTATATCCTCAAAAATATCCACATTATGATTTACTATTGCTTCTTGTGATTTTTCTTTTTCCATTCTAGATATTTTTGCTTGAAGTTCAATTATTTCCTTCTTTAAATGATGAATTTCTTGACTGATTTCTCCCAGGGTCAAATATCTTTCCTTTTCATGCTGCTGGTTTCTTTGAAAATATTTTTTGTTATTTTCAGAAGAAGCGTCAACAAATAGGGTTTTAGAAACATTACCCTTTGAAGTACTACTAGGCTCTTTGTGCATATTCTATAAGAAGGTTTCTAAGAGTTTTTCTTTCATTTCTCCTTCTGCAAGCATCTTGGTGCTTGCTAGAAATTTGGATTCATCATCATCCATAGTGTGTGCCATGCATACTTTCTCCTTGGTTGTTTCCTTCTCTATTTCTTCTTTCGAGCTAAATTCTAAGTCAGTTTAAGAGGGACTACAATGGAGCTCATCAATATCCGTGAAGTTGCATTGTTGGATATTTACCTGTTCTTCATTCTTTTCAGACTTAGATAAACTAGAATCAGAGGACTCTGATGAACTACAACAATTTTTCTTCACAAGATGTATTTCTTCTTTGAAATGGATTCTAGGCCTTTCTTATTTTTGTTGTGTTCTCTTAGAGACATATTATCGTGACTTCCTGCCTCTATTTATCCTTGATTTTCTTCCTTGGGGACCTTTGTCTGTTGTATGCCCAACATGCCCACATAACCTGCAAGTGATCATGTATCTTATTTATGACTTTAGATGGATATAATTGGGCTCATAGTAATGTGTTTTGGGCACTATCCTGTATGATCTTAGTTTGTGATTGCTTGCCCTATAAGGACGAATTTTAGTATATTTTTTATCATTATTCTTTTGTGCTTTTTTGTGTTTTCTTCTTTGTAAAACTGGGTCATCAATAGAAAATCCATATTTACTTCAAATTGAATTTCTGTCAGGAAATGTAGACAGCTTCCATAAGGATTTGTTTACCTTCATACTAGGACAAAGACCTACCAGATCTTGTGATATTACAATATATCTCTCCCCATGTGCAAGTTTGAAAGGATGTTTGGAATATTTCCTTTCTTTGAATATACTCAACAAACATAGAAGGCAATGCTAGTAAACATACTTGTTTCCATAAGAAATTTTGGCTTTATTTTACTTCATAGATTCTTTGCATCCAGTCTCTATGGAAACATTCATATTGATACACCTTCTTACATTTAAGGTTCGTCAAGACTATCTCATTTTTATTTTAAATTTCTATTGTTTCTCCAAACCAATGTTCTGGGATGAAGGAGGTTAATGCTCCAATCATATTTTTTTGAGGATTACCATATTCATGATGGATAACATCTCTACCTTCATCTTTAACAACTTCTACTTCTATTTTTGCAATTAGTTCAGGGGAATATTCTACTTCCCACCACATTTTTAGGGTGCCTCTAAATAATTGGATGAGAGTTTTGTAGGACTCAACTTCATATTTTCCTCTCATGCACATAAAATTATATTCTATATACATCTGGTCAATAATTTGTCTAATTTGACTAGTACTAAATCCATCAATATTCCACTCTTTATAGGAACCTGACTGAAAGGTATAGGTTTTAGGAATTTTCCCTTTGCCACTAAGGTCAGGAGTTAAATACCTAGTGAATTGACTTGACAGTAGTTCATATATGGGCAGAAGATGTTGTCCTGAAGATTCTGTCTTTTCTTCTTTGGTCAAGGTTTTTGGAATGAGAGTTTCTTTAGGAAACATAAATGAAAAATTTTCTATAGGTTTTGTGGCATGCTGTATAGGCACATGGTGACTAAATAACATTGAAGTTTGGATATTATTGTCTTTAGGAGATATGGCAGGTTCTTCAATTTTTCAGAAAGTTCTCCTATAAGGGTATGAGTGGATACAAACTCTGAATCTACTTTTCTCTCTATGTTTTCAATCTATGCTGATGATTCTCTTACAAAACCTTTAAATACTAATACTGATAAGTTGACATCATTCAAGGTTTTATTTAAACTATGTACAACCACCGATAATTAGTCAAAACATTCTTTTTGTTCATGGATTTTTAACGATATTCATTTCTAGCACTTTGATTGTTGTATTGGTCCAGCTTATTTGTTCACTAGCTTTCTGGATCCTTCTGTCTATTACTAGGGATGAATCATGCTTTAAGACTAAAGGATCAACTTTAGTTCTATTTCTATTTTATCCTAGCAAAATTCCCTTGTATGGAGGGAATGTGCTACTAGTCTTGAGCTTGCTTCCATCACAAGCTGTCCATAAATGTTTTTGTGTAGTTAAATTTTCAACATCTGTTGTATGTACTTATGATTGTTCTCCTAATTTTTTCAAGACATAGAAGGAGATCCATGAGCTTGTTTCTTCCATGTACTCTTTCCATTTGAGAGAACGAGAATATTTTTTATTATTAGAGGTACTTAGATAAAGTTCTCTGGAATGAGAATGTGTATAGAGATCCCAGTTTAGCATATTCATCATTTATTTAGTATTGATTTTTTGTTTGGGATACCCATCCATAAGGGATAAGAATTTATACATCTCTAAGTTTGATGGCTTCTTACAGTCCGATGAAACAAAATTCTTGAATCTTGAGGATGGTATTACACTGTTTAATTTTTCAAGATATCCTAAGCCATACCTTGGCATACCTGGAGGGTGCATTTTACTGAAAATTTCAGTGAGATAAGGATCTTAATTTTCCAAAGTTGGTAATTCATGAATCATCAAGATGGTATCATGAGGCAATGGAATGTTAGAACATTTTGGATTTGGACATGAATCGACAACAGTAGTGGGAGGGGCTTCTCCAGTTCTGGGATTATTATTCTGATGGTGAACAAGGTCTGCGAGAGATTGCAGGAAAACTACTAACCAGCAAGCATGACATTTTACTTCAAGAGTAGAAAAATGATATAACTGAGCAAGTTAAAATAAATCAACATTTGAACAATTTATAGATGAAGTATATACATATGTGGAGGTAGATGACTGGCATGAAATAATATTAGGGCTGACATGTTATTTTGAATCTTGGAAAGCTTCTTGTATTCTTTTGCAGTCTAGAGTAGATCTTCCAGGGAAGGACAGAGTAGCCTTATAGGGTCCTCCTTGTATTTGAGCAGTCATGATGTTCTAGATTTTTGGAGACTTTGGTAGATCTACTACACAATTTTCAAGAAAGCTAAGGTCTTCCCATCTAATAGTTTGATGCTCGATTTTTTTATTATGAGCATCTGTAATGACTAGGGTGCTGAATTTGATTCTTGGCTAGATGTGTGGAGAATGGATGGATATAATGTGTTGGTGTGTCTAAAGAAACCTCTAGTGTGGACTACTATATTTGTTCTCTTTCTCTTCATATCATAACCACTAGTTTTGATCTGAAGCTGGAGGATGTCCTTGATATGTTCATAATACACATAAACTAAGAAATTTGGGTAGAAATAAAACCAAACATAACCATTTGATAATGGTGCAACTATGCCACCAATTAATGAATCCTTGTACTTGTTATGGGTAAGATCTCTAATAGTAGGCAAAACATATTTATTAATTCCTCTGTATGTTAAGGAATTTATACCCACCTGAATGCAGCCAAGATTTAGATAAGAAGTACCATGTCTTTGGGCTTCTTCTTGAATTTTATTATGATCCAAAAAAGAAATGGTTTGAATAGATTCAACATTTTCTTGGGTCTGAGAAACACACTCTTTCACTGTGACTCTGGTTATGGCTTTTAAATGGAAAACAAATAAATCACCACAGATTTCTGATGGATTAATGGAAGAGAGAGCCCATCTAGATGAAGGTTGGCTTTCTACTAATTCTATATCTCTAGAGTTAACTACTGAAGATGATGCATAATGATAAAAAAATTTTCATATCAAAGTTATTTTATTGTGTTTCTTATTTTTGAAGTTCTCTGAACGAAATAGATCTTCTTCCTGGTTCCATATTATATTTTAGAGAATTTAAAGATTAATACCTGTATGAACCAGACATTACTGGCTCTGATACCAATTTTTTGGAGCAACGGCTTCCTTTGGTGGAGAAATTTTTTCAAGCTTCATTTCTCTGCCAAAGGAAGCCCCTGCTCCAAAAAATTGGTATCAGAGCCAATAACATCTGGTTCATATGGGTATTAATATTTATCTTCTCTAAAATATAATATGGAACCAGGAAGAATATCTGTTTCTTTCAGAGAACTTAAAAAGAAGAAACACAAGAAGATAACTTTAATTTGGAAAATCCATTTCATTCTGCATGTCTTCAGTAGTTAAATTTGAAGAAATAGAATTAGTAGAAAGTTAGCCTTCAGCTAGATGGGCTCTCCCTTCCATTAATCCATCAAAATTCTATGGTGATTTATCTATTTTCCATTTGAAATCTATAACTAGAGTTACAGTGAAAGAGTATGCTTCTCATATCTAAGAAAATGATGAATCTATTCAAACCATCTCTCTTTTGGATCCTAAGAAACTTCAAGAAGAGGCCCAAATACATGGCACTTCTTATCTACATCTTGGCTACATTCGGGTGGGTATAAATTCTTTAACACACCGAGAACTTAATACACATGTGTTGGCTACGATTAGAGATCTTACACATAACAAGTACACTGATTCATTAATCGGTGGCATAGTTTCACCATTATCAAATGGTCATATTTGGTTTGATTTCCACCCAAATTTCTGATTTTATGTGTATGATGAACATATCAAGGACATCCTCCAGTTGCAGATCAAAACCAATGGTTTTGATATGAAGAGAAAGGGAAAAAATATTGCAATCCACACTAGAGGTTTCTTTAGACACACCAACACATTATATCCATCCATTCTCCACACACCCAACCAAGAATCAAAATCCAGTACCTTGGTCATTACAGATGCTCATAATAAAAAAATTGAGCATTAGACTATTAGATGGGAAGACCTCATTTTTCCTGAAAATTGGGTAGTAGATCTATCATGGTCTCCAAAAATCCAGAAAGTCACGACTGATCAAATACAAGAAGGACCCTTTAATGCTACTCTGTACTTCCCCAGTAGATCTACTCTAGATTGCAAAAGAATACAAGAAGCTTTCCAAGCTTAAAACTACCATGTCAACCCCAATATTATTTCATGCCAGTCATCTTCTTCCACATTGGTATATACTCCATTTGTAGTTTTTTCACATGCTAATTTATTTGAACTCTCTTAGTTATTGCATTTTTCTATTCTTGAAGTAAAATGTCATGATTTCTAGTTAGTAGTTTGCCTACAATGTCTCACATACCTTTTTCTCCATCAGAATCATAATCCAAGGACTGGAGAAGCCCCTCCCACTACTGCTATAAATTCATGTCCAAATCCAAAATTTTCTCACATTCCATTCCCTCATGATACCGTCCTAATGATTAATGAATTACCAAATTTGGAAAATGAAGATTCTTGTCTCACTGAAATGTTTAGTAAAATGCGCCCTCCGGGTATGCCAAGGTGTGGCCTAGGATATCTTGAAAAATTATATAGTCTAATACCATCCTCAAGATTCAGGAATTTGGTTCCATCAGAATGTAAGAAGCCATCAAACCCAAAGATGTATAAATTATTCTCCCTTATGGATGGGTGTCCCAAACACAAAATCAATACTGAATTGATGAAGAATATGCTAAACTAGGATCTCTATACACATCCCAAGTCCAAATAATTTGATCTCAGTAACTCTGATAGTAAAAAAATATGCTCTTTCTCTCAAATGGAAAGAATACATGGAAGAAACAAACTCATAGATCTCCTTCTATGTCTGGAAAAAATTAGGAGAATAGTCAGAAGTACATATGGCAGATGCTGAAACTTCATCTGCACAAAACATTTATGAACAACTTGTGATGGAAGCAAGCTACAGGCCAATACCATATTCCCTCCATACAAGGGAATTTTGTTAGGAGAAAATAGCAATACAACTAAATCTATTCCTTTAGTCTTAAAGGATGATTCAGACCTAGGAATATACAGAAGGATCCAGAAATCCAATGAACAATAAACTGGACCAATACAATAATCAAAGAGCAAGAAATGAATATGGTTAAAATTCATTAACTAAAATAATGTTTTGACTCATTATCAGTGGTCGTACATAGTGTAAATAAAACAATGAATGATGTCAACTTCTCAATATCGGTATTGAAAGGTTTTGTTAGAGAATCATCAACACAGATTGAAAATAGAGAGGGAAAAGTAGATTTAGAGTTTGTATACACTCATATCCTTATAGGAGAACTTTATGAAAATTTCAAAGAACTCGCCATATCTCCTAAAGACATGAATATCCCAACTTCTATGTATTCTATCACCATGTGCCTATATGGCATGCCACAAAACCTATAGAAAAAAATTCATTTATGTTTCCTAAAGAAACTTCCATTCCAAAAACCTTGACCAAATAAGAAAAGCCGAAATCTTTGAGACAACATCTTCTTCCCATATATGAACCATTGTCGATTCAATTCACTAGGTATCCAACTCATGACCTTAGTGGCAAAGGGAAAATGCCTGAAACCCATACCTTTTATTTGGGTTCCTATAAAGAGTGGAATATTGATGGATTGAGTACTGGTCAAATTATACAAATGATTGACCAGATGTCTACAGAATATAAGCTTATGTGCATGAGTGGAAAATGTGAAGTTGAATCCTGCAAAACTCTCATCTAATGATTTATAGGCACCCTACAAAGGTGGTGGGAACTAGAATCTTCCCCTGCACTAATTGAAAAAAAGGAAGAATAAGTTGTTAAATATGAAGGTGGAGATGTTATCCATCATGAATATAGTAATCCTCAAAATATTATGATTGTAGTATTAACCTCCTTCATCCTAGAACACTAGTGTGGACCAACAATAGAAATTGCAAATAAACATGAGATGGTCCTGATGAAACTTAAATGTAAGAACATGTCTCAATATGAAGATTCCCATAGAGTCTGGACGCAAAGAATCTATGAAGTAAAAGAAAGACAAAATGTCTTATGGAAACAAGTATATTAGAGAATTTCCTTTTAAGTTTTTTGAGTATATTCAAAGACAGGAAGTATTCTAAACTTCCTTTGAAACTTACACATGGGGAGAGATATATTGTAAACTCACAAAAAATCTGGTAGGTCTTTGTACTAATATGAAGGTAAACAAATCCTTACAGAAGCTGTCTAAATTTTCTGAAAATCAATTTGCAGTAAATATAGATTATATATTGATGACCCAATTGTACAAAGAAGAAAACAACGAAAACCACAAAAGAATAATGATAAAAAATCTCCTAAAAATCATCCTTATAGGGCAAGAAAGCACAAAAGAAGATCATATAGGATAATTCCCAAGACACATTACTATGAGCCAAAAGGTATGCATCTAATGTCACAAAGAAGAGACATGATCACTTGCTGGTTATGTGGGTGGACTGGGTATACAACAAAAAAATGTCCCCAAGGAAGAGAATCAAGGAAAAATAGAGGCAGGAAGTCACAAAAATATGTCTCTAAGAGAACGTGGCAAAAAGAAGGATGACCTAGAATCCATTTCAAAGAAGAAACACATTTGATGAACGAAAAATGTTGTAGTTCATCAGAGTCCTCTGATTCTAGTTTATCTCAGTCTGAAAATAATGAAGAACAAGTAAATATCTAATAATGAAACTGCATAGATATTGGTGAGTTCCATTGCAGTCCCTCTGAAACCGACTCAGACTTTAGCTCAGAAGAAGAAATAGAGAAGGAAACAACCAAGGAGAAAGTATGTATGGTACACACTATGGATGATGATGAATCCAAAGTTCTAGCAAGCATCAAGATGCTTACATAAGAAATGAAAGAAAAACACTTAGAAACCTTCTTACATAATATTTTCAAAGATCATGGTTGTACTTCAAAGGGTAATGTTTCTAAAGCCTTGTTTGTTGACACTTATGAAAAAAACACAAACTCTTTTCAAAGAAAATAGTAGCATGCAAAGCCAAGATATTTGACCCTAGGAGAAATCAGTCAAGAAATTCATCATTTAAAGAAGGAAATAATTGAGTTTAGCACACATATGAGGAAATAATTTAGGTTTTGCAATTATCAAGGTCTTATCCTTTCATTCCGATGAGGTCAGCACACATATGAGAAGGAGTGATTATGATCATCATGTTGTCAAAGCCATTTTTTCAAAGCCTCAATGAACAAAAAAAACCCAGCTCCATGACTTCAGCAATGTACAAAGCAAAAGGTGTCAAAGAGTATCAGTGAGAAAAGGAAGAAGACTTCAAAAAATTAGGATGTGGGTTTTTCAAAGCTAAATCAAATTCCACATGCCAACACATCAAATGTCAAAAGGAGTTTTCTTGTTCCAAGCAAGCCCAAGTCATCATTGTTCATAAGCACTAAACCCTAATTTAATCTCCCACTAAGCTAGGGTTTGCTATAAAAAAGAGGCATATGAGCAGAGGAGCGTAGGTCATTTCAGCAAGTATGAAGCCATACCAACTCTTAAACATCATCCCTCCATCATTTTTCCAACAAGTCATTCCAAGGGACAAAACATTTGCCACACATAGGGCCAATTTTCCTTCAAACTATGTTTCTGAACAAACAGACATGAAATTAACAAAAGTGAGAGATTTTTTTGTCCCTCATAGGTCAAGTAAGAAATAATTCCTTCAGTTTTTACACAGGTATCATGGTTTGGGAGAAATGTCAATTTTACAGGTGATACAAGATGTTTGGTGCATTTCTAGAGGGACCTTGGTAAAATCACGTTTTCTCATATCTAGAGTGTCCAAATGACTCTCTAGATGATTCAAATGACAACTATACTGGAATATCTTTCCAATGAGCTATCATGAGCTCAATTTGGAGTTGAGGGAGGCCTCCAAAAATTGCCTTCACCAGCATTCTTCATTTTTGCACCCTCATTCAGCACTTTTGACCAGTCTTGGGAGAATTAACTTTTCATAGGTCAAATCAACTCCAATCAGCAAGAACAAGGTATATTTGGAAAGTATACTTCAACATATTTCCAACGAGATATCCTAGACCCAATTTTGACACTGGAAAGGCCTCCAAATGCAGTCTTCAAAAAGGCGTTGCGCATTTGAGGAGTGGCACTAGACGTTTGAGGAGTGGCATTGCGCCTTTAGCCGGTGGCGTTGCACGCTTGGCCAGAGAAGACTGTGAGCTAATCTAGTTGCCCAAAAAAGTTTAAAACTTATTAAAATTTCCTCCAAGGTCCTCCACAACACTCTTGAGGGGTAAGTACATGACATGACCTTGCTTTGAAGCCATTTGATCACTAAATTTAAATTGAATGGAAATGGAACCCTAATAAAACCCTAGCTATAAATCAGAGATCACTGTATATGTAATTATTTCATTCTCCTAAATAGAGTATTAGTTATAGACATGGTATTTTCATTGATTCGGGTTTTTCATTGAACTATTTTTCTCCTAACTCATTTCCTACATATATACCTCCATCTCAGCCCACAATGCCTACCATTTCATCACCTCAGTCCACTTCATGTACTCCATCACTATCACCACCATCATCACCATTTTATGAGCAGCATGAGTCACCTAGCAGAGTTAAGGTCAACAATCCTAAAGAGGCTGAAATGATCACAATGGAAAATAAATATTAGAGAGGGCATAGGCAGGCGTTTGCTCCACAGATTATGGGAGGGGCCCTTCCTTCTTCACCAAAAAACCAGGTACATAAAGGCAAACAAAATATGGCGGAAGAAGATGTACATGAGGCAGCCATTCATGATGAGGATGACCTCTATGAGACAGACTGATTTTGACCTTGTTGAGTTAGATGATGAGCATGATGACGAGGCCTTCAAAATGATTGTCAAGCATAAGGATGCCCAAATTAGTGAGCTTCAGACCAACTTAGAGAGATATAAGTTTATCATTTCATAATATGAGTAGGAAAATGAACAACTCAAGACCGAGCAGGCCATCATGGAGATTTGAATTCTCAAGGAAAAAAGAGAATAAAACAAGGCAAAGGCATTGTTTGATGAGGCCTATGAAAGATATGGTGAAACCAAAGAGGTAGAAGAAAAAGTGCCAAGAAAAAGACCTAGGACTAGAGGGCTGAAAAGAGCTTTAGAACTAGAGAGGAAAAAGGAGGTTGAGCTTGCTAATGAGCTTACATTGAATGAAAATTTTTCCATCATTGTCAATGACAACTAGGAAAAATGGCTTGACAGGGCTAACCAACATCTTGAGAAGCTCTTGGAGAAGGAAAACAAGGACAACGACATATTTAGAAGGAGGGCCAAGAACTACTTCAAGAAAACCAAATTGCAAGCTCAAAGCTACAAAAGGCCAAATCAAGACTTGAAACCATAACCAAGAAAAATGAAGGGGACAAGCTTAATATTATTGTTGAGGGGTCCCACTATGCCTCTAACCTCTAAATCAGAAAACTAAATTCCAATTTTGGCACCTTTTTGCACATTAGTTATTTTTGACAGTTTGACTTGCAGAAATTGGGCCAAACACGTAGCGCCACTAGCGTTGCGCTCTTTTTTGTGGCTCTCAAATTCAAAATGGTCTAAATATTCATGTACCTCATGGAAATTACATCAACCTTAGAAATTTTCTTAAGATTTGGAGCAAAACTGGTTCCTCAAAAAGGCCAAAAACCACCAAAAAAATCACCTTTCTACCCTCTTTTTAGCACTGGCACTATGTGTTTAGCATTCTTGGGAGAAGTGATTTTTGACAAGGAAAATGGGAATAATTTTTCAAATTGAATGCATATTTGGAAACTAGACAGGACGAGCTTTCTAATGAGCTATCATGGAGCTCATTTGGACACCAGGAAGGCCTCCAAAAGTTAGCTGCAAAACAGGAAATGTTTCGAGTCTTGGCGCTGCGCCCCTGTACCTTGGAGCTATGCCCTTGCTAGGAGTTATTTCAAAAGATATTTTGAAGCCTGAAAGTCAATTTTTTTCCAAAATTAGCTCAAATAGTTATATTATAAGTTATTTTTTCCATAAATGAGTTTAGATATTTTTTCCTTGGGCCTTGCATGGTCTCAAAGGTCAAAATACATTTACTATGTAATAAATGACTTCTAAAACCCTAGCTAGGGTTTCACCTCATCATTTTGTAGTTAAATACTGCATGTATGCTTCAATTGGTTGTGGGTTGATTGTTGAGATAAAAACTTCATAGACTTTGAGTTGTGGAGATGTTTTGGCTTTAGAGCTTTGTAATTGTCTTGGACTGAATATCAATGAAGCAAGCACATTCACAGGATTCATGGAATTTATTAAATGATGATGTTGTCCTAAATTTGTAATTATTTCCTTATGTTTTCCATATTGTTCATTTTTTCCCTTATGATAGAGTAGAAAATTTAGATTAAGATATGTTGTTGAGAGGCACCTTAATTTTGTCTACTTTCTATTGTTTAGATGTTTTCCTTTGCTAGGTTTGATTAGAGAATTCTGAGTTGCTCTCTGGTTCCACTTAGCTTATTGTCTTAAAAATGATTTAATGGAGTCAAGACAAAGAATTTTATGGTATGCCCTATCCATTTGTGTAGCTTGAAACATTGTTTTTAAGGCCTTTTCTTTGAAGTTTACTGATTAGGGTTTGGGTAAAGAAGTTTATGGTTTTCCTTGTCCTTTAGTCCATCTGGAAGAGTCAATTTTAAGGTATTTTAGAGTTTTATTAAAGAATTTATGTTTTCCCTACTCTTTGATCATCACTTGTTTGTTATCTTAAATGTTTTCTTTCTCTGAAGGTGAATAACTATAGAATTTAGGAGTTCCCTGCTCTCTAGGGTTTGTTGGATTGTTGTCTCAAAGTTTACTTGATAAAGCTAGGTCAAAGAAGTTTATGGTGTGCCCTGTCCCTTGATTCTTTCTTAAGCATAGTGCTCTTAAAGACTCTTCATGTTCTATTATATGTTAAAGGATTCTTAATTTCCCTTTAAACCTATTACACTCATAACTTAATGTTCATTTCACACTCACATAAGCTATTAAGATCCATTTGGCTTTGTTAACTTGCCCTATGAAACACCCTTGATTCATTTTTGTTCTTTTCAAGACTTTCGCAGACCCCATAGCCCAATGGTTTGAATTTCTCTTACTCTATCTATTCTTCTTAACAAGCAACCCAACCAAGCAAAAAAAAACAAAACAAACAAACCCTATCACTTTAACTAGCCTAAAATCATCATCTTAAATCTATTAAGTCATATCTTTTATAAAAATATAGAGAGAGCCCTCTCTAAGTCCAGTAAGGCTAGGTCTTAGGACTCCAAAGTTGGTTTGACGTTACCCTTGTCTATTTGGCCTTGCCAATCTAAAAAATTATAGGGACATAACAAAACTCATGGGATCTTTCATAGCTGAAGACCTAAGGAAAATGAACCATCTTCTAGAACCTCAGAAAATTTGTGATTCAACATTCCTATTGCAATTCCCCAAAGAGAATTATGAACCATTCAAAATGATTCAGAGTTGGAGCTCCAGGGGCAACAAATTCAAACAAGAAAAAACTGATATGTACCCTCTTGATCCTTTATTAGCCCCCCATAACTATGTGGTCACTGTGTTATGTAGGTTATATGGAAAACCAAATAGTACCAAGTTTTCAATACAATGGGTACCCTTGATAGATGTATGCATCAATTGCATTATAATGAACTGGGCCACCATCCTATCTGATAACCTAGCTATCGATATCCTTGAATATCATCATAAAATAAAATCCTCAATGAGAATTTCCCCCCCATTCTATATGAGTTCATACATTATGGATGCCATCTATTTTTTCAAAAAATTTCCAATCATGGGTTGTGTTATCACAAAATTTCACTTGATAGGCTACTAATCAGACAACTTCATGTAACTGTTTCAAACCAATCTTGCAACTAAAGCTTAGCCTCTTCATTCTGAGAGGGCTCTCTCAAAAGGTTAATGATATTTGATAAAGATAAATCTAGATGGCTAACTCTACTTGGAAAACAACTTGCTTGTGATGTATATATGTTGAAAATAGTATCAGTCTGCAAACATTGGGCTTATGGAGTTAATAATTTCAGTTCTTTAGTAGGAAGTTCACTTGACATGGAAGCTGAGGCAGGTAAGAGTTTTTAGCAGAGGTAAATACACATGAAACATGAAATAACACAGTCAATTCATATATAAAGGAAGTCAGAGCATTACATGAATGAATTCTGAGTATTAAAGATGAAAACCACTGTAAATGGTACACATAGAAAATATAGATCAGATAAACGCTAAAAAACTCAATCAGAATCTCAGGTTGGTCAAGAAACAAGTCTCTGTATTACTGAAAATAGTCAATTTACATAAAGCTGCAACATTGCCAAAAAATATCCAACCCTTGACAAATTAGAATATCTGCCCTTTAATAGACTTTTTACATGATGATATGATCTGCCTCCTAGCTATATTCATCGAACTTTCCCTAGTGACACCTTGCATTACAATAAAGCATCTACTTTAATGAGAAAATGACAGTTATTGTACTTGACAGTACTTTTCCTAATAGGACTCAAACTACTCATTATTACATTAACAACTTAATCTCCTAAAAACAGTTACATATTTGATAACTATTCCTTCATATGTTATAATAGGGTGTGATGGGACTCATCACTACATGACATCTTAATTAACCTCCTCTAAATCTGGAAACAAGCCCTACTTTTTAGGAAAATTGGTCCTTATCTTCAATCTATGATTTGGATGATGAGTTGTCTTCATCTCGCGGTCCTTAAGTCTTAGATGAAAATTGAAAAAGTCCCTTGAACCTTTGAAAATATCTACCTATCCATATATGCCTAGAAACCTGCAAATAAAGCTTCAAAACAATACACTACGAAAGTATGATAGTTTCGTAGCATTACAAAATTCATATTGCCATCATCCCTTTTTATTATTTCCTTTTGCATGATGTTCATTATGCCTTGATACATCTTCCATACCATTTTCACCTCTTGGAAACTTCCAAAATGTTTCAAAATGCGAAAAAAAAGATACAATAGTTTCGTAGCATTTTCCTGGTTTTCAAGACTAGGAACGCTATGAAACTGCTGAAAACAGTGAAAATTCCAGATTTTTGTGTAGCCTCAAAAATATACTTTCTAGGTGCAAAAATGTTGTTTCTAACATGTCATTGACTTTTAAAATCATAAACCAAGTCAAACTATGAATCTTGAGGTTTTATTCCTCATCGATGATGAGTTGAGCAACTGGCTCCTCAACTGCTGTCATTTTAAGGCCCTTTTTCTCCAACTCCTCATGGATTAGTGCAAGCTATTCCTGGAGGTCTATAACCTGATCTTCCAACATTCTGTTGGTAGATTTCAAATGTAAATTCATTCTTCTGATATGTTTGAATTTTTTCCTCAATGGCATGGTCCATTTGATTAACTGTTGTGTATTATCTAAGGTCTTGGAAACACTTCCAACCTACTCTTCCTAAATCTCTTTCATATTTTCAAATTGAACCTTATGTACATTGTGTTTTATTGCTTCTTTCTTCATAAAAGAAATTTCATGGTTGGCCAACTTCAATTGTTCTTCAAGGAGTTCGAACTTTGTTTTTTCCATTACTTTCTCCTTTCCTTTCATTAACTTGCTAACTGAAACTTTCTCTGTAGGTGATGAAATATCAATGATGTCTTGTGGTGGCTTGACTGTGTCAGTGGGTGGATGAGCCTCTTTACTACTCTCCAACAGATTTCTAGCATGCCTTGTCATGGGATTTCTATCCTGAAACATAAAGCCTACATCCTCACCTTCAAACTCCAGCTTCTTTGTAGTTTTAGCCTTCTTGAGTTTCTTTCCACCTTCCTCTACATCCTCAGCCTGAACTATAGGAGTCTCTTCTATGTCAATGGCATGTAGTATATATTATAAATTCCCTTTAGCTACTGATCTATCTTCTAATGCCATTGTTTTGTCTTCTAAAGCAACTGTTTAACTCCTTGTGTTATAGGTCAATTTGGGCGCCATTCCCAATGACTTGGTTAAGTGGATATCATCTCTAGAACCAATGAATAAGGTCTATCATCCCCTATCATTTCAGTTGCTACATGCCCTAAGAAAAAGAACAAGACAAATCATCCATGAATTTCATCTGCAAAGGTTTCCAAGATTTGAAGTTTATATTATATCATATGAGAGCTCACCAACGCTGCCTCTAAAGGGACTAAGAGCATTGCATATGCAGGTAACCTCACTCAAGGGTACTCTACAAAGCACTTCCCGACACTCAAGGGTGTGTTGGTCACATTGGGAGTGAAATTCTCATTTTTCTGGAATATCCACTTTTCTAGTGCCTTCTAGAAGAGTTCACATGTGTCAAACTTCAAATCCATATGTCCATTTGACATCTACAAGATTGGGAACATGTCTTTCCTACTATTGGAAACTAATTGATTGTAAAACTACCTTCAGCTCCTCTATAAATTGAGCACAGATCTTAGTGTTTTAGGACAAAGAATTTGAGTAGAGAAATGCTGGTGGAATTTCAATTGAGGAATTGATTTGAGTGACATGCTGTTCGAGAGATGTGCATTGTGATGAGGCTAGGATGTTGTTGGAGATGGTGACACTAAATCAATCACTAGGTTGTAACCTCCCCTTCTATCCATTAATAAAGATTCATGCTTACTTTCCCACATATGTATGTGTATAAGCTCATGTATTTCATATTATGAATTCTTATTTGATGCATATGGTTCATGTTTTATTGATTTAACAGAATAACTTGAATAGACATCTGTATTATTGATATCTTTTTTTGTTTAGTGTTCATCTTTGCAGAGAATATTTTGGCGACTTAGCTCAGATTTGAAGCTACAACAAGAGCGACAGAAGGAGAATGGGAAGCGCTTGGAATCCAAGTAAGTTATTTCATATGTTATGTGTGTCTATTTACAGTTAGGAAAAGTAGTTGCAAAGTATTTAACATGTTGTTATAGATGAGCACTACATCTAGGGAAGAAATTTTTATCCGTAATCCATAATTCCGCATAACAAATTGGTGACTCCACTGGGGAGTTTACCCTTCATCCTTAGTGTATTTGCCTCTTATTTTCTCTGTTTATTCACCCAGTAGCATTTACTCAGAAAGATTAGGCTTTTTGAAATCAAAATTTGCATTAGAAGTGTGTTAAATAGTTGTATTTTTTCCTTATACACTGCGCCCAACGCACTGTTGGACAGGACACAATGCTTTGCATAGAACTATCTCCCTTTCAGACCTGTGTTGAAAAGCACTGTATCTCTTTAGAGACTGCGTTGCCTCTTGAAACCATCCAAATTCCATTGAATTTTTCATTGAAATTTGTTTTTCAGTTTGTTGTTTTTTGTGTTTTAAGGAGCCCGATACCTCAGATTGACTAGTGACCTTACCTACCTCTTCCTCCTTTGAAAGAAAATTTTGTTCAATGTTTGTTTAAAGTGTTTTTATTTGTCATTGGCGAATTAATTTCAAATTATTTTCATTGTTGCATTAGATCCATTTTCTTTTGAAAAGGAAATTGTTGTAAATTCTTCGTTTCCTGATAGGACAAATTGTTATTAAATTCCTCATTAGAAATTTTTGTTTACATTCTTCATTTCTCAAAAGTAGAAAGCATTTGTTTCTATTGATTTGGTGCACTTAGTCTCTTTTCTGCATTCATAACATTAAAGGAACTGAAAAGAAAAACTTGCATTTGCATGTAGTGGATTCTGTGTTTTGCAAAAGGAATGATTAGGAAATCTGCATTTAGTTTGTGCTCTTTGATTTGTTTGCTCTCAAATTGATTTCTCTTTCCCTCTAGTAGCTAGGATTTTCATTGAAAAAACTAAAAGTGAAAGATTTCTTATCATTTTAGTTTGCATTTTAGGAATTTATAATACATCATCGCGGTGAACCTTTGAAAGGAAAATTGATAAACAATATCAACTTAAAATTTATCTCAATTTACCTAACAAAGAATTGGAACCATAATGATAACATTTAGAAGGTCTACGCTAGATACATCTTCTGGCGTCGTAAAACATAGCAGTTGTCATTAACTTGTTCGTGATACATTTCAAGTGTGATACCTCACTCCATGTACGTAAGTATATTGTAGCTCGTCCATGTACTTTCGGGTATATCGGGCGGTGTTACAGTACGAAAAGTATAAAGGGGTGCTCGTTTCGCATCAGACAGTGCTAATACGAATTTGGGCCTCCACGTACATTTGGGTATATTTGGGAGGACAACTTTAGTTTGCTATCCATCCATAGTGAACCGAGTCGGCCACCTTGTAAATTGTGATACACCAAACACAGCATTCGGGGAGATTTCCTGCCTGTACTTCTTGGTTCGCCAGGAGGTATTCTACAGCTCACAGTTTCTTGGTAAACCCTTTTTCCTAGCAATACCCTTTTATTTTGTTTATTTGTTTTTGGTTAAAATAAATCAAGAATCGTGGAAGAACAAATCCTTTCCCCCGTTGTTTGTGTAGATTAGCATGGAAACCACCTTTACCACCAGAAGTTACTCCTGGGTGGCGAAGGCGACAACACTCTACCGAATCAAGTACTATTTGTACCTTTGGTGAAACATCATCTTCCAATATACCAGAGTTAGCTCAAGTTGTTTCTACACATCCCAGTTCATCTACTGTTGTTGAAACGGAGCCCTCACAACTACCCATGGTCACGATCCATCCAATCAGTGAGACCATACCTCCTGGACCTGAAGTTGTTCAACCAGAAGTTGATCCAGATCTGTCACTTATTTTCCAAAAAATCTGAATCCCAAAGTCGAACAACCAAAAGTTGTTCCTGCCTTGGTCATCCCAAAAATTTCTATATCCATTGAGTCTCCCATATCACACAGTCAACCACCTAAAATATACTTTGGGCCTGACGGTGAAATAATTCCACCTGGTTTAATTGTGATTGAAGAAATCCCACAAGATGAGACACCTGTAACTCCAACCCATTTTGGGGAGGACCTTTACATTTATGAGTCTTTTCCTCAATTGTCACCATCTAATTTTGTTGATCCTGTTCCTATTCAAACTCACGTTGATCCAAAAGGGTATACATTTGGTCAAGTAACCTTGCCTGAACCAAAATCTTCAGTTGGGCCATCTGTTCCAATTACATCAGCACCTTCCCTCGTTACCCCGTCGATGTTTACAACTTCACCAGAGTCATATTTTCATGGTGACCCTATGGTCCCATCAGGTTATAAATATTTATCTGGAATTTTCTCTGGAGCATCTTCAAATCCATGGACTTTACCAATGTAATTGTCTGGTGCTATAACTGGGAAACCTATAATAAGTACTGAACGACTTGATTTTGTATACACATCATTAGGGCAATATCAAGCTGGTCCTTCTGGGTCTATTCCTTCAAGTACCATATCAATTGGACTCCCAGCATTTGGAGAGAAATATTTTCTATCTTATTATCCTCCTCATGTTGGGGGGCAACGTTTGGTCACCCAATATGACAGTACTCCGTCACTTTTTGGTGAACCTAATGTCGAAATGAATTTTTGTCAATGGTAGCCCACTCTACCTATCCAGCCACAAACGGTTGTACACTTGTATCAACCAGTTCAACCTGTTACACCCACATCATTTCCACTTTTTAATACATCTTTACCCCTATTACAGAATCCCAATGTTGTACAAAAACCTTATCAAGTGGGTCCTTCAACTCAATACCCTCAAATATTGGGTCTATAGACTCCAAATCCTTCGGTTAATTTACAACAACCTATATCCGGAATCATTTATTCACAAGTTGGTTTACCATTTTATGGGATGTCACAGCCACAACCTGGTTATACATATCAACTGAATCCAAATTATTATAATTTGGGTTATAACATTGGTGGACAGACCCCTTCGCAGCCTCAGGCACAAATACCTCAGACTTCATTTCAACAAGTATCATATCCAGGTTTTGGTCAACAGAATCCTCAAGCATTTTCTTTTCAAAACAACCCCTATCTGGGTTACCAACAACAGATTCCTTATGTTGGTGCTCAAAGGCTTGTTGCTCAAGTAATTCAATCTTACCCTAGCTATGCTCAACCTGATCTTAATAGACAGTTGCCCTTTGTTGCAAATTTATAGTTACCAGATTTAAATCGGCTAACCAATGATCCAATCAACTATGCTCCTTGGTGGCCGGTGATACCTCACAAATTACCCTCGGATATTCCTAAGTTCAATGGAAACCTTGGGGAAGACCCGTCGACTCATGTTATGACTTATCATTTATGGTGTTCATCAAACTCCCTAAATTATGATTATGTTCGACTACGTCTTTTCCAGCATACACTCACAGGTTCAGCTGCAAAATGGTATATTGAGTTACCTAGAGCTTCTTTTGATAATTTCACTACCCTAGCTACTGTATTTTTGACTCACTTCCAGTTACCCATCAAATATGAAATTGGAACGGAACTCTTGACCAATTTCAAATAGACTAATGCTACTCACATCTCAGATCATGTTCATGAGTGGCATCTTCGTCGTAGAATGGTTAAGACATTTATTCCCGATCAGCTCCTAGCTAAGTGGTTCATTAAGTCCCTGTTGCCATATATAACTAAGGATGTGGCTAAGGGTGGTGTCATCATAGAAGAACAAGCTATCACTCATGCCCAATATTTAGACTTGATTTCCACTCAGTCTAGCATGCTCTATGAAAAAATTCCTAACGCGTCGAGATCTAATTTTACTGTTCCTCCTCAAATAAAGGACTCTCATGCCATAGACGGCTTGATTGGCACTGCAAGCACACATCATACTACTACATATGATCTTGCACCTTATTCTAAAATTAATACCGTGTCATTTAACAAGGGAAAAAGTGACAAGGAACATGGAAGTAAGAAAAAGGGAAAATCTAATAAAAATCGAACTTCGAACCCGCAGGAAAGATCATCTGGTCAATTGTCTGGACCTAAGAAACCTCGTTATCCATGCATAATCTGTAATGAGGAACACTTTGTTTGGGATTTTCCTCACCGTTCTGAAGTCTCAAAAATCATTAAGACTTCCAATGCATCATTTGTGTTGATAGATCTGTTTCCGAATCCAGACACAAATTTGGTTGCTACGGATCCAACTTCTAGTTCCCAAGTACTTATGTTATCTGTCAAAAAACCTTCAACAGATATTTTGGTGTCAACGCGTAATAATTATTATGGTATTCAAGCCACTGATCAACCTACTACCTCGACTACGAATCCATCTACAAAATAAGTATCACCTACTGTTGTTCCTGAATTGATGATCAAGCCACCAAAGGGAGTAATTCACAAATCGACATGTAATCCTCGAGCAAGAGCTACTCAAAATTATAATATATTTGAAGATTTGGCTCAATCCCCTTCAGCTATATCTTCTCTTGAGGTATTACAAAATTTTCCCTCCTAAAAACAGGCTTTATTGTCAGCTATTGGTGGAATTGATCTGACTGATTCTAATCTTGTTGTCTTTAATCATACAGGCTATGTGCAGCAACTACCAACAGAATTGGCATTCTCCATACAAGTAAATGTTCTCAATCACCTTGTTCATTGTACTATTATTGACGAGGGAGAATCTACATGTATTATGTCTTTGAATTGTTGGAATTCACTTGGCTTGTCGCGCTTATCACAATCATCAACGACGTTGAAGGCTTTTGATGGACGTACATATAAGCCATGTGGTATTATTAATAACCTGCATGTTGAACTAGGGGGGAAAACAATGAATGTTGATGTCAAGGTTGTTGACAAACCCCTTGACTATAATATTCGACTTGGAAGGCCATGGGTATATGCAATGACTTCAATTGTTTCTACATATTTTAGAATGATTGCCTTTCCATATAAAGGTACTATCACAGTCATTAATCAGCTATCCTTCTTTGCCTCTACTTCACAGGTAACTGGAAGTGTTCCATTCATTCACGCACCCCAACTAGCACTTCAGAACATTGGTGTAGGACTTTTAAAGGATTCCACTCTAATGGGAACCTTTGCATTACTGTCGCCCGTGACGCCAACAAAAATTGCAAGTATAGAGACCTGCTACATGATCTCTTCTACTCCATATGGCTTAAGGAAGAGTACGGATGATTCTGAAATTGTTACGTTGGATGAGTTTCTACCGCCCAGCCCTATTGAGCTGGCATAGCAATCAATCTATCTAGCTTGGGCGGTGAATCCGAAATCAACGTCGCTGATTGTTTGGGTTGATCATTCCTTATAATTTGCTACTCCATCTGATCCATTTTCCTCAATTTTTTTGATTGATGAGAATATTTTGGAAGCCATGATGTCAGGAGGAGAACCATGGGAAGATTATCATCATTGTTCCCATCTTCCTGATTATGACGAATATTATCTTAGTGAACTATATCACCCATCAATCAAAAATTTATTTTTGAATTCTTTACCTATTAATGTAATCGATTCCGAACGAAATCTGTCAAATATTGAAGAAACCAATTCTATTCATATTTTGACCAAACCTGCCATTGTAGAAAATATTCATGTCGGTGTATCTTGTTCTCCATCAGAACTCAAATCATATCGCTCTCTATTTCGTGAATTCCATGATGTATTTGCTTGGTATTATGAGGAAATTCCAGGCACAGATACTAGTATTGTTGAACACACTATTAATATGTATCTCGATGTCAAAATGGTGTGTCAACGACTTCGTCTTGTTCATCAAAATAAAGTTGTTGCCATCAAAGCAGAAGTTGAAAAACTTTTGTGTGCTGGTTTCATTTATCCTATTCCACTAACTGAGTGGGTTTCCAATATCGTTCCTGTCATGAAAAAACAAGGAGCCATTAGAGTGTGCATCGATTATCGAGATGTCAACATTTCTTATCCAAAAGACAAATATCCTACTCCCTTTATCGACCAAATTATTGACGATTTTGATGGATGCGAGATCTTTTCATTCATGGATGGATTTTTTGGCTATAATCAAATAAATATCCGCCCTAAGGATCAACATAAGACAACATTCATCTGTCCCTGGGGCACATTAGCTTATAAGAAACTACTATTTGGTTTAAAGAACGCTGGGGAAACTTTTTAGAGAGCAATGTATTATGCTTTCAATGACATCAAGCACATTGTCCAACCTTATCTAGATGATTTACCCACGCATTCATGAAATCAGAATGATCACCTGATGCATTTGAGATCCATCTTTTTACGTTGCTGGCACTAAAAAATATGCCTCAATCCACATAAATGTGTTTTTTGTGTTGGTTATGTTCGTTTTCTTGGATTCATAGTCTCAAAAGAAGGAATTCGAATCGACCCATTGAAGGTTCAGGCCATTCTTGATTTTCCTGCACCATCAAATTTACTTCAGATACAGAAACTTCAAGGAAAGGCTAACTTACTAAGATGGTTCATTCCAAACTACGTCGAAATGGCTAAAGGATTTACTCGACTCTTGAAAAAGGGGGTTCCCTTCCATTAGGACCAAGTTTCTCAAGCTTCTTTTTATGTTGTCAAGGATACTCTTGTCCGAGAGTCATTAATGTATCCCCCTAATTATCAAAATGATTATTTCCTATATATCGTCGCAGCTGAAATGACCATTGCTATGGTTTTGGTCCAAGTAGAAGATGGAATTGAACATCTGATCTATTATTTGAGTCCTAATCTAAATGATACGAAAGTTAAGTATTCATACGTAGAAAAACTTGCCATGGTAGCTGTTCAAGCTTTCCAAATATTTCGCCACTATATCCTACTCCGAAATACCATTGTCGTTTCGGATTGCAACCCCATGACTTATATCTTATCACATCAATTGCTGGGGGGGGAATATTTAAAATGGATTATCATTTTGAAAGAATTTGATTTGGAATTCATCAAATCCAAGTCAAAGAAGTCTTTAGTTTTGGATGAGCTTCTCTGTGACCTCCCCTTTTATAGTACCGCAACTACGTCGGAACCATAAATTTCTGACGAGTCTCTATTTCTGATCGGATCATTTGATCCTCGGTATGTAGATTTCATCATTTATCTCCAAAATTCAAATTTTTGACCTAATAGCTCTCGCTCCAAACAACAACGTATTCAATACCAAGCCAAATATTATCTGATCGTTGGCGATACACTTTATCATCATGGTGTCGATACCATTTTAAGGAGGTGCCTCACTCATGAGGAGGCCGAAAAGGTTTTAAATGATTGTCATGCTGGGGCTTGTGGTGGAAATTTATTTGGATACGCTACCATGTAGAAGATACTCTGCACCAGTTACTTTTGGCCTACAATATTTCGAGATTGCATCATTATGGTCAAAAGTTGTCATGCGTGCCAGATTTTTTATCGTAAAATCCACAAACCGCCAGCGCCAATGCATCATGTTGTCTCAGTGGGACCATTTTCAAAATGGGGTATTTACTTCATGACCTGTAACCCTCGTTCATCCAGGGGGCATGGTTATATTATTTTCACAGTCGACTACTTTACCAAATGGGCCGAAGCGATGCCTACATTAAACAACACAGGACAGACAACTACATTATTTTTCTTTAATTGTGTTATTGCATGGTTTGGGGTCTCGTAGGATATAGTTATAGATCATGGGAAGAATTTTCACAACCACATGATGACTGAATTAACTGCCAAGTTAGGATTGTCACATGATAATTATACTCCTTATTATCCATGTTGGCTCAAAGGTGTCCTGACCCAGGTTCGGAGTTCAAGGTTTGCCAACAAACCCCTATACTACTGGCCCTTTCGGCAGTGACCTACTTGCGCATGTCAAAGTCTCACCCGAAGTAGTATGGGTGGGTGTTGGAACTAGTTTTCCACACCCTGAGAAAGGATAGGTAAGGCAAGCAGAGCTGCGTCCTGCTTGGTGATGTTCAGATCGCCTCTTCCCGAGCAGGAACTATAGGTCTCTTTTCTCATCCATGTGCACAAGGTCAACTATACTATGGTTCTCGATGATTATATACTTCTAAGACAATAGCTCAGTATTGCATAAAATAGAAAAAACAGATCTAGATGCAGTAAAAACACTTACACAAAACTTTCGCAGCTGAATACAAAATACACATAATACAACAATTACCAATGATTCGCATAAATAGTACACATAGATTCAGTTCTCAAACAGCCTTTATTATTCATCAATTCATCAATTCCCTCTTACAATACTCATTCCAACCTGCGCACACAGCAGGGCTTTGGATCTCCACGCACATAGCCAGTAGGAGTTCTTCCCCAAAAACCCAAATAGATCTACTAAAGCACAATTCGCATCCAGAGCTCTTTTTCGTCTTCTCCTTACAATCCAAAATATCCCTCTATTTATAACAATCTTTCTTAATCTTTCCTATGGTCCGTAAACTGTGGTTTTTGGACCCAAGGTATACCCTTTAACCCATTACAATGCTTTCGGGGCTTTTTCCCACCCCAAAACCCCTGCGCTAGACTAATTATAATAAAAAACATACAAAATCGGACTACTTTCGCAGCTTGTAGGAGACTCTGTTCCAACAGTCTCCCAACACAATCTTGTGACTTGTCCCGAGTCACTATAGTGGTGCAGTTTCTATCTGTGCACGTAAGGTATTGATGGCTATGAGCAGCAGAGGTAAATCTTATTGAATTTGGACATCAACACTCTGTGCGATATCGACAAGCTTCAGGGAGGTTGGTCCTTCAGGAGCCGTGGTAACTCGCTCCAATATTTGGTTGAGTTGCGCGATGGCATCATGAGCACACTGAGATATCTGGAAGGCAACATCACCCTATGGCTTCAAGAACTTTCTGATGGCATGCTTGGCACGTCGTAGATCTGCAATCGTGTCTTGGAAGGCGTTGCTAGTTTTCAAGAGTGCCAGACACTACGCAGGGACGAGGGAGGGCAAGGTAGCTTCGATCTGATCGAAATCATCTTCCTTCTGTTGTAAGTCCTTCTTGACATGCTGAAGCTTCGATTTGAACTAGACCACTATCCAGAGCTGCATGGCCGCCTCGAGCAACTTAGTACCCAGAGTAAGTTGTCCCCTATTAATGTCTGTAGCTTTTGTTATCAATGCAGCACATCGTGCCCGTACCTCCAGGGGTATGGTCTGCACCATAAGGCAGGTATCTTCGGTCGGGCGTGTGAGGAGCGGTGTGGCCACATCAAGTTGTTGCTGCGCGGTCTGGTCATGATGATGGATCTCTTGAAGCATGGCGGTGTGTAAACCCTATAATGCCTCGCAAGGTAGCTGCGCCAAGTCCACTTGTAGTTCCGTAGCTGTTGGGAGGTGGTCATCAACCGAGATAGTGCTAGGTAGTGAACAAATATGGCTTTCGTTAGTAGGTAGCCTGGAACTGCGGAGAATTTGCAGTGTATCCCTATACCACTTCGTACCCCGGGGGGATGGAGTATCCCTGTTAGTCAACCCTTTCGCACGCAGGACTAGCTACGACTTGACTATGTCAGTTCTCATAGCATGCTGCGGCAGTTGTGTATCATCCTTCATGGCATCTTCCAAGCCCATCCGGCTGGGGCATGTGATCATCCTAGGTTTGGAAGGGTCATGAACTTTCGTTGTGTAGCTTTGGTGCCATTCTGCACAGGGTTCAAATTCAATTTTCGCTACAGGGAGCCAGAGGGTAGTCAACTTATCAATCTTAGCATCCCCAGACCCTCTCAAAACAATGTCTACAGGCGCTGGACTGGCAGGTGCCGAAGCGTTCATAAGGTTAGGGGCTGCCATAGCAACGTAAGGAGGGGATCCTGAATTTGGGGACTTGCAGATAGCAGAAGTAGGTTGATGGGGTATGACCCAAATGCTAAAGGTCTAGAAAATCAAGCAGTAGAATAACATATGCAGATTACAGAGACAATATGGAGCCTTGATCGGATTTATCCTTCTTTATAATGTCCGGGGCTATCCAATGGTAGAGTAAATCTAACTTGAAACTTACCATCAAGTAATCGGTAAAAACTCACCATAAATTGCCACATTGATTGCCAACTGCCTATTTTCCGTAACGGTAATATTCCCTTTTTACCAAAGTTCAGTGTTTTGATGATCATCGTTTGCACCTTATGGCTTTACCACGTATCTACTGACCTTGGATGAAGCATCTGTGCTACTCTCACATCCTAAATTAAATCTGATGTCGGGTGTGTTATAGTGCGATTCAGGTACAACTCAAGCAACTTGGGAATCGTACGAATCCCATCCAGCACCACGGTTGGGACAGTTTGGGGATCATTCTTTCCTTCCGTCGGGCTAAGGCTCCAATATTCAACCGTGTGTGGTATTGACATTCCCCTTGATCCAGCTGCGATGTACAAGCGTGATCGTCCCTCAATCAAGGTGTTCGTGTTTTGCATAGCTGCGTCGAGTGCCCCTGTGCCATCTTCCACCCTAAATGTTCGCAGAAACTCATCCCACAAATTCTCCCAATGGCGCGTGCACTGATGCAGTTCCGCATATAAATACCATGCAGCTGGACGCGGTCCTAGGTCATGGATAAACAGGTGAAACCATTCGTTTGGGGTTCTTTCGCACCATTGCGTTTCCCATACAAGAAAATATCTGTGTGGGTCTTCTGACCCAAGGAAATTTTGGATTCGTCTCCCAGTTGGAGCTTCAAATAACAGGATCATCTTATCCTGACATTCCTCCTAATTGCAGAATACCTTCCCATGCATATCCCACCAACGAACAGGCGTTCCATTCAAGGCTATCTTAAGGGAAGGTCTCTCACCTTGGCGGAGATGCAGTGGAAGTTCCTTGTGACTCGAAGACATCATAGTGCTGAAACCTCATGCAACCGGCCCTGCCAATTCTCCAGTTCCCCATCGGAGTCAGAAAATCATTCACTATCCTTTTCCCAGCAGAGTACTCCTTCCACCATGGGGTTAATCCAATCTTTTTCCTACATAGTAAGCTTGCAGATGTGATCCACTTCCTCCACATCCTGAGCTGGCTCTGTATACCGTGTGCCTTCTACAGGATCCAACAGTACTATTACTCATGTGCCGTTATTTTCAAACACCATGCTGCACTTTTTGAGATTGATAACACCCCCCATATCTATAGCCCAGTCCAGTCCTAGGAGTGTAGGGTAGGGATCCGCATCTTCCATGATTTCTATTACCTCAAAGTCAGCTTGGACCTTTACTCCTACGATATCTACCATGATTTTTGGCAGCCTTCCCAAAGGGATGTTCTTCTGTTGATTTTCCATGCGCAGCTGGATGGTGGACCGTTCCAATTTAGGTTTTCCCATTTGTTGCCATGTTTTCTTAGGTAACACGTTCACATCTGATCTGAGGTCCAAAATAACTTGATCCATCTCATAGTCACCAATCTTTGCAGTTAGCCGCATTTCTCTTCTGGTGTGTTTTTTATACCTGTATAGTTTGTGTACATCCTTGGTCCCAGGGGTCAGATCGGGCTGCGCTATGCAGCTATTAATTAATTCATGAAGGTTCTATACAACCTTTAGGTTACGTAGCAGCTTCAGACATGCATGCAGAAAGGGCTCAACCCCCTCATCGGTCTTAGGGTGTGTCGGTACCTGTGCAGTAGCTGCTACTTTCTGAGCAAGGTCCTGGTCAGCTACGACCATTGTCTCTTGTCCCTTCTTTATGTTCGATCCTTCTTGATAGGTCAGAGGATCCCTGGCAGCCTCTTCCTTCGATTCCTGGGTGACCATCCCACTACGTGTTATGACTTTCACACTTGGGTCTATGTTCCTTAGCTCGGCTTTAACTCTTTGCACATTCTGCGTGGGGATGGGCTGCTTTTCTGCATTTTGGCTATTAAAATTGGGCAATCTTCAACCACATGGTCCAACTGTCTACAATATTTGCAAGATTGTCTTGTAGCATTTGGGCAGTCCCTTGCAAAGTGTCCTAATTTCCCGCAGTTATAATAGATTAGCTGCCCACATCCTCGTCTTTCACTTCCTCCCCAACCTCCCCTTCCCCTTGTTGGAGAGCCACCAAATATTGTGAGAGATCTAGGCGACGCAGGGTCTGACTGTACCCTATACAAGTTCCCACGATCTATCATCAGGTCGTAAGTGTGACAGTTCTGCTCATCGTGTCCTACCGACCGGCAGAACCTGCACCACTATTGCTTTAGTTCTGGGACATACGCACCTAGCTGAGGGCAATGGTTCGTATCATGCAACCCTGCTACATGGCAGTCATCGCACCATAGTGCAGGTTCGCTCAAGCCTGGTCGTGATAAGATGGGTTCCCCATTCACTCCTGGGTGGACCGGACTAGGTCCTCCTACCTGCATGTAATCTGCCAATAAAGGGCACTGATCCTTCGTATGGCCAGACACCCGACATCATATGCACCATAGATCTGTGTTGGCTCCTTTTCCTCGTTCCTTTCGCAGGTTTTGGATTTCCATGTGCATAGCTTTGAGCTGCTCCTGAATTCTCTATACTCCTAACGAGGTATCTTCTCTGGGCGCAACTTCTAGTTTCATAGTGACTTCCATAGCTTTTGCCTCTGACTCAAAGGTTTGGTGACTCATTGGCGTATGCAGGTGGGGCAACAACATAGCGATGAACCATTCCATATGTTTTCTATCATCATAATCAAATCCTCCTTCCCTGATTGCTTTCTTCAGTCGCTGATCAGCCTCCCATACAAACTCAGACGCACCTTGCTTGAAGTCTTTCACTTCTGCTACCAACTGAGAGTAATATTTTGGCTTTCAAAATTTTTTCTTTAGAGCGTCCTTAATATATTGAATAGATGCACTCTTGTTTTGAGAGATGTATCACATATATCAGTCCAACACTCTTTCTTCAAATGCCAAAGACAGTTGTGCCCTCTTCAGCGTATCATTTGTCACATTTTGCACAGTCCATACAGAATATAATACAAACCAAAATCGGTCCATATCCTCATTCGCTACCCCCTTTAAGGTAGGTAGTTTCAAGTGCGCAGCCATATCACTGTCCGGCGGAGGTGGAGGTATGGGAGAGTTCTTACCTTTGTGCAGCCTGGACGGCGGTGTAGTTGGGGGGCTTTGTGGAGCCGCCTCTCGTAGAGGGTTATAGACAGATATTTCTCTATCAAGGTTGGTCCGATAGTATTTACCGCTGCGCGTCGCACTCTCGTCTGGATCCGAGGTCATTCAGTCGGTATGACTACACAAAATAATCTTCTCGCATAGTAATATCTTAATCAAAAAAGGTAATGTCTTCAGAAACTTTCCCAGGAACCCCTTAAAGAATCTCTGCTCGGCCTCAGAGTAGGAGACAAACTAATCAATGGAAAATTCTGTCACAAATCCTCCTAGCACACTGTCCACCCAGTGATCCACTGTGCGAGTAATGGTATTATCAGTCCTTTCAAGCTACTAGATCAACTCTGGAGTCCACTGAGTGACTCGTTCGTCCTTCCAACACTTCTGGAATTCTACAAGCCTAGCCATCCACTTCTGAAGCTTGATTGAAAATGTCACAAAGAAAATTTCGTAGCTTTCTATAAGAATGTACCTATTTTTCCACCTTTCCGCCGTTAATTTCATGCTGCGATTTTATTTTATTGCAAATTCCCGAATCTTATTTTCAAACCACTCCTTAATTTCCTTCCTTTCAGGCTTCTAGTACTCTCTTGTCATTACCCGATCCCTTCCTCAAAATGCTTCGGGTCCCGGCAACGAAACCATTTGTTGGCTCAAAGGTGTCCTGACCCAGGTTCGGAGTTCAAGGTTTTCCAACAAACCCCTATACTACTGGCCCTTTCGGCAATGACCTACTTGCGCAGGTCAAAGTCTCACCTGAAGTAGTATGGGTGGGTGATGGAACCAGGTTTCTGCACCCTAAGAAAGGATAGGTAAGGCAAGCAGAGCTGCATCCTGCCTGGTGATGTTCAAATCGCCTCTTCCCGAGTAGGATCTATAGGTCTCTTTTCGCATCCACGTGTGCAAGGTCAACTATAATATGGTGCTCGATGATTATATACTTCTAAGACAGTAGCTCAGTATTTCATAAAACAGAACAAACAGATCTAGATGCAGTAAAAACACTTACACAGAACTTTCGCAGCTGAATACATAATATGCATGATACAAAAATTACCAATGATTCGCATAAATAGTACACATAGATTCGGTTCTCAAATAGCCCTTCTTATTCATAAATTCCCTCTTACAATACCCATCCTGACCTGTGCACATAGCAGCAGGGTCTGCACACAGCTAGTAGGAGTCCTTCCCCAAAAACCCAAACAGATCTACTAAACCACAATTCGCATCCAGAGCTCTTTTTTCGTCTTCTCCTTACAATCCAAAATATCCATATTTTTATAAAAATATTTCCTAATCTTTCCTAAGTCTACCCTTTAACCCATTACAATGCTTTCAAGGCTTTGTCCCACCCCAAAACCCCTGCGCTAGACTAATTATAATAAAAAATATACAAAATCGGACCAGTTTCGTAGCTAGTAGGAGACCCTGTTCCAACAATCCAAAATCAAATGGACAAGTTGAGGCTATCAACATGATTCTTAAATGTATGCTTCAACGAATGATAGGATTTCGTAAAATAAATTGGTATTTAATCCTATACTCAGCCTTGTGGTCATACCAAACTTCGGTGAGAAATGCAATTGGATTTACTCCCTTTCAATTGGTGTATGGTCTGGAAGCTATCTTGCCAATCCAATGTGAAATACCATTGTTAAAACTCGCAAACGACTTGTTACCTGACACCTCAAAAGAAGAAGCACATCTTTTTAACCTCATCCATCTTGGTGAAACACGTCGTGAAGCCCAATTAGCTAACGAAGCACATGAGAGATGTATAAAAGCGCAATATGACAAAAATGTCCAGCCTCGCATTTTCTCAGAGGGAAACTTGGTCCTACTTTATGATTAAGAAGCTGATGTAATAGGTACAGGAAAATTTGAGCCATTATGGCATGGCCCCTATATTGTCAAAATATTTCTTGCTAAGGGTTCCTATGAGTTAGTTGATTACGATGGAATTCCATTGGCGCAACTAAGAAATGGGTTGTATCTGAAATGTTACTATGCTTAATCATGAACGTAGTAATTTTTTGTATTATATTGTATATATATGTTGTTGATTTGCATTCACTATCTTATTTTGTTTTTAGAGTTTTCTTGATGTTAGTATTCCACTTTACATTTCATCGCAGATGTCTGAATCTTCAGAACCATTTGTTGGATATGCTGATGGTGCTAGTCGTAGTACGCAGAATCTATCCTCTACAGTGTGGGCCATTTTTGCTCCGAACGACGAGTTAGTGAGTTTTCAAGGGATTTGTATCAGTAGATCGACAAAGAATATCGCTGATTATAGCACATTGATCGAACTTCTCTCTGATGCCATTTCATTTGGTACTAACCGCATTATCATAAGGTTAGACTCACAACTTTTGGTATTACAACTTACTAGTGTTTATACTATTAGAAATCCAACACTGCATAGATTGTTCCTAAGAGTTCAACTTTTGGAAAGACACTTTGATTTTATTCAATATCAACACATTTCCAGAAATTTGAACACATTGACTGATTCTTTATCTAATCAAGTTTTAGACAGACATTTTCAACACATGTAAATAAAACATTCACATCATTGAATAGGATTTCACAATAAACATAAGAAAAACACTGAAATCAAATAGATAGATAGCTATAGGTTTTTACAAAAATTTGTGCCCAAGACACATTGGTCATCTGATCTCAAAATGTATCCAAAATGTCAAAATTAAACTAGTGGTTCTCATGGTAAAATTCTATAGATCTAGCTATCCTACGTAGTAACCGCATCCAATGGTTAGGAACACCTATAGTGTGACACTACAGTCGCATGGGTAACTCTTCGATCCAGCAATCCAGAATCCAGAAGGTCAAACCCTCTATGTGTTGTCGAAGCTCAGCCAGAGTCTCAGCCATATCAAGATCCTGAAGGACTGCTCTCCCAACAACCCTCTCTGTTGGCTCATCTACTACATACTCTAGTTCCTCCACTGGTTGAACTTGACCAACATCTCCATTACATAAAACATTTAGTTTAGTCTTGGGAAAACATCAAAAATAAAAAAACATTGTATAAACCTTAAGAAAATAAAAAACATGGTCAAAACATTCTTACCCATTGCACCCGACTGAGCACCTTCTGGTAAAGCTAAATTTGGATCTCCTCAGAAATCAACACCTGTGTATGCATACTCATCGATGGCGATAATTTGTCACCAGAACTAGGCAAAGAATGTAGTCGAGAACACAATGGTCGATTGGCCTGCATGCCTACCCATTATTTCTACCCATCTCTGCATTCGTGGATCTCTAGGATTAGACACATCCAGTGTCACATGTTGTGGCCGCATCAGTGGAATCCACTCTAAAGCGAATGATATGAGGATCGAACCATAACTGAAGTTATTTTTCCTTCCTCCCTTTTATTTTTTCAGTTGTTCCTTTATCTGAGAAAGTATAGCTTCATACCAGTTGAAGATTGTTGGCTCCATGCACTCTAGCGCGTACTGCATATATGATTTATTCGCTATATGTAGTGTAATGGTGCCGACAAGTTTTGTGATTTTGTAAAGGATAGTTCTCAAAGGAAAATCTATAAAATCCCAGATGTTTATCTTTCCATATTTTCTTGGCTTTGCCCCTAGATAACAATGTTGCAAAACATAATCTCTCACTGTCTCCCCTCCAACAATAGACCCTGAGAGTGAAATAGGAAAGCCTCTCCTTTACAAACTTGTAAGAAAGTATACATCCTCAACTGTTATAGGAACCACTTGGTTCTTAATATGAAATGCCTCGATAGCTGGATCCCATGCTCAAACTAAGAACTCCAAGAGTTCTATTTGTTGCCTTATCCCTAACAACCGGAAGTACTTTAACAGTCCACAATTTCTTAAGGCTCTTATTGTGACCAGATCATTTAGGGAAATCATATCCTGTTCTTCATGCTCTCTTTCCCTCCATGTAATCATCATTGTAATCCGATGAAAACCTGAAATGCAACCATAAGAACCATTAGATTCCATTCAATGAAAAAAATTGGGCAAATTTTGGGCAGAATGCAAAAAACAAAAAAGTAAATTGTGCCCAGCGCATGCTCTAGCAAGAGATAGTGCGTTGTGTATGCAAGTAGCCTTAAATTTAGCTGCTATGCAATGCAATTTTCGATGTCTAAGGGTGCGTTGCCCTATTTGGGAGTAGAATTTACCCTAAGGCCCCCAAAAACATAAAAAATTGCAATGGATGGAAATGAAATGATTACTAAATGAAAGAGAGGGTTCATATCACTAACCTGGATCAATCGGCAACGAAATCCGTCCACAGAAACGATCACAATTATCAGCTAAAGTTTGGGAGAAAAATCAGGTTAAGAGCTCCAAAATGCAAATGGTAACTATGGAAGGGTAAAAATGAATAGTAAAACACTTTCTAATAGTCATTTAATTGTTTTCAAATCATATTTATTGCTATGACTATGGTTTTATTATGTTTTCATCACGAAACATGCATTTTTAATCTGTTTGATGTTGTTCTGAACAGGTCTTAGAACTAATGAATAGATTAGTTGTGGAAATTTATTTCAAGAATGATTTGACCACAAAGCATACTTTTTCTCCTTATTTTTCGAGCTTTGTTAAAAATAAAAAAGGATTTGAAGTGCACTTTTATCTCTTTTTTGAGCTTCAATAACAGTGAAAAAGGAACCCCTGGAGTCTTCTTTCAGTTCTTTTCAAACTCTGATAATGTGAAAATATTGTCGAACACTTGTCTTTTCGAGCTCGTAAAAGTAAATGAATTGATATCTACTCAATATATTTTTAACCCTTTTCTGGACTGAGATAGATTATTTATGAAAAAGGAATACCTTGGTCGAACATGACTGAAGAGGTTCTCTTAGATATTATTTTACACTTTTCAGATCTGAGCAATAAATTTACGAAAAAGTACTTATGGAGTTTTATTTCATCCTCTTTTTCAAACTTGCTAAATATGAAAAAGGACCGGGCTATCATTGTCGTTAAGCTCATTAAAACATAAAATAGCGATGGGCTTGTCGATCATGGCAAGAATTGAGTTTCATTCATCGTTAGACTCATTAAATTATTAAATAGTGATACTTCATTCTCCCGAAGAGTTGAATTATAGATCAAGCAAATGCTATCCTCCTCAAGCCTATTAAAAAATAAAGAGGTGCTAGTCGATAAATGACGAGGGGAAATTTGGGAAAGTGAACAAATTTTTTTATGGTAGCAGGTTGCTCTTGAACATGATACTTCACTCCATCCCTGGGACTATTTGGGTTGGGTAATATTCTTGACGGTTCATTCATACCTATGGTTCATTATACCTTCACTTTAGTTTTGGGTCAATGCTACCAACTCATCTCAGTGCCGCTAATATGTTCAAGGGAAGTCACCCAGTGAATACTCATCCTTCTGCAATAATCATAAACCTTCATTTTCATGACAGTCATCCCTGAACATTGCTATATCAAGTCATACCTTTGTCTCCAAAATCCTTAACTCCCGTTTCACAATAAAGTGGCTTCCTGTCGATGACAAATCATTATCCAGGAAGTTCACTTAGAAACATCATGTTCCAGTACCATGAGGATTGTTACAACATCAACAAGATCCTCACTTCCGGATTTTTGACTGAAAGATTTTTTTTGGTGTTCGATATCAAATCATCTATTCATGCCTTACGAAATTTACTACAATACCTTGTGGGCCATTGACATTAATGGTGGTTCTCGTGTTTGTTAACAACTCACATATTTGGCTGGTAATTAAACGATGTCTTTCCATTTTTTACTAAAAATCATATATTCACATGGCTAGATTTGTACCCGAATGAACGAGTGAACGAGATAAGAAGACCTCGGATCTAGTTTCAGCCATCCGGGTTGCAATTTCAGGATTGTTGTATACATCATCTGTACAATGACCTTACATACAGATCGTCATCCGAACATGGCCCTATATCTGTAGACATGTCTGTATTGGGCAACATTCCAATGTAGACGAATTTTTGAATTATGTACATATTATTATATTGTTTATGTGCTGAACATGGGAATGCCTACTCTCAGTAATTATGATCAAGAGGATATATCATGATGTAATGTATTGTAATATTGATGCAGGTCGCCACTCCGCTTCATCTCTAGCCCATCACAATGTAAAGCATCTTAATCAAAATATTGTTCTTATTATTCTGACTTCATGCTTTAGGGGGAAATTTTTATAGGTCAATTTGGGTGCCATTCCCAATGACCTGGTTAACTGGACATCATCTGCAGAACCAATGAATAGGGTCTTTCATCCCCTATCATTTCATTTGCTACATGCCCTAAGACAAAGAACAAGACAAATCATCCATGACTTTCATCTGCAAAGGTTTCCAAGATTTTTAGTTTATATTATATCATATGAGAGCTCACCAACACTACCTCTAAAGGAATTAAGTTCATTGCATATGTAGGTAACCCCACTCAAGGGTGCTCTACAAAGCACTTCCTAACACTCAAGGGTGCATTGGTCACATTGGGAGCGAAATTCTCATTGTTCCGGAATATCCACTTGGCCAGTGCCTTCTAGAAGAGTTCAGATGTATGAAACTTCGAATCCATGTGTCCATTTGACATCTACAAGATTGGGAACATGTATTGCTTATTATTGGAAGGTAATTTATTGTAAAACTACCTTCATCTCCTCTACAAATTGAGCACAGATATTAGTGTTTGAGGAGGAATAATTTGAGTAGAGAAATGCCAGTGGAATTTCAATTGAGGAATTGATTTGAGTGACACGCTGCTGGAGAGATGTACCTTGTGATGAGGCTGGGATGCTGCTGGAGATGGTGACACTAAATCAATCACTTGGTTGTAACCTCCCCCTTCTATCCATTAATAAAGGTTGCTGCTTACTTTCCCACATATGTATGTGTATAAGCTCATTTATTTCATATTATTAATTCTTATTTGATGCATATGGTTCATGTTTTATTGATTTAACTGAATAACTTGCATATACATTTGTATTATTACTATCTTTTGTTGTTTAGTGTTCATCTTTCTAGAGAATATTTTGGCGACTTAGCTCAGATTTGAAGCTACAACAAGAGCGATAGAAGGAGAATAGGAAGTGCTTGGACTCCAAGTAAGTTCTTTGATATGTTTTGTATGTCTATTTACAGTTAGGAAAGGTAGTTGCAAAGTCTTTAACCTGTTGTTCTAGATGAGCACTACATCTAGGGAATAATGTTTTATCTGTAATCCATAATTTTGCATAACACCTTGTCATCCTTTTTCTTCCTTTTTTACTCAGAGCTTATTTTTGTTTTTCAGGTTTGACCACCTTTGATTTTTGTTTTGCAGATGGGACATTAGGTGTATCAAAACTTTTCAATTTCTCTATTTCCATCATAACTGGTTCACTTGGTTCTACACTTCTTGGTTCACTTGGTTCTGCCACCACTGGTTCACTTCGTTCTGCCACTAAGGGTGATGGGATACTCCTAGGTTTAGGAGTTCTTGTAGGAGTAAGAGCATCCAACTCAAAACCACTAACAAACAAAAATGAAGACCAGTCTCTGCCTAGTCTTTGGAGCTCATCTAAAACCAATAATTTAATTAAACCATGATGAAACAATGAAGTTTCACTTCCTTTATATTTTTCTTGTACCTTATCTGCCATTTTTTCTAGACTTCTGTGTAAATAGAAAAGAAGATCAAGAGATATAGTACCAGCTAAGTGTAGGAGGAACTTGAAATGGTAAGAGTACACTTTATGGTATCTCCCTTCACAAGTGAAATATTTTTGGAAGATAAGCAAAAACTTTGAATAGTTATCCTTCATGCTAGTAAGGTCCATTTCACTTTTTTCAGGCTTCATAAACTCTTTGCACTGCTCCATGTTTTTTTGAACCCTTTGAACCATTTTTCTTGTCCCCTTGGAATCCCTGTTGCTGCTGCAATGACCTCTAGTGTAATGGTGAGATTAAGAATCCCAACTTTGGTAGTTGTTCCACTAAAGTTTAAAGAAAAATCTTTGGAAACCTATACATCGAAGCCTTGTAATCTTTCACAAATCTGTAAGCATCCTGTCCTTTTGAAGACTTCAACAAATGTTGGGTCTTCATTGATCAAATTCATATCTGTTGGTTCATATCTCAGAAATTGGCCACCCTTATTTTCTTTCTTTTTGGTTCCATAACTTCTTTAGTGTCTTCTCAACCTCGCTTGATAATTTTCAGCCTCGCTTGATAGTTTTCAGCCTCACTTGATAGTGATATCTGCAGCCTTTGAAAATACCAGCCACAGCTTTGGCTTAATGAAATTATCTCCACAGCTTAATATCCCGCAAAGAAGGAATGAAGAATGAGAAATGACTTAACTAGGAAATATTTTGAAGTTTGATGCCCACTCATAGCACAATGACGACTCATACATGCCTAAAATGGTGATGATAACTTCAGACCTAACCATGTACCTTGATCTTATCCCTCAATGACTCGAATGGTATCTAAATTACCCTTTCCCAATGATTTTCTGACACCTAACAGTTAACTTGACTTGACTTATAGGAAACCACACTTTTGTAGCGTGTTTAGTGTAAATCTGGGTGTTTTTGCTACGAAATTATAAGCGGTTTCGTAGCGAAAAGTGACATTTCTCACTGTATTTCGCTACGAAACTGTGGTTTCTTGGCTAAAAACACCATTTCGGTACTAAAAACTTGGGAATTGATTTTTTTTTGAAAATTATGAGTGATGTGACATGAGGGAATTTGAAAGTGAGTGGGTTTAGACCTTAGGCTAAACTTAAATAAGAAAAGTTTAAATTTTCCTTGACCAAGTAAATAAAAATGAACCTTACAACCCTACCTTTGACACATGAACCTATATGACTTTGTAAAATGATGCTTCATTTTTCTTAGTGATAACAATGGCTCCACTTGGGTTGGTGTGCCCCATTGGTACACCAAAGAACCTGTAGATCCAGTTTTGCTATCCATCTTCTTAAAAACAAAAAAAATTCTAAAACTTTCCAAGCTTTTTCTTCAAACTCTAATGGCCTTCACCTCGGGCTCAAGCTTGATGATCAGCTTGTCATTATTAGCAGAAAAACACATAAAATCAAATATATACAATGGAATGAATGATCAGCAAAAATTAAGAAGATTAGTGCTTCAAAAACCTGCCATTGACAGGCACTCCAGCACATGGTTGTCCATCCATTTCCTACAAAATATAGGTGTTGTTCCCATGAAATTCAGCTACTCTGAATGGACCTTTCCAAATGTTCTCAAAATTACCATGTTTCTCCTTCTCTTCAATCCTGGCCTCCCATTTAAAAATCACATCTTGGATTTGAAAATTTTCCTCCTTCACCTTCTTGTCAAATGTCTTCTTGATTCTGTTTTAAGATTGTTGATTACTATTATAGACCTCCTCCATTTTGTCTTGCAAAGCTATCAAATGATTAATCCTCCTCTGAATTGCATTTGGCTCATCCTCCATTCCTTGCAACAACTTCATGATAGGGACTCCTAAGGATGTGGGAAAGATGGATTCAACCCCATATACCAGCTCATAGGGTGAAGTTCCAGTAGATCTCTTTGTGCATACTCTATCAGCCCACAGATCATACTTCAACGTCAAATGCCATGACTTCTTATTTTCTTGCAATACCTTCTTGATAATCCTCACAATGCTCTTGTTAGAATATTTAGCAAGACCATTACCTTGTGGATAATATGTAGTAGAATTCCCAAGAGTAATGTGATATTGATGACAAAATCTAATCAGCTTCTTAGACTTAAATCCCTGTGCATTATTAGTGATGATCTTCATAGGGGAGCCAAATCTAGACAATATATTATTTTCCAAAAATGAAATGATAACTGAATCATTTGCTTGCCTAGTTGGGATTGCTTCAATCCACTTAGTGAAATATTCGGTTGTTGTCAAAATCAAGAGATGTTGGCCTGAAGATGATGGATGAATCTTACCAATAAAATCTAGCCCCCATTGCTGAAATGGAACTTAAACATAGATAGGCATCAAGGGTAAAAGTATAAGCTTCTTCTTACCATAAAAATTCTGGCGTTCATGGCAGGCGGCAATATTTTTGTAACCATATTTAAACATTGTAGGCCAATAATACCCTACTCTGAGAATATTGTTTGTTGTAGCCTTCCAATAATGATGACCTCCACAATATCCTTTTTTGAACTCCTTAATCAATTTTTCAGCCTCCTCTTCCAGCAAACAATTCAACAAAATACCACCGGTATCCTTCCAATACAGATTTTTGTCAATGATGCAGTACCTCAAAGACTTTAACTTCACAAATATCACCTTGGACTTTGTCAGCTCAGCAGGTGCTCTATGATGATGTAGGAAAAAAAAAAATTCTTTGTACCAATCTAAAATGATATACTTTTCTTCAATGGGGATCAGCTCTTCCTCTTCATCTGAAATTTCTGAAATTTCTGCAATTAAATTCATGTCAAGATAGTCAAATTTTGACTATGCCATCAGCTTTTCTATGCCTTGACCTTTGACCAATTTTGCAAGCTTGATATCTATATCATATTCCAGCAAGTTAGCAATCCATTTTCCCCTCGTACCATCAGGATAAACTTGATTTAGGATGTCTTTTACAACAACATTAGGAACAAAAGCTATAATATGAGAATGCAGAATGTAAATTCTGAAATATTTGATGGCCTTGACCAAGGCATAAGCTTGCTTCTCTAAGATGTTGTACTTCATCTCAGAGTTAGCTAATGTCCTACTAAAAAATGAAATGGGTTGCTCAGTACCTTGTTGTCCTTTCCGCAACAAAACTCTGGCAATTGTATTTTCGGATGCAAATGTAAAAACCAAAAATTCTTTTGAGAAATCCGAGCTGATAAGCACTGGTGCTTGGGTGAGTGCCTTTTTTATCTCCTCAAATGAGTGCTTTTATTCTATTTTCCGCATGATGTCAGATCCTTTCTTCAACATCTTTTTTATTTCCTTTACAATCTCAAAAAAATTAGGAATGAACCTCCTCACAAAATTTACCTTTCCGAGGAAGGACTGAATCTCCTTTCCGCTTCTAGGCAGATCCACTTTCTTAATTGTATTCACCCTGTTTGGATCAATCTTAATCCCATATTTAGAAATAATGTCTCCAAGTAATTTACTTGAAGTTAGATCAAAAATACTTTTAGTGGGATTGAGAGAAATGAAAAACCTTCTACACTTCAGCAAAATCTTTTCTAGGTGCTTCAAGCGATCTTCTTCCCTCCTTGAGAATATTTTTATGTCATCTAGATAGACAACCACCATCTTGTCCTTCTCCTCAACAAAAGAAATGTTCATTGCCCTCTGAAAGGTAGCTCCTGCATTAATCAAACCAAAGGAATTTTGGCATACATGAATGTGCCCCATGGTGTGATAAAGGTTGTTTTTTCCTGATCTTCCAGATGCACAAGAATTTGATTATATCCTAAAAAACCATCAAGCATAAAAATACTTTGGGAACCAACAATGTTCTGCAAAATTTGGTCTATCTTTGGGAGAGGGTAGTTTTCCTTTAGAGAGGCTTTATTCAAGTTTCTAAAGTCAATGCATATTTTTATTTCTCCACTCTTTTCTCTGACTGGAACCAAGTTTGCAAGCCACTTTGAGAATCCAATTGGAAAAATGATTTTTGCATCAAAGAGTTTCTTGATTTCCTTCTCAATCAGAGGCATGAGAAGTGGATTAATCCTCCTCAACTTATGCTTGAAAGGATTTTCATTTTCTTTAATGGGAATGGTATGCTGAATGATAGTAGGCTCATAATTCTTCAAATCAACATAACTCCAAACAAAAACATATATGAACCTTTTCATCATCTCAATATATTTATGAGACCTCAATATATTTCTATCTCATATCAACTCAAATAAACTTTGAAAGTTTAATCATTTTTGGCATATCAACTATACCAAGGTTACAACTCTCTACCTCTTCGTCATCAGCTTCTATCCTAAGAGACTTGAACACATCATTATGATCAAAAAGCTTCTCAAGGGGTATGAGGCCTTTGGGTATAGAGTTATTCTTCAACTGTAACAATTCAAAATTTCCCTTTGATTCAACAAGCATGTTTTGTTGATCTACTTGTGTACTTTCAAACTCTTCTTTCAGCTCAATAAAGTTATTTATTTGTTGGTCATCCTCAAAGACTTGCCAATGGATAATGTTATCAAGGATAGCAGGTTTATGGCGAACTTCAACCTCATATTTTTCAGTGGAATGTATGGGAATGATAAATAGACTTGCAGAGACAGCTAGGGAATCAACAACTGAGTTTTGGTCCCTATTCTTAATAATGAATGAATATTCTTTAAAATTTTCCAACATGTCCATGATTAAATTTATGTATGCCCTCATTCTTACATCTTTAGTATGGTACACACCAAGGAAAATTTTAGGGGCGAATTTTAGCCCAAAGGTGAAATTTAAGGGGTTTTAGATTTTGGAGGGGCAAATGTTTTATATAAAACCATTTTTTTAATTTTTGTATAGTTAGCCTCCAAATTATTTTAAAAATAATTAATTGTTATCTTTTAGCCCAATAAAATAGGAGCGCATAAAACGTGAAAGTCTAGATTTGCCTCCCATTATACTGGTTTGGTTTATTTTCTTTACATTCGCCCCTGATTTACTAGGTTGGAGGGTTTTGGAATGTCATTCGCCACATAGTGTATGTAGATGATGAGGGAAATGGAGCCGATGTACTAGGTTGGAGGGTTCTGGAATGACATTAGTCCCCAATTCCATTTACGATGAAGGAAATGGAGCCGATTTACTGGGTTGGAGTGTTTTGGAATGGCATTCGCTCCTATTTTATTCTATTGATGAGGGAAATGACACCATTGATGAGGGAAATGACTAATGAATCTTTCCAGAAATAAAACTTTTGATAAGTGAATAACCTTAGGGTGGAATTTGATAGGGAGGAAGTATCATCAGGAGGGAAGGGAAGCAAGGTAGGCAGGGATGAAATTTACAGGAGCAGAATATGAACAGGGCCGGCATGTGGAAGATTTCATTAACATTGAATTCCAGAGGAGCCGACAGTGTACGGTCATTCGTAGCTAAAGAAAAGAAGGGGGTGAAAGTGGGTGCAGCGGGTGCCCCTACTGCTCCAACTATTAGCGAAGAGCTGAAATTGAACACAATTGTGGGGGCCAACATACTGAAATACACAGTGGATCCTCTCGTGAATCCAGACAATGAATACCCTAATTGGCTGTGGCACCTCCTCAATAAGAAGACGCCTCTCAATGAACTGGAAAGAAAATACCCCAACACCTTGCCCTTCCCTAAGCTCTAGCACTTCGTCAAGCTTGATAATTGTTGGAGGATTAAGGAAAAAAATTCCTCGAGAGCCAAGCACTGACTGGTAGCATTCCGTTTTTTCCACTTTCTTACAAAAATTTAAATCGCAAAATGGATGAATGTGTAGATAATGAAGGGTGTTTATACACCTTCTTTCATACGAAAACTATACATTCTTGCATTATTATACATAATGTTGAATGTTGTCTAGATATTTATGTAATTTTCATAAATGTTTATCCAGTTTGCCTCAAATTGTCCTTATCAGAAGAAAGTTATCACTTTTAACACATAACTGATCATGATGGATTGGGATTGGTAACTTGTGCATTTCTCACTTCATTTTGTGATTGATCGTCATTTAATTTAGCTCACGCAAAATGAAGGCAACATTTTTGAAAATAAGGGAAGCATTATGAAATGTACCATTGTTATTCAAGTGGTTAATATGCCACGGTTTTTTTTCTTTCTAATATTAGATTACAGGGTAAATTAACTGCTAACATGATATCAGTCAACTCGTTGTAAGTTCTGCTAAATAAATCATGCTTGCTCCAAAAACCTGGACCACATTCACCCATTCTAGTTCACATTCCGTGACCTCTTGAAAATTTCTTCCATGACTATAAAATATTCTCTCCTCTTGTCCATTATTCCACATAGGTTAAGAAGGTTGGTCCATGACAGCATATAAGTTCCAACATACAATGGTACTTATACTGATGGGAGTAGACAAGGAAGAGATGCACCTATTAACATAATGGTTAAGTGGTAGTGGGTGGCATATGCTTACTTGCTCAGCTGTCTCTCCATACTCTATGGATGTTTTGTGTGGGTGTGAAACAATAGTGTTGGATATGCCTATCTTGTGACATCTTGGAATTGCTTTTATGAATACAAAATATCCTCTATCTTATCTCTTAGAACTGGGCATCAAGTTGCTTATGTTTAGGTATGATGATTATTATAACTTTGCCCTATTTCCATATAATTTTGTTAAGATTGACAACCTCCACCTATTGGTGTTTAGGCACCTAGTTCCTCTCATCACTGTAACACATTGATGGTTCTTGTTTCTTTTTAATAGTTTTTATTTCACACGTACATACCTAAACAATTCAAAATGATAGAATACTTTTCTGAATACTCTGGGTTTATTGAATATTTGGTCTCTGCCACTTCAAATTTTTTGGAAGATGAGTTTTGAAGATAGAGGTTTCCCCCTGATGTCCTTACTAACATCTATATCTACCTGATTTGTATTTAGAAAAAAAGTGTTGTCGCTAATCTCACTTGTTTTGGTGATGCAAAGTTTATTTGGAGCCCAATGTACTCTTGGTGTGGCTTCGTTATGGTTATTGTGGATCCTATTATTATGACTTGTGTGTCAGCCTAAGTATATTCGTGAGGGAAATAGAGGGTTTTGGGTTGCATTCGTCCCCATTTCCATTTTCTAGCTTGGAAAGATGAAGGGTTATCGGAATGGAATTTGCTGATTGAATGAATGTGGAACATGAAAATTTTCAAGAGAATGTTTGTTGCAGGAGACGTATCAAGGTTTAACAAAGGAAAGGCTGACTGAGGACAATGCAACCTTTCAAGAAGACCAGTTGACTATAGGATCAAATTGTGGACCGTGGCTGCTATGGCAGTGTCATGGACTCTAATGATTGGAGGATATGCACATAATGGATGGGTTGAGGAGGCTATTGAGTTGTTTCGCCAAATGCAAGGGGAAGGAGTAAACCAAGACCGAATCACTTTCTCCATTGTTCTTAGTGCTTGCTCTAGCCTTGGAAATTTGGAATATGGTAAGCAGATTCATGGTCATATTATCCAAGTTGGGTACGAATCAAATGTGTTAATAAGGAATACTATTGTTGATATGTATGAAAAATGTGGAAATATGGAGGGTGCACAACTCATGTTTGACACAATTCCAGAGCAAGATGATGTTTCATTTAATGCCTTGATTACTATATATGCTCGGCACCAATGCAGGGAAGATGCCTTGAACCTTTATAGCCAATTGCAAAAGAAAGGGCTATATGTATTTGAGTTTACCTTTGCAGGGGTTCTCAATGCATGTTCTAGCCTACTAGTTGTAAATAGGGGCAAAAAAATGCATGCTTATGTCATTCTAAATGGATATGAGTTGAATGTCTTTGTGGGGAATGACCTTGTTGATATGTATGCAAAATGTGGGAGCATTGACAATGCAAACAAATTATTCATTGAAATGCTTGAACAGGATGGAATTTCATGGAATGCAATGATCACGGGATATGCCCAACAAGGTAACAGAGAGAATGCCCTAAATTTCTTTCAACAAATTCAAGGAGAAGGCATGAAGCCTACTGACTTCATGTTTGTGAGTGTTTTTAGTGCATGTGCTAATTTTCAATCTCTCAGATTGGGGAAACTAATTCATTCCCAAATCATCAAAACAAGATTTGATTCTAGTGTCTTTGTAGGAAATGCTCTGTTTGATATGTATGCCAAATGTGGGGACTTAGACGAAGCACGCTCAATATTTGAGAGAAGACCTAACCGTAATGTCATCTCATGGACTACAGTGATAGCAGGCTAGGCACAAAAAGGACACAGTGAGGATCCCTTGAAATTATTTCAGGAAATGCAAAGGAGAGGTGCTAAACCAGATTAGGTCACCTTTGCAAGCATTCTTAGAGCCACTGCCACTATAGCTGCCTTAGAACTGGGCAAGCAGGTTCAAACCCATACTTTTAAAACTGGGTTTGTAACAAATTTCTTTGCTAGAAGTGCTATCATTGATATGTATTCCAAATTTGGAAGCATAGAGAGTGCACTCCACGTGTTCAAAAAAATGCTTGAGCGGAATTTGATTTCATGGAATGTTATGCTTGCAGGATTTTCTTTGAACGGGTATGGTAGGGAAACACTCCAACTATATGAAGAAATGTTATGTTCTAACATGAAGCCAGACCAGGTCACTTTCATTAGTGCTCTCTCTGCATGCAGAAGGTTATCAAAATTATAATTCCATGAGTCGAGATCATTGTCTAACACCAAGAGCATAACACTATGCCTACATGATCAATCTTCTTGGTTGCTATGCATGCCTGGATGAAGCAGAAGAATTATTTAACAAGATGACATGTGAACCTGATGCTATTATGTGGTTCGTACTACTTGGTGCATGCAAAATTCATGGAAACATTCGGCTGGGAGAACGTGCAACTGATTTCCTTTTCAAGTTGGAACCAAAAAATGCAGCACCATATATACTACTTTCTAATATATATGCCATTGCTGGAAGGTGGGAGGATGTAGCAAAGGTGAGGAAAATGATGAATGAAATGGGAGTTATGAAAGAAAAAACATATAGCTGGATTCAGTTTGAGGCTGGGGTGCATGCCTTTGTTTCAGATGATAGACTGCACGCACAAATTAAGGAGATTTAAGCAACATTAGATAAATTGGCTATGCTGATGAAAGTAGATGGTTATGTGCTAGACAAAATTTTTTTGTTGCATAATGTGGATGAGGAACATAAAGAAAATTTCCTCTGTTATCACATTCAAAAACTAGCAGTTGCAATTGTGCTTCTCAGCACCCCTTCTTGGAAAAACTAGTAGTTGCATTTTGAAAATAACAGTATATTTACTTTCTGAATATAGATTTTCTGCATTTTTGCATGATTAGCAATGTCAACAGTTATATTCAGTTAATGTAATTGCATGGGTTTCATGAAATGGAATTGTGATTCCCGTAAAATTTTTTCAAATAGGGTTACTAAATGGATGTGTTTGCATGTGAATTTAACCCCTATTATCCTTTAAATACAATGATAAAAGGATAGAAAATTAAAAAAATAGAAGCTTATTTTTTGAAGGAAATGTAGGTAGAATTTGCCCCAAAATGTTGAAACCTTAAAGGGAGGCACTAGTGCAACTCTTCCATTTGGTATTTCATGTTCTTATGTGTTTGAAATTTCTTGTTTCTTGATTTTTATTCTATAATTGCACACACTGGTGGGCTGCTCCTCAACTTGCCTAGCATATCTTAATTTTCATTAGATATTTGGAAACATGGAAAGGTACTGCATTTATGTGAAAATGATGTTGTCTGGAAGGTTCTTCTTGTAGGTTGCTCTCTTCTTCAGTTTGTCCATTATTTTCAAAACCATATTGTGCATTGATTGTGGAATTTTCTTTTTGTTATCAAGTGTATTAGGTTTTCGTCATGAAATTATATTGTTATCTTACACTTGCTCAATTTAAGCTCGTTAATTCAGAAGTTTTGAGTGAAATATCATTTTCTCTTGGTACCTCCTACTCTGCCCTTGACTATATGTGGTGCACTTGTTTCTGGGCTTTGCAATTATGTTTGCTAGGCTGCACAAGGTTGACTTCTGATGTCATTGTAAAAAATGTCAAAGCACATAGAGTATTCAACATGCACAGATTGAAGCATTTGAGAATTAGTGGTCTTTTTGGGATAATAGGAAAACACCTTGAGAAGTTGAATTACTTTTTTGATGGTGGTTTACAGCATAAGTCTCATTCATTAAAACCATGTTTTTATCCTAATGGTTGCTATTATTCACTTTTATATGGTGATGACTGTACAATTGATATCGAAGCTTTCCCTAGATGTGGGAATGCAAGGCTTGTTTATGACTGCACCAATGAAAGTTTCCAAAAGAAAAAATACCAAACAGTTAGAGAGTGTCGGGATTGTACATTTTGTATTGCACGTTGTGATGAGTGTGGAAGGTGTATTGATGGTAGTGAATATGAGGAAACATTTAGTCTCAATATGCTCTGTGCTGATTGCGTGCAGGCTTCTCAACTACCAAGAATCAGAAGAGCTGGCCTATGGTAAATACACATTATCAGAATTTTAGCTTTAATTTAGGCTTCAATGATTTTGGGCTATTACTTGCTTGTAATTTGGGCCCAAAATTGATTGTTTTGACCCTATCTCAGGGAGCTATTGAAGACAAAGAAAAAAAATTGTCATCTTTGTGTGTTTTGAGGTGTACATATTAGTTTTCCTTATTTTTAGAATAAAAGGTATATTGAGGACAACAAATATGAAGAAATTCTATTTCGATTTTCATGAGAAGAAGCGAAAAATAGTTTTGCCTTTGGGAGATTTTGGAGAATGTTGGCTGATAGTTTAGGCCCTGTGATATTACAATTTTTGTTTTTAAACCTTTTTCATGAGAAGGCTACTGAACAGTAAAGTTGCATGTGGCCTGGCTTTATATAGCAGTAGACAATAGTTGTAAATTACCTACATTTATCAATATGAAAAAAAAAAGTTGTACAGGAAAATAACCTTCTCATGGGTCTAAAGAGAGAAACAATGTCTACCTCCAAATATTGTGGTGTGTTGGTGGGTTGTGCTATGGCAGAACTAAGACAACTGGAAAGGTGGCTTTCTTATCATAATGGAGTGTTGTTTATGATAATCTCAAGACCGAGATCATATTACTCTGGTACAACATGATGATTGGCACCTGTTTTTTGGGCAACTAGAATAAATAATGATGTGCATGATTAGCCCATTCAGCCACAAACATCAAGTGTATTATATGTCAAAAAATCTTCATTTGTATTTATATTGTAAAAATGTGAATTCTTTTGCACATATTTGGTGAGTCACCAAATTGAGCAATTGGGAAAAAAATAAATTGCAGCCATATAATATTTTTGTGTTTGAGCTGGCTAGAATCTCATATCCATATATCTAATTTTTAAAGTCTTAGCTACCAAGATGTTATATTGGTTGTTGGCCTGTTTTTTGAATTTTGATAGTTTGATGCTAGGTTAAGGTAAATGAAATCTATAGTGAAAATTCTTGTAAAGTGTGAAGTTCCTTGGTATGCAGACAATAGTTTATGTTTTTGGTTACTTTCTTGTCTTTTTAAGATTTGTGTTAGGGGTAGTGGGAAGATAAGAGTACTCAAGAAATAAGTGTATGTCTAAGGTGTGATAAGCAACATAGAATTTTTCTCAAAGTAAAAAAAGAAGCTTATTTGAGAGTGTAAAATTTTGTGATAAGGATAAACTTCTTTGAAGTAATATGGATAAGGATGTTAGTATTTCCGGACTGGCATCAATTGTCTGGAGGTGGAAATTGTGGATTTTAACAAATATACTACTTGTTTCAGGGAAATATATCAGGATGTGATGAAAGGAAAGGTGTGAATGAGGATAAATTGACATTCAGAAAAAATAGTTGATTGTAATGTTGAACTATAATTAGAATGCCATTAAAAGTAAAATCATGCTACTCTTGTTGATCCGATGTCCTTTTAGGAAAATCATGAACCTGTAAAACTGAATGGACAATCGATCTTGCCTTTTGTTTTGCTAAAGAGAAGTTCAAGATACAATCGATCCTACTCTTTGTTTTACTGAAGAGAAGTTACAGCTAAGAGCTGTTTAACATCATTACAAAGGAAACTTTATGAGGATTTGATTGTAGTGGGTCAGTTAATATATAGCATCAATGAAGGCATGGTGATGTTCAGACACCATCTTTCATGTTTTCAACCTCATAATTTTTATATGGCGTGGATCATGGTGAGAAGCTGCATGCATTATTTTCACCGGTGAAGGACATCTTTCCTTCAATGCCCCTCATTCTAGTAACCTAATTTTAGTTGGCAAGCCTCAATGATTATTTTAAATTTTTAACATCTAAGGAATCAGAAGGTTGCTTCTCTTAAAATTTGACAAGCCACAATAACAATGATTTTACCATCTCAGCAATCATAAGGTAGGCCATTTAAAATTTGACAAGCCTCAACAGAGAACATTCTTAAAATGTTATTGGCCTGCATGTGTTACACAAGCCACATCCTACAGTGGTATTTGAAGTAGTTAGACAGTTTTTGGATGCCTGTGATGGGTTTCCATTATCTATGATAGCTATTGGTGCAACATTTCATGGAAAAAAAGTTTTGGATGATTTGAAATCCCAATTTTACAAAATATCTAAAGCACTTCCTTCAAACATACAAAGGAGGCTTAAAATTAGCTATGACATACTTGAAGAAGAGGAGAAATATATATTTTTCTCTCTGTGGATTTCCTCTGTCCCTTGCTGCTCTAGAAATTTACCGATAACTATCTTGCTATCTATTCATGAGATAGGGTGCAACAACCCACTGCGGAGAAGTCTTTTACATCCCAATCCATGTGATCAAAATTTCAGTATGGGTCATGTGACAATATGTTTTCTTTGTCATTTTGGTAGTATGCTTTAGCTTTGGCATTGGATAGATATCCCTTGTTCATGAGTTCATTTTGTTTCATATTTTGGATAGATTGTATAGTGCATTTAGGCACCTGGAATGTAGGTCATAAAATCTACTATGAAGACATTCCGTGTTAAAAATGTAGACACATATAACAAAGGATATCTCCCTTTGTGTTAGGGAGTGGTTGTAGTTAGGGATAGGATAAAGTCTCTTTAAATCTCCCTTTTGGTCTCATGGGATGAATATGATAGATAGGGGGCACTTCATGGAAATTTGGGATCCTTGCCCACTGTTGAAACCTAGAACCTTGTATATCAGATTCTCAGTTATAGTTCTTTTCATGATTATATATAATATATCTTAATTAACCTTTTATTTAAAAAAAATGGATGACCAAAAGAAAGAAGATAATTCAATATTGGCAGTCACTTTTTCTTCATAGAAGAAGATTATAGGGCATACGAATAAATGATGGATCTGGTTGGGGAGGGTTGTTGAGTCTCCATAACTTGGAAAACAAGTGTCTTGTAGAGGTCAACAGTAAAATCTGTATGTTGCACGATCACCTCTGTGAAATGGGCATAGCCTTTGGAGGAGGAGGAGCCTTGGCAGCCTATGTGGTGCATCACTAACAACCTCAGGAGTTCAGTAACTGTTTCGTTGATATGAGTGGGTTGCAACTGCTAAGGTTTGAAGGTGATTATTTGGGAAGTGTATATATATTATATCTTGATGAGATGGCCAGAAATTCAATGCCTTTCAGTAATTCTTCCGTTGATATGAGTGGGTTGCAGCTGCTAAGGTTTGAAGGTGATTATTTTGGAAGTGTATATATATTATATCCTGATGAGATGGCTAGAAATTCAATGCCTCTACTGGGATATTTGTCCATACTCCTCCCCACATTCTCATATTCCTATAAAGAACTATTTTATAAGTGGTAGAGGCTGGAGAAGCCACTAGGAAACATTGAGAATGAAAGTGAAGTGAAGTTTTCTAGTTCTGAAGAAAGTTTGTGCTCATATTTTGACCTTGCTAGAAGGTAGGGGTCTTGAAATAATCATATTTAATATTTAAGAGTGCATCACACGAGCCTCCACAGTTAACGGAGTTGATATATCTTACCTCCTTATGGTTACCAAATATAGGGCAGCTGAAGCATCTAGAAAGTTAGAAAAAATTGCTCTGAAAGGATGCACAGTCAGATTAAAGGAACATATGGGGAAAGCTTACATCCTAACATTGCTAGAAGAATTTTTTCGTATGTACTCCTTGAAGAACTAGACTCCAAGCATGCATGATGTCATTTCAAGGTTCCTTTGGGAAATTAATAAACCTCCAACATATTGATGATTCAAGAAAAGGTGCTAGTTTTTCTTCTTTTTCATTCCATATTTCATAAATCGCAGGGAAAAGCACTTTGATGTTACAAGAAGAATGAAACCCTGAGAGTCCCCATTGAAATTGAGCACAGATTTAGAATTTCTTACTATACATGTTTGGAATATGCATGGCTATGCTACCCCACATCGAAAACATTTGGCAACATGGGTGCTTTCAAAATTGGTAAACACTTATAGAGAGGTGTTTGGCAACTAGCTCATTTTATTGTTTTGGACCTTTTGTTCTTCATATTTCAGTGTGTACACTGTAGATAGCTTATTTTGTAAACATAAATATTTTGTCATGTTATTGTTGGTAGTTTCTAGATGACCTATTTCATTCATTAAATTAATGGTCTAGTTTCTATTGTATGACTTCAAAATTTGTATAATTGTTTGTAATTGATAAAATCTAGATTCTAGATGGTTGATGCTACAAACAAGTAATGATTAATGTTCTATGATGGTTGATGGCCTCTTCTATCTTTATTTATGTAAAAATATGCATGTTTTCATATATTCTGCAACTAATTTGGCATTCTCAATGTATATCAATGGAAATTTCCTCAAAAGGACTGTCACAACCTTGTAGATTGTAAACAAACTTTGGGGGTTGCTTAGTGGTGATGAAAGTGATCTTGCAGCTTCTTTATGGCAACAAAGTTTCTTTGTGTAGTTATCTTAAAGATGAGTTTAGATGAATTGGTATTAACTTGGGCTGAGGCTGAGCCATAAATGGTTGTTAAATACCTTATGATGGGTGTGGGCCATTAGGGCCCAAGCATGCCAACTAAGATGGTGGGACATGTATTAATGGCCACAAGGACTGTGCTAGACCAGAAATCCATGCACCACAAACTCAAGCATAAAACCTAGTAGAGATACTATTTGGATATGATTTTTCATTACACTTAAAGTATCATTGGAAAAATATAGGTATTTTGATCTTAGAATGTTAGATGAGAATTCCAGATTTCAAATCTTAATGGTCTTTTCTAACCCATATTATGAGTATGTAGTAGAATACACGACTTAGACTTGAGAGAGTCACGATATCACCTTTGTGAAGGGAGTATTGGGAATACTAGTCATGTCATGCTCAGTGTAGCTGCAGTTTATGGGATAAGTTTTTTTAGGAAGCTTAAGCTTCAGAATAACTGACTATTTTCTGGAAAAATATTGTGTTGGTAGAATTTTTCAGCCCCACCTAAACCTACGAATAGTAATCCAATTGCACCCAAGGTATAATAGTTGGTTAAAGTGGAAAAAATTTAAGGTCAATATCTTAGTTATTGCCCACAACGAATGTAGACAGCAGGCCTTATCATTCAAGACCAACTGTGTATAGCAAAAGGTTAGACTGGGGCCTTGACTCTTCTACACACATAATGTGAAAAGGGTAGGCTAGTTAGCAAGTGATGTGGTGGTAGTGGCCATCTTGGACTTGAGCTGTAATGCCACATATTATTATCAAGAAATTGTTGTAGAAAAATTTGGATAAGGAACATGAACTGTAATGCACATGTTATTATCAAGAAGTTGTATAAAAATCTGGATAAGGAGTATGAGTTGTAATGTACATGTTATTATCAAGAAGTTATAGAAAAAAATGGTTAAAGAGTATAATGGTGTAGAGGGGGCACTACACATCTGCTCCAACTGTACCACATTTTTCAATGTGTTTGGTGGATTTTCCCTTTGTGGTGGAGACTGAGCTTTTAGCGGACACCTGAGATTGGGATGCTTTGTTTAGTTTTTTATGAGGTGGTTAGGTCTACTTTGTATTGTGCTGCGTAAAACTTGGAGAATACTGCATTGGAAGGGCTGGAGGAATTCTCTGTAAAAGTTATGACTTTGTTGTTGTTATTGAGATCTGTGCAATATATGTAACAACTAGAGTTTACAAGTAAATATGACCTTACCATAATTGTCTTCCTCTTCCTCATGCCCCACTTCTTTTCTGCTTTCTCCAAAAAATCCTGAAGAGTTGTTGCTTTCCCCATTTGAAAATTCCCCTTAGTCTTCTACCAATCCATTTCTAGTCCACGATGTTATGAATCTTCTCTTCTTGTTTATGTATGCTGAAAGTCTAGGTTTTTTAGCTCTCATTAATTCTGCAATATTTTCTCAGGATTGTAGTGGAATATTGGCTCAACTGTCAAAATCTCCAGCTTTGAAAATTCATTGGAATGGGCATGATTCGTGATAGTATGCTTGACTAGGCTGATTAGTTGAACATAGTGTGCTTTCCTAGACTTTGTGATATGGATGAAACCATCCATGAATTTCCTGAATAATTCTTGTAATAGAAGCTTATCTAACACTTCAGGAGGAGGAAATGGGTGGATGATGAGTTTTCAAAGCACTAGACACAATATTACAATCTTTGTGGAAGAAATAAGCATCTTTCCCTCACAATAACTGCTATGTTTTTTTTGTGGTTCTATCTGAGTACTCTTTCAACAAGCAATGTATTTTTTTGAAGAAGCTATTTGTTTTCACTTTGATATCAGTGGCTACTAGAGGTGGACTGTTATGATGTTTTGATCAATTGTACTTCCCCTTAGGCATTTTGGGGTAGGTAACGGTGTATAGACTACATAAGAAACTACATGAAATGTGTTGGATTGAGGGAATACTATTCTTGGTAATGAATTGAATCATTGATTGGTTGTATTTGTCCCCAATATATCTTGCTCACTGCTTAGAAACTTGTGCATTTACTCAAACATTATAATCGTACATGGCCTTCATATTGACTTCTCTATAGATTTTACAAAGTAACCATACTATCTCTCTGGATGGGGGCTAGAAAATGTCATTTTTGTACTCTTGATGCGCTACTACTTTTGTTTTATGTTCAGTATTCTAGGAGTTGGTCAGTGCATAGGGATGTTGTGGTTGCTTGAGCGATTCCTTCTATTTTTTTAAGGAGTGGTGAACATGGTATTGATGCTCTGGGGAGTGAAATCTGCCACTCCCTGTTGGATGGGAGAAATTTGTGTGTTGGTAGATTGTAGTGCTTCATGCACAATAGGATTAACTCACAATAGGGAAAGAATTTGTGTTCGAGATGTAGAGTAGCATATTGGATTACCTATATCCCAGTCATAGGGTTGAGTTGGAAGTATCTAGCTTCTCAACCAATGCCCTATAAGTACAAATAGTGTCCCATCAAAAGTGGGCAGAGTTATTTTTCTTTCCTTTTTCAGAATATCATAGTTTTTTATCCCCATCCATGTTCCCTAAGCCTACCCTTATATTGTATGGTGCAAAATTCCTATAATGACATATAATAATGAAAATATTCCCACATTTTCTGATATTATTTATGTAGTCATCAAAAAAATCACCCTTCCATTATTTCCCTGTCTTATTCCTTGGTTGTTCTTATAAAAACGTTAGTAGGAGTGGTTTATGTACTATTCAGGTGGGTGATTGCACGTTAAATTTAGCTAAATTTGAAGTCTTTCTCATGCTGCAGATTTTGGCCATTTGATCTCCTAGTTCCACTCCTATTGTTATATTGTTGATTCCCTTGCATTGAACTTGTCAATGATTGAGTGATAGCCTGCACCAATTCTTACTGCCATTGTACCAACTCTTGTTTTCCCTTGCTGAATTCCTCAAGGCATGCATGATGCTTCCCCATGGTTGATCTTCTTGATCACCCATTTCTACTTCTTCTTCCTCTAATTCAGAATAATAATAAATCATTTTCTTTCTTCTTCCATCTATGTGACATATTCTCTATTTTCTGGGTTCATCAACTATTACATCCCCTTAGGTAGATAGCTTACTTATTTCACAAATTATTACAATTTTCTATGTATGCTACTTATTACAATAGTGACATCATTTCAAGTATTTACACATTGATGAAAAATAGCCCTTTCCTCAATGAGACACATTGAATACAACTATATTCTCAATTTCTTTAGGGATTTTTACAAACAGATAACATGCAACCTTTTTGTAAGTAACAACAAATAGAAGCTCGATAAAGAAAACATTTCTTAATAATATACCAATTTGCAGCTTGTTGATAAATACTTTTATTTATTTCTGTAATAATGAAAGAGTACAATTATGGAACCTATTCTAGATTTCTTATCTTTAGACTCGCTACTACATGACTCCAGTAATAATGTTCCAACAATCTACTAGCTTGCACTAGCAGAGACTACTTGTCCCTCCTAAAAGAATTCTTTTCTAATGTGTTGAGCCTTAGCCCACAAGCTATACTAGGAAAATCGGAGAAGCCACTAGGGAACATTGAGAATGAAAATGAAGTGAATTTTTCTAGTTCTGAAGAAAGCTTGTGCTCATATTTTGACCTTGCTAGAAGGCGAGGGTCTTGAAATAATCATATTTATTTTTTAAGAGTGCATCGCAGGAGCCGCCATAGTTAACGAAGTTGATCTATCTCACCTCCTTATGGTTACCAAAGATAGGGCAGCTGAAGCATCTATAAAGTTAGAAACAATTGCTCTGAAAGGATGCACAGTCAAATTGAAGGAACATATGGGGAAAACTTACATCCTAACATTGTCAAAAAAAATTTTTTCGTATCTACTCCTCGAAGAACTAGACTCCAAGCATGCATGATGTCATTGCCAGATTCCTTTGGGAACTTAATAAACCTCCAACATATTGATGATTCGAGAAAAGGTGCTAGTTTTTCTTCTTTTTTCATTCCATATTTCATAAATCGCAGGGAAAAACACTTTGATGTTACAAGAAGAATGAAACTCCGAGAGTCCCCATTGAACTTGAACATAGGTTTGGACTTGCTTACTGTACAGGTTGGGAGGAAAGAATCTTATGTAAATCCTGATCAGATTCTTAAGCCTATATGTCAATTATTTCAGGAGTGTGACTTCTTTGGTAATAAATAAAGCTATAAAGAAGATTGGTTTGTAGTCTCTCCTTATGCCTCTGTATCACCTCACTATTTCCACACTCTAGTATGATGCAGTTAGAGATGTTTCATTTTCTTTTAGTACCTAACACAGTCCTATTGACCTACTTTTTTGGTCATCTATTGGACATTAATAATTATTTTTTATCTTATTAATTTGGCCAAGGATACCCTCTCTTTGAATGGAGCTCTTCCTTTTTCTAAGGGCTTGTTAAGGATAATTATGATAGGTGATTCAAATATTGAAATTTTTTCATACCTTTATTATGTTGTATACTTCCTTATTTGACCCTCGTAAATATGCACTTAGTAGCTTAAAATTGGGTTCACTTAATTTCTACATTCAAAGCGATGCATTGTATTTTCATAATCTTTGACCGTTTTGAATTATTAACTAGTTTTTTTCTAAGAATTTAATGGTCTGCTAATGGTGGCTGTGTGCATTAGCTATAGCACAGTTAATTGATAGAAGACAAGGGCAAAGTTTTGTGGTGTGCCTTGCATGGAAGAAAATGGTATGCTAACCAATGTTCCTTGCATGGGACTGGTTGATTAGGATACCTATGGAGCCCAGATTAAATATCCAAGCATGTTTCTTGAAATTATTTGGTATTGGTGTGTGTAACTCAAATTCCAAGTCTCCTCCCTTCATCTTTAGAGTTTCTTGTTGTTGGGATTCCTTATGCAGTGGCGATTAACTACTTGACATGGAGGTATATTGGTCATGTGATCATTTGAATTACATTTTTCTCCTTGGCTCTAACTGGTACATATGATCTACGAGTCAATAAATATTTCAGCAGAGACTATAATTTATCCTATTTGAACAAAAAGATCATCAATTTGTCAAGGTTGGAACTAGGTTTTGTATTTTTAGGTCGAGAACCCCTACAACAATGTTCTTGTCATTGTCCACTTGATCACATTGGTGGTTGTTGTTGCCCCTCATGTTGACATGATTGGTAAATGCATATTTCAGGGGTAACTTGCAGGATGCTCAAGGACCACAAACACACTTATTTTTGGTTGAGAGTAGTCCTTCATGTGATGATCTTCCTGGATGATCAACATAGTGATTCTCCTTGATAATAATGTGGTTTCCTTGGTTGGAATGATGATTCTAGCCATTGCAAGGTTATATTATCAGTGGAGGTTGCTTCAGTGGTGCATAATGTTCTTCATGAACCAACATCAAGGTGGTCAAATAATCACATCCTTGTCACTTTCACCTTGTGCTACAAGGGTATGCTAACCAATTTTCCTTGCATGGGACTAGTTTATTGGTCACTTTCACCTTGTGCTACAAGGGTATGCTGACCAATGTTCCTTGCATGGGACTGGTTGATTGGGATACCTGTGGAGCTCAGATTAAATATCCAAGCTTGTTTCTTGAAATTTTTTGGTATTGGTGTTTGTAGCTCAAATTCCAAGTCTCCTCCCTTCATCTTTAGAGTTTCTTGCTGTTGGGATTCCTTATGCATTGGTGATTGCTTGCTTGACATGGAGGTATACTGGTCATGCGATCATTTGAATTTGGTTTTTCTCCTTGGCTCTAACTGGTACATATGATCTACCAGTCTATAAATATTTTAGCAGAGACTATAATTTATCCTATTTGAAGAAAAAGATCATCAATTTGTCAAGGCTGGAACTGGGTTTTGTCTTTGCAGGTCGAGAACCCCTACAACCATGTTCTTGTCATTGCCCACTTGATCACATTGGTGGTTGTTGTTACCCCTTCATGTTGACATGATTGGTAAATGCATATTTTAGGGGTAACTTGTAGGATGCTCAAGGACCACAAACACACTTATTTTTGGTTGAGAGTAGTCCTTCATGTGATGATCTTCCTGAATGATTAGCATAGTGATTCTCCTTGATAATAATGTGGTTGCCTTGGTTGGAATGATTATTCTAGCCTTCACAAGGTTAGATTATCAGTGGAGGTTGCTTCAGTGGTGCATAATGTTCTTCATGAACCAACATCAAGGTGGTCAAATAATCACATCCTAGTCACTTTCACCTTGTGCTACAGGGTTAGATCATTATTATCCTATGATGTGGTAATACACTTACCTCATTTCATTCATGTTCATGCCATTTTCCCATAGTTTTACCTAGGCAATTTGTTTATTTCAAGCATATTATAACTTTTGCTTAGGTGAAATCACTTCACACATACATTTTGATGGCACCTCATCATTTTTCCTATGTGATTTGTGTACCTCATCGCATCTTAACCATTTCACCAAAGAAAAATTCACTTTCATACTTTGATACCAATTCATTCCATCTCTTGGAAGGTGCATGGCATGTTTTAGGCTTTTAGCTATAATTCCCTAAGTTTTATTTCTTATTAACACTTCAATTCTTATAGATTTGAAATTTCTAGTGTGAACGCACCTAAGTAGTTTAGGATATTTAAGTCTTAAACCTTTGGTTGAGTGACTAAGTATTTGTTGAAAATGTAAGTAGTTTCATTCTTCATAATTGTTGTTGTACTCATTTCAGTATGTATCCTATGTAACAAACAATAAAAAGTTATTTTATTAAAGCATGGGTTTCATGTTCTTTAATGATGGTCTTCTAGATAAAATCATGTTCTTCATGCTTCTAGGGCTCGTTAGGTGTTGAATTCAGAGAGAAATATGGGGAGAGAGGTGTCGAGGGTCAATAACCTCCAACACATCCATGGATAAGGAAAAATCCATTGTGCGCTCCACAATTGCAAGGATAGGAGGGTGGGCGGGCGAACCTCTGCCTCCACCTTTGCGACAATGCATACGATGGCGGCGAGGCATGGAAGCAACATAATTCTGAGAATGCAACTGAGTGGGATGAATGGAGAGTGAAGGGCTAGCAAAGAGACTAAAGGCAGCATGGGACGAGTGGGCAGAAGGAGTTTGAAGGGATGATAGAGGGGCGGAGTCACAACAAGAAGAGATAGAGCCGAGAGCCAACCCAATAGAGAAGTGGAGGGAGAAATGCGGAGGAGTGTTGTCGCCATAAATGGCCAGGGCACTTTGCAACCAGGATGGACCGGAGAGAGTTCACGACAGAGGAAATGAATGTGGAATTGAGTGTTAGTTATGGAACCTTGGTTCGAAGCCAACAAGAAGAATTTAATGGCACCCACACCAGAGCCATGTGCTGCCTCATGGCGAGGACAACTTCTTGGCATAGGGGGGACATGTGGCATGCCGCATTCTCTCTACGAGGCTCTCGCATTCAGGAATTTTATTACTGATTTTTATTTTATAAGATAATATAATATGGTGAGAGATTCGCCAAAAAATTATATATACATATTATATTATTGATAAAATCACCTTCTTTTTTCCTATGTATCATGGAGATTCGCCCATTTATTATACATATAAATTTAAGGGGGTTCTTAAAATTTTCCCTGGTACCACCCTCAACTTTCTTAATGACTAATTCAGAATCTCCACAAATAAAAATCTTTTGGGCACCCATTATTTTCAAAATTTCTAAGCCCAAAAATAAAGATTCATACTCATCCATGTTATTTGTGCAATCAAAATTTAGTTTGTAAGAAAATAACTTATGTTCATCATCTGGAATTGTAATCCAAATTCCTGATCCTGCCTCCTCTCTTCCTGCTGATCCATAAAATTGCAACAACCACCAACCTTCCGCCTTCTCCTCACTGATCTACTGACTTTCTGTTTGCTGAAATGCTGCTTGTTGATTTTTTTACCTTCTTTTCATCCTCTGCTTCATTAGTCAACTCATTGAAAAGAATATCAGATCCAAGTTCAGTATCAAGAGCATAAATTGGAAAGTTATGAGGTTTATCTTTACTACTTACCATGTAAGCCATTCTTGTTTCTCTATAAAGTCTCCTTTGCTCACCAAAAACATGAATGGTGGCATAAGTTAGGTCCATCTGCATTGTACCTTTTATCTTTGCTACCCATGACCTTGACAATAGCCTACCAAACTTAGGTGGAATGTCTGCTACCAAAATGTCCATAACCACTTTCTTGGCAGGGACTCTTGTAAGACCAGCAACAACATCTTTTTATTAAACCAATGCACTAAACTCTTTTTGAATCAAAGGAAAACAAATCCTTATATGGTCTAGTAATTTCCAACCCCATCCTCTCCATGATTACTTTGGGAATAATATTGTGAGAGGCTCTTGAATCAAACATAGCATTATGCAATGTCATGTCATGAATGCTAAGGCTAACATAAAAAGGAGGTACTTCCTCATTCTACTCATCTAATATTGGACCCAAGTATATGGCTGCATGATATTCTTGAACATTTAGGATATCAATAGCTCCTGGTTGTGAATTCAACATTTTCACAATCCTACTTTTGTATTCATTCACCTTAATAATTTCTCCAAAAGGTAATGGGATTTTGATCTTAGAGATCTCACTCTCCAAACTGAAAACAGAAGCAGATTTTTCAGTCTCTTTGATAAGAGGAGGAGGTGGTGTTTCTTTCCTAACCTTAGCAACATTGGGGGCATATTTCTTGGGCTGTGTTTTTTTTGCAGTAATTAGCACATTTCTATTTCTGAGGTTCTATTTTTTCTTCATCTCAAAGATTGCATGTTGATACCATTTAAAATAATCAAATGGTTCCTCACCCTTGTGTAATTCATGATCTGACTCATCTTGTTCCTCAATTAAAAACATCCCTGACATGTTCTCATCTAAGCAATGAATTCAGTCTTCTTGTATTTCAGGTTGATCTTCTTCATCAACTAAGTTTTTCTGGAAAGGAGGCCCTACTTGAGGGTCAGGTGGCTTATTTCTGTTTTCCCTTGGCCTTTGCTAGTTTTGAGGTCCCCTAAATTAAGGATTTATAAACTGAGGCTCATGTTGTGCAGGAGGAGCAGAGGCATCACCAAGGGCAAGCCTATCCATAATTTTTTACATTGTCTTAATCATGGAATCAAATTTGTCATCAGATGTGGAAGGCTTATCTTCTTCTTTCAACTTAGTCTTACCCATGTTGGACTTTTTGGATGCTATCATATTGACCTCCACCTTCACTGCATCATTTTTCATTTCAGCGAGTAAAGGGGATTCTCTCTCTCTCAGTAGTATAGAAAAGTCATAATCAAAAGCTTCAACATATCTCAGCTGAGCTGCTTCTGGAGAAGGCTTGAGATGGGCAGGAATTGAGTCATACACTTTGTTAAATCTCTTTGAAAATTTTTGACCAGTTTCATCAACAACCCTTTTCAAACTATTATACTCAGTGATGGCTTGTATAGGGTTAGTTCTATTTCCCCACTTCCTCAAGAAGCTATCTTCAAATTCATTCCAATTATGTAGGCTTCCAGGAGTAAGGTTTTTGAACCACTTCCTAACTTCACCAGTAAAGCTCTTAGCAAACAATCTCATCTTGACACCCTCATGGTCAACCTCCTCCATGTCTATAAATTCATTAAATGGATCTACATGATCTTTAGCTGTAATCTCTTCATCACTTCCCCAAGTTTATATTCTAGCAGATTATTTGCTAAGAAGGGCATTTAAGACAGCTGGAAGGGCAAGGGGAGCATATCTAGCAGGTGCAACAAGTGGAGGAGGCACATTTCCTGCCATGATGAAAGGGATTGTGGTAGTTTTAGGGATAGCAACAGTAGAGGAAGAGGAATTTTTAGGAGGAGGGTTGTTCGGTATTTGTTTTCCAGTGACAATTGAACTCTAATCAGGAAGAGGAAACCAATTTTACTTCCAAATAAAATTTCAAAAGGGTCAAGCTCCTTCAACCTATCCAAAGACTCTTTCTCTAATAGTAACTCTGAAATGACTGCTTGTTAAGTCCCTATATTGATAGTTTATTCCCTTATTATGTTAGTGTAGCCCCCCTTGTTTTTATTGTTGTACCCCTATAAACCTCATATTGTTATTATTGTGCCCTTACATTATTATTGTTAGGTCGGCTAGGATTATATTGTGGCCCCGTGGACTCCTATATATAGCAGGTTGTTTTGCTCATTTGTTTCATCCAAGAATTGTTCATTCATGTAATGTATTGGAGGGTTCCCCCTCGAAGTGGCTTATTTATAAGGCGTTGATATCTCTTTTCTTCTATTTTTGGAGCTGGTTTCCCAACATTTGGTATTCGAGCTTTGGATTATAGGGTTTTTGCTGCTCCAAACAGATCATCATGGAATTTTTTCTATAAATTTTTTTCTACAAAGGTTCAAAAGCTTAAATTTTTAGAGGGCAAAGACGACATCCTAAGTAACATCGTCGCAAAATTTCAGAGCTTGGTTCGCAATATTTTCAGAGATATGATATGTGGAAGTTAGGGATTTTTGCAAGCTCCTGAATTTAACCTAAAAAGGTCATCGTGGCATTTGCGCTATAACGTTTTTCCTAATAAGTTTCAGAAGCTGAAATTTTTATAGAGCGAAGCTGAAATCCTGGGGAACATCGTCGCAAAAGTTTAGAGCTTTGTTCACGAAATTTTTGGAGATATGATCTGTGGAAGTTAGGGATTTTTGCAGGCTCCTGAATTTAACCTAAACAATTCATCATGGAATTTGTGCTATAAATTTTCTTCTACGATGTTTCAGAAGCTAAAATATTTAGAGAGTGAAGCCAAAATCTTGAGGAACATCGTCACAAAATTTCATATCTTGGTTCACAATATCTTTGGAGATATGATCTTTGGAAGTTAGGTCTTTTTTAGACTCCCAAATTTCATCTCAAAGAGGTTATCGTGGGAAAATATTCATAAGTCTCTCTCTGAGCATCAGATTGGAATGATGTAAAAATTTATCACAAGTACACGGACTGTAGTTTCTTTTCTATAAATTTCAGAGCTAGAGGAGGAAACAGTGACACATGACAAGTCGTACAAGTCTACTCTACTGAACCAGTCCAAAATTGGGTCATTGTGGGAGATTGGACATAACTTTGAATTGAAGAATCCAAATCAGGTTAGACCTGTGACATTTGAAAGAAGCTTCAAAGGAATACTACAAGGCTAAATTTTAGACATTGAGGATTCACAATTATAGAGATAATTCAATTTCAATATAGAGCTCCTCAAAAGCAAGTAAAAGGTGTGTATTTTTTTCCCGAATTGCATAAGTATTGAATCAATTTGAATTGATTCCAAGGGCATATTGTAGAATATATATCAGTATTAGATTCTAAAATGGCCCCTAAAAATAATTCAACACTCATTAAGCCTTTAGAAGGCTCTACTATGACTCATGAAGACAAATAATGGCAACATTACATATCAAATTTACAAGAGCAAGAGAAAAAAATTTCGCTCTCGCAAAGAGCAACAAAAAATGACATCACTACTACATTTTGCGGAAATTCCGACACTTGCTTCCGACGCTTTTGACCAAATGTCAGAAATTTCCCCAAATTTTTTCAATCCTACCCGAAACCGTCGCTATATCGACGTTTAGAGAAATGTGTCGTAATACCGACAGTTAGACAAAGTGTTGCAGTTGCGACGTCTAAAGGAAGACGTCGCAATGGCGACCCTATTCTCCAAGGCATCGCTATTGCGACAGATGCTTCCAAACGTCGCAATTGTAACACAATGTCTAAGTGTTGCAATTGCGACATTTGGAGGCATCTGTCACAATAGCGACGCTTTGTTTGCGACACAATTTCTACGTGTCGCAATGACGACGTTTAGAGGGATCCGTCGCAATAGCGACGCTCTGGCCACCGTCGGTATAACGAAACTTATATGCAATAAATGACAGTTATATGGCCTTTGCAAAAATGGTCGGTTTACAGAGCAGCGCGAGGAGTAGTTAATGGAGGCACCTTTGCGATTGCGCATAATTTGGAGAGAAAATAGTAATAATGAGAGAGGCTCCTTTAATTGCATCTTTTATTTGTGAAGGTATGGATTGTCCAGCCTGTAATTCTATGCTGTCGAGAAAGACTTTCAATCCTCTGGAAACAAGACTATTGTGAAGATGCCTGGCGAAGAAACGGACATCGGGTTCACGACTGTTGATGAACACATCGTAGTCCGGCGAAGAAGGCACCAAGGAGGGTATTCTCAGTGAATGAGGTATGTTGAAATATTAATTTCAACTACCCTGTCCTCTGTCCTCTTTCTAAATCTTTTTGAATGGCTCTGTCAAACAGCCACTTTCTAAAACTGATGAACAGTCAATTTTGGTTTTGAAATCACAGTCCTTGCACACTTGAAAACAGAGCGTTGTATTGTTTTGGAAATAAAGCAATTTAATAGTAAACGCGAGAGTTTTTAATTCAGAAGAACATGGTCCCACAGACCACAGACCAAATCAGCCATCCACGTGGAAGCAGGCGATTCGATCGCGTTATTTTTTGGCCCATCTGCATTGTGGAATTCCGGACCCGAAACATTATAGGGCGGAATTAATTTGATTTTCGCGTCACAGTTTTCCTCCGTACGAAAAGCCAAAAAACGGACCCAAATTTTTATATGGCGTATTCTATGAAGTTTTCGCGTCACAAATTAGGGTGACATCAGCAGGCTATTTTGGAACGCGAATTTGTGATTGAAATCGGGTTTATTTTTTTTGAAGTCCGGACATATGATATAGTTTTATTAATATTTTGTTATAAGTTTTGTTTCACCGCCCGATAGTTATTTAAACCATTGGCTCATATATAACATATGCGAAAATATTTCACTTTGGGCATTTGTAATGTGGGCCCCGAATACTTTAAATAGGTACATATACATTAGACAGTTTAAAAGTTTTGAGGATTGCACCCCCGGTGCAATTGTTTGTTTATAAGATTATATGATACATGTGAGATAAAGGTTTATTATTTATCATATATAAATAAATTTTATCAATATTTGACATTTACACTTTTATGAGGTGATGTTATAAGTAAATTCATAAATATCTCTTTTTAATCCTCATTTTACTCCATGAATATGTTTGGAAATGAAATTTCAATAGATCAATTTTCTCCTAACCTATGTATCATCAATATTGTACATTTACATTCTTAATTATGAGGTGATGTTATAGGTAAATCCATGAATACCTCCTTTTAATCTTCATTTTACTCCATGAATATGTTTGGAAATGAAATTTCAATAGATTAATTTTCTTGCTATTATATGTTTTACGAAGATATGGTAAGGAATTCTCTCTTGTTCTTCTTAGAAATAATTATATATATATATATATATATATATATATATATATATATATATATATATATTTATTTTTATTTTTCAAAATAGATTAAAAAAATTATATGAGAAAAATTATTAATTCATCAATATGTGTGTGTTGTGAGGAATAATTTCATAGTTCAACTTAATGGTTCATTATATACTCATGTGAGCATCACCAATGATATATCTTAAAAAGCAACCGAAAAGCCATGTGTACAAAATCGATGTATACTCTAGAGAGTGGTTCTCATATCACTATGTAAATTGTTGTATGCTACTTCAACAAAATTATAAGATAAACTGTAATACACATCATATATGCACCATAACAATTGGTACAAGGTAAAACCCACCTGCCACACCTTTGTACTCGATCCAATTTTCTCTGTCAACTCTTCTAGCTGTGGGAGTTTCCTCCAAGGATCATAATACCCCCAAGGCCTGTTATCACCCTAGTAATTCTCAAGTTGTGGGATAGGGATTTTTTTAGTTAAGAACACCAGGGGTAACCAAGAACCGCTTTGGGAATTCAAGATCTAGCCTTCTTGAACTCTAGAGAGGGATCTCTCCGTATGATTTAGCTTTGTTTTAGTAACAGATATTAGGCTAGCTATGATTGTGTATTTGGGTTTGATTTTAAAAGATCGGTGGGAATAAAGAGATTTCAAGGTAAACTAGAAGGATCTACCAGAATATTGGGCAATGGAGTCAACTCTCTAGGCAAGCAGAACTAAGAAATAAGGCTCAGAGATGAAAATGTGCTAAGGGAAAGATAGGTGACCTTCTAAGGCTATGTATAGGCTTGATTTGATGGAGTGGATGGAATCTGAGCAAAAGGGCACTTAAGAATCCTTAAGCTACAGATAAGAAGATTGAAGAAGGGGATCTAACTGGGAACCGTAGAACCGCCCATAAGGTTTTACGAACAGGCTATTACTAGCCTACCATCTTTAAGGATGCCAAAAAATTCGTGCAGGCCTGTGATAGCTGCCAAAGGGCAGGACGCCCTGGGCAGTCTGATGAAATGCCTTTGAACCCTCAACTAGTGATTGAACCATTTGAATGTTGGGCACTTGATTTTTTTGGCCCTATTAGTCCTCCCTCAAACCAAAAAACATACATCCTAGTTGCAACCGAATATGTCACTAAGTGGGTCGAAGCAGAGGCAATTTCAAAAGCTACAGAGGACTCTGTAGTACAGTTTCTTTTCCAAATCTTTGTGCGCTATGGTCTCCCAAGGGACATAATCATAGATGGAGGACCACAATTTGTAGGTAATAAATTAGCTGAAACATTGCAAAACTACCACATTCAGCACAAGATTACAACTCCATATCGCCCACAGGCCAGTGGCCAAGTAGAGAGCACGAACAAAGTAGAAAACATTAAAATGCCAAGTAGAGAGCACGAACTATAGTTGTCTTGAGAAATTTTATTCACACTGAATACTTCAAATTGTGAAGTATTTATACAAAAAAATGTTTACAAAATATCTTAGGAATTGAGATAATGTTTTAATAAAAAATAGGAAAGAAAACTTAAAAAGAGGGACAACTGCAAAACAGTTTGCAAGCTGTTACCTTTTTACAAGCAAAAATAGAACTGATTATTCTAATTTGAACTGATTGTTGTTGTGCACTTTAACCCTGTATTTTTACCATTTGAGGTAACAGTAAAAAATGAATTTCCAAGTGAATTTCCTTTTTTTTATCCATTAAATTCACAGCAGATCTGTGAATTCTTGCCACTTTTCTGCAGAGGGGATCTTCATAGTCTTCAATTTTTTGTAACTTTCATCTGCCTCTGTATACTTGGAAAAGTTAGGCTTGTTAGTGAACATATGCCTGATCTTATTATCTAAAAAGAAAAGATTTTCAAAATACTGAAGAAGTATTCTGCCTGTTGGTGATCCTTGAGGCAGTTGTTATCTGGCTTGCTCTTTTGCATGATTTCTGATTTTTAGATCATAATCTTTCTGAGGCATTAACTTGTCATTCAATGCGTGAATATCAGGCAAAACTGCTTCTGACAATGTTTTGTATTTGGCTAAAAATCTTGAGATGGATAAATTCATGTCTTTACACAGGTCCTCTAGATTACTCGTTATGTTTCTTTTGTTCAAGACCTTTTTGATTTGAAGAATGGTTTCTGTTCTATCAACAATTTTCAATTCTTCCAACTCTTCCCTAGTTTTACTGTTTAAAAAAGATATGAGTTGGATTGCTTGGGCTGGTTTTTTGTCAATTTCCCTCTTAGTCTTGTCAATCTCTGCACTAGCAACTTGAAGTAACTCCCTCTGTTCATAAATTATCCGAATTGAAGGCCATTGAGAATGAATGCCATCAATAATTTTGGTCCATAAATGATTTTTTATAAAGGCCACTTGATCTGTCAGATTTACTTGTGCTTGCAGAATCTTTACCTGTTCTTGTAGTCGATCAGCCCTTTGCTCGTGTCCTCTAGAAGTAGTCAAGGCATCATTTTTGGATTTTTCCAAATTTTTAGTAGTGCCTCTCAAACTAAGAATCTCTTTATCTTGGTCTTGTGGTGTGGTCCTCTGTGAGGATGAAGAAGAAGAGGCAGATATTAGAGAAGTAATTGGCACTGCAGATGGCAGTACTCCGTTCGGTGCCAAGTGTTTTTCCAAAGTAGATGGTATAGCAGTGTTTACGATGGGGATCACTATAGGAATGACCATTGGTTGTGATTTTCTTATTTATTCATTCTCTTTCATTAGAGCTTCTATTTGACTTTCCATTGTTTTTATCTGACCTGTCATTTGATGTACAAGCTGCTTTAAATCCTCATTCTCTGTTTTTTGCTGTAGAATTTCTTTTGCTTGAGAGTTTTCACTCTGAGGCAACTTCAACAGTTTTCTAAGAGCAGCTATATCCTCATTTTTCTGTTTAATTAAGACTTTTTCCCCTTCAATGTTGGCTGGGTCACCCCCTGCTTCAATCACTATATCTTCTAGTGCTTTTATTCTTAAATTATTAGCATACAGTAAGGCTTTGTTCAACCTCATTTGATTTTGGAGGTTGAGCACTGTTTTCTCAAGCCTAATTGATTTCATAGTTTTACTGACAATTTTGGAATATAGCATTTCAATATTGCTCCTATGAAATTCAATTTGATATAATTCATGAATGGCATCTGCATCTAGTTCAAGATCTGTTTTGGAATAATCTACCACTGATTTTGGTTCAGCCACTGTAGGCTTCAAGAATGACATTACCAATTTATTGGATGAATAATCAAATGCTGAAAGAAGCCTGTCTTTCTTTCCAGGCTTTTCCTTAAGAAAACTAGAATGAGCTTGATTCTTGAGCTCTTCATTCTTCTCTTTAATCTGTCTGAATCTGATCTGAATCTCTGACTCTGTATTGTCAGTTTCTTGAGAAGAAGGAGGCAAATCGACAGTAGCCTGGTTTTCCTTCATGACTGTATCTTTTTGTTGTGTTCCAATTTTTACATTTTGAAGCTCTTTTAATGTTTTTGTGACTATTCTTGTTGCTTCATCATTTATATCAATATTTACAGCCTTATCCTTTTCTTCTTTTGTTGACTTGATTCTTTTACTATAAGGAGTTCTGAATTTTATGTCCTCAATAGTCTCAGCTATGAAACTATCTCCTTCTCTGTCTCTTTTATGTACATTATCAGTATCTTTGCTTGTAGAAGCCACCTGTACTGTCTGTTCAATCTGTTTGCCTTTGCCACTGTCTACCTGTATTACCTGTACTGCCTTTGAATCATCATCAGATAGGGTGTTTGGCTCCCATTCAATTTTATTTACGTATCTTTCAATATGGGGCTTAGGATCATGCAAGTAAACATGCAACTTACATTTTACCCTTATTGCACTCAAAATACCTTGTGGGTCATACTTCCATGTAAAACTACATGGGAACTTATACTATTTAAGTTTGAAATTTATCTCATTGGCAGCTTCTCTGTTATTCACAATGAATGGCCCAATTTGATTTTTCAGCTTAAATTGGGTCTTTTTCTTGAAAGTTATGAAGTGGATTTCATCTACATTCAATAGTTGTCTCAGATATTCTAAAGCAAATATTCTTGTAGTAACAAATCTGGGTAACTTATACGGGGCCAGGGATGAGCCATACACTCTGATTTCTATATGATTTTTATATAAATAACAATCTCCAGTTTTGTAGCTCTCTGATAACTGCAGAATTCTTCTTGTCTCATCATTGATCCTAGGGATCTCCTCTTTTTCCAAGAGATACATAGCAGGGGCTATAAATGAGTCATTGAAATCTGTAAAACTATACTCTTTGTTCCATTTCCTTAGAATAGATGACCAAAATACTACTGATAGAAGTTTTCCTTCTGCATCCACTTTCTGACATTCAATTGGAAACTTATCTGTTTGATAATATAGGAAGAGGTGGAGTAGATAAGAGGAGTATCTGAAAACTCCTTCTTCTGATAATTTGGATAACCGATAATGCGTACTTTCAGCAATAAATCTAGCAAAATTGAACTGAAATGATGGTGATTGACCAGGGCTTAGAGTTGACAGAAAACCTAGGATAGCCACATCAGTGAATTCATCACTGGCGTATCCTAGTATGAAGGAGAGCATTGAGACAATCTGTCTAGTTTCATCTGGGAAATCAACGGTGTCGAAAGGAGGATTTAACTTAGGAATATGAACTTGATTTGGACAAAAAGTCTGGTATATTTTGAATCTAGCAATGAAATCCAAGTCAAGATATAGTTGGGTTAAATCTTCTATTGATAGGGAAGCAGAATTGGGGTCATGATTCATTTGTAGCATGGAATTTATCGACTCTTCAGTGATTTAAAACAGGGTTTCTTTTTCTTTGTTTACAATACATCTTTGTTCTGGCATATAATAGGCTTCACATAATCTGATAAAGTCAAGAATAGAATGAGTGAGAGGGAAAATATATCTAGGCAGATTGGATTCCCAAATTGGAATATCTTTGTCACCCTTTTCCACTGATTTTCCATAGCACCAATTATAGACATCAAGCGGGTTAAATTCTACATTAGGGTCTAGTATTCTACAGTCTAGATCAAATAAAGGGCTCTTCTCTGGAGAAATGACTAGAGGCTGGACTGGTCTGACCACTTATGTAGAATCAGCCGTGAGTGCAGGAGTTGGTTTTTCGATTTTGAAGGACATAAGCTGAGGAATCTTTGCAGAAGAATTCTTTTGAGATTTTGGGCCTCCATTCTTGGGGGTTACCTATTTCTTGGTCATTTTTAATAATTAACGAAGCAAGCTTAAATGGTTTGCTAAGTTCCTTTACGAGAAACAGGGGTTTCTTGGCGAATTTCTACTGAAAATGGGGTTTCTGAGCAGGGTTTTTAGGAAATGAAAGGAATTTAAAGCTCAAAACATGTATTTAAAATTTATTTCAACAGCAAAATGGACCAGGGTATGGAAAAAACTACGAGAAAGGGAAATTAGGGATTCCAGGGAAATTTTGACAAATTTTTTCCTGAAAAATGGACACTTTTTTGCAGTAACTTTGGTAATTATTTGAAATCAACAGGAATTTTGAAATCTCAGAGGGCAACTTCGAATAAAATTACCCGGAGAACCAACAGAATTCGGTTGAAGATGTTGCAAAGGTGCTCAGTCTTCAATTTTTTGAAAATGGCTTTGCAGAGGACAATGTAGTACTTTGTAATGGAAATTCAGGGCAATGGGCGTCGAAAAATGGCACTGGTAGGTTGAAAATGGCTCTGCAAAGTTTCTGAGGGTTCAAACGGTGTGATTTTGAGGAAAAACGGTTCTGCAATGTTTTTACAAGTTTAAAGCGAAAAGGTGAAAATTTGAATGCAAATAATAATTTTAATGTTATCCTTCGATGGTATAACCATAGTTAAATGACATTAAACTCGGGTTAAACGGGTGAGGTTTAGGGAATACCGCCAATGGTATTCGCGAGGGTAAATGGTGGTAAGCGGAAACTAGCTTTTCGAACGCGATACAATGTGGTGGCGACACGTAAGCGTGGGTGGTTTGGAAAAACCACCCATTTCGTGTGGCTTTGCCAAAACATCAAACGATTACTTTATGAGCGCGGAAATGTATTAGCACCGTCGGATCTGGATTCAACGAGCGAACGGCCACGATGAAAAGGAAAGGTGTGGGGAAAAGGTAAGTTACCGGGTTCACTTTGGGCCATTGATCTTCGGAAACCGTTGCTATACCGACATTTAGAGAAAAGTCTCGCAATACCGACACTTAGAAAAAGTGTCGCAATTGTAAAAGTGCGACACTATTGCAAAAGTGTCACAAGACCGATGCTTTCCAGAAGCGTCACAATATCGATGCCAGGAAGAACTGTCACAATTCCGACGAAATGTGGTCCGAAATTTTGAACGTCACACTTCCGACGTTTCTAGAACTGTCACAATATCGACGGATGTCACCCGACGAAAATGGAAATCGTTCAAAACGTCAGAAGAGCGACGCTTACCGAAAAGGTAAAAGGTAAGTTATCGGGTTCACTTTGGGCCATTGATCTTGGGAAACCGTCGCTATATCGACATTTAGAGAAAATTCTCGCAATACCGACACTTAGAAAAAGTGTCGCAATTGCGACACTATGACCCAAAGCGTCGCTAGACGGCTGCCTCCAAACGTCGCTATTATATGTTTTATGAAGATATGGTAAGTAACTCTCTCTTGTTCTTCTTAGAAATAATTATATATAATTTTTATTTTTTTTTCAAAATAGATTAAAAAAATTATTAATTCATCAATATGTGTGTGTTGTGAGGAATAATTTCATAGTTCAACTTAATGGTTCATTATATAATCATGTGAGCATCACCAATGATATATCTTAAAAATCAACTGAAAAGCCATGTGTACAAAATCGATGTATACTCTAGAGAGTGGTTCTCATATCACTATGTAAATTGTTGTATGCTACTTCAACAAAATTATAAGATAAACTGTAATACGCATCATATATGCACCATAACAATTGCCATACAACTAATTTGTTTTAGGATACATGTGGCATTCTAGGGGTAAATTCTATATGATGTGTATATCAATCTATTAGGTGTTGGTAAGTTTTGAGTATCTAAGAAATGATAAGGAGTATCCATACATCATGATCTTGTAATGTGATTATAAATTGTGTCCATAATTTCCATAAAATGTATAAATGATTTGTTTAAAAAAAATCAACACAATCAACCCTAAACAATGCTCATGATGTGGAATGTCATTGGCGAAACCAAAATGATGGTCACATGTCCCATTTATATGGTAATGGTGATCATATATATGTTGTATCGACACTTGATGAGTAATTAAATAAATCTCAGAGTGTGACTCATTGTGCCATATTTTTTTAAAGCATGATTTGTTTTCCTAGTTTTTACTAATTTGTTAACATATTTTATTCATTTGGAAAGCTAATTAATGATGCTTTAAGTAATTAGGACCTAATGAGAGATCATATTCACATCTTCACTGAAATATATTGGTAATTGTAGTCACTATATGGACCGCACATGCATGCTACCTAAGAAAAATTGAAATATAAACTATAATACACATCTTATATCTGCCATAACAATTGTCATACAACTTATTTACTTCTAGATACATATGAAATACTTCCGGTAAATGCCATATTATGTTTATACCAATATAGTAGGTGTTGGTAAGTTATGAGGATCTAAGAAATGATAGGGTATCCACACATTAGTAGTGCCCTGGTGAATTTTTTGCATAATTTTCTATTTGTTGTAATTTTGTTGCCTGGATTTGCTATAGATTTCAAATAATATATACAATTATCTACCAATTGTTCTTTATAAAGAAGAAGTACAATAAGTAGTCACCTAAAAGTGAGCCATGTGAAAATATTGGTAACATGAGTAACCCGGTAAGCTGTAAATGAAAAGTGAATAACCTCCACTCACCAACAAGTGGCAGGCAGGGTTGGAATTTGGATTTCTCTTTACCCGTCACACAAATTTTTTTGACGTTTTGGTCATTATTTTTCTAGTCAATAAACGTTACGTTTAAAATTTTGCACTTCATTAATGATGTTCTCGTAATAAATTAACCCTTCACCAATAAAATTTTGATTAAAAAAATTGAACGCTCTTCCATTTTCTTTGGATTTTGGAGTGTGATATATCCGTGTCATGGACTTTTAATACCTAAAGTTTCAAGAGAAATAACTGATTCTTGTCAAACTAATATTTCCTCAATATATGCTATGATCTACTAAAAATTACTTCAAAAATCAAGTAACCTTCCAATATAAAGAAAAAAACATGAACGAGATTTCCCTAAATTGCAATAAATTTATGTTTATTATTAATATTGCATAATTTGTCTTATAAAAATTGCATAATCAGACTAAGAAAAAATCCTCAGTGCATTTTTTATTGTTGTTGTGATTAAAAAAATGAGCCAAAGAACGCTAAGGCACTCAGAGAAATCAATCTATGTATTATTTCTCACAAAACATGTTGAGTAGTGGAGACTAAGCGCTAGATTTTTTTCTGTCCTCAATCTCTCTATTGATTATGTCTATGTAGTTATAAGAATAACAAGCCAAAGAAATCTGAGGCTTCCAGAGAAATTAGTCTCTGTGTGCAGAAATTGATGATTACTGTTGACTAAATGTTATACCATTTGAAATTGCTGAGCGAAATTAATCAGGCCATGATGTACCATTTGTCAATATCTATTTTCTCATGTATGAAAGTTTTTTTTTTCTAAGTAAAAGTAATTATATTAACAAAAGGAGTACAGTACAGCGGGCCGAAGCCTGATCATTGCCGAGTGCTGTGGCATTTGAAACAAAAAACCATAGTTTGAAGACTGCCCTACAAGAGGGAAACCAGTCTGAAACAGTTCATTTGAAAAATCCCGCGCAGGGGAACCAGAGAATTGTAGTACTGGAGACCATATCAAAGAAAAAAAAACAGATGCATTTTCAGAGACAGCAGGAAACACATGAACAGGCCCGTGAGAATGGGCAGAAATAGAGCAAAAAACCAGAGTGAAGAGGAGGAACTATTCATCAGGAGGTTCGTTTACAACTCTGCACCAGAGTTCATTTGGTTCCCCGTCAGCATTATACAGGTCAGCAATAGAATGGATCACCTTCCTGGGAAGAGGAGGATTAATATGTGCCTCGCTCGCTTGCACTGCGTCCTGCCTCTCAGTAGGTTGACCCACCACTTCCTTGTTCGCGAGGTCCTATGTGGCCTTTCCCATCTGACCCATCTGACCCTGCACGTTCGCACTATCAGGGTGCTTCAGCCCAACAAACTGCGCTGAATCCTGAGCTGCCGAGAGGCTGCATTCTTCCGGGCAAGAACTAGGAACAATTTCTTGAGGCTCTTCATGAAAGACGACTGTAATTGAGGCAGTCACCCTAGGTTGATTGAGAGTGCTGTTAAAGGAAAAATGTGCGGTGTGGGTTTGAGCAGGAGGAACGGAAGGAGTGGGGGAAGCAAAGTGATGGCCCGAGCGGAGAAGGCGTCCTCTAGGTTGACTGTCAGAGTGGGAGATAGATGCAGAGGAGGTGCCAGAGGTGGAGGGAGAGCGTCGAATTTGGCACCTCGTGGAGCCTCTTCGGCAGTGCATTCTCTGCCTGAGGCGTGACATAGTTGCACTCGAGACAGCAGGGCAGGGAGGCAAAAGATGGACAGAAGACTAAGGCGAGAGGGGCAACAGGGTGATAGAAGAAAGCTTGCAAGAACCAGCGTAGGAGAAGTGGAGATTTTCTCCAAAATCCAAACAACAATTGAGACAAATCCTCTTACCAGTTACAGTGCGAACATTAGAAAGCCCTGCTCCTGGAGCGCACCACAGATTCACAGGCGGGGGAATTCTGTTCAGACCAAAGGGACGTTCCATAATAACAACCCAGTCTACCGTGTAACTGTGAATCGACTGCAATAAACCACCATAAGTATGAACTGGAGGCTGAGTCATGTCGCGGAATGCAAATGTGTATCGAGGAGCGAGACTATGGTTTATTCAAGCACTAGGAGTAATTGGCATTAAATGTCGATCATTCGACATTAAGAACTGAATGACAGCACTCTTGCGGGTGGGCCAATGGCTTCCCCTTATGCCACACCCCCATCCCATCACGTTAAACACTACCAACTTCACCCGCATCCGGGTTCTCATGTATGAAAGTTGATGTACCATTGAAAGTTCAATAATTCTATTGAAAGCCTAATAACTATAATAACTATATGTATATATGTATATATATATTTTTTAATTTAATGATTAATAATAATTAAATTAAAATTCTTAAAAGACAAAATAAAAGCCTAATAATCATGAACTATTATGATAATTTAAAAATATAGAACTCGGGCTGAACATAGTTACAAAGATACCAAGAAAAGAAGAGTGCATGTGCATGATAACCTCTTTCTTGACAACCTATGAATGCCATTCTCAATGAAGACTCAAGACTCAACTGGATTGGATTGTGTATCAAAACAGTAGGAATGAATCAAATTTCAATGAATGAATAACTTGATCGAGAAAATTTATAGGGAAAGGTAACTTGAATATCAATCTACTAAACCTCACTTCCATGATTAAAAAAACACCCCCACCTTCTCAGTGGTCCCATCATGGTCCACCTATTGAAAAACAACCAACAAATATTATTTTTCTTATATTTTTGCATGGCCATTGGACAATGATTTACTATGGTTTTCCTACTAAATTCCAATGGATGATTATTCAAAAATATTGAGAATTAGTTTAGTCTCAAGGCATAGCCAAGAGTCTTACTGGATAATTATAGATTACCTCTCCATTGGATGATTGTACATTTTTCATCTACTTTTTCACGTGAATTTCAGTGGATGCTAGATCTTTGCCTTCTATTTCTTTAGTGAAGCTAAGAGTTAACTTTGATCTTACATTAATAACTATACTTGCATGAATATCCATGCTTTTATACTTCCCCACTATGGTCAATGTTGATGTATGGCCTTGGCCCATTGATCTTACAATTAACTCACTATTCATATTCAATTTTCTCCAGTTCAGCCCAGTATAATAAGGAAAACAGAAAATGAAGTCCTAATTTATCTTTCCAGTGATCCTACATAATACAAATACTCTTAAAAACCAATTAATATATAAATTTTCATCATTCACGCAAAAATCAGTTTGAATTTTTATAATGAATCTACTTACAATTAATAGATTACATTGCTCACAGAAAAAGAGATAATTTAGAACTATGATTTCACAATAATAAATTATCGAGCTCCCACAAGGCAATGAACTTGGTCGGATGTGACCCTTCTGCAGCAGCTCCTGAATTTGCCTCTTGATTTCATTGTTCTCCAGAACAGAGCACCGATAGATCGGTCCGTTGGGTAGCGGCGCACCTGGGGTCAGATCAATCGGGTGCTTAAATTGACAGTGTAGAGGAACCCCTGTGGGTGAGGTAAAAATTTCCCCGTACTCCTCCACAACCTTATCCATTTGTTGTTGTCGTGCAGAGGAGCCTTTTCTGGAGGTCATGGCCATAGTCTTCTTCTTTCCCTGGGGGCGGATCATCAAGAAAATGAATTTCCTGGTTTGGGAAATGAGCTTATTGCATTGTTTTGCAGTAACCAAAGAGATAGTAGCAGGAGGTGGTACCTCTGGTATCCTGTACAACTTATGTCCCAAAGTAACAATAACAGCACAAGGTCGAGACTTATACACCGCATGACGCTTCCATAAGTATGGTTGTCCTAATAATACATCAGAAACATCAATAGGAACAGCGTCGCATAATACCTCATCCGTGAAGGGCTTGATGCTATAGGGAAGGCAGAACTGCTGGCTGACGCGGAGATCTTGTATGGATGTGGGTGAGCTGTGGTCGGCAAGCCCAACCGCTTCACGGCATCTGCCGAAATGAGGTTCTTTTGGCTCCCATTATCGACAATGAACTGTACCAGGGAGCCCTTTACCCACATCTGGGAGTGGAAGAGATGTTCCTCCTTCTGGATCTTTGTAGTGGCAACAGTGGCATTGGGCTCCGCATCAATAATATGTTTCCCTTTGTCATTCCCCTTGTCAGGTTCTGATTCAGAGTCAGAGCATGCATCTAACTCAGAAGCCCGCATCTCAGCCACCAGCGACTGCTTGGCCCGACACTCACTTGTGTTGCAAGTGGAGCTCTTAATATGGAATTCACACCACTTTCCCGTGTCCTTCTTTGGCTTTGCAGTGTTTTTCTTTGCTTGTGGCTTCGACAGGTTGTCTTGAGTCACCGTGCCTTGGCTCTGTCCTTTGTTCTGTGGTTTGGGAGCACCTTTCCCTTGCTTTTGATTCGTAGATCCAAAGTCTCACTTCTTCTGTTTGAATTTCTGCTCAATCTTGGAAGCATACCGGTATGCCGTACCAAGCGAGGAGATGTCGAGGAACTCCATTACCTCCTGAATGTATCTTTGCAGAAAACTGCAATACTTTAGCACCAGATGTTTCTCTGAATCTTTGATACCCAACTTGGTGCGCAGGGTATGGAATAGATTCGTCAACTCATGCACATCTTGATCCCTTTGTTGCCGTAGCATGGTCCATTGTATGTACTTGTCCTCATAGCTCCCCATGGGATAGTATTGTTCCTTGATAGCGTCTCGGAAAGAATTCCAAGTGGGTACGACCGAGAACAAAGAGGGTTTTGTCCCGTCCTTTTTCTCACAGTGGCTTTCTCACCAGTCCTTGACATGGGGGGCAACTTTGAGGAGTGCAAAAATAATCTTCTCCCTATCAGAAAAGTCATGAAACGTGAAATATCCTTCTAATAGATTCAACCATCCATCTACGACATCTGCATCTATTTGACCCTCAAATATGGGAATGTCAAAATTTACTTGTACCTTAAAAGGAGTCACACCTTCGGAGTGGCTGTTGGATGTAGATGCACCATCGGTGGCAGCCGTTGAAGGATCTAGGAAAAGTTATCCATCATCGTGTTCCTTTGTTTTTCGAGGGCCTCCTTGAGCAATATTTTGATAGGATCTCTTGCTCCCTCATCTTTCTTTTTGTCCCCCATGGGCGTCCGTCGGGGTTTGCAAGGCTGATCTTGCAAAGGTTCCACCAGATTGAGCCCTAACTCCTTATACCTCGACCTCATTGGGGACATGCAAAGAAGGATTGAGAAAAAGCAGACCACTCTGATACCATTGATCCGGATTTATGCAGGAATGCAACAGAATAAACACATAACCATAAATACAGAGATGCAGTGGAAATAACACTTCATTTTATTAATATCAAAGAACTGAAATTTGCTTATAGATAGAATGGAAATAAAACTAGCTAGGGCGTTGGTAGCTATCTCTGAGGAGAGATGAGGCAGCTACAGGCCTCTGAACTGAGTTACAATGAGGCTCGAGGGCCTATTTATTATTAAGAAACAATGGATAACCCTAAACATCCAAAAACCAAACTGTTACACCATTTTTTGGTCATCTAACCTATTATCAATAGATGGACCCAAGTACACAATGTAAGACCAATTTTACCCTAAGTAAAATTGCTTTCACTATGTGAAATAACTTAATAAACCACATTTATTAGGTTGTTTATGGTCAAAACAGGAAACCCCAAAAGGAAATATTAAACAAACCCATTTTGTTTAATTTTCCTCATGGAATAATTAATTAAACCATAATTTAATTATTATTCCTAGTCATGTTTAACCCAAAAACAAAGAAATTAATTAGATAAACCTTTATTTATCTTATTATTTTTCAGGAATAATTATTTAATCTTATTTAGATAATATTCCTTGTTAAATATGACCAAATCACCCACAAATAATTAAATAAATCATTATTTTTTTTATTATCTTCTAACCGCTTCCTTAAAAAGATAAATAAATCATTTATTTATTTATTTTTGACAAATAAAGGGATTTGACCCAAGTCAAATACTTTTTCCCTCCAACAAATATAATAAAATATTCCATAAAAGGTAGATCTAGATTTGGTTAACATTATTTTAATCATGCACCAAGATCTAGAATGACCCAATATTTTGTTATAAATAGGAGGGTTTTTCCTACCATTCTTCACCTTTTGTTGCCTATTAGATCACTCTGGATCTATACACTTGGTCACATTTTTCTACCATTTGATGTGCGAGCTCCCTTTGAGTTCCATTCTTTGTGTGGGTTTTCTACACCAACAAGAGAGAGATATTTTAGATCTGAAGTGCTGAGGACTTCCAAGAACCCATACCACTGAGGAGAATTGGATACGCCTTCTTGTTTTCCTCCCAGGTGCCCGATTAATACAAAAATTCTTTCAAAAATTGTTCTTGTCTTGTCTATTGGTATATGGAGCAAACCCTTGTTTTTACTGCTTAATGTATTTCCATGCATAGATCTGGTTTTTGCAGCTCTTTTCTTGTTCAACTAACCGCAGATCTGAAGATATTGGCAGCCACTTTTGTTGTTAGGGCTATTAGTTATGCATAGCTAAAGTGGTCCTTTTTCGTACACTTCGACAAAGGATTCATACTAACAAATGGCGACTCCACACGAGTTTTAAATTACGACCGCTGTCGTTTTTCATATTCCTGCATATCCAGCTACTTCAGACCCTAGGGTTTCTTTTCAGCTATTTATTTTTCCTATTTTTATGTTTTTTTTCTCACATAAAACCCTAAAACATTAAAATTTTTAACTTCCGTGTGTTTCTGGCCCTATTGCGCAGGTAAGCGACACCAGCCGCAACTGAGACGGTAACTTTTCTGAAAATCTGCCGCCGAGACAATCGGAATGGGGGGTCGCACTTTTTGGTCCATAACCTGCGACCTGGACCTCCAGGTCACACTTTTCAACCTCTTTTCTGCGACCTGCACTAAAAACAGGTCAGAACCTGCGACCTGCCAAATTTTCAGCTGTTTTTTTGCAATTTTTCTGGGTTTTTCTGAAGCTTCTGTCAGGGTTTTCCAGCCTCTGTCTCAGCCCGTTTCGACTTGTTCCTGATCTTTTTTGCTCATCTAAGTGGGAACCTAGCCCCCCTAGAGCTTCAGTACCCTCCACTTTTGGTGGAAGAGTTTTTAGCTGCTTCAGGTGTCTGATTTTTCAGAGTTTCAGCCTCCCCTTTTCCAGATCTGTTACCTCCTTTTCAGATCCCTTTTAATCAGCTCTTCTACCTCTCAAATCACCTCCTGAAGATTTGTTTGGATCTACTTTTAGGGCCTCCTCCTTGCCCCTTCTTCTTTTTGCTGATTTCCTCCTTTTTTCCAGCCACCTTGCCTCTGCCTCTTGGCTGTGATCTGCACCTCTTTTCAGCAGCTTTATCCTTTAGATCCCTGTCCCTTTTGACCCTAGATCTATTGGCCTCTTTTTAAGTGTGTTTTGACTAGATTTTTGCCCTCTTTTAGAGTAGTTTTGAGAGACCCGCCTTTTTGGGTTAGATTGATGCATGGTTAGCTGTTAAATGTTCTGTTATTTCAGCATTATATACTGTTCTCTGCAGATTTCTTTTCAGTTACGCAGCACACTTTTTCTTGCTCTCAAAACGAAAAGGGTTTAAAAATTAAAATTAACGCACACCACACATTGACCCTAAGTGAAGAAGCGCCTGGTTAACACTGCCTGGAAAAGACTCTAAAATCAATTGTCACTGCACATTTTCTGCCCTTGACCTCACTTGATTCTGTCCCTTTTTTCCCTTGTCGGTTTCCTTCTTCCCGTCATCATTGCGCCCCCAAGGCGCCTTTCCCGGAGACTTCTTGGCCTTCACCCTCAGTTTCCGGTCGATCGACCTGCTCCGTCCCGCCGTCGTCGAGCCAGTCCTCCTCCGAGTCTGCACTCCGACTCCTCTTCTGATTCATTGGGTTCTCCTTCTCCTCCTAGTTCTCCCCCTGTCACCTTCACTATGTCTGGTCTAGGGCCTAACGCTAGCGGTGCTCCAGGCCCTAATGCCGGAACTACTACTAGCGGAACCACCACAGGAACTACCTCAGCCATACCCTTGCTGTCGTACATTGCAAGCCTCAGCCTCCCCAATTTCAATCAGTTGATCAATGACCCTATCCGCCACGATGTTGGTTGGCCTGCTATGCCAACCAAGCTCCCCTCCGACATCCCTAAGTTCGAAGGCCTTGCTGGAGAAGATCCAACCAATCATGTCCAATCTTTCCACATGTGGTGTTCCTCCAATTCCATTACCGATGACTCCATTCGTCTTCGTTTGTTCCAACGCACGCTTACCGGCGAAGCTTCTAAATGGTATGTTGACCAAGCCACCTCTTCCCATACCACCTTTGCGACCCTTGCCCAAGCCTTTTTGTCTTATTTCCAGCTCCCTCTCCGATACGATACTGGCACGGAGCTCTTGACTTCCTTCAAGCAAACCTCCTCGACCCATCTTTCCGCCCATGTCCAGGAATGGCGACGAAGACGGAGCTTATGTCGAGCCCCCCCCTTCGAAGATCGGGTTTACATGGACTGGTTCCTTCGCACCCTCTTAGCTCCTATCGGCAAATATGTCGCCTCTCACTTTCCTCAAACTGAAGAAGCCGCCCTCCAAATAGCCTTGAAATATGACCTGATCTATGCTCAATCTGGTTATGTTTATACCGTTCTCCCTGACCTCCCCAGGCCCAGTGGCGCTAACGCCCCGGGGGCATCTCATTCCGTCGACGGTATCGTTGGAGCCATTTCCCATCCGTACGCTCAACCTCCTATGGGCTATGGTCTCCCTCAGGGAGGGGCCAGCACCTCTAGCACTCTTCCCCCTCCCGGTAGCATGTATCCAAGATACGGCATGCCTCCTCCGTTTGCCCAACCTCCTGCTTACCTCAATGTTGCCCAACCTAACCATTACCTTTATCCGCAGCCTGGTGCGCCAGCTCCTCCAGCATATGCGCTTCCATCTCCCTTGCCTCCTCCAAACCCGCAACAGCACTTACAGCCCCCTCCAGGGCAAGTATTTTCACAGCAGGGCGCAACTAATCCCCCTTCTTCTCAAAGAAGGCGGAGAGGCAACCCAAACCAATCTGCCCCTGGTACCCGTGGACCCAATCCTGGTGTGGACCCTAACACTGCCAACCAGCAACAGGGCACTCAGCCCAAGCCGGATAGGCCGCTTCGCACAAATAAGCCTTGTTCGTGTTGCGGTGTTTATGGTCATTACACCCACGATTGTCCCCTCTTACCCCAGATGCGGCAGATGTGGGAGTCTCAAGCCACATTGCACGGACAACACGCCTCCGCTCATGCTCCTCCTAATGTGGCCACTACCCAACCAGCTGTGTTTACTGATCCTTTCCCTCAGCAAGGATTCGTGGCTACCCAACCGCCTGACAGCCAGGTCGCCACTCCCCCTTCCCTTTCTAGTTCCTCCGATTACCAGATCCTTATGATGCACTTCGATCCTTCCCCGACCGTCGACCTTCACCTTCAAACTCGGTCTCGCCAGTACCCCAAGCCTCCTGCTCAGTCTGCCCCCGAGCCTCCTTCTTCAGGTTCTACAGAGCCTCTTTCGACACCCAATGGCCCCTTACATATCCCTCAACCCAAAGTTGAGGTTCATACCAAGATTCCTAAGGGACCATTATGTCGAAACGCTGCTTCCGGTCGAGCTGCTCATTCGTATAGCATAGTAGATGATTTGGCGCAATCTCCTGCTGCCATTTCCACACTGGAACTCCTCCAGTCGTGCCCTTCCCAAAAGAAGGCTCTACTATCTGCCGTGGGCGCTGTAGATCCTGCTGATGACCAAATGATTTTTTTCGACGCCCATCAATCAGAGCATCCTCCTCTTCCTGCTTCCGTCGCCTTCCAAATCCCAGTCAAAATCTGGAATGCCAACGTTTCTCGGTGTATAATTGATGAGGGGGCATCCACCTGTGTGATGTCCGCTTCGGTTTGGAAGCAACTCGGATCTCCTGACTTGGCCCCTTCCATGATCACCCTTCGAGCGTGGGACGACCATGCCTCCCAGCCCATCGGCCTTTTCCCTAATTTTCCTATCACCCTTGCCAGTAAGACCGTTTGCGTTGACGTTGAAGTCATTAGCACCCCTCTAGACTACAACATTCTATTAGGGCGAAGCTACACCTATGCCATGTCTGTTGTCCCATCCGTGGTTTTCCGCAAGATGTATTTTCCTCACAATGGAAAGATAGTCACCATCGACCAGTTGACTTACCATGAGCCGCCGTCTCAGACCTCCCCAGAGACGACCATCTCTTCTGTAGCCAATAAGAAAATCGTTGATTCCTTGACCAGTGTCTCCCCCAGCATCTACAAAGATTCCTCCCTGCTTGGAACTTTTCATGGTCTCCCTCCTCCTCCTCTCTCTGATCCCAGCTTATCGAATGTTTGCATGATGCAATCGTCTCGGACGCTCCCAAACCAGTCCGCTTTGAATAGTCGCAACCTTCGACTCAACTTCCGCCCATCTCAACCGCTCCAATTTCTCTTCATCTCTCGCCAATAGCCTCCCTCCTTCTAGCCCTCCTCCTACAAACACCGGGTATCCCCCGAACCCCTATATCCCCTTGAATCTGCCTCCCCTGTGCCTTAACCATCTCTGAGTCGTCCCCCCGGTCATTTCCCGATGGGTAGATACCTTTCCCCGGGCTCCCCCCTCGCGAAGTATTTTCTCGTCCCCATCATGGCCACCCTCTTCTCCCTAACCCCGAATTCTCGGGAATACTCGTCTGGCACATCGACCCTCCAGCCCGCTACCCCACCCTAGCCACCCCAAACCTTACCTTGCTTTCACACCGGTTCAACCGGTCCCCCTCACTTCCTCCGGGCCCCCCGCACCTCCCCAAGACCCTAACCCTATGGTGCCAGCCCCGGGAAATAAAGGCAAAGGGGGCAACCCATTAGGACCAAGCCACCCCGACAACCCATACCGCTTCGCGACCGCCAAAGCCCGCTATCCAATGTGCTTTGTGCGATGTCGTCGGTCACGCCACCCATATGTCTCCTGAATTGCCGCACCTCAAGATCCTGGTCAACGAGACGTTCTCTGACTCTGACATCCCCGAAGTCTACGTCACTATCCCGGACTCTATCTCGAAACTCGAAACCTTGCGCACAAATCACCCTTGTGCTTTGTGCGATTTCCACGGCCATTACACCCACCTCTGTCCCCGCCTTGATGAGTATCGTTCCTCCTTGGACATGTACCGCCAATTCAAGGCTACGTACAACAAGATAACTTCTCACTTGTCTGCGAGTCCTACTTCGATAGGACCAGAGGATATTCCTACTCCCATTCACATTCCTCCTCCCACTATCGAACCAACAGAGCCCTCAACCACCATTTTGTACCTATCATCATCCTTGCGAGATAGTTCACCTAACCTTCAACCCGTAGATACTCTCGGTTCCTCCTCAGTTGACCTTGGATCTGTTGACATTACGCGTCTGAGCCCTTTGCCTCTAGATGACCCGTCACACATCACTACCTCCTCGGGTGACCCTTCTTCCTCCCGTCTTCCCATCTTCCAGTCCGATGAAGACATTATGGAAGCCATGACCACCCCTGACTTTCCCTGGGACGATATGCACCATCGCGCATACTTCCTCCCACAGTAGTCCCATGACCAATATGCTATTGAAACCAAAGACTTCATTCCCAATGCATTTTATTGGTTCAAAAATCCCATCCCTGCACCTGATGCTTTCGAAGAAGGAAACATGGCCAATATCTCTCCCACCATCAAAATTGACATTTCAGTCAAACCAGGAATCGAAGAATATATCACCTTGGGCACCCATTGTACCCCGGAAGAAATCGAAGCTTACACCAAGCTTTTCAAAGAATTCTGCAATATCTTCGCCTGGTCCTATTCTGAAATGCCCGGACTTGATCCCGCCATTGTCGAACACCATATCGACACATGGCCTGACGCCAAACCAGTCCGTCAAAAGTTGAGACCCATTCATCCTTCCAAATGTGACGCTATCAAAGCCAAAATCGAAAAGCTCAAGCAGGCTGGTTTCATTTACCCCATTGAATACACCACTTGGGTATCCAACACAGTTCTCGTTCAGAAACAAGGCACCATCCGTGTCTGCACAGACTTTCGCGACTTGAACAAAGCTTGTCCCAAAGACAACTCCCCCACACCGTTCATTGACCAAATCATTGACGAGTGTGCAGGGCATGAGGTCCTATCCTTTATGGATGGTTTCTCAGGATACAACCAAATTGTTATCCGTCCTATTGATCAACTAAAAACCGCATCCATTAGTCCGTGGGGAACTTTTGCTTACCGGGTCATGCCTTTCGGCCTTAAAAATGTCGGCGCCACTTTTCAACAGGCCATGTCTTATTGTTTCCATGACTTAGCTCATATTATCCTTTCTTATTTAGACGACCTCACTGCACGTTCTAAGCATCGGGCGTAGCACCTCCACGATCTACGTACCATTTTTCTCCGATGTCACAAGTATAATATCCACCTTAACTCATTGAAATGCGTCTTTTACGTTCCCGTCGGCCGTCTCTTAGGCTTCATCGTGTCTAAGGATGGTATCACTCTTGACCCTTTGAAAGTTCAAGCCATTCTTGAACTTCCCATTCCGCGTACCCTCTGCCAGCTCCAAAGTCTCCAAGGCAAAGCTAATTTTCTTCGTCGGTTCGTCCCTGACTATGCCACCACTGCACATGAGTTCCTTAGACTCCTCCAATCTACTATCCCCTTTGTTTGGGATTCCTATGCTCATGAGTCTTTCGATGCCCTGAAGCAGGCTCTCACATCCACTCCCTTGATCCGCCCTCCCAACTTTGATCGGGACTTCATCCTGTATATCTCCGCTTCCACCCATTCGGTCGCTGGAGTCCTTATCTAGGAAGATGACAATGGTATCGAGCATGTGATTTACTACGTCAGTAAGAACCTTGTAGGGCCTCCTATTTCCTACTCATATGAATAAAAATTAGTGCTGGCTGTCGTGTTCTCAGTCCAAAAACTTCGTCATTATATCCTCATGCACTCCACCAAGGTCGTGAATAATTCCAACCCCATGGATTTCCTATTGAGTCGTTGTATCCTCACTGGGAAGTACGCCCGTTGGGTCGTTATCCTTCAGGAATTCAACCTCGAATTTGTCACACCAAAGAGTAAGAAAGGCTTAGCCCTCGCTGAGCTCATTTCTGAATTACCTACCGGATCGCAAGACCCTCCAGTTAATGATGATTTTCCTGATGAACACTTATTTTCCATTACTTCCAACGACCCGTGGTATGGCGATATTATTACTTACTTGTGAACCCAAAAGTTCACCCTCCACCTTGATCGTGAGGCTCGCCAACGTATCCGACACCAAGCTCCCCGATACCTCCTTATCGGCGATGACCTCTATCATCGCGGGATTGATACTGTCCTTCGTCGCTGTCTCACGCACGCTGAAGCTGAACAGGTCCTTAATGCCTGCCATAGCGGCGCTTGCGGTGGCCACCTCTCCGGTCTTGCTACTGCCCAGAAAGTCATGCGCGCTGGGTATTTTTGGCCTTCCCTCTTCAGTGATTGCATTGAGGTAGTCAAACACTGTCCCAATTGCCAAAATTTCGCCCCTAAGGCACGAGCTCCCCCAGCTCCCCTCCATCCGGTCGTCTCCACTGGTCCCTTCTGTAAATGGGCCATCGACTTTATGGAGTGTCGCCCGCCATCCACTGGTAACCACAAATATATCATCGTGGCGGTCGACTATTTCACAAAATGGGCTGAGGCCATGCCTACATTTAACAACACGGCAGCTACCGCGGCCCTCTTTTTCTTTAACCATGTTATTGCTAGATTCAGAGTTCCGAAACAACTGGTCTCTGACCATGGCAGACATTTTGAAGATGAGATATGGTGCGAGCTATCCTCACTGTTGGGTTTTGAGCACCAATATTCCTCCTCCTATTACCCCCAAGGTAATGGCCAAGTTGAAGCAGTCAACAAAATTCTCAAGACTATACTGCAACGGACGGTGAATAAGCACAAAACCAACTGGCACCTCATGCTCTTCCCTACTTTATGGGCCTATCAGACTTCTGTTAAAACCGCCACCGGGTTCACTCCTTTCCACCTCGTTTTTGGAGAGGAGGCAGTCTTACCAATCGAGTGTGAAATCCCTTCCCTGCACCTGGCCGTCGAACTTCTCTCTGACACCCAACCTCTAGAACAACGACTTATCATGCCTGAGCGCGCTTCCGAAGACCGCCGTGTTGCCTTGCAAACCATGGAAGCGGCCAAGAAACGCACCAAAGCTCAGTATGACCAAAAAGTCCAGCCTCGCACTTTTCACGAAGGCGATCTTGTTCTAGTCTATGACCAGGCCCATGATGTCCTTGGTCATGGGAAGTTTGACTCATTATGGCTAGGCCCTTACATCATCAGTACAGATCTCGGTAAGGGGGCATACCTCTTAGAGGATTTTGAAGGCAACCCCCTTCCTAATCCTCGCAATGCACTCTATCTTAAGAAATATTACCCTTAGCATTTCCCTTATGAAATGCATGTTTTATTTTCTTTTAGATAGCCAGCATATTTTTTCCATTTTTTGTGTTTGACACTTCACCAGGACACATTTTTTCCAAGAAGGGTCACTTCCCCTCTCCTTAAAATCAAATTTCCTCACTCATGACACTTGTACTTGGGGCACCATTTTGCCTCCTTACTTGTCTTTGTTCGTGTCGATTTTCGTCATGAGCTACCATCTTATCCTCATGTCTTCATGGTCCCCCATTGGGCCTTTAATGTGTGGTAGCACCATCGAGTCGCCCTTGTTTAGAGCATCCAAGTTGAGTCATCATCGCATTCATGGAGTCTATCCCGAGTCCCTTTGTACCCCGCTATAGCCCTCCATCCTTCATTGCTTGGTCTCTCTCTTGTGTCACACATTATGACCTTCAGTCCCACTGTCCCCTATCCCTTATGATATTGTGTCAGTCGCTGCCATGTGATTCATGCCCTTTATGCTCTAACAAGGGAAGTCGTCCATTCGCCACTCAATCCTTTCCATTTCACTATCATCATTAGTGTCAGTCTGTCCGTCGCTCTACTATTTTCTCTCGTGCCTTAGTTGAGGGTCTCTCATTGCCTCACCTATGGCGGACCTCCTTCTGTCGACATCAGCTCATTCATTCCAGAAGCCAGGTCTAGAGGGCAGTGTACCTTGGTTTCAGCTTCCACTCTTGTTCGGTGCCTCGGATCAGGCAAAGGGATCTCTCATTTCCCTTTGACTTGATTGTTTCTCCACTCCAGCTCCTTTCAGCATGACCGAGATCCGTATACTTGATGGTTCAGTGATACAGCAGCAGCTCTTGATGATTCCCGGGTGTGTGTGATATGTCTCAACCCTCATGAGGGGGTGGCCCTGCAGGTAGCCCCCCACATGCCCGGATGACCTCCTCCTCGCAGCCTTCGATGCAACTCCAGATATTTGATGATGTTGGCCTTAGCCACTTGCAGCGCCTCTTTGATTTGCATGTATCAGTCAGATTTTGTGAGCCCTTCCCCATTTACAGGGGGCATTTGGGTTGTATTTGTATCTCATGTACTCAAATATTATTGTACAAGTCCTGGCTGTTATCCCAGGCATAGCATGTATGTGGGATTCCTCATTGTATTTTTATCTGGCTCATGATTATGCCAGCTGTACTTTATGGTTCGGTCCCTTGTTTACTGGACACACTATTCTTTTGTACTTGGTCTCGGCGGGCATAGGTATGCCTCCCCCGCCGCCTTCAGCACAGGTACCCTCTCATAAAAAGAGACTTGTTGCACCTGCGAGTCTCGTCTCCTCAGGGTCTAGTTCTTCAGCACACTATCTACCTTTCATTTCTCTCTCTGACTTCCCTTTTGTTGTCTGGTGATTGAGTTCTTACAACGTACTTCGGTCATATGATTTGCTCCTGACACTCGCATGCTGGGGGGCAATCTGTTACACCATTTTTTTGTCATCTAACCTATTATCATTAGATGGACCCAAGTACACCATGTAAGACCAATTTTACCCTAAATAAAATTTCTTTCACTAGGTAAAATAACTTAATAAACCACATTTATTAGGTTTTTTATGGTCAAAACAGGAAACCCCAAAAGGAAATATTAAACAAACCCATTTTGTTTAATTTTCCTCATGGAATAATTAATTAAACCATAATTTAATTATTATTCCTAGTCATGTTTAACCCAAAAACAAAGAATTTAATTAGATAAACCTTTATTTATCTTATTATTTTCTAGGAATAATTATTTAATCTTATTTAGATAATATTCCTTGTTAAATATGACCAAATCACCCACAAATAATTAAATAAATCATTATTTATTTGATTATCTTCTAACCACTTCCTTAGAAAGATAAATAAATCATTTATTTATTTATTTTTGACAAATCAAGGGATTTGACCCAAGTCAAATACCTTTTCCCTCCAACAAATATAATAAAATATTCCATAAAAGGTAGATCTAGATTTGGTTAACATTATTTTAATCATGCACCAAGATCTAGAATGACCCAATATTTTGTTATAAATAGGAGGGTTTTTCCTACCATTCTTCACCTTTTGTTGCCTATTAGATCACTATGGATCTATACACTTGGTCACATTTTTCTACCATTTGCTGTGTGAGCTCCCTTTTGAGTTCCATTCTTTGTGTGGGTTTTCTACACCAACAAGAGAGAGAGATTTTAGATCTGAAGTGCTGAGGACTTCCAAGAACCCATCCCACTGAGGAGAATTGGATACGCCTTCTTGTTTTCCTCCCAAGTGCCCGATTAATACAAAAATTCTTTCAAAAATTGTTCTTGTCTTGTCTATTGGTATATGGAGCAAACCCTTATTTTTACTGCTTAATGTCTTTCCATGCATAGATCTGGTGTTTTGCAGCTCTTTTCTTGTTCAACTAACCGCAGATCTAAAGATATTGGCAGCCACTTTTGTTGTTAGGGCTATTAGTTATGCATAGCTAAAGTGGTCCTTTTTCGTACACTTCGACAAAGGATTCATACTAACACAAACCCTAGGAGATGAAGTGTCAAAACTATGGGCCTCGTTTGGGTAAATTGGTGTTTCAACTTCCCAGGGACGTAACTTTGGCATACTATCTCTGTTTGACGCACATGATACATCATTAGAAATATCTATCCGAGGACTACAACTTTCGCGATGAATATAATTCCAGAAGAGAATGATACATAATGATATTTTCTAGAGGCGCGATGCCCAAAAAACGTCATTTAGGGCCTCAAAACGGCTCCAGAAGTTCAGGACCCAAAAAACTACTAAAAATAGTAAGTTGTGCCGAAACTGAAAAACTGAAAGAGACAATGGTGGGGCCCCAAGTGGAATAGGCGGGTGGCCACCAGTGTCCACTTGGATCATTAAGTGAGCCAAAAAAGTAACTTTCCTTACTTTTTGAGTACAGCCTTGCAATTGCGAAGAGGACTAGTGTTGCAAAATTATTGGTAAGTGGAAATTAAAGGGCGTAAGAACGTTTTTGAAAAAATTTCAAACGTCAAAATTAAGTCTTCTATCCTTCCTAGCACCTCATGGAAAATGGGAATCCGCAAATTCTAGTCGTCAAATATGTGAAAAATGCCTTATGACGGGAAAAATGGAGGACTGGTCCTATGCTGCTACATGAGTTAGGGTTTCATGTGGCAACAGGGAACCTTGTATAGTTTTTCAAGGATAGGAAAGGAGAATATTGTCAGTTAATCATCACTTGAAACTTCATCACCATTTGAAAATTGTGTCCTAATTTGAAACAATAAGACTACCCAACTATTTCATTATTTAATTTTGATTGTGTAATACAAAAAAATATCCTAGATAACTTAAATAATGTAAGCACTTTTGCAAAAATTTAGTTGAGAGAACCTTCAATTACATTTATTTTGAAGTTCCACTTGCATTTTAAGCCATTTTAATTAGTTTTTCATGGCTATCTAGTAAAAATTTCAACCTCTTGTAGAAATTTGTTTGTCACTTGTATTAGAAATGAAAAAATCAAATGTAAATAAAAATGATTTGAAATGATAAAATTCAAATGTGCGCTACATAAAAATGATTTTTTAAAAACTACATTAACGTCTGATATCATGCGCGCATTCGCCCTCAGCTCTTACAGAACAACATTCGCCCTCAGCATTCGCCCTCAGCTCTTGCAGAACAACATTCTCTCTCAGCATTCGCCCTCAGCTCTTGCAGAACAACATTCGCCCTCAGTTCTTGCAAAATGGTAAGTTTTTACTGCAGGCCCTTCCTCCTGTAGTAGGTTTGACCCTATTTGGGTTTTTTTGGAGCCTCTGTGAATAAAAAGGTTGTGACTGATTACGGGGCATTGCCTATATTTGTGGAACTTCTTGCCTCTGGGAATGATAATGTTTGAGAACAGGTAGCACGTTCATTTTAGAGGCATAAAATTATTCTTCCCAACTATCTTTATACGTCTGTAATTTTGGAATTTGATTTAAAAAACTACTACCCAACTTTGAGTTCAATTGGTGTTCGTGTAAGGCTGTTTGGGCAACTTTGAGTTCAACTAGTGTTCGTGTAAGGCTGTTTGGGCTTTGGGAAATATTGCTGGAGACTCTGCATCATTTAGGGATCTTGCCCTCAGTCATGGAGCTCCGAGGCAGGTGCTTGCCCAGTTGAATGATACTGCCAGAATTTCAATGATACGAAATGGTACATGGGCTCTGTCAAATTTTTGCCGTGGTAAACCCCAACCACTATTCGAACAGGTAAGCAGAACACATTTTCTACCTCTTCTTCTTAGTTCGCAGATACTGTGGATTTTTTTTTATAGATCTTGGTGCTTGGTAGATTTGGACGTAATATGGACCTAGGCGCTTGTTCATTACAATGTCTCCGTCATCAGGTTTTAGAAAATGCTCAGAAATTTGGGTTTCACAAGGGGATTACCCTTGCTTGCAATTATCGATTATCAATCACATTAAAAAAAAGTCTTTCGTAGCATTGCTGAGCTCTTTGTAGGTGAATTTCCGAGGCAATTTCACAATATCTGAACTAAATTTGTCTGTCCTTTTCAATACTCTGTGCTTGTAACAGAACCAGACAAACAATCTAGTGGCCAATGAAACAACAACAACACCTCCTGTTGCAATGCCTGCAATTCACCCTCTCTGCACGCATGAATGACTATGGCACCCTCTTTTGTGAACAGGTACTGGAGCTGAAGGTACTGGTTTCCATTAGGATCGTGGAATTCAACATCAAAAATAGTATCAAATTCCACTGCAATAGTATTCCCTAGCGAGGGAAACAGTTCATTGAGACCTATTGGACTCATCTCCCCCAAATAGCCTCCAGGGCTACCCAGAGTGTGATCATCTGGAGCAATAAAAAATGCTCATCCATCCCCATTTGAAACAAGAATAGGACCCACATTGGTTACAGAAAAGGAGAAACACGTTTTGAAAGAAGAATAAACTTTTGTATTAGGGTCCAGAAATCTAACTGGTATATTGTACAATGCCCTACCTGCACTTCAAATTGGTACTCCCAACTCCATGCTAAGGCTCACTGTGCCATTCTTTAGATGAGCATCTTAACTTGAAGTTTGATTCCGAAAAACCCAAGTCCCCTGTTCTATGCCCAAGACCTCTGTTACAACGAGTAGAGTTCTGAGCAAAATACTTCACAATAGGAAGCAAAAGAAACATCGCAAAATTGCTCCGCTTTAGACTGATAGTTTTCTGTGCAAAAATTCAACTGCGGACAGTAAAAACATAATATCAAACACAACCAATCGACAATGGAATTTGAACATGAGGATTTATAACCACAGAAAACCCTCTCCAGGTTAAAAGAATTCTAGAATGGCTTTAAGATTCTACTAATGAGCGCTTACAACACCATAGCAATTACTGTCACAATGAAATCTGCTGGAAGCAAAGCCCTTGTACAATTTCTACATTTCCACAGTGGAAGCAAGAATCTTGCTATCTCTCATGATCTGGTTCTGTGGTCAAATCCTTTGCTATGGATGTCTTGTTCTGCTAAACATAGATCTGTCTTAGCTTTGGCTCTGGTTCTCATTTAGGATCGTGGCTATCTGATCTTGTTGTGGCTTTGACTATACAAATTTGTTCAATAGGAAAATGTTGACTCTGCTATATATAGGAGCTTCAATGGGTGCTCTCAAACACTTTTTTGGGCAGCTTTGTTTTGTCTCTGATTCAAGGCAGAACTATGTTGGCCTTGGTTTTTGAGTCCTTGGAACTTAGTTCTCTCATATTTTCCATCCTATCCCCAGTTTTATACCGAGAAAGACATAACTTCACGATATCAAAATTGACTATTTTTGGCCATTTATCTTTAGTAATGGTATAGCCTTAATTTGGTACATTCGTACAGTATCTGAAGAGCACTCTCAAGCTGTTATTCAGTATTTTAGCATAACTACTACATTTAACTTCCATGCTCTAATATTTATATCAACCATAAGAATTCTTAAGGTAGTTCCACATTTGTGAAGCAGAAGGAATGCTTCTGATAGCTTCTTATCATAGTGGTACAATTCTGTTCGCAGTTTATCTTTTATAAACCTCCAATTTTCCAAACGTAGTAGAGACTACAGTTTGCATCTAAAATTTTGGACAAATCTGTTTAGTGTTCTACAGAAAATGCATTAAGAATAAAAAAATCCCACAATTTGTAAAAATCCCACAATTTTGTAAAAAGCCCACATTTTGTAAAAAGCTCACAGTTTGTAAAATGCCCACTTTTATTTTCTTTTTGCTTATATATTGAGCTCCCATTGAGTTCAACAAGTCTTGGGTTTTCTACACCATTGAGAGAGATTTATTATTTTCTTTATAGGATAATTTGCATCAATGGAAGAAAACATTGGAGCTGGAAAAACAATTCAAAAGGGTGAAAGGGGTGATGGCAGAGTTTATTACCCTTGTAAAAAATGTTGTATGAGAAATAATGTTAGAGTTTTAATAGCAACAACAACAATGCATTGTAGGAAATATGGGCACATTGATGGTGGATCGAATGACTATCGTCCCGTGGTAATTAATTATCTATCTTCAGTTTGATTATATCTTAAAATTTTATATTATTTTAATATTTTTTATATGCGCACTAATGTTTAATTATTAATGTTTGTAATTTTCATAAAGGCACAGTTGCCCCCCAACTTTTTGCAGATGATCAACCAGCTTCCACAGCAAAATGGTAGTAGATTAGATGATGTTGCACCAATATAAGAGAATATTGCAGCAAATATTAGTATTGGAAATGATGTTGTACAAGGTGAAGAACATGAAGCGAATGATGAAGGTAATTTTAATGATCCCATGGAGGTAGATCATGATGACAGTAATGAGATAGTTCACATTAATGATGGGACAAATCAAATGCTCCAAGACTTGTATGGTGAGTCGGATGATGATGGCGGAGATAGCAGTGACGGTATTTATGATGTACCTTTGTTTGAAAGGTCAAGTGAACGACTTTTTGAACACTCAAATGCAACTCTTCTCTCTGCTACATTGTTGCTGGTGAACTTAAAGGTTATGAATAATTTTTTGAACAGATGTATGACACAACTCCTAAGGTATGCAATATGTATATATGATCACATATATGTAAATGTTGATTATTTTCCCTTTTTTTAGTTGTAATAAATGTGTAAAATAATAACTTATATATAAGCTATTATTTTACACATTTATTACAACTAAAAAAAGGGAAAATAATCAAAATTTACATATATGTTATCATATATACATATTGCATACCTTAGGAGTTGTGTCATACATTTGTTCGACAAATTATTCATAACCTTTAAGTTCACCATCTCTCTGCTATTGTTGTTGGTGAACTTAAAGGTTATGAATAATTTGTTGAAAAGATGTATGACACAACTCCTAAGGTATGCAATATGTATATATGATCACATATATGTAAATTTTGATTATTTTCCCTTTTTTTAGTTGTAATAAATGTGTAAAATAATAACTTATATATATATATATATATATATATATATATATATATATCATAGTTATCAAATCCAGCCGATTTGAACTGATAACCGGTCAAACCGGCCGGTCAGGAGGGCTGTTGGTTGGAACCGGCCTTGCAACCCAGTCAATAGCCTATTCTCACCTGTTTTGGCCGGTTAATCAGACCTAACCATCCGGTTCCATACTTAACCGGCCAGTTAGGTGCTCCTCCATGAGTTTGAAATTTCTCAGTGTCTCCTCCATGAGCTGCAAATTCCTCTATTATACTAGCAACAAACTTGTCTAATAACTCATACTCAACACCTTATAGCAGCAACAATACACATGATGACTGATAAATACAAGGCTGGCTAGCATAAAATCCCTGGCAGCATGCAACTCATCAAGTGTACTTGATGACAATTTATATTCTCAAAACAATCAGCAGCAACCTTATTTCACACTCGGCTAGGAACTGTCAGACCCTCTCTCTCTGCTCACACATAGCAGCAGCATAAATACAAAACCTTTCACACAGCATATAAGCAATTTGATCATGGCATCAAGACTGATGCAAATGGTTTGACACCACTCAAGGGACAACAACATACAACCTAATGAAAATGTGACTGGCAATAATAAATTGACCACTAGAAAATTCCCGCTTGGAAATGCACTAAACTGGCTACTGAGTTTCTGGGTTTTAATGAATCTTTTCAGTGATAAATTTTGTCAAACACATTGTGAGCAGACTGCTGAAGTTGTAATGCTCTCTCAAATTGTTACAAATAGCACTAATAGTGGGTTTCATAAACCAATTCAATACCTCTAAGTGTTGTAGATGTTTTTCTAGAAATTTATTGGCAAGAAAACATAGATAATGAAGAATACAAGATCTTCAAAATGTTGGTCTGATATATATATATATATACTGAACCCAGAATTGTATTTAAGGTTGATACAATGAATTGACAACAGATCTGAGCAAGGACAGATTGTATATTATAATATTAACTCAACAATAAAACACAGTGAATAATATAAGAGAAACCTGATACATTACTTCAACAAGTTTGCTTATGTATTTTTCGATGATATGTATTGCATTTGCTGCCATTTTGATATATTCACCTTTGCATGGTATATAAATGAGCAAAATTTTCATATTTTGTCTCTATTGGCTTGGAATCATGGTTACAAATCTTTAAAATAGTTTTTTTTTCATTTTATTAAAAAATAATTATTTAATGTATTTTTTTTTAAACCGGTTCATTGAGATCTGATCGCTACTGGTTAGACCGGTTCCGGTTTGAAACCCGGTTCATTAGCTCCACCGATCCGGTCACCGGTTCCGATTTTAATAACTATTATATATATATGATTAATAATCTTTACAAGACACTACTTTTTGTTTCTGTTGTAGATTGTTGGGTTAATATTTGTTACCATTGCCAAATACTTTACCTCGAACATATCGAGATCTATGTGCTATTATGAAACAATTTGGAATGGAATATAACACTATAGATGCATGTCCTAAAGATCATATTATATATTATGGAGAACATGCGTTGAAAACAGAATGTCCAAAATGTGGTACCAGTAGATATCGAACAGATCAACTAACCAAAAAGGTGCCTCAAAAGGTTCTTCGTCATATTCCCATAATTCCACGTTTGCAGCGAATTTTCAAGTGTAACAGCATAGCACAGTTTATGGATTACCATGCAAAGAATAGAAGTGGAGATGGTGTTCTTTGAATGCCTGCAGATGGTTCTGCATTTAGAGAAATCGAGGAAAAATATGTAGATTTTAAAAATGAACCTCGTAATGTCAGGCTTTCATTGGCAGCTGATGGTGTTAATCCATTCGGAGAGCTTAGATCTACTTACTCAGTGTGGCCTATTTTCGTTATCAACAATAACATTCCTCCTTGGATGTTAATAAAGAGGGAGCTCATAATGTTGACTATGATTATTCCAGGTATTTGATACATTATTTTTTTGAATGTAACATTTTCATTTCTCTCGTTGTTTGAATAAATATATATTTTATTTATTTACTTACTTATATATACATATATCATGGGAGTAATTATTATGTTTCGTAATTTTGAACAATTAGGTAAGTACCAGGTCAAAGATATGAATGTATATATTGAGCCTCTTATCAATGAGCTAATACAGTTATGGCATGGCATCACTATGTATGACATCACTAAGCCAATCAAGAAGAAGAGATTTCAATGTCGTGGAATGCTTGTATGGACAATTCATGATGCCCCAGGACTAACACATGTTTGTGGTATGTAATATTTCATTGCACTTTAATATGATACATAATTATCTAAATTAGATATACCATATTGCATGTTTTTAAAATGATCTCATAGTATATTAATTGTTATTGATCCATCTATTGCAGGTCTTCAAACAAAGGGTAGATTTGCATGTCCAGTTTGTGGCCCTAAGATGAAGTATCATCATTCACCAGACTTAAAAAAGATAGTGTTTGATGAGTTTAGGCACTTCCTCCCTAGGAACCATAAGTATCGTACTACTGAAAAACATCTTTTCAATGATAAAGAAGAAACTAGATTAAAACCACGAAGAATGACACCTCAGTTGTGGATGTTGGAATATAACAGAATTAATAATCGTCGAGCAGCTGGTACGTAATGTGTGTGTGTATATATATATATATATATATTATTTTTTTATGTAATGTTTGGAATTTTTGTTTTAACTAATGAATTTATTTTATTGTATTTTATAATTAATATTGTTCTAATTTATTTTATTCTTTGATATCAAGGTCATTGTCGCCGTGAAGGTACTAATATTGTACTTCCACCTGGAATGAAATGTTATCCTTCTCAATTCGCGAGGTTGCCCTACTATGAGGAACTAAAAATAACTCATTTTTTTGATACAATGCATGTCGGGAAGAATGTGACAGAAATGTTATGGCGAGCCATAGATGGTGCACATGATAGAGATAAAATTGACAAAATTTGTGCTGACATTGAGAAATCAAATCATGCAATGAAAAGTGTGATCGACGGATCAAATAACAATGGAGGTCAAAATTATAATAATATTCCATGGTTATTAATAGAACAACAAAGAAATGATGTAAAAGAGGTCGTTAGAAGAATTCAATTTCCAACAGGTTTTGATTCAAACATAAATAATATCTTAACGAAGAAAGGTGACTTCAGTGGGGTGAAAACACATGATTGGCATACCTTTGTTAAGGTAATTTTTTTGGTATACGTTTTTGTTTGTTATTGCTTGAATACATATTTTAAATTTTCCTTTTTTTCTGTTTAATTTGGAAACTAATAACGATTGATTTTTTATTGTTATAGTATGTTCTACCTGTATCTCTCCCAAATGACTTCGACAACAATGTCAAACAAGTTATATATGGTCTTAGTAAATACATGAGGTAAGTAGTTTTGATTTATATGCAAAATCTAATTGCTACAATTTATTTTTGTACTTGATGAAATGATGTATTAATTTACTTGTAATGAAATATATATTATGTTTCATTGAAATAACCTTGCGTAATGATTTGCAGATGGTTATCATTGAAAGAAATCCATCAAGATGAAATAAAGTATTGGAAGAGAGAAATTCCTCGGCTAATGTGTAAAATGCAAAAGTATCTACCTCCAACATTTTTCAATGCACAAGAACACTACTTGATACACCAAGTTGAGGAGATTGAAATGTGTGGACCAGTACACACAAGGTCAATGTGGATGGTCGAGAGGCACCTGAAATCCTTGAAGGCTTTGGTTAAACAAAGAGCACGACTTGAGGGTTCTATGGTGGAGGGATATGTGGTATATCAATCCATGGTGTATATTAGTCATTATCTTCCTAAACTAGCTGCGCCAGTCATGAAGGCGGTGGATTGCATTTGGGATGTGAACTCCATCAAAAAATTTGAAGAGGAGCACCAGTTGGGAAAAGGTAGAATGAAGAAAGTGAGAGGTAAAATATTTATTATGTATAATACATATAATGTTTCATTTTTTTACATCATGTATATGATCATTATATTCATTCAAGTCTTATTCTTTCATAGTTTATTAATTAATAAAATTTACCATGGTTATAAGTAATATTTATTAATATTGGTGAATTATTGTTTTTTTATTCAGGTGCTCAAGATTATGAGGCGCTACTTTTATACATTGCAAACAATCTTGAGTGGATGAGTGAATGGATTAAAACATGTAAAGCACGTAACGACGGTAGGTTATCATGGCAACTACTATCTGAATTGATTAGAGAAGCGTATCGTAGTGGAGATGGGAACGTTACGGACAGGGAAATCGATTTAGCATATGGTTTGAAAGATAGAAAGGTAAGCAATTAATTCACCTATTTATAATGTGACAAGAAGTTTTATTTTTCAGTTAATTTTCATGTTGTGTAAATTATATGTTTAATTATTAATTGAGAATGCATCTTTTTCATGTTTGGCATATTACAGTTGAAACACCACAAGGCTATGTGGTGCAATGGTCGTCAATTTCGCGTTAAACAGTTGGATGATAACAGGAAAAATTCTGATAGTGGGATAACTGCAGTATTCCAGGTCACTAATATTTCCTCCAGGAGTGACAGACATCCTCGAGAATCTGAAAATAGATATTATGGGTTCTTAGATGATATAGTTGAGTGTGACTTTAATTCCTTCAAAATAGTTTTGTTCGACGTCAAATGGTATAGGCTACGAATGAATGTACGTGATGATGATAGAACACTTATTCAACATGAGAATGGATTTCCAATGGTTAAAACATCGTAGTTTGAAGCAGGAAAATATCGCTATGTTTTTCCAAGCCAATGCGAACAAGTCTTTTACTCAGAGGTTCCATGTGAGAAGGAATGGTAATTTTCTATTAGATATGATCCAAGAGGAAGGCCAGTAGAGTATACTGTAGAGGAAGAAGATGATATTTATCAAGAAGAAGATGATGCAGTGGCAGATGAGCAGGAAGATGCATGGACAGACGAAGAAGATATCTTAGAAGATGAACTAGGCATAGGAGATGAGGCAACAATTATTGATGATGATGATGACATGGTCGATCATTTCAACGCCGTTTCTGAATCAGATGTTGATATAGATGTCGATCAGTTGGATGAAGATCAAGAAGATACAGAAGAATATTGATACAGATGTTATGTTCGAGTATGAGCTAGTATGTTATAACTTTATATTTTAATATGTAGGAATTATTGTCTGTTAGGAAAAATACTGAGGGGGGGTGAATCAGTATTTAGGGCTGACTGAAAAATTTTCACCAGAGATCTTATTATGCTGTTAATTCTTTACTTGGATTATTGCATCATTCTTTTAGTAAACATGTGAAAATAAATAACAGAATAAGCCATTACACAAAAGGAACACATATGAACACCAGTATTTAAGGTGGAAACCCAATTTGGGAGAAAACCACCGATGTTGTCGTCTCAGTCTTCAATATTTATTATAAAGAAAACATCTTACAATTTTGTGCTGGCGCAGACTCATACCAGCACGCAGGCACCAACCTGCAGAAGGCTTCAACCTTCTCTCGTTCTCCAGCCTCTCCTGGAAGGGAGATTCGACCCCCTGATTTAACACCAGCTTGAACTGGCAGAAAGCTTCCACTTCTATGCAAAAGACTTCAACCCTCAGATCCACCGAATTTCTTCAATTTCTTCATCAGACTTGCATCAGATATTTATTATTTCTTCAGATTTTTATTATTTATTTACTGATCTTCCTAGAGATTTTTAATTTCCTCGATCAACTCCATAGGTGCATCATGGATTCAGCGTTATCAGACAACAGAGTTCGATCATGCAGATCTCATAAAGAGATTTTTATTTACAATGCCTCTGCATGCACACCTCGTACTATGATTCTCATCACCTTATATAGTTTTCGCCTTTATTGAAACCATGAGTCAAAACCATTCAATTGCTAATGGTATTATTAAAATTTGAACCAATCCAAATTGAAATCCTGATCTTTGTTGTTCCATGCTCGAATTTTCCCAAAGGTAATCTCTATCTCCGCCAAATAATATTATAGCCAAGGTAAAGTACCAGTAGCATGCCGCTGATGGTTTCCTTTCATTTATTTATCAAATTCATGGAATTTGATAAATAAATATTATTCACAACCTTTGGCAATTAAATATATAATATAAATTTATAGTAATAACCCGCGCTTTTATCAAAAGGCTTTTAAATAGACCTTTGGTTCCAGCCCCACATACATAATCGACGGCCCAATCAACATAATTTAAAAAACTGGGGCCCATCGCTTACGATCGTTTCCATCCGACGACGGAGAACACATCGCTCGGCATTAGATGATTCGATGGATATTGTTCGTTGATGATGCACGGATGATAACACGCGATGGTGCGCCGTACCTTGGGTAACTTTCGCGCATCTATAGCAAATGAACACCGTCTGATGACCCCTTCCCAAATCAACGGTGCTTATCAATATCGTTGGGCATCCCGGGTTGAGAAATAACGCGCGATGGCGTGCAGTGACAAGCGGTTTTGTGGATTTGTACAAGGATGCGTGTCGCGCGTTCTATGGAATCACTCCCATACCTCTTGAAAACTGCTTGCCCGTCGAAGGTGGTGCGAAAGAAACCACAAACCACCTTTACTGTTTTCACGGTCACGGTTCCGCTCTTCCACGCAGGGTTCCATCACGCTTCCGTTTGTTATGTTCCAGCTCTTTCCTTCCAGGTTCCGTTCATGATTCCAAAGGGTTAGTCCGTGTTCCACTGAAATTTCAATGCCAAATACTCTATTTTAGTTCTTTCGCGTTATAACTGGTTTTCTCTCGCTCCTCGTTCCTTTCTCCATGAAAGCCAGTCAACTCCTTACTAATAGAGTAGACCCTTCCATCATATATTTAACGAATATATATAACTCCACTGTCTACCAGTTTGGATACACTGTCAACCGTATTAACATCGGTTCCTCGATCAACATACAGAGCACAGGGTTTCTTACGGATGTCAATTATCCTTCATCAGGATGCATACATATGTTCACACATGAATTAACTTGTCCTTATTTATATCGATTCTCCATTAAATATAGAGCTTTCCATCAAGGAAAATCATATAATAGGATACAGGAAACATATTGCCAACATGTCTTTAAATAATTTACTAATTATGCGGGTTTGTTGCATGTTGTTTATTATTTCAAACCAATAAATAATGGCCTTACTATTGTTTATTATTTCACAGGATTCGCAGGATTCATTTGATTCTACGGTTAGGTCTCTGAAAAAACCAATTAAACACTTAAATAGTCAAGATCTGGAAGACAGGCTTTACCCCCACCATAAATTGCTGAAAAACCGGCCTTCAGTTCAGCTTGCTGTGCTGAAGACGAGGGTGGATTTGCATGATCAGTTGAATGAAAATGAATCAGATATTCGGGATGCTTTTGAGGGAAGATCCATAATCCCCATAGATGAAGATCCCATTACTGTAGAATTTCTATCTGCGTTGAAGCACAAGTATAGTGTTGTATCGGAATACAAATTAGAGGACAACTATACCAAGTCTAAATCAACTAAATCCAGTTCTAGTGCTCTTGAACTTACCGAATTAAAGCTAGAAGCAGGATTTACAATCTCTAATGGGAATGGGTATGGTAGTTCCAATATTGGATTGGATGTCCGGAGCTCTGCAATAGGCACTGGACCTGATCATAATGAACCCCGACTAATTCAATGTGATGAAAATATGGACTTTGATGATGATCAGGAAAACAAGCCAGCGCATTTTGGCAATATTGAAGAAACTGAAGAGGTTTCCTGTGATCGATTGAATCAACTCAGCCATAAGACATCTACTGCAGGCTGGTTTGTATCAGAAAGAGAATCGATTTTGCTTTCCCATGATGATCGATGCTGCTCTTTTCACGATATAGCAAATTCAGAGGTGTGGAGGTTTTAATTATTGTACTTAATTTTGGGGTTTATGGGTGTTATAATTTATACATTTTGAGATTTTCTATTAGAAATAGGGAAAAGCCTAGGGTTTAGATTATTCTCATGGTTTAAATTTCTATATTTGAAATAAAATTCACCAATTTCTATTTAAAAAAAATGATTTGTCTAAATATTTGATGTAGTTTAAATAGGATGTAGTTCATTTCAAAGACTGTTGAAATTTTCTAGAAACTATGATTGGGATTTCAAGAATATTTATGCAATCTTTAAATTTTCCCTTAACATAAAGGGCAATTTATGTATGAGTAATACTCAGTATTGTTATTTTCCAATCTCCAGGAGAAGGCTGAATATAAAGCTCCATATGGGCTTACCCCAAACATGTGGGGTGATTGCTGGTTGATCAGAGCAGCTGGTTCGGATGGTCGCTCTAGTAAATATGTTGTGGCAGCATCTGCAGGTTGTACATTGGACTCAGGTTTCTGTTCATGGGAATTTTATAATACAAAAATTATGGCATTCCATACTGAATCAGAGGCCTTCACTTCAACGTCCAGTACCATCTCTCCGGTTTTGGCAGAGAGGGATGTCTCGGGGAGAAATTTTGGCTTTACAAATGTTGTGCCAGAGATTCAACATTGGTGGTATAGGCCATGTGGGCCTCCTATGGTATCTACTTCCAGTGCCCAAAAGACAGTTAATATTTATGATATTCGTGATGAAGATCCTGTGATTTCAATGTGTTTGTTTTGAAAGTTTAGGTTTCATAGTAAATCATCAATGGGCTCTAAAATAAGGCCACATTGAAATCTTGGATACATGTTTCATGCCAAAATCAGTTGTATCTTCCATAAATACACAATCTTGGACCACTCTGTATAAATCTTCTTCTTGGAAAATATTACATCTCCCTCATTATACAGGTGGTGTTCTTACATGCATAGCAAAGGCATTGTTTTGGTAATCATTTTTTAAGTCACTAGATATTGTGGGTACAAGGATCTAGGGTCTCCACATGAAACTGTGTTTCCCGGAGACTCACTCTGCCTGTCCTTAAATTTGTAAACATAGTAGTATGCCAATGCTTCTTTCATTTTGTATGCATAAGATGATTTTTTGTCAAAGTCCATAATTGTTTTTAAGTTTTATCCATCCCAGTTTTGTTGTGAATGCACACGTTTTTGGCTCAACACATATCTGTTATATCTTTATACTTTTCCTTTACTAACTATTTGAAATTTCTAGTTATATTTAGAGGTGTCTTTTAAGGGATGAGGGGAATTACTTGGATTTAGTGCTGCCAGGCTTATCATTTATTCTCCAAATGAAGCCCTGTAATCTGTAACACTATATGGGCATGCAGTTCACTTGTTAAAATATAGTTGATACAATATGTTGTACATGAATCCTAGAATTGTGTACATTCTTGGAATATATTAATTTGCAGGCATGCTTAAAAGAGAGATAGGTTTTGATAAAATCAGAAACCTTGAACATGAAGAAAAAAAAGAGGCAATTATTTTATACAGATAGAACCAAGACACTATCTCCTCATTAATAACAAAACCTCAGTCCAAAAATCATATGTACAAATTCTAGAAGTCGAAAGTTGAAAATTTCTGAAATGGAACCAGGCCCTTTTCAAAAGAATAAATTTAGTAAAAACGAGGGTGAAGAAAGTTATCTTATCAAAATTTCCACATACCGTGTTAGCAAGGAATGACTACGAGTCCTGAGCAGTGAGACTGAGGAATTTATCTTTTGCTGCAGGTTGTAGTTATCTTCTCCAACACGATGAAAAGAAAATTCTTAGCTTTGGAGTCTGAAGCCTGAGTCACAACTTGGAAGTTGTTAAGGAAAATTATCAGGGTTGTTGCCAGTTGGCTTGGAGTTTGCAGCCTAATTAATTTTCTTTAATGCATTTCCTTCAATGCTGCGCCAGTTGTCACTGGCCAGCAACCTTTACAATAAAATTTATTAGACCCGTCACGCTACGAGGAAAATTTAACATGATCACTGATCATTGATTTCTTATTGTGATAACAAACATTGGAGATTTATTGTCCTGTTTTAAAGTTTCATTTTTTTTTAAAAATTGAAACTGCCGTCGGCATACCGACGCCTTGTAAGCGTCTCTCTTCTGACGTTTTGAACGATTTCCATTTTCGTCGGTCTTGTGACGTCCGTCGATATTGCGATAGTTCTAGAAACGTCGGAAGAGCGACAGAAAAAAGAGGTCGGAAGGGCGACGTTCAAAATTTCGGACCACATTTCGTCGAAATTGCGATAGTTCTTCCTGGTGTCGATATTGTGATGCTTCTGGAAAGCGTCGGTCTTGTGACACTTTTGCAATACGTTGGTCTTCTGACACTTTTGTATGGCGTCGGAAATGCGACAGTTTAGACACGTCGGAAGAGCGACAGTATAAAGACGTCGGAAGAGTGACGTTTAAAACGTCGGACGACATTTCGTCGGAATGGCGAGACTTTACAAACGTCGGAAGAGCGACGTTAAAAACGTCGGACCAAATTTTGTCAGAATGGCGACACTTTACAAACATCGGTTTGGGAAACATCGGAAGAGAGACGTGTGTTTGGAAGCAACTGGGAAGTGTCGGTAGTGCGACACTTTCTAAAGGCGTTGGAATTGCGACCGCACGAAAAACCACGTTTTTCCTGGCCTTGAACTGTCGCTCTTGCGACGACTGTGTGTCGGAATAGCGATGATTTGGCCGTCAGAAATTGCGCCAAATTTTCTAGTGCATGGAAGTTTTGAAGAAAGGCGTGGAAACTAAGATGGCTGGTTTGAAGAAAGACGTGGAATCTAAGATGGATGGTTTGAAGAATGCCATGGAAGCTAAGATAGATGGCATGGAAGCTTGCATGGAATCTAATATGGATGACATGGAATCTAAGATCGATGAAAAATGGAAAACATGAAGAATAATCTAAAAGAAGACATGGAATGTTTGACAAAGTTGATACAAAAAATGTTTCCTAATGGTGAAAATATAGTAGAGGAAACTCATGATGAGAAAAAAATAAATGTTAATCGTGATTTCATAAACTCTAATGTTGGCGGGAAGAACCACCATATTCCAAAAATGGATATGAGGAAGTTTGATGGAAAGGATATTGTAACATGGATACTACAGATGGAGCAATATTTTGATCTCCATAACGTGCAAAACACACAAAAGGTACGCATTGCAACTTTACATTTAGAACAAAATACATTTGTATGGTATCGATGGCTTTGCTCCCGTAAAAAAATTGTCACTTGGTCAATTTTTACGGAGGAAATGATAGCACATTATGATGATACAAAGAGCAACACCTTCTTTAGCCAATTGATAAATCTCAAACAAAAGGGTTTAGTGGGGGAGCACATTGAGGACTTCCAAAAATTGAATATAAGGGTAACTGATATTCTAGAGGAACACGGGATTGATCTCTTCATAGGTACTTTAAAGGATAACATCCAACATGAAGTTCGTGTTTTGGAACCTGATTCATTGGAGAAGGCATTCAGGTTGGCAAGAAAAATTGAATGTAAAATTATGGTGACAAGGAAGCCTACCACTCACTTCTATAAAGAGGGAAGTGTTGCTACTCCTAGATTTCCAAAACCTACAAGGTTGACACCACAACAATTGGAAGAAAAAAGAGCAAAAGGGCTTTGCTACAGTTATGATAGTAAATACACTAAAGGTCATAAGTGTGTTGAGAAGAAATTTTACATAGATTGTGAAGAGGAAGAATAAAATGAACAAGAAGATGATATACACCAAGAACCAACCCCAAAAGAGGAAATGAGACCGACCATATCATGTAATTCATTGGCAGGAATTACCACTCCTCAAACTCTCAAGATAGAAGGACATATCAAGAAGAAAAAGGTAATAGTGTTGATTGATTCAGGTAGTACCCATAATTTTATTCATTGTAAGGTAGCCAAGGAATTGAATTGTTTCCTATACCCAGCACCAGAATGTCAAGTGATGGTTGCAAATGGAAGAACTATAAATTTCTCTGGAAAATTCCATAATATCAAGCTAACCATGGGGGAATATGTATTGAATAGTCCAATGCTTTCCATTCCTATGGGAGGTGCTGATGTTGTACTAGGAGTACAATGGTTACAATATTTGGGGATGGTAGCTTTTAATTTTCAAGAACTTTTCTTGAATTTTTTTTCAGAAGGAAATAAATTTGAATTACGGGGTATTGCAGGGAAGCCGGGAAAGATACTAAGCTCTAATGTCATGACAAAGCTTCTAAAGAAAGAAAAAATAGGCGTAATTACACAATTATTCTTACTAAAAGTTCCAACATCAAAATCATCTATTTCTGCAGATCTCCAAAAAGTCTTGGACAATCATTCCAAGGTTTTTGAAACTCCCAAAGGACTCCCACCTATTCGTGATCATGATCATGCTATTCATTTGATTCTAGGAAGTGTTCCTCCAAACATCGGGCCTTATAGATATCCTTATGTCCAAAAGAGCAAAATTGAACGTATGATTGCAGAAATGTTAAAGCACAGGGTATAATTCAAAGCTACATGGAAGCAAAGGGTTATTGTGACGTAAATCTAATTTAATTAAATTTTGGACGGAGTTGTTTTCTTGTTTGGGTACTCAATTAGCTCATAACTCATCTGATCATCCTCGATACGATGAGTAATGAGATAGTAAATAATGTTTGGAAGGAAGGTCTCTTCGTTTGCAGTGCTCGATAAACAAACACATTGGGCCAGAGTAGTTACTCACTGAATTGTGGTATAACACTTCCCTTCCATCTGTGACAAAAAATAACAGTATCATTTATGGCACTTTATGGATATCATCAACCATCCATCACATCATCTTTAAGAGAAAATTCGAAGGTTCAAGCAGTGGAATATCCCATCGAGTATCAACAATAATTTCTCCAACTCTTAAAGGATAACCTGAATTTAGCACAAAATAAAATGAAACAATAGGCAGATCAACATGTTGAGATAAGTTTTGATGTAGGAAGGTAGGTATTTTTACGACTACAACCATACAAACAAATGTGGCCTTTCAAGCGACTAAGAAGGATAATAAATTATCACCAAATTACTATGGTCCTTACAAGGTGTTGCAAAATATCGGTACTATGGCATACAAATTGGAGCTTCCTGCATCTTCCCAAGTGCACAAAATTTTCCATGTTTCATGCTTAAAGAATATTTTAGGTGACAAGCTTCTAGTTCAAACAATATTTCGAGAACTTGACGAGGAAAGAAAAATCATATTGGAACCTGAAGTAATCACAGAAACAAGAACTTGACAACTATAAAATCTATCAATTTCAGAGTATCTCATCAAGTGGAAGAACTTATCTGCTGAAGATACCATATGGGAGGATGAAAATTTTATACATAAGCACCCAAAACTAATCAAGCGTTGAGGACAAAACTTGTTTGAAGGAGAGGGGCATGTGAAGTCCCTATATTAATAGTGTAGTTCCTTATTATTTTAGTGTAGCCTCCCTTATTGTTATTGTTTTACCCATGTAACCTCCATATTGTTATTATTTTTCCCTTACATTATTGTTGTAAGGTCGGCTAGGATTACATTGTGGCCCCACTAGGAGGATTATGTCTTGTATTTATGAATCTATATAAGAAGGTTTTGAAATCCATTTTATGTCAGGGGTGTTCATTCATACAATATGACATGGAGATTGCCCCTCAGAAGTGGCTTATTTATAAAGCCTTAATCATCTCTTACTATTCCTATCTTTTTGGGCTGGTTTCTGCCTGCTGCTGCAAAATATTCGAATCTACTCAATATTTTGAGCAAGTTATAAATTGGGCAAATGTGAAATTCAAGCCAATTGATTTTCAAAAATTTCAAGAATTCAGAAGCAAAAGACTTGAACAAATTCCATTGAATTTGTTAAGCACCCAACATAAAGCTACACCTTACCTTTATTAGCATTAATACAAATAGCACACAATTGAAGCAAAATCGAGAGAAAATACGCCAATTTCACCTTTTCTCGTCAAAATCTACTAAAGAAACAAGCCACAATAAGGACTAATCAAAAATCAATAGAACAACAAATGGAAATTGATCCAAGTCAAAGCACTATTGATAGAGAAAAGGGAAGTTATATGGAACAAAAATGGGATGAATTTAGTCAAAGCCTCAAGAATAGGAAATAGATGATAAATTCTCAAGGAACTTCAGAATTTCATACGCCTCAACAAACTCAAAAGAAATCAAATACAGAAACAGGAGATAATCAATAAACAAGCTCGCGGGAAGTAGAGCTTATCCTTTCATTCCTTACATCTGAAATCAACCTAAAAATAGAGGAAATTCCTCCTCTAGACGTATTCTACAGTCCTGAGCATAAGGTTGTAGTAAGGCAACAGAGAAAAATAAGAATATTGGTAACTTCTACTGAAGTATTACTAGGAAATGAGTCAATGGAAGTAGTCTGGAAAGGCGCTACCATCGACCCAACAAGAAATCTTACTAAGTTGTCACAATTTGTAGGAGTTTACGCCATAACCAAAATTGATAAAGCAACTAAGGTTTCAACTTTATTAAATGAAAAGGAAGAAATAATCTCACATCTAGAGCAACAGCTACAGATTGAAAAATTAAATGTTAATAAATAAGTCGGGATGCAACTGTCACAATAATTCAGACAGGAGCAACAAGAAATATTATAGAGACAATAATTCATACACTTCATACTACTAAATTGATCAAAGAAGTCCACTCAGACACACTTCAAGATATTAAAGAATTAAGTGAAATCAGAAAGAAAACGTTGAAGTTCAAAGAAATTTGATCAAACATATTTCAAAGACGGATTGGGAGGCATACTGATAGTATCTTGTTAAACCACACAGTCAAACCATGACGTTGAATTGTCTAATAAATTCAGCAGATAAGATGCTGACACCTCTCAACGAAGCCATATTTGCAGGACATATTAGAATGAGAGTTGGTACACCACCACAAGTGAAACCAATGATCGATATCTGCGACCTTCAAGACCAATTGGAAAACGGGAAATATTCCGAATAATATCAAGACATTAGGTTTCAGTTATTTTTAGATTTTAGTTACTCATTATGAGGAAGGTTGTTTGAAACCTCCTCAAATAAATTTTGTATAAAATTTTTTAAGCATATTAGATAATATTTAAACCCTTATCATGCATTTAGAGAAGGGTCCATAAATTTATCAAAAAACATTTGCAAAAGACTGCACTTTTTTATTTTTATATATTCTTCGATGAGTTAATGGAACAAAGTCTGATTTATCTTAACATTGAAGTTGTTTAAATGAAGTTACACTTTTGTACTCATAGAATTTATTTGAATTAAAGAGGAGCAGACGCTACTGTTGATTTAATGAGTAGAACATCGCATATATGGTATTTCTACACATGATGTTGAATTTTATTTTTTGAATTGACAACAATATTTTTATCTGTATTATGTATGAGATTTGTTACTATAGATGAATGTTGAATGCACTTATGTACTGATGTTTATCTGTGATTCCTTATTTCATATATGATCAAAATTATGAATGCAATACATTTCTCACAAATTTTTTGATTAACTATTTAATCAAAATAACCATTTTTTTTATAATTTTCATCTCTTTCAACTATTGAATGATATTTATTACCAATTGTTGAAAGATATCCTTTTAGATCGCATTGATGAATGAACACCCCTGTGTAAATAATAGAATAGATATTTAGTTACTTGCTGAAGTATATTAAAATCATTCCTCCATTTTCATATTATAAACAAAACACACCCTCATTATCTTGATTGGGAAACTCATCCCTCTATCCCCAGTCAAAGCCACTACACCAAACAGAAAAGGATTTGTCTTAATATCTGGACTAGGTGGTTTCCCCCATGTTATCACAACGGAAATTTGAGGCCTTAACATTTTGGCGCTAGAAGGAGGGCCTAAACCTCCGTTAATGGAAAATAGGTCTGATCAATCTAAAAGCCAAGCTAATAGTAACTCTCCCTCTAGATCCCATCCAACTTCCAAATAATTATCTAGATCTATATCCTTAAGATCTGAAGTTGAACATCCTTCTCCTAAGTCTCCTTGTGAAACTCAACCATTACCATCTTCAGATTATCACCCTAACTCCCCAGAAGTTCAGTCTTTGATTGAAAATTTAGAGAGAGTATCCATTTATGTTGAAAATCCTGAACCTTCTCAATCATATGAAACTAGTGTTTCATCTTCTTTGCAACCAAGACGAATATTAACTCGATTAGAAGCTTAAAAGACAGGAATCCCTCCTTTTGAATTTCCTATTGGCACTATTTGAAGGAAAACGAAGAAGACTGAGTTAGTGTCATCCACCAGCGAGGTCTTTTCCAATAATCCACCTCATTCACCTTCATTCCCTCCGCTCATTTCAACAAATTCTATTCCAACCATCAGTGTTAGTTCAACTAGTTCCTGTACTCAAACTATTTCACCTTCAACTAGTTCAAACACTTAGCCTGCCTCTTCTTCAACTCAAACCCCGCTCATCATCTCCACCCAAGGTCCAATGGCAGGCTAACCATGGAATAATCTAGGTGATGTACAAATGCCTTCTCCTCTTCACGCTCTTCCTAAATACCTTGAAATATGGTTACCTAAATTTAATCCAGATGATAGCGTCCCAACTGAGGAACATCTCCACAATTTTATGTTAGCCAAAAATTTGAATACGGTAATTGAAAAATATTGTGTAGTCATATTATTTCCATATACTCTTATAGGATCTACAGGATCTTGGTATTTTTCATTACCTGCTTTCTCTATAACTAGCTGGAATATGTTTGAAGAACAATTCCTAGCTAAGTTTGGAGATGAAAAAACTATTGCATCGCTCATCAATGACTTATCAAATCTCAAGGCTAAAATAGGAGAGAAAATCAAAGACTTCAATTCTAGATTAAATAAATTACTCAATAAAATCCCTGCTACATCAGTTCCTGGTGCTGAAGTTCAAATTGAGTGGCAAATCTCTTCTCTTCCCTCTAATATAGCCATTGTTTTTGATAGAGCGAAGCTATATACTTTAGCATAAAACACGAAGGAAAATTTTGTCTGTAGAGAAACATATTTTTTCTCTTGAAAATAAAATTTCTCAAGAAGATAGGTAATCCAAGAAATTTTCTTTCAAAGATAATTCAAAGAGAAATCCATCAAAATATCCTTTCGATGTTGAAGGCCTCCAAAAACTACTGAAAACCATGACAAATGAAATGACAGACATAAAAAAGCATGTTGCTGAGAATTCAAATACTAAGAAAACTTTCAGGACTTTCAAGAGAAATCAATATTCTACTTCTCAGCCACCCAAATTTATAACTAATGTTGATCCTAACCTGGAAACAAAGGATGAAGAAACATAGGAAGATGAAACAGAAGCTGATGAATAAATTGAACTAAATGGTATGTGGGATTTCATCCTAGAAAATGAGGAAGAACAGGAAGCTTTACCAGTTGGCACAAGAAGCAAGAGCTCTATAGATGCAACACAGTCTAATAAAAAATAGAATAACTCTCTTGCTAAAGAAAAGATAGTATGTAATAATTCTACATCTAAGGCTTCACAGATTAATCCTTCTTCTTGAGACATTCCATCTACATAAAAGACAATGGTAGTCTCTGATACCATTGAATATAATATAGTGGAATATATGAAGAAGACCAGGGCTAATATCTCAACCCATGAAATTACTAAATTTAAACAACATCAGAAAATTCTACTTAGAGAATTGAATGCAGTTCCTGCTTCATCTTTGTCTGCTCCAGTAGTAGTTCAAGCTACTAATAACATGGGTAAAACTCTTACTTCTTCAACTAAAGTGGAATCCAAAAATCTCATAATGATAGATGATCGATCCATTTGTCACACTCCTTCATTCCTCTTAACCTATGATATCTTTAATAAGAATGTCCATAATTTATTTATTGATTCAGGGGCTTCTTCAAATATTATGCCAAAATCAGTATGTGCTAGATTGACCATAACTCCTCAAAATATCTTGTTCATATAGTGTTATCACCCTAGTAATTCTCAGGTTGTGGGATGAGGATTTTTGTAATTAAGAAAACCAGGGGTAACCAAGAACCTCTTTTAGAATTCAGGATCTAGCCTTCCTGAGTCCCGGAGAGGGATCTCTCCTTATAATTTAGCTTTGTTTAGGTAATAGATATTAGACTAGCTATGATTATGCAGTTGGGTTTGATTTATTGAAAAGGTTGGTGGGAATAAAGGATTACAAAGGAAACGATAGAAAGATCTACCTAACCATTGGGCAATGGAGTCAAATTGCTAGCTAACAAGACTTGAAAACCAAGGTCAAAAGATGAAAATATGCTAAGGGAAAGTTAGATAACTTTCAGAGGGTTTGAAAGGCTAATTTGATGAAGTGATGTGATTCTAGACTAAGGGTAGTTAAGAATCCTTAGATCACAGAAAGGAAGAGGGAAATGTGAGGTCAAACGAAACTAAAGAGCATTTAAGAATTCTCTAGTCCAGAAATGAGCAGAAAACATAAATAACGATAACTAGTAAATACAGAGAGCTTTTTAACACTAATTTTGTAATAACTTTCCTAGCTTATCATTTAAGAAGGAAAATACATATGATATATGAATGAAAATTTAAAGAAATACACAATAAAAACAGGAAAAGACTGTACTCATTTGTTTATCTCATGAATCCTTAACTATGATGTCTTTTGCTCCAGTTTCCAGCTTGCTGCTTCAATTTAACTCACAAAAAGTCCCAATGTTTCAACAAAATAAGTCTATAGTAATCTTCAGATTTTATTCCACCTTGAATACTTTGAAAGATGAAGTATTTATACAAATGATTTGTTTACAAAATATCTGAAAGTTTGAGATAATGTTTCAAGGAAAAATAGGAAATATAACATAAGAAGAGGGACAACAGCAAAACGGTTTGCAAGCTGTTCTCTTTTACAAGGAAATATAGAACTGATTATCCTAATCAAATTGATTTCATGATGTGCTGGGAGCATTGCTAGCATTGAATACATTACCTTGTGGAATATGAATTGTAGAACATTCCTTCTTTTCACTTTCAATCCTGATACTCTTTATCTTTGATTTTCACTGTTTTACTGCTGTAATTGAAAAATAACCATCAGTAACATTATTTTTTACTGATACTCTTTGACATCTGATACACTTTGACTACTAATTTTTCATCTTGATATACTTTAACTGCAAACTTTCATAGTAAATCAGTAAATTCTTGCCATTTCTCTGCGCTGGGAATTTTCATGCTCTTTAACTTCCTGAAACTCTCATCTTCTTTTATGTATTTTGAAAAATTGGGCTTAACCACAAAAATATGCTTGATCTCATTTTGAAAAAAGAATAAGTTTTCAAAATATTCCAGAATGACTTTACCAGTAGAAGACCCTTGAGGTAAAGCTTTGTTGATCTGCTCTTTGGCATATGCCCTGATTTTGTTGTCATAATCCTTCTATGGCATTAAATTCTCATTCAATGCATGAATATCTGGTAAACCTGCTTGTGTTAATACTGTGTATTAGGCTTCAAATCTGGTGATAGCCATGTTCATATCTTTGCACCTGTCTTCCAAATTATTCATCATGTTTTTCTTATTAAGGACCTTTTTAATTTGAAGGATGGCTTCTGTCCTGTCAATAATTTTCAACTCTTCTGATTCTTCCCTATTTTTGCTATTAAAAAATGCTATGAGTTGAACTGCTTGTGGTGGCTTATTTTCAATTTCTTTCTTGGTTTTGTCAATTTCTGCTAAGGCAGATTGTAGCAGATCTTTTTTCTCATATATTATCTGAATATAAGGCCATTGTGAGTGAATGCCTTTAATGATTTTTTTCCACAAATGATTTTTGATGTAGGCAACCTGCTCAGTGAGATTTACCTGCTTTTGAAGAATCTTAACTTGTTCCTGTAATTTGTTAGCCCTCTGTTCATGTCCTTTTGAAGTGATTAAGGAATTTCTGTTGGATGCTTCCATATTTTTGATGGTGCCTTTTAAACTGATTATCTCTTCATCTTTTATGGACATGTCTTCCATAGCCTTGATTATGGCATCTTTTTCCCCTGTTGTATTTATTTGTGATATTGATGAAGAAGTGGCCGAGATGTCTTTAGAATTAATTGAAACTGCAGTTGCCAATACTCCTTGCGGTGCCAAATGTTCTGCCAATGTTGAGGGGATAGTTGTGTTTACAGTTGGGATAACTGTAGGAATGATAACTTGCTAAGATTTCTTCAAATTTTCATTTTCTTGCATGAAAGCTTCTATTTGGCTTTCCATTTCCTTGATTTGGGCTGTCATCTTTATAAAAAGATACTTAATTCATCATTCTCTGTCTTTTGTTGAAGGAAATCCTTTGCCTGAGGATGTTCACTTTGAGGCAATTTCAGTTGTCTCCTGAGAGCTGCTATGTCTTCATTTTTCTATCTGATTATGGCCTTTGCCCCTTCAATGTTTGTTGGGTCAGCTCTTGCTTCAATCACTATATCTTCCAATGCTTTGATTCTTAAGCCATTGGCATACAATGATGCTTTATACAATTTCATTTGATTCTGAAGATTTATCAGTGTTTTTTCAAGCTTAATAGAATTCATAGTCTTGTTGACTATTTTGGAATACAACATCTCTGTATTGCTCCTGTGGAATTCTATTTGGTTCAATTCATGGATAGCATCTGCATCCACTTCCAAGTCTGTCTTTGAGTAGTATGCAATTGTTTTTGGATCAGCCGCTGTGGGCTTCAGAAATGACATTACCAATTTGTTTGAAGAGTAATAAAAAGCTGAGAGGAGTCTATCTTTTTTCCCAGGATTTTCTTTAAGAAACTTAGAATATACTTCATTTTTTATTTCTTCATTTTTTTCTCTGAATTGTCTGAACCTGACTTGAATATATGACTCTGTGTTGTCTGTTTCTTTGGAAGAAGAAGGAACATCAACATTTGTTGGTTTCTCAACCATGATGGTGTCTTTATTTTGTGCTTCAAGTTGGACATTTTGAAGCTCCTTGAGTGTTTCATTTACAATTAAGGTGGCCTCATCATCAGTTTGTTGGCCATTGTTATCCTCAACATTAATAGCTTTATCCCTTTCTTCATCAATCAATTTACTCTTCTTACTGTAGGGAATCCTGAATCTCTTATCTAGAATAGTTTCTTCTGTGAAACTGCCTTCTTCTCTACTTCTTTTATGAGAAAGTTCAGTCTCTTTTTTGATGGTAACAACCTGTGCTTGATCCACCTGTTTATCCTGTTCACTGTTTCCCTGTATGCCCTGTGAGTCGTCATCAAATAAAGTATTTGCCTCCCACTCAAGTATATTGGCAAATTTTTCAATTTGAGGCTTAGAATCATGCAAGAAAGAAAAAAATTTGCATTTCAATCTGATTTGGCTTAAAATACCCTGAGGATCATAATTCCACATAAAGCTGTATGGGAATTTGTATTCTTTCATCTTGATATTAATCTCATTTACTACTTCTCTGTTGTTAACAATGAATGGACCAACTTGATTTTTGAGTTTAAACTGGGTCTTTTTCCTGGAGGCCATAAAATTGACTTCATCTGCATTCAAAATTTGCCTCAAATATTCTAGAGCAAAAATCCTTGTAGTCACAAATCTAGGCAGTTTATATGGGGCCAAGAGTGCACCATACACTCTTATCTCTATGTGATTCTTATACAAGTATCAGTCCCCTGTTTTATAGCTCTTAGGTAGCTGTAAGATCCTCTTAGTTTCTTCATTAATTCTAGGGGTTTCTTCCTTATTCAACAAATTCATTGCAGGTACTATAAATAAGTCATTGAAATCTATATATGTGTATTCCCTGTTCCATTTCCTCAAAATAGATGACCAAAATATAACTGAAAGTAAATTCCCTTCTGGATCTTGCTTCTTGCCAGGGTGATCTTTGCGCAGTTCTGAAGTGGTAAGTGGTAATTCACTTTTTGAACGCGATTCAATCATATTATGACACGTCAACAAAGGGCGGTTTGGGAAAACAACCCATATCGCGCGATTTTTACAAAACTTTTTTCGGGCACTTAAGTTGCGCGATATGGGATATCCACCGTCAGATTGGACTTTAAAAAGTGAACGGTCGAGATTTGATGAAAAGATGCGGGGAAAGTGTAGGTTTATCGCGTTTAATACGAATTGTCGGATCTTGAGGTGAATAAAGATCTAACGGTTGTCATGTTACGCGATAGGGGAAGGGATGGAAATGAAATAAACTGTCGCGTTTGATAACAACCATTGGATTTTAATGAAGTAATGATCGGATGGATAGTTTCTAATGCGATGAGGTAGGAATGGGCCTAGGGATAAAATTATTGCATAGATTTTTTAACCATTGGATCAAATGGGTGTTGGGGATCAAAGGATCAGAATTTAATCCGATGGGGTAAAGGGATTTTGTCAAGTTTTATATACAAACAGACTTGATTCAATGGAAAAGTGATCGAGAGGGGTATTCAGAACTTTAACCAAGGCTAATATTGTGGTATGGAATATATATCGGGAAAAATGGTAAAGGGTTGTAGTTTAACCCTAGGTTAAGGGAATCGGGAAGGAAAATAAACAAGGGAAAGGGTTATGAAGTTGAAACTTTGGGTTTTGTTTTAAACATATAATTAAACATGTTTAAAGATGTTTGCATATTTTTATTATATAGTAATTAAATCAAAGTGATTTAACTACCCTAGGGGGCAGGATTGTATATAAAGATATATTTTAGCCAAAGGGGTTGTAAGGTGGTAATTTTATTTAAACATGTGGGAATTAATAACTTTGGCTAAAACTTTATTAATGGGTTTTTGGGGTTATTATATAAAAGGGAGTTATATAATATAAGAAAATGTTTTTTCTATAGGGAGTTAATATATAAGTTAAAATTAATATGAAAAGGGGACAAGGTATACTCAAAATACATAAAAATAACCAAGTAAAGTGATGTTTAAGGAAAATTTGCATCATACTAACTTCATCACTCAAACTTAGGATGAAATGTAATTTTGAGGGTTTAATGTTCTCATGTGATGAAGGAAATTAGTCAAATGGGAATTATAGTATCTTTAAGTAAAAAATGAGGTTTTACTTTGGATTATTCAGGGGAATGAATGCATGAATGGAATAATGATGTGAGTTTGAGGGATTAATATAGACATTTAAAATTTTCCACTTATCAGCCATAGAGCCTTGGCTTCGATCCCAACAGAAGTCAAGGAAATGCCTTGAACTTTTCTGACTGATAGCTTAGAATTTTTAATGACTATGGGAAGGGGAAGTTAGTTATTTGCAGCCCTGGTGAATAATATTTACATCGATGCTTCTTCACCTTCTTCAACCTACCCATTTTAACATGCTAACATTTTTTCTTCCATTTTTGATAAGGTGTATTTGAGCTAGCAACCTTTACAACATTTATTTTTCTTGAAAGCAGAAAAATATCTAATTCTATACTTATTTCAACCATGAATCCAGATTAAACTGTTGGATTCACTTTATTTCTCTACCTAACTACTGAATTGTCATGATTAAACTGTATGACAATTCTTTATTCTCTATCTACAACATTTGAATTTGAAAAGTGACAAATCAAGATTAAATTGTTCAACCCATCACAGACTTTGGCATTTATTGACACTCTGCCATAGTCAAAAGGTAAAAGTAGTGGTATTTGTTCTTGCACACTTTCATGTTTTTTATTCATTTTTCTTTTGGGGTCTTTTATTTTTTCTAAGTCCTTTGATTGTTCTTTTAGGACTTTTACCCTCTTTTTTCTTTTCTATTTTTTCTTTTTGTTTTTTTGTTTTTTACAAAATATGAGAAGACAACTTGCAGAAGGCAAAGTATGTGCATATTTACAAGATTATCATCAGTCAAGTCAAAATTATGAATCCTATATTTATAGGTTGCTAACATCGGCTTCACTTGGGGATGGCATTTCCTGGTGGAATGTCAAGAATTATGAGATCAATAGCCTTCATATTTGACTTTGGTAATCCTGTAATTGTCTTTTATTTTCTATAACAATTCATATTTATGACATCTGATGCTGCAAAGCTTAGGGCCTTCTCTTCGGGCTTCAACTTTGTAGATAAAATATCCAATCCAATCTACACACTGACTATGAATATTTACAATGATAGAGTAAATCAATCTAACTGTTGAGTGACTCTAAAGAATAGTAGTGTTTCAATATCCTACCATTCACTGGTCCTTCTTGAAGTTTATTTCCATCCAAATTCCTGATAAAAAAGGAATTATTACCTATGTATCCATATATCACATAGGGTCCTTTGTTGGAAATATGATGCAGACTGTTGTCCTTGATGGCAACCCACTTGATAAAGATGATGGCAACCTACTTGATGAAAGTTGTACTTAATGGAAATTGACTTGATATACTAATTAATGATGTAAATCTGATGTGTCTACAGAGCAGCTCAGATGTAATGATGAAAGGAATTCCAGTATGTGCTAGACCAATGATAAAAAGTGTGTGTCTCAAGGCATACGCGGGTTTGTCTAGGAGAAGTAGCGTATGCATGCGGGAAAGTACATGCCAAGTCGCGTATGCTCAATTGCGCTCTAAAAATGTAAAACCAGGGGTTACTACCATGGTATTGACCCATTGTATTGAGCGCTGGGTTGTCTATTTGACCCCGTCCAGGAATACCATCGGAAGAGGTGTGGTTTTGGCTCATGGTATTGATAAAGGGTAAACCTATATAAGGAGAAGAAAATCATTGTGCAATGGGGGTGCATGTGTCTGGGATTTAAATGAATACTTCACTCTGAAGTTTATTTGTATGGTTGAACTCTGTTCTTAATCGATAGATCTAAATCTATGATGCACCCATGAATATGATGAAGGTTCAAAATCTCTAGATCTGGAAATGATGAATCTCTAGGATGATCTGAAAAGAGGTATTGAAGACCTGGTGCAAATCTATTGAAGATATTGAAGAAATCTGAGTAAGTCCATAGATCTGATCTGTTATGCAAAGTTTATCTTTTATAGATCTATACGCATGTTCATTTCATGAAAAGCGCGTATATACGCGGATCTGTTTAAACAAAGGAGCGAATGGACTGTTAGGGTTTTTTTTTTTTTTGAAGTGCACAGATGTATACGTGGGTTGCCTTTATTAAACGCGCGTATATACGCGAGTCTGTTTGAAGAAAAGCGCGTATGCAATTTGAACTGATGGTTACTCAAAGCTGATTGAGATTCTGCATATCTATTCTAAAGTTTGGCTTATCTCTAATATTCTGGTTACAGTGGTTTCACTGTTCTATTTGATGCTCTGGGAAAAGGACGTTTGCTGATAAGTGAAGGATTGTGTTGAAGCTGTTTTGATCCAGTTTGAAAATTGATGAAACGTGGTCTGCAATGGATCTGAGGGTTGAAGCATGCAGTCTGAAAGTACAAGCTTTCTGCTAGGAGAGGCTGGTGTTAATATCAGGGGGTAGTAGCTCCCTTCCAGGAGAGGCTGGTAAATGAGAGCAGGGGGTTGTTGCTCCCTTCCAGGAAAGGCTGGTAAACGAGAGAAGGTTGTAGCCTTCTGCAGGTGGGTGCCTGCATGCTGGTATGAGTCTGCGCTAGTACATGTTGTAAGAAGTTTTCTTAATAATAAAGATTGAAGACTGAGACGACGGCAGCGGTGGTTTTCTCCCAAATTGGGTTTCCACCTAAAAATCCTGGTGTTCATGTGTGATTGATTGTGTGTGATGATTACTGTGTTCTTTTTGCACCTGTTTACTGTTTTCTGAACATCTGATAAATGAGTAATGCAATGATCTAAGTCATGAATTAAATGCATAATTAATTCACTGGATATACGCGAGTTCTGTAAAGGATATCCGCGTATATACGCGAGTTGAATTTAGGAAAGTCGCGTATGGGTTTTTAAGAAGGGAAAATGAAAGTTTTATTGTCTGCACTAAATACTGATTCACCCCCCCCTCTCAGTATTTTTCCAACAATTGGTTTCAGAGCAGGTCCTTCTGAAAAAGCTTAGCCGCTAGAAGGAAGATCAAGCAAGATGAGCAATCAAGATGGAACAACATCTATCAAGCCTCCACTCTTTAATGGAAGCAATTTAATCTTCTGGAAAATAAGGATGAGATCCTATCTTCAGTCTATGGGAGCAGATGTATGGGACATTGTTGAACAAGGATATCAATATCCAGCCGCAGTACCAACGGATCCGACAGAAAAGAAGAATTATGAAACAAATGCAAAGGCGGTCAATGCACTATTAGGAAGTCTAACTGAATCAGAATTTGTCAAGGTTATGCAGTTGAATACAACAAAGGCAATATGGGACAAAATCATTCTAAGTTATGAAGGAGATGCAAAGGTAAAAAGTGAAAAACTCCAAACTCTCATAATTGAATATGAAAATTTGAAGATGCATAATGATGAGAGTGTTGCTAGTTTCTTCCTACGTCTTGATGATATTGTAAATCGTATGAGAAAAATGGGAGAAACAATAGCATAATCTACTTTGGTTGAGAAAATCTTAAGATCACTAACGGCAAAATTTGAGTCAAAAGTTTCTGCTCTTGAAGAAAAACAGGATCTTCAAAATCTTACTGTCGTACAACTCCATGGCATACTAACTGCTTATGAAATGAGAAGAGGAGGACCATCTGAAGTCAAAGAAGCCATCTTTAGAGCTTCTACAAAAGGGAAGGAATTACAAGAAGTGGAAGGATCAAGATATATCTCAGAAGAAGATGAGGTAAATTTTGTAAAGAAACTTCAACTTGGCACAGGACGGTTCAGAGGTAAGCTTCCTTTCAAATGTTTTGATTGTGGAAGAGTTGGTCATTATGCTGCTAAGTGTCCTTATAAAGAAACATCTGAAAAAGGGAAGGAAGTAGCAAGAAGGAATAAGCACCGGTCTAGCACTAGGAAAAGTTACTACACTCATGAAGACAGTGATGGGTTCTCTGATAGTGAGGAAGAATGTGAACAAGATCTTAGACTTCTCATGGCATTTGAATCTAAAGATGAAAAGGATACTTTTGTGGATGCTCTAGAGGACAATGATTTTCTTGAAGAAAACAATCAACTCAAAATTCACTTAGAAGAATGTAAGATTCTCTTAGAAGAAAGGAAAATTACCATAGAGACTCTGAAAAAGCAGAATGAAGAAGCAATGAAACACAATGAGAATTTAGAATGTGAAGTAGTAAGTCTAAGAAAATAACTTGAGAAATAAAATACTCTTAATATTAGATTTGCTAAAGGATCTGAAACCTTAGATGAGATTATCAAGGTACAATGTTCTCCTCTTATAAAGACAGGTCTTGGATATACCGGAGAATCCTCTCAGGCTTCAACACCAAATTATCTAAAAGCAGCTACAGCTGGTTTACTACATTCATCCACTCAGCAAGGGAATAAAGAATCTTTACAGGTAAAGCATGATCATCACAATTCAAGGAACACTAACGGGAATTTCTTTCAAAGAAGCTACAACCAATAGGTAAATTCAAAGAGAAGATTTCATGATCGCAAAAATTTCTACTTCAATGGAAAATGTTTCTCATGTCACAATTTTGGTCATAAAGTTGTTCAATGTGTTGCCTATAAAACCATCATGACAAGAGAAGCAAGAAAGAAAAGGATGGATATTGAACCAAATAAGAACACCTATAACAACTTTTCTCCTCTTCAAAATGAAGTTGAATGTACTTATTGCAATAACTTTGGCCATTTAGAATCTGAATGCAGGAGCAAAGTCCAGCCAAAACAGGATTTTCCTTCAAGTTCCAAAGTATGGAAAAAGAAGGAATTACGGGTTGAAAATTGTGGGATAGCGTTATTTGCAGAAGGTGAAGAAAATCAATGGTACATTGATAGCGGATGCTCAATACACATGACAGGTGACAAAAGCAAACTTCTTGCATATAATGCTCTAGAAAAGGAAAATAAAGTTACATTTGGAAATGATACCCTTGTTGTAATTAAAGGAAAAGGGTCCGTGTTTTTAAAAGAAAAGGTGAAGGCTAATGATGTCATGTATGTGGATGGATTAAGGCATAACCTGTTAAGTGTAAGTAAAATGTGTGATCAAGGAACTGAAGTTGTCTTTAGTTCAAAAGAATGTGTGGTTCATGATCTTGATACAGGTAAAACTATTGTAGAAGGCAAAAGAACTCCAAGCAACCTGTATGTATTGAAGAACTGCAAAGATCAATGTTACTTGAGAAAATCTTCAGAAAATTGGCTATGGCATAGAAGGCTGGGGCATCTGAGCTTCTCTCAAATCAACAAATCAAGCAGACTTAAAGCCATTTGTTGTCTTCCCAATATTACTCTACCAGAGAGTATCATATGCAAATCTTTCCAATTCATTAAGCAGACCAGAGTGAAATTTAGTGCCAAAGAAGGATCATCAAGTAAGCCTCTTAAACTTATTCATACTGACATATGTGAACCTATGAGGAAAAAGTCACCACATGGGGAAGAATACTATATCTTATTTATTGATGATTTCTCTAGGATGTGTTGGATTGGGTTGATTAAACACAAAGATGAAGCATTTGAAAAATTTCAGATCTTCAAAGCACTGGTGGAAAATGAATTAGATCTAAAAATCAAGTGTCTTAGATCTGATCGAGGAGGAGAATATACATCAAATGAATTCCTTGAATTTTGTGAAAGACATGGCATAAAAAGGCAGTTCTCTGTAGCAGGCACCCCACAACAAAATGGCATAGCAGAAAAAATGAATAGAACAATTCAACAAATGGCTAGAGCTATGCTTGATGATTCTGGAACACCTAACATTTTTGGGGAGAAGTAGCACATACAGCAGCAAACATTCTCAATAAGGCACATGTTCAGGTAAATAGTGACAAAACTCCATATGAACTCTGGTATGGTAATTCTCCCTCTGTGAAGCATTTTAGAGTTTTTGGAAGTAAATGCTTTAACAAAAATAATGATGAAAAGCTTGGCAAGTTTGAACCTAGATCAGATGAAGGGATACTTCTTGGTTACTCATCTACAAGCAGAGCATACAAATGTTACAATAAAATGCTTCGAAAGATTGTTGAATGTATTGATGTTGTCATTGATGAGTCTCCTGCAGCCCCTAAAGAAGAAAAACAAACGACAGAAGAAGATGATGGTGACTATTGTCCTTCTACATCAAATAGGAATGATATAGACAGTGGATCCAATGAAGAACCTGAAGATGATTTATCTGAAAAGGCTCCTTCCATATATGTTCAAAAGAATCATCCAGAATCTCAGATTTTGGGAGATAAGGCATCAGGTGTACAAACAAGAAGGAATCTTGTAGGATCCTCTAGCTATCTGGCATTTCTATCCACTATTGAACCACACAATGTCAATCAAGCTAGCAAAGATGAATGTTGGGTTCAAGCCATGAATGAAGAGCTTGATCAAATTGAAAAAAATGACACTTGGGAATTAGTACCAATACCTCATAACAAAAATGTCATTGGAACTAAATCGATATTCAAAAACAAGTTAAATGAAAATGGGGATGTCGTAAGAAATAAAGCTAGACTTGTTTGCAAGGGGTATACTCAACAAGAAGGTATAGAATTTGAAGAAACTTTTGCTCCTGTAGCTAGACTTGAAGCCATAAGAATGTTTCTTGCTTTTTCAAGTTTTCAACAAATCAAAGTTTATCAAATGGATGTTAAATCTGCATTTCTCAATGGTGATCTAGAAGAAGTTTATATAGAACAACCAGAAGGATTCATTTTGGGAAATGATGAAAATCTTGTTTGTAGACTTAAAAAGGCTCTATATGGTCTCAAACAAGCTCCAAGGGCATGGTATTATCGTCTTGACAAATATTTTCATCAACAAGGATTTTCAAAGGGGTCTGCTGATAGTAACTTATACACAAAAATTGAAAATGATAAACTTTTGATTGTGGTTGTATATGTTGATGATATCATTTTTGGAAGTAATGAAGAATCTATGAGTCAGAAATTTGCTTCTGTCATGCAGCAAGAATTTGAAATGTCTCTACTTGGGGAACTAACATTCTTTCTTGGCTTGCAAGTGCATCAAACTACAGATGGTATATTCTTGTCACAAGAAAAATACCTTAAGAAAATTCTGAAGAAGTATGGCATGGAAGAGTGCAAACCTGTAAGTACACCAATGATAACCGGATGTAATCTCAGTTCTCATGATGATTCTCCCATGGTGAACCAACCAGATTACAGATCTATGATAGGAAGTCTACTTTATCTCACTGGGACTAGACCAGACATTATGCATGCAGTTGGGATTGTTGGACGATTCCAAGCTAATCCAAAAGAGTCTCACCTTCAAGCTGTCAAAAGAATATTCAAATATATACAAGGAACTCAAGACTTTGGACTATGGTATCCAAAGAATGCTGATCTCACTCTTCATGCTTACACTGATGCAGATTGGGCTAGAAATGTTGATGATCGGAAAAGCACTAGTGGTGGTGCATTCTATATGGGGCCTCGGTTAGTATCTTGGTTCAACAAGAAGCAAAGCTCTATTGCCTTATCTACAGCAGAAGCAGAGTATGTGGCTGCCGCATCATGTTGCACTCAACTTCTTTGGATGATGCAAACCTTACAAGATTTCCAAATCAAATGTTCACCTCCTATTTCCATTATGTGTGATAATACAAGTGCCATCAGTATCTCAAAGAATCCTGTTATGCATTCCAAGACCAAGCACATTCCCATCAAGTATCATTTCTTACGTGAGAAAGTGCTTGAACAAAATGTGAAGTTGGAGTATGTTCCCTCCAAAGAACAAGTTGCTGATATATTTACCAAACCTCTACCCAGGGAAGCGTTCGAATATCTCAGACAGAAGCTGGGAGTAGTCTCTGCCATGCAGAGGATTAGATCTGATTAAAATTCTGAAGATTAATTTGGATACGCGGGTTTCCTGAAAGACAGTCGCGTATATACGTGAGTTCATACACAGAAAACCGCGAATGTGTGGTTGCTGACAAATTTTCTGGGTCAACATTTCTTCAGCACAAGTTATGGTGCTGTTTGGTATCTCTGATGCTATTTGGAGTCTCTGGTGGTATTTCGGCTCTTATATTTATGTTTCATTCTCTGATTTTGGGTGAAGATGCCTTGATGATTTGCTGTTGAAAGTGTTCAGGATGCACATATTCAGGGGGAGCATTAGCCTTGCTGAGAATAATGCATTGTTGGCATTATGATGATTCTGAATTATGATCTCTCTCTTGAGATCATTTTGTCTTGGGTATGAAGGGTCATATTTGTAATTTGATGAAAAGGTCATGTTGAGACCTATGATGTAAATTGTAATATTCAGTCATGTAAGGACTTGTTCAATGTGTAAACCCACTTGGTTGGGTAGTTGGATCAAAATGTGTAAGCCCACTTGGTTGGGTAATTGGATCAAAATGTGTAAACCCACTTGGTTGGGTAGCTGAGTCAAAATGTGTAAACCCACTTGGTTGGGTACTTGAGTCTCATCTGTAAATCCATTTGGTTGGATCTTTGATGTAAGTATGAGTCCTTGGTGATAGGAAGGTCATAGAGTCATGTACTTCATTGAAAAACATGTTTGAAGATCTGGCATGAACTCAGGGGGAGCATGGTCACTTCAGTGCACATCAGATCTTAAGCGCTCTTCTTTCGACATGAGGAGAAAAACCTTGTGTTGGTGTTGATCCGCCCTTTTCCCTTGTTGTCAAAGGGGGAGAGTGACATGGTGTTTGAATAGGGGGAGACTATCATTATGCTTAATGTATCTACCTGTTGTGATCAAACACCATCGTGGTTGCCATCAAGTCCAAAGGGGGAGATTGTTGGCAATATGATGCAGACTATTGTCCTTGATGGCAACCCACTTGATAAAGATGATGGCAACCTACTTGATGAAATTTGTACTTAATGGAAACTGACTTGATATACTAATTAATGATGTAAATTTGATGTGTCTACAGAGCAGCTCAGATGTAATGATGAAAGGAATTCCAGTATGTGCTAGACCAATGATAAAAAGTGTGTGTCTCAAGGCATACGCGGGTTGTCTAGGAGAAGTAGCGTATGCACGCGGGAAAGTACGTGCCAAGTCGCGTATGCTCAATTGCACTCTAAAAATGTAAAACCAGGGGTTACTACCATGGTATTGACCCATTGTATTGAGCACTGGGTTGTCTATTTGACCCCGTCCAGGAATACCATCGGAAGAGGTGTGGTTTTGGCTCATGGTATTGATAAAGGGTAAACCTATATAAGGAGAAGAAAATCATTGTGAAAAGGGTGTGCATGTGTCTGGGCTTTAAATGAATACTTCACTCTGAAGTTTATTTGTATGGTTGAACTCTGTTCTTAATCGATAGATCTGAATCTATGATGCACCCATGAATATGATGAAGGTTCAAAATCTCTAGATCTAGAAATGATGAATCTCTAGGATGATCTGAAAAGAAGTATTGAAGACCTGGCGCAAATCTATTGAAGATATTGAAGAAATCTGGGTAAGTCCATAGATCTGATCTGTTCTGCAAATTTTATCTTTTTTAGATCTATACGCATGTTCGTTTCATGAAAAGTGCGTATATACGCAGATCTGTTTAAACAAAGGAGCGTATGGACTATTAGGGTTTTTCTGGAAAGTGCACAGATGTATACGCGGGTTGCCTTTATTAAAAGCGCGTATATACGCGCGTCTGTTTGAAGAAAAGCGCGTATGCAATTTGAACTAATGGTTGCTCAAAGCTTATTGAGATTCTGCATATCTATTCTGAAGCCTGGGTTATCTCTGATATTCTGGTTACAGTGGTTTCACTGTTTTGTTTGATGCTCTGGGAAAAGGACGTTTGCTGATAAGTGAAGGATTGTGTTGAAGCTGTTTTGATCCAGTTTGAAAATTGATGAAACGTGGTCTGCAGTGGATCTGAGGGTTGAAGCCTTCAGTCTGAAAGTATAAGCTTTCTGCCAGGAGAGGCTGGTGTTAATAGGAGGGGGTTGTTGCTCCCTTCCAGGAGAGGCTGGTAAACGAGAGCAGGGGGTTGTTGCTCCCTTCCAGGAAAGGCTGGTAAACGAGAGAAGGTTGTAGCCTTCTGCAGGTGGGTGCCTACGTGCTGGTATAAGTCTGCGCTAGTACATGTTGTAAGAAGTTTTCTTAATAATAAAGATTGAAGACTGAGACGACGGCAACGGTGGTTTTCTCCCAGATTGGGTTTCCACCTAAAAATCTTGGTGTTCATGTGTGATTGATTGTGTGTGATGATTACTCTGTTCTTTCTGCACCTGTTTACTTTTTTCCGAACATCTGATAAATGACTAATGCAATGATCTAAGTCATGAATTAAATGCATAATTAATTCACTCGATATACGCAAGTTCTGTAAAGGATATCCGCGTATATACGCGAGTTGAATTCAGGAAAGTAGCGTATGGGTTTTTAAGAAGGAAATATCAAAGTTTTATTGTCTGCACTAAATACTGATTCACCCCCCCCTCTCAGTATTTTTCCAACATCCTTGCCATAGAAAGTCAAACTTTCCATGTTTACCTTTATCCTCTCTTCGCGAATCCCATCTCAAAACTTGATCTCCTATGAAAAAATCATCATCTTTAACCCTTTTATCAAAAATCCTTTTTATTTTGTCATGTAAAACTTGTGATTTTTCATAAACTTCTTCTATAGTCTATTGGAGATGTATGGTTTCATTGATTCTTCGTTGAATATCATTGGTTTCCACCTGTGATTCTTGGATAATATTCATGACTGGAACACCCAAGGAAGAGGGTAAAACTGCATCTGTTCCATAAACAATATGATAAGGTGAAGTTCCAATAGACTTTTTTGTGGTAAGTCTATCAGCCTATAAGGCATAGACTAGCTTTTTATTCCAGGTCTTTTTGTTTTCTTGGAGTAATTTTTTGATGATATTGATTAAGCTTTTGTTTGATGATTTGGCTAAAACATTACCTTGGGGATAGTGGAATCTGGCTAAACCCTGTCCTTTAATGAGCTTAGTTGGTTTGATTTCGAGAACGTATTCAAGGATTGTGGCTATCCACTTTCCTCTCCTACCATCAGGTCCATCCTGTGTCAGGATATCTTTAATTACTGCATTAGGGACATATGCAATGATGTGTGAATGAAAAATATACACTCTGAAATCTTTGATGGCTTTAACCAGGGCTAAAGCCTGTTTTTCAATGATATTGTATTTCAGGGGTGCATCTCTAAGGGCCTTACTAAAGAATGAAATTGGTTTTTCAAAACCTTGATCGTTTTTCTACAGAAGAACTGCAGCTATGGTGTGTTTGGATGCAAAGGAAAAGATTATGAAATATTTTCTATAATCTGGGCTGATGAGGACTGGTGCTTTTGTTAAGGCTTGTTTAATAGATTCAGAATATTGTTTGGCATTTATTGTCCATTTTATTGTAGAGTCCTTTTTAAGCATATTGTTAAGATATTTTATAATTTTAGCCAAATTAGAGATGAATCTTCTAAGAAAATTTATTTACCCAAAAATGCTTGAAGTTCTTTAATGTTCCTAGGTGGTTAAATGTTTAAAATGGCTTCAATTCTTGTAGGGTCTATTCTAATGCCTTCTTTGGAGATTATGTGACCTAACAGTTTTCCTTCTTCCAGTCCGAAAAGAGTCTTTTTAGGATTAAGAGATATACCATATTTTCTACATTTGATAAAAACTTGTCTCAGGTGATCTAAGTGTTCATCATTTTTTTTTGAAAAAATAGTAATATCATCAAGATAAATAACTAAAAATTCATGGATTTATTTAGCAAAGGCAATATCCATTTCTCTCTAAAAAGTTGCTCCTGCATTTTTTAATCCAAAAGGAAATTTCACGTACATGAAAGTGCCCCATGAAGTAGTAAACACAATTTTAGTTTGGTCATCTTTATGAACTAGAATATGATTGTAACCAGATAAACCATATAATAAAGAAATTCTTGAAGAACCTGCCACCCTCTGCAAAATGTGATCCATTTTGGGCAAGGGTTAATTGTCTTTCAAGGAAGCTTTATTAAGATTTCTGAAGTCTATACACAGTCGGATTTCTCCTGTTTTCTTTCTGGTAGGAACTAGATTATATACCCAGTCAGAATACCTGACTGGTGTGATTATTTGTGCATCAAACATTCTTTTAACTTCTTTCTCGACTAAAGGTAACAAGATTGGATTAATCCTTCTTAGTTTTTGTTGAAAAGGTTTTTGATTTTCTTTTAAAGGAATTTTATGTTGAATTATTTCTTCGTTGTAAGTTTTTAAATCTTCGTAACCCCAGGCAAAGACATCCTGATATTCTTTTAAAATTTCTCTGTATTTAACCTTTTCTTCTGATGATAAGGATTTTGATAATTTGATAATTTTGGGCTTTTCATCTATCCCTAAGTTATACTGTTCTATATTAGACCTAACTAGTTCCATTTTTGGATTTTTGGGCACATCGTTGGAATCAAATAAGTCTTCTAGGGGAGTCAAACCTCTGGGTAAAATATTATGCTTCAAATCAATCAAATCTGGTTCATCTTCCATTGTTTCCTCTATATCTACTTTTTCCATTTCATCTATGTCACTCTGAGTAAATATAGTAGGTCTATCAAAATTATGTACATCTAAATTATCTAAATAATCTATTTTACAAGAATTTGAACCTATGTTACAAGGTGAATCTACATTGAAATCATTATCAATTTGGAAATTTTGAAATTCCTGCTCATTGTTCAAAAACTGATATATTTGCTCGTCTTCTGAGAAAATTTGCCATTATTTTACATTGTCTGGGACAGTAGGCATGTGCTTGATTTCAGCAGTGTATTTCTGTAATGGAGAAAATGGAAATTTACAACTGTTGGCAAAGGTTGCTAAACAATGGGCTTGTATTTTCTGTTTTCTAGGGATGATAGCATACTTTGATTATAACAAATCATCAAGAAAATCCAATATTTTTTCTCTATATCTTACAAGTCTGGGGTTATGAACAGAGTATTCAGTGTTTATTTGTTTGATAACTAATTCAAAATCTCCCATGACTATTATTCTTTTTCCTCCCATTTCTCTAATAATTTGCAAACCTAAGATTAAAGCTTCATATTCAGCCATGTTATTGGTGCATTTGAAGTTCAATCTAAAGGCATGTCCTTCAGAATGGCTTGTTTCTATGTTCGTAATCAATACACCAGCTTCAGCTCCAAATTTATTAACAAATCCATCAAAATCTAAATGCCATAAAGCTTCATGACCAATGTAATCATCCATTATTTTAAGTTTCTTATCAGTGAGTTCAGTTGGATGGTCATTATGATAAGAGTTACTGAGAATAAAGGAATCAAGATCAGTAGGAGTTGAATATATTGGATAATTGGTAGGTCTGTCTGCACTGTTGATCATATACTTCATCAAGGTTTCTTTGTAAAGATTTTTGGGTTGTCCGAATACTGAGATAGTAGCATAATTCATATCAAGTTGTAGATATCCCTGCAACTTTTCTCCATATGAGCGAGAAAGAAGCATGCCATACTTTGGCAGGATATCAGCTACTACAACATCCATGATCATACTCTTACCAGGATATTGGACTAGGTTAACACATAGATCTTTAATCAAACCAACACATTGGACTTTGGATGAATCAAATGAGAACAAGTCCTTATATGGTTTGGTTATGTCTAGATTCAAGGTTTCCATTATAGCTCTAGGCTTTAGGTTGTGGGAAGCTCCAGTATCTAGCATAGAATTGTGCAATATTTGATCATGTATAGTAAGACTTACATAAAATGGAGATACTGACCCATCTGAATTCTTTCCATCTACATTGGGACCAAAGATTAACCCAGGCATATCTTGATTCATGTTAATTGTATCTTCATTTTCATTCACATTTAATGCTTCAGAAATCATAGATCTATACAAATCAGTTTTAGCTAGTTCTACTAAGGGAACAACTATTTTTAACTTGGATATTTCTGATTACATGTTAAAGGTTGACTGAGTTTTGAAGGCTTGAATAATTTCATCTTTTGGAACTGTGGTTTGAGATGATTTTTCTTGTGTTTCAACAGTTTTACCTTTGGTTTGAGTTTTTCTTTTGTCCTCTGTTTGAGTCTCTTGGTTTCTGATATCTTTAATTGTTTTTTCAATAATAGTTTGAAGGTTAGTAGAAGCTTTATCAGTTTTGGGATTCTCAGCAGAAGATTTAGGATTTGGTGATTTTGGGTGAACTGGTTTCTTTTTTGGATCAGAAATTGTCATTGAATTGGTGGCCTTTGTGGTATTATCCTTTTGGGCATATTTGGAGGTTTGAGCCACCTCATCAGTAATGTCTACAATCTTAGGACTTTGCTGTTTTTTAGGACTGGGTGGGTTTGAACTCTGTTTATTTTCTCTAGGAAGAATCTGCAAAAATTTTGTTTTAGGAGCATCAATACTCTTTTTGTTTTGACTTTGTTGGGATGGAGCATTGTCTTTTGTACTATGCTCATTGGTTTTCTTACTCCTAAGGTTATATTGACTGTGAATTTCATTAATTGAAAAATCATAACCTTGCTTATAATCAAAGGATTCACCAGACTCTACTTTGAACCGATGTAGCTCAGAGAGTTCCTGGTTTTCTTGTGTGAGGAAAATTGTATTGTTTTCATCAATCCCCATAACTATGTTGATGTCTTCCTCAACCTCCTCAACATTGTTTTCTGAACTTTCTGCAAAGTTTTCTTGGAATGGGGGTCTTATATTCTGATCCGGGGAAGGTTCCTTACCTTTCCCAGGATTGTTGTTTTTCCAGTAGTTGGGATTCCATATTTGGGACTGATTTTCCCATTGTGGTTTTCTTTCAATGTGATCTAGTCTCTCAACTAATTTTTCTAATTTTTTGGTAATAAAATCAAATTTACCGTCTAAGTGTGAAGCTTCTTCTTTGATTGTAACCCTCCTCTCATTTCTCATTCTGGCTTTCTTGGCCAGGATGTTGATTTCTACACCTACAGCGTTTTGTTGCATTTGTTCTAGGGTGTTTGCATCCCTTTCTCTAAGTTGATAAGCCATGTCTACATAAAAACAATCAGGGAATTTGAGTAGCACGGAATACAGAGTGGGTTTAAGGTCTACAAGAATAGCGTTGTAAACACTGTTATATCTGGTGTAAAAATTTTGGACAGATTCATTGGGGGCTCTCTTAACAACATCAAACTCAGATAGTATTTGCATAGGATTTTTCTTCTTTTCCCATTTATTAAGGAATGCTCTATGGAATGCAGCTAGGTCTGCTATACTACCGGCACCTAAATTCCTAAACCAGGTTTTCACTTCTCCAATTAAGATTTGTGAAAATAATCTCATTTGGACATCAGACTCATATATTTCATAAATTTTCCAAAAGTCATTCATTCTAGTGATATGTTTTTGTGCAGTGATTTGGGAAATATTATCAAATAATGGGATATCTTTTTGATAATTTTGGGTCATTTCATGGATATTTTAAGGTAAGACCAAGGGAGCATATCTGGCTGCCATGGATTGGATTTTTGCTAAACTGGGAGGTACAGTAGTAGTGGAAGGGATAGTGCTGGTTACAATATTAGATGTATTTGAAGAGCTTGGTAAAGGGGACAAAAAAGAAGTAGTATGGCTAGAGCTTATAGTGGTAGTGATGATAGTGGATTTAGGGAATGATGGAAAGACTACTTTAGGTTGTAAGGGCAGCTTTGGGATAAATGGTTCTGTGGAAGAACTAGCGGTGGACTGGGGATATGATGAATATATGATCCTACAGTGCAGAGGCAACTCAGGACTTATAGGCTCTTGAGGTGAACTGACAGTAGAATCTGTAAATGAAGTGGCAGCATACAGAGTAGAATCTAATGCTAGAAAGACTGTGGTGTATAGTTGGGAAACTGGAGGTTTGAATTGAGACAAAAAATTAGCTAACTTAAAAACTTCTTCAATGTCTTTAATTTTTGTGACACTTACCCTTTTGACTAGACTTTGACTTTCAGTTTTGTCTGATCTAGTAGGAATTGAAATAATTTTGTTTTTTTCACTCACATAAGAAGTAAAAACAGGATCTAAAACAATTTCCTTTAAATCAGTTTCAGACTTGGTTCTAAACAGTGATTTTTTAAACTTCAAATCAAATTCAATGTCTGATAAGCTTACTAATTCTTTGGGTAAAGAATCAACTCTTTTCAGGGGTACTTCAGTTTCTGAACTATCAACTTGTTTTTTCTTTTTTCCTATCTGGTATAGATTGTCTACTATATCTGGAGGATTGGGATCAGGGTTGGATCTAGTGTAATAGATTTTCTTGGGAGCTAGAATGTTTATTGGGTAAATACCCACAACCTTTAAATTCAATATTAAAGTAGAAAATATATATTTAAAAATATTCCTCCAAGATTAGACTTAAAACTGGAGAGTAGTTAATTCCCCAGTATGGTCGCCAGTATGTTATCACCCTAGTAATTCTCAGGTTGTGGGATGAGGATTTTTGTAGTTAAGAAAACCTGGGGTAACCAAGAACCGCTTTTAGAATTCAGGATCTAGCCTTCCTGAGTCCTGGAGAGGGATCTCTCCTTATGATTTAGCTTTGTTTAGGTAACAGATATTAGGCTAGCTATGATTATGCAGTTGGGTTTGATTTCTTGAAAAGGTTGGTGGGAACAAAGGATTACAAAGGAAACCATAGAAAGATCTACCTAACCATTGGGAAATGGATTCAAATTGCTAGCTAACAAGACTTGAAAACTAAGGTCAAAAGATGCAAATATGCTAAGGGAAAGTTAGATAACTTTCAGAGGGTTTGAAAGGCTAATTTGATGAAGTGATGTGATTCTGGAATAAGGGAAATTAAGAATCCTTAGATCACAGAAAGGAAGAGGGAAAGGTGAGGTCAAACGAAACTAAAGCGCATTTAAGAATTCTCTAGTCTGGAAAACAGCAGAAAACACAAATAATGATAACTAGTAAATAGAGAGAGCTTTTTAACACTAATTCTGTAATAAATTTCATAGTTTATCATTTAAGAAGGAAAGTGCATATGATATATGAATGAAATTTTAAATAAATACACAATGAAAATAGGAAAAGACTGTACTCATCTGTTTATCGCATGAATCCTTAACTATGATGTCTTTTGCTTCAGTTTCTAGCTTGCTGCTTCAATTTAACTCACAAAAAGTCCCAATGTTTCAACAAAATAAGTCTATAGTAATATTCAGATTTTATTCCACCTTGAATACTTCGAAAGATGAAGTATTTATACAAACAAGTTGTTTACAAAATATCTCAAAGTTTGAGATAATGTTTCAATGAAAAATACGAAATATAACATAAGAAGACGGACAACAGCAAAACAGTTTGCAAGCTATTCTCTTTTACAAGAAAATATAGAACTGATTATCCTAATCAAACTGATTTCATGATGTGCTGAGAGCATTGCTGGCATTGAATGCATTACCTCGTGGAAGATGACTTGTAGAACATTCCTTCTTTTCACTTTCAGTCCTGATACTCTTTATCTTTGATTTTCACTGTTTTACTACTGTAATAATAACCGGCGGTAACATTCTTTTTTACGATACTCTTTGACATAAATGCTGATGCGATTTTTTTACCTTGATATACCATATACTAGCACTGAAGCTTTCATAGTAAATCGGTAAATTCTTGCACTTGTTGCTACTGCTTATTTAGAATTTTCTGCTCTTTAACTACGAAACTCTCATCGCCCCATGACTGTATTTTTGCAAAATTGGGCTTAACCACAAAAATATGCTTGATCTCATTTTGCAAAAAGAATAAGTTTTCAAAATATTCCAGAATGAATTTACTAGTAGGAGACCCTTGAGGTAAATCTTTTTTGATATACTCTTCGGCATATGCCCTGATTTTGTTGTCATAATCATTCTGTGGCATTAACTTCTCATTATGAATATCTGGTAAACCTACTAGTGTCAGTACTGTGTATTTGGCTTCAAATCTGGTGATAGCCATGTTCATATCTTTTCACCTGTCTTCCAAATTATTCATCATGTTTTTCTTATTAAGGACCTTTTTAATTTGAAGGATGGCTTCTGTCCTGTTAGCAATTTTCAACTCTTCTAATTCTTCCCTGTTTTTGCTGTTAAAAAATGTTATGAGTTGAACTGCTTGTGGTGGCTTATTTTCAATTTCTTTCTTGGTTTTGTCAATTTCTGCTAAGGCAGCTTGTAGCAGATATTTTTGCTCATATATTATCTGAATAGAAGTCCATTTTGAGTGAATGCCTTCAATTATTTTTGTCCACAAATGATTTTTGATGTAGGCAACATGCTCAGTGAGATTTACCTGCTTTTGAAGAATCTTAACCTGTTCCTGTAATCTGTTAGCCCTCTGTTCATGTCCTTTTGAAGTGATTAAGGCATCTCTGTTGGATGCTTCTATATTTTTGATGGTGCCTTTTAAACTTATTATATCTTCATCTTTTATGGACATGTCTTCCATAGCCTTGATTATGGCATATTTTTCCCCTGTTGTATTTATCTGTGATGTTAATGAAGTGGCAAAGATGTCTTTAGAAGTAATTGACACTACAGTTGCCAATACTCCTTGTGGTGCCAAATGTTCTGCCAATGTTGAGGGGATAGTTGTGCTTACAATTGGGATAAATGTAGGAATGATAACTTGCTAAGCTTTCTTCAAATTTTCATTTTCTTACATGAACGCTTCTATTTGGCTTTCCATTTCCTTGATTTGGGCTGTCATCTTCAGAACAAGCTGACTTAATTCATCATTCTTTGTCTTTTGTTGAAGGAAATCCTTTGCCTGAGCATGTTCACTTTGAGGCAATTTCAGTTGTCTCCTAAGAGCTACTATGTCTTCATTTTTATGTCTGATTATGGCCTTTACCCCTTCAATGTTTGTTGGGTCAGCTCTTGCTTCAACCACTATATCTTCCAATGCTTGATTCTCAAGCCATTGGCATACAATGATGCTTTATCCAATTTCATTTGATTATGAATATTTATCAGTGTTTTTTCAAGCTTAATAGAATTCATAGTATTGTTGACTATTTTGGAATACAACATCTCTGTATTGCTCCTGTGGAATTCTATTTCGTCCAATTCATGGACAGTATCTGCATCCACTTCCAAGTTTGTCTTTGAGTAGTCTGCAATTGTTTTTGGATCAGCTGCTGTGGGCTTCAGAAATGACATTACCAATTTGTTTGAAGAGTAATCAAAAGCTGAGAGGAGTCTATCTTTTTTCCCAGGCTTTTCTTTAAGAAACTTAGAATATACTTCATTTTTTATTTATTCATTTTTTCTCTGATTTCTCTGAACCTGACTTGAATATATAACTCTTTGTTGTCTATTTCTTTGGAAGAAGAAAGAACATCAAAATTTTTTGGTTTCTCAACCATGATGGTGTCTTTATTTTGTGCTTGAAGTTGGAAATTTTGAAGCTCCTTGAGTGTTTCATTTACAATTAAGGTGGCCTCATCATCAGTTTGTTGGCCATTGTTATCCTCAACATTAATAGCTTTATCCATTTCTTCATCAGTCAATTTACTCTTCTTATTGTAGGGAATCCTAAATCTCTTATCTAGAATAGTTTCCGTTGTGAAACTGCCTTCTTCTCTGCTTCTTTTATGAGAAATTTCAGTCTCTTTGTTGACTGTAACAACATGTGCTTGATGCACCTGTTTATCATATTCACTGTTTCCCTGTATTCCCTGTGAGTCGTCATCAAATAAAGTATTTTCCTCCCACTCAAGTTTATTGGAAAATTTTTCAATTTGAGGCTTAGAATCATGCAAGAAAGCAGACAATTTGCATTTCAATATGATTTGGATTAAAATACCCCGAGGATCATAATCCCACATAAAGCTGTATGGGAATTTGTATTCTTTCATCTTGATATTAATCTCATTTACTGCTTCTCTGTTGTTAACAATGAATGGCCCAACTTGATTTTTTAGTTTAAACTAAGTCTTTTTCCTGGAGGCCATAAAATTGACTTCATGTGCATTCAGAAGTTGCCTCAAATATTCTAGAGCAAAAATCCTTGTAGTCACAAATCTAGGCAGTTTATATGGGGCCAAGAGTGCACCATACACTCTGATCTCTGTGTGATTCTTATACAAGTACCAGTCGCTTGTTTTATAGCTCTCAGATAGCTGTAAGATCCTCTTATTTTCTTCATTAATTCTAGGGGTTTCTTCCTTATTCAACAAATTAATTGCAGGTACTATAAACAAGTCATTGAAATCTACATATGTGTATTCCCTGTTCCATTTTTTAAAAATAGATGACCAAAATATATCTGAAAGTAAATTCCCTTCTGGATCTTGCTTCTGAAACTCAATGGGGAATTTTTCTTCTTGGTAATACAAGAAGAGATAAAGCAGATATGAAGTATATCTGAAAACTCCTTCTTGAGGCAATCTGGACAACTGATAATGCATGTTTTCTGCTATAAACTTGGAAAAATTGTATACAATAGATGGAGGCTGACTAGGACTTAAAGTAGACAGAAAAACTAGGATAGTAACATCTGTGAACACATCATTATCATACCCAAGTATGAATGACAACATAGAAACAATCTGTCTTGTTTCTTCAGGGAAGTCAAATGTATCAAATGGACGATTGACCTTAGGGATATCAACCTGTGTGGGGCAAAAAGTCTGGAAGATGTTAAATCTAGAAGCAAAGTTCAAATCCAAGTAGAGTTGAGTTAAATCCTCTATAGACAATGAAGCAGTATTGGGATCATGTTTTAACGGAAAGATTGAGTTTATGGATTCAGCATTAATGTAGAATATAACCTCCCTATCCTTATTGACAATGCATCTCTGATTAGGAAGATAGTATGCTTGACACAATCTAACAAAGTCAGGGGCTGCATGAGTAAGTGGAACAATATACTTAGGCAGATTAGACTCCCATACTAGTATATCTTTGTCACCTTTTTCAACAGATTTTCAAAAAAACCAGTTATGGACATCAAGTAGATTGAACTCAACTGAAGGGTCAAATATTCTGTAATCAAGATCAACAATAGAACTACTTTCTTGGGCAGTTACAGGAAGTTGAACAGGTCTAACAAATTTAATAGAATCATCAATTAGTGCAAGGGTGGGTTTATCAAGTTTAGAGGGCTCAGGCTGAGGTATCTTAGCAGAGGTTTTCTTCTGAGACTTAGGGCCTCCTTATTTGGGGGTTACTTGCTTCTTAGTCATTTTTTAATTGAACAGAGCAAGTTTAAACTATTTGCTAAGTTCTCTTTTTGGAAACAAGGGTTTTTGATGGATTTTTTCGGCAAAATAGGACTCTGAGCAGGGTTCTGGATGATAAAAAGGATTTTTAATGCTCAGAAGATGGCTTTGATCAATTTCAGTAGTGAAAAATGATCAGGGAGTGGCTAAAACATGCTAAAATGGAAAGGAGGGATTCTGGGGAAAATTTGATAGGGTTTCCCGTGTATTTTGGATGTTTTTAGACTTCAAAGATGGCTAGTTCAACTGTTTAAACGAAATGGCGGTTCAAATGGTATTTTTTTTCTTTGTCTTTGAAGTTTTTTCAGTTTGAAATAGTGAAAAATACTTGTGAACGGTATATTTGATGTCGATGAAGGTTGGAATTCCGCTCGCAGTCTTCAATTCTGGTACATTGGGCTATCAGAGGGTATGGAGGTTCTCTGTGAGTGAATTGCAGATAAAAATGGTCGTTTAAATGGTTACTGGTTCACTGGTTGTTTAAAAAAATGGTGAAAAAGGCTAAGAAAAGATTTTCACAGGCTTATAGGTGTGAATAGGTGAAATGCAATGGAAAACCATAAGTTTTGATGCATTAAACCTTAAGTCGAATCAAATTTTAATTGCATTTATTTCATTATGGCAGGAGCGGTTTTGGATTTTCCAGGGTGGTTTTCATGCAGTTCTGAAGTGGTAAGTGGTAATTCAATTTTTGAATGAGATTCAATCATATTATGACACGTCAACAAAGGGCGGTTTGGGAAAACAACCCATACTGCGCGATTTTTATAAAACTTTTGTCGGGCACTTAAGTTGTGCGATATGGGATATCCACTGTCAGATTGGAATTTAAAAAGTGAACGGTCGAGATTTAATGAAAATATGCGGGGAAAGTGTAGGTTTATCACGTTTAATATGGGTCGTCGGATCTTGAGGTGAATAAAGATCTAACGGTTGTCATGCTACGCGATAGGGGAAGGGATGGAAATGAAATAAACTGTCGCGTTTGATAACTACCATTGAATTTTAATGAAGTAATGATTGGATGGATATTTTCTAACGCAATGAGGAAGGAATGGGCTTGGGGATAAAATTATTGCGCTTATTTTTTAACCATTGGATCAAATGGGTGTTGGGGATCGGAGGATCAGAATTTAATCTGATGGGGTAAAGGGATTTTGTCAAGTTTTGTATACAAACAGACTTTATTCAATGGAAAAGTGATCAGGAGGGGTATTCAGGACTTTAACCAAGGTTAATATTGTGGTATGGAATATATCAGGAAAAATGGTAAAGGGTTGTAGTTTAACCCTAGGTTAAGGGAGTCATGAAGGAAAATAAACAAGGGAAAGGGTTATGAGGTTTAGTTTGAATGAAACTTCGGGTTTTGTTTTAAACATATATTTAAACATGTTTAAAGATTTTTTGCATATTTTTATTATATAGTAATTAAATCAAAGTGATTTAACTACCATAAGGGACAGGATTTTATATAAATATATATTTTAGCCAAAGGGGTTGTAAGGTGGGCATTTTATTTAAACATGTGGGAATTAATAACTTTGGCTAAAACTTTATTAATGGGTTTTTGGGGTTATTATATAAAAGGGAGTTATATAATATAGGAAAAGGTTTTTTCTATAGGGAGTTAATATATAAGTTAAAATTAATATGAAAAGGGGACAAGGTATACTCAAAATACATAAAAATAACCAAGTAAAGTGACGTTTAAGGAAAATTTGCATCATACTAACTTCATCACTCAAACTTAGGATGAAATGTAATTTTGAGGGTTTAATGTTCTCATGTGATGAAGGAAATTAGTCAAATGGGAATTATAGTATCTTTAAGTAAAAAATGAGGTTTTACTTTGGATTATTCAGGGGAATGAATGCATGAATGGAATAATGATGTGAGTTTGAGGGATTAATATAGAAATTTAACATTTTCCACTTATCAGCCATAGAGCCTTAGGTCTGGTCCCAACAGAAGTCAAGGAAATGTCTTGAGCCTTTCTGACTGATAGCTTAGAATGTTTAATGATTATGGGAAGGGGAAGTTAGTTATTTGCAGCCCCGGTGAATAATATTTACATCGATGCTTCTTCACCTTCTTCTACCTACCCATTTTAACATGCTAACATTTTTTCTTCCATTTTTTATAAGGTGTATTTGAGCTAGCAACCTTTACAACATTTATTTTTCTTGAAAGCAGAAAACTATCTAATTCTATACTTATTTCAACCATGAATCCAGATTAAACTATTGGATTCACTTTATTTCTCTACCTAACTACTGAATTGTCATGATTAAACTGTATGACAATTCTTTATTCTCTATCTACAACATTTGAAATTGAAAAGTGACAAGTCAAGATTAAATTGTTCAACTCATCACAGACTTTGGCATTTATTGACACTCTGCCATAGTCAAAAGGTAAAAGTAGTGGCATTTTTTCTTGCACACTTTCATGTTTTTATTCATTTTTCTTTTGGGGTCTTTTATTTTTTCTAAGTCCTTTGATTTTTCTTTTAGGACTTTTACCCTCTTTTTGCTTTTCTATGTTTTTATTTTATTTTTTATTTTTTACAAAATATGAGAATACAACTTGCAGAAGGCAAATTATGTGCATATTTACAAGATTATCATCAGTCAAGTAAAAATTATGAATCCTATATTTATAGGTTGCTAACATATAGTACAACTCGATAGGACAAAACTAGAGTTTGTAGGAGAAATAAACTCTGTTTCAATTATATTATCACCAAAATCGAAAGTTGCCCAGATAATTGATATTTTAGTAACTGACATTCCTGAATTTTATGGTCTAGCATTGATCAAGGACTATTCCGAGAAACTCCATGGGTATTTCGCAACAGACCGGTCACACATGTGGCTGCCCTTTAATGTAAAGCCAAACCAAATTCGAGTAGACCGTGAGAAATTCATGAAACACACAGTTACTGATCTTGACGGGATCAATGAGCCAGTAGCATTCAATAATAATATTATTGGGAATTACTCGGCAAAGTCTTTTCTTGGATACTTTAATGCACAACATTCACCCTTCTTCGATAATGCGATATCTCCCAAATTGAATTTTTTTCCTAAACAGACGCTTCTAAATGTAAAATTTTTGTAAATAAACCCTTAGTTAATTATTTATTTTGGAATATTTATTTTGATTGTTCTAAATCAAAATATGACGCAAGAGCTGGCTGTATTTTGATAAGCCTAGAAGGAGAAAAGACCATGCTAGCATGTAGGCTAGAATTCGAATGCACGAACAATACAACGGAATATGAAGCATTAATTCAAGGTTTGTATAAAGCAATCGACCTTGGTATTAAATATCTGCAAGTATATGGAGATTCAGAAATCATTATTAAACATGTAAGAAACACTATACATTGCCGCTCTAGACATCTCAAACATTATCAGTCATTAGTCCAGAATTTACCCTCTCATTTTTTAGATTTTAATACCTCCTCTGTACCTAGAATACAAAATGTTAGTGCAGATTTATTAGCCAATGTAGCATCGAAATTAATACCATTTCAAGAATTTAGTCCTGATAGGTTTTCGATTGAATTGATCTTTAGACCATATATTCCTGATAATATTACTAATTGGAGAGTTTTTAATCATGATTCTGATATTGCATATTTCCTTACATCAGAAGGATTTGATGATCAAATTATAGATGAGCATGAACATGACAACCAGATAAATAAATAACGGGATGAAAATCCAATACCAAAGTCTGCTGTCAAACTCGAAGACCTTCATGATTTAAACGATAGGTTCAAGAAAGTTACTAATTCTAAAATACAAATTTTAACTTTAAGATTTGAGTTAGTAAACCTTGGAACTGATGATAAACCACAAAATGTCAACTTAGGTCTCGGTCTATCTTTTGAAGAAATATCATCATTCATCAGGTTATTAAAGGCCTACAAAGGTGTTTTTGCTTGGGATTATGTTGTTAGGTCCCTATATTACTAGTATAGTCCCTTATTGTTGTTAGTGTAACCCCCTTATTGTTATTATTGTACCCCTGTAACCCCCATATTATTATTATTGTTCCCTTAAATTATTATTGTTAGGTCGGCTAGGATTACAATGTGGCCCCACTAGGATTACATTGTGGCCCCATGGACTCCTATATATAGAAAGGAGGTTTTGTAATTTGTATCATCCAAGAATTGTTCATTCATGTAATGTATTGGAAGTTCCCCCCTCGAAGTGTCTTATTTCTAAGGCATTGATATCTCTTTTCTTCTATATTTGGAGCTGGTTTCACAACATTTGGTATAAGAGCTTTGGGATTCTAGGGTTTCACTGCTCCAAACAGATCATCTTGGCATTTTCGCTATAACCTTTTTTTCTACGAAGTTACAGATGCTGAAATTTTTAGAGTGCAAAGCCAAACTCTAGAGGAATATCATCTCAAAATTTCAGAGCTGGGTTCGCAATATTTTCGGAGATATGATCTGTGGAATGTAGGTTATTTTGCAGGCTCCTAAATTTAACCTAAACAGTTCATTGTGGAATTTTCGATATAAAGTTTGTTCTACGAAGGTTCAGAAGCTGAAATTTTTAGAGTACAAAGCTAAAATCCTGAGGAACATCGTCGAAAATTTTTAGATCTTGGTTCACATTTTTTTTGAAAATATGATCTATGGAAGTTAGGTCTTTTTAAGGCTTCTGAATTTCATCTCAAAGAGGTGATCATGGGAAAATCTTCATAACTCTCTCTCTGAGCATCGGATTGGAATTATGTAAAAAGTGACTGGAAGTACACAGACTGTAGTTTCCTTTCTATAAATTTCAGAGCCAAAGGAGTAAAAAGTGACACATGGCAAGTCGTACAAGTACGATCTACTGAACCAGTCCATAATTAGGTCATTGTGGGAGATTGGACATACCTTTGTCTTGAAGAATGAAAATCAGATCAGACATTTGGAATTTGAAAGAAGCTTCATAGGGCTTCTACTGGGCTAAATTTCAGATATTGAGGATCCACAATTATAGAGATAATTCAATATCAATATCGAGCTCCTCAAAAGCAAGCAAAAGGTGTGTATTTTTTTTTTTTCTTTCCGAATTGCATAAGCCTTGCTTGAAGAATCACGTTGAATTGATTCCAAGGGCATATTGTAGAATAGATATCAATATTGGATTCTAAAATGGCCCCTAAAAATAATTCAACACCCATTAAGCCTTTAGAAGGCTCTATTATGACTCATGAAGATGAAGAATGGCAACATGACATATCAAAATTACAAGAGCAGGTGCAACAAATTTTGCTCTCGCAAAGAGAAAAAAAAATGAAATGGAAGTTTTGAAGAAAGGCATGGAAGCTAAGATGAATTGTTTGGAAGCTAAGATGAATGGCATAGAAGTGGGCATGGAAGCTAAGATGGATGACATGGAAGGAAAGATCGATGAAAAAATGAAAGGCAACATGGAAAACATGAAGAATGATCTAAAAGTAGACATAGAAGGTTTAGCAAAGTTGATACAAGAAAATTTTCCTAATGGTGAAAAGATAGCAGAGGAAACTCATGATGAGAAAAAAATAAATGTTAATCGTGATTTCATAAACTCTAAAGTTGGAGGGAAGAACCGTCATATTCCAAAAATGAATATGAGGAAGTTTGATGGAAAGGATCCTGTAACATGGATACTACAAATGGAGAAATATTTTGATCTCAATAATGTGCAAAACACACAGAAGGTATGCATTGCAACTTTACATTTAGAACAAAATACATTTGTATGGTATCGATGGCTTTGATCCTGTAAAAAAATTGTCACTTGATCAATGTTTAAGGAGGAAATGATAGAACATTATGAGGATACAAAGAGCAACACCTTATTTAGCCAATTGATAAATCTCAAACAAAAGGGTTCAGTGGGGGAGCACATTGAGGACTTCCAAAAATTGAATATAAGGGTAACTGATATTTCAGAGGAACACAGAATTGATCTCTTCATAGGTACTTTAAAGGATAACATCCAACATGAAGTCACATTTTGGAACTTGATTCATTGGAGAAGACATTCAGGTTGGCCAAAAAAAATTGAAGGTAAAATTTCGGTGACAAGGAAGCCTACCACTCACTTTTATAAAGAGGAAGTTTTGCTACTGCTATATTTGCACAACCTACAAGGTTGACACCACAAAAATTGGAAGAAAAAAGAGCAAAAGGGATTTGCTACAGTTGTGATAGAAAATACACTAAAGGTCATAAGTGTGCTGAGGAGAAATTATTTTACATAGATTGTGAAGAGGAAGAAGAAAATGAACAAGAATCTTTAAAAGAAGAGGGTATACACCACAAAATAACCCTAGAAGAGGAAGAAATGAGTCCGACCATATCGTTTAATGCACTGGCAGGAATTACCACTCCTCAAACTCTCAAGATAGAAGGACATATCAAGAAGAAAAAGGTAATAGTGTTGATTGATTCAGGTAGTACCCATAATTTTATTCATTGTAAGGTAGCGAAGGAATTGAATTGCTTCCTATACCCAACAGCAGAATGTCAAGTGATGGTTGCAAATGGAGGAACTATAAATTTCTCTGGAAAATGCCATAATATCAAGCTAACCATGGGGGAATATGTATTGAATAGTCCAATTCTTTCCATTCCTATGGCAGGTACTGATGTTGTACTAGGAGTACAATGGTTACAATATTTGGGGATGGTAGCTTTTAATTTTCAAGAAATTTTATTGAAATTTTTTTCAGAAGGAAAAGAAGTCTAATTACGAGGTATTACAGGGAATTTGGGAAAGATAATAAGCTCTAATGTCATGAAAAATCTTCTAAAGAAAGAAAAACAAGGCATAATTGCACAATTATGCTCACTAGAAGTTCCAACATCAAAATCATCTATTTCTTCATATCTCCAAAAAGTCTTGGACAATCATTCTAGGGTGTTTGAAACTCCCAAAGGACTCCCACCAATTCTTGATCATGATCATGCTATTCATTTGATTCCAGGAAGTGTTCCTCCAAACATCAGGCCTTATAGATATCCTTATGTCCAAGAGAGAGAAATTGAATGTATGGTTGCAGAAATGTTAGAGGCTGGTATAATTCAACCTAGTCAAAGTTCTTTCTCTTCTCCTGTAGTATTGGTACAAAAGAAGGATGGATCATGGTGCATGTGTTCGGATTATAGGGAGCTCAATAAACTCATCATTAAAGATAAATTTCCCATTCGTGTGATTGATGAATTATTGGATGAATTACATGGAGAAATTTGTTTTACCAAGTTGGATCTTCGTTAAGGATATCATCAAATTAGAATGAAGACTGAAGATATTCTGAAAACAACATTTCGAACTCATGAGGGTCATTATGAATTTTTGGTCATGCCTTTTGGCCTTACCAATGCACCTTCTACATTTCAAGGGTTGATGAATTCCATTTTCAAACCCTTAGAAAATTTGTACTAGTATTTTTTGATGAAATACAAATCTATAGCAGGTCTTGGAAGGATCATGTTCAACATGTTGACATGGTGCTCAAACTATTGTAGGAGAAAAAATTATATGTAAAAACATCCAAATTTTTATTTGGAGTACAAGAGGTGGAATATCTGGGTCATATTGTATCTTATGAGGGTGTTAAGGTAGACCCTAACAAAATTAAAGCCATTAAGGAATGGAAAGTTCCCACAAAAATAAAGCATTTGTGAGGATTTCTTAGGTTAACAGAGTATTATCGCAAGTTTGTTAAGAATTATGGGAGAATAACAACACCTCTAACAACATTATTGAAGAAATATGCATTTTCATGGACTCCTGAAGCAACTAAGGCCTTTGAACATCTTAAAGAAGCAATGTGCATAGCACCGATCTTAGCTACGCCAGATTTCACAAAAACCTTTATTGTGGAATGTGATGCCTTAGGAAATGGAATTGGTGTTGTTTTAATGCAAGAAGTAAGACCCATTTCTTTTGAAAGTCTTCCAATCAAAGGAAAGTATTTACAAAAAGATATTTACGAGAAGGAAATGTTAGCAATACTGCATGCACTAAAGAAATGGCGAACTTACCTAATGGGAAGACACTTCAAGATAAAAATTGATCATGATAGTCTTAAACACTTTTTGGAACAAAGACTATATTCATAAGAGCAACAAAATTGGGTCACAAATATGTTGGGTTATGACTTTGAAATAATCTACAGAAAATGGAAACTAAATGTTGTTCCAGATGCACTCTCAAGAAATAATGAAGAGGTGGAAGCATTTCTTTGTGCCATATATATTATCCAACCAGATTGGATAACCGAAGCAAGAGATGAATGGAAGAAGGACAAAGATGTATGGACACTCATTCAAAAGTTGCAGCAAGATCCTTGTACATCTGATACATTTAGTTGGAAAAATGATTCCTTATGGTACAAAGATCGCTTATATCTTTGCAAGAATTCCCAACTAAAACAAAAGATTCTTCTGGAATTGCACACTTCTCCTTTAGGAGGACACTCAGGATTTTTAAAAACTTACCAGAGGGTGAAGAAAGAATTTTTTGGGATGGCCTTAAATCTGATATTCAAAAATTTGTGGCGGAATGTTTGGTTTGCCAGCAGAATAAAGTGGAAACAATTAAGACCCCGGGACTTCTACAACCTTTATCCATTCCAAGTCAACGTTGGGAGGAGATTTCGATGGATTTTATCACAGGTTTACCTAAGTCCGAAGGAAAGAGTGTCATCATGGTGGTAGTTGATAGACTTACCAAGTATGCACACTTTTGTGCATTATCTCATCCATTTAAAGCACGTACGGTTGCTACTACATTTATGGACAGAATTCAAAAGCTACATGGAAGCCCAAGGGTTATTGTGAGCGACAGAGATCCCATTTTTACTGGAAATTTTTGGACGGAGTTATTTTCTTGTTTGGGTACTCAATTAGCTCATAGCTCATCTTATCATCCTCAATCTGATGGTCAAACTGAGATAGTAAGTAAATGTTTGGAAGGATATCTTCGTTGTTTTGTATCTGATAAACAAACACAATGGGTCAAGTGGTTACCTCTTGCTGAATGGTGGTATAACACTTCCTTCCATACTGCAGCAAAAATGACCCCATTTGTGGCACTTTATGGATATCATCCACCATCCATCACATCATCTTTAAGGGAAAATTCGAAGGTTCAAGCAGTGGAAGATCACATCGAGCATCAACAAGAAGTTCTCCAGCTCTTAAAGGATAACCTGAATTTGGCACAAAATCGAATGAAACAACAAGCATATCAACATTGCAGCAAGAGAATTTTTGATGTAGGAGATTGGGTATTTTTACGGCTACAACCATACAAACAAATGTCCCTCAAGCAAGCTAAGAACGATAATAAATTATCGCCAAAGTACTATGGTCCTTACAAGGTGTTGCAAAAGATTGGTACTATGGCATACAAATTGGAGCTTCCTACTTCTTCATGAGTGCATCCAGTTTTCCATGTTTCATGCTTAAAGAAGGTTATAGGTGAAAATATTCCAGTTCAAACAATATTTCCAGAACTTGATGAGGAAGGAAAAATCATATTGGAATCGGAAGCGGTCACGGAAACAAGAACTCGACAACTACGGAATCGATCAATTTCAGAATATCTCATCAAGTGGAAGAACTTACCCACTGAAGATTCTACATGGGAGGATGAGAATTTTATACAAAAGCACCCAGAGCTACTCAAGCGTTGAGGACAACACTTTTTTTGAAGAAGAGGGGCATGTTAGGTCCCTATGTTACTAGTATAGTCCCTTATTATTGTTAGTGTAACCCCCTTATTGTTATTATTGTACCCTTGTAACCCCCATTTTGTTATTATTGTGCCCTTAAATTATTATTGTTAGGTTGGCTAGGATTACATTCTGGCCCCACTAGGATTACATTGTGGCCCCATGGACTCCTATATATAGAAAGGGGGTTTTGTAATTTGTATCATCCAAGAATTGTTCATTCATGTAATGTATTGGAGGTTGCCCCCTCGAAGTGGCTTATTTCTAAGGTGTTGATATCTACAGTAAGGAAATAATTTTTGGAGTTGGTTTCACAACATATGCTGATATCAAAACATATGACACCTCTGTCATCCAACATAATATCCCTATGATTTCAAACGATAAACCTGTGCGATAGAAGTTAAGGAAAATTCATCCTAATCTTGAAATTCAAATAAAATCCGAGTTGAATAAGCTCCTCAAAGCTAAAATCATCTTTCCTGTTAGACATTCAAAGTGGGTATCAAATTTAGTACCTGTAAGGAAGAAAAATGGCGACATTATGATTTGCATAGATTTTAGAAATTTAAATAAAGCATGTCAGAAGGACAATTTTCCATTACCAACCATGTAACAAGTACTACAAACTGTAGCTAGTTCTGAACTCATGTCTTTTTTACATGGGTTTTCAGGATATAACCAAATCCTAGTACACCCAGACGAAATATTAAAGACCACATGCAGAACTAAGTGGGGAACTTATGTCTATCATAAGATGCCATTCAGGTTAATCAATGTAGGTGCCACATCCCAAAGAGCCATGGACACATATTTTAAATGACTAATTAAAAAATCAGTGGTTATTTATCTAGATGACATCACAATCTATTCTAGACAAAGAACCAATCATGTAAATGACCTAAAGCAAGTCTTTGAGCGATGCAAAAAGTATGGAATCTCACTTAACCCGAAAAAGTCATATTTTTATTTATATGAAGGAAATTTTTTAGGATTCATCGTGTCTAAAAAAGGTATCTATATCGATCCTGAAAGAATCAGAGAAATTAAAAGAATTCATTTCCCTCATAATAAGAAAAACATGCAACGATTCCTGGGATGGGTGAATTTTGTAAAAATATTTGTCCCTGACTTTTTGCAAATAGTTTTGCTTTTACAAACAATGATTATGAAAAATTTAGTCTTCAAATGGGGACATAATGAAAGAGAAGCATTTGATTTAATAAATCAATCTATTGTTAATGCTCCATTCTTGAGTACTCCTAATTTTCTTAATCCTTTTATTTTATATACATTCGCATCAGATACATCATATGTTGTTGTTTTGACACAACGTCATGAGCAGCAAGTTGAAGCACTGATTTCATTTTTTAGTTCAAATTTGCAAGGTGTGTAACTAAACTATTTAGTTGTTGAAAAACAATAATTTGATGTCTTAAAATCTATGAATCATTTTAGGCCATTTATCCTCAAAACTAATACCAAGATAATAGTTCATTTTTCTACAGTAAGGAAATTATTGATGCAAAGAGAGGTAGGAGAGAAAAGAGCTAATGGGTAACTGCTTTACAAGAATACGACGTAGAAATTAGACCCTATAAAATTATTTGAGGTCCAGGTTTTTGCATAATGTTAATAGGAGCATGCCATTTACCAATAGAAGCAGATTCAGGTAATGATGTATAAATTTCCGAGGTAAGCCTCAACGACACTCAGTCTCAATATGCTGATCTTAAATTTTATATGAAAAATGGATATGCTCCCATGCAACTCAATTATAAAATAAAGCGTGCTTTAAGATTGAAAGCTAAGCAATACGAAATTTTAAACGATGTATTGTTTAGAAGGAAATTTGATTCCGTGTTATTACAATGGTTAGATAAAACTGAAGCAAAGAAGGTTTTGCAGGAACTCCATGATGGACCAGTTAGAGGACATTTTGGAGGAAATACAACATCACATAAAATCCTGCATGCAGGTTATCATTGGCCAACACTATTAAAATATTCTCATGATTATGCGAGGAAAGGTAAGGTCTCCCAATGCGCATTTGGAAGACAAAGGAAACCAGCTTTTCCATTAAAACTAGTGAATATTGAACAACCATTCGAGCAATGGGGATTAGACATAATTGGTGAGATCATTCCTAACTCTTCCAAACAAGATAAATACATCCTCATAGCTACCAATGATTTTACTAAATGGGTAGAATAAATTCCACTAAAGGTGGCCAATTTTGAGAATATTATCAAATTTATTGATCAGTTTATCATAACTAGATTTGGATTACCAACTGCTTTGATGTTTGACAATGCATCATATTTCTCAGGCGTTGCTATGCTAGAATTTTCCATTAAAAGATGTTTTGAACTTAAAATATTCTGCAAACTATTATCCTCAAGGAAATGGTTTAGTAGAATCAACTAATAAAAACCTTATTATAATAATTAAACGAACTATTGACCAGAACCAAATAAATTGGCACAACTCATTAATATTTTCTCTTTGGGCAGATTTAATAACTCAGAAGGTCTCGATTGGCACTTCTCCATTTAATCTTGTTTATGGGAAAGAAACTTTTCTTCCTACTAATATAGTTATTCTTTCTCTTGCCCTGGTCCAATTTATTGATGAATCACCTTCTTATTCTCTCCAAGTAAGACAATTCCAAATTCTTAAACTTCAAGAGGAGAGGAAAAAAGCCAAAGTTACGCATGCACATCATCAACAGTTGGTTAAAGCTTCATTTAGCACAACTTCTATTAGTTAAAAAACATTTCAAATTGATGATATGGTTTTGAAATGGGATAAAGAACATGAGAAAAAAGGTAAACATACCAAATTCCAATGGTTGTCGCTTGGGCCATTTCAAATCATAGAATAAATAGACCCATCAATGTTTTTATTGCAAGATCTATCATGCATGAGAGATTCTCTGCCTGTTAATGGGAAGATTTAAAAAAAAATATTTTTCATAGGAGGTAATCCCTTCTATTCCCTGTACATTATTTGTCTTCTCTTTTCTTAGGAAAATAAAAGTTGAATGGTATTTACTTCTAGCTTTTCAAATAAATATTTCAGGGAAACTTTTTAATTTTTCGCTTCTATAAGTAAGAATTGTTGAGGAAATAATTGTAAAATTTGAATCTCAAATAAATTTTATTTCACTGAAAATTTTGATTTCAGTAAAGTTGTTTTTTCTTTGATAAACTCTCACTTTTATAAAGTATGTTTGGTCTACTATTAGTCAAGAAATTAATATTTACCATAGAAAATACTCTTTACACATAAGTGACTTTAACTCTAATACTATCATCTAGAACCCCTAAAAAGGGCCAATAATTCACCCCATCTGGAAAATTTTTCAATTTTCAGGATGTAATTAAAAAATATGCAAAATATTAGAAGATAATAAGTCTCATCAAGAGCTTGTTTACCATGTTCATAGGAAAATAATTAAACTCACATTACCAATAATTTCTACCAAAACAAGTTTGTAGTGGTGGTTTTGGTGCACAAGTGTACCAAACCATCGGTGCTTGGTAGGAATGGGTGCAACCTACAAGCTATGGTCACAGGCCGAAAATATGGTTAGAAGGTTAGTGAACACATGCTAATATATACAAAATACACTAAATTATGGAATGTAGTATGCTACATATAAGAAGAAGAAACAAAATTAAACTAAAACAAAAAGAAAAGCTCACAATGAGTCAAACGATGGAATAAAATCCCCTCTTATTGACCACTATTAGTAATAAAGATAGAAAATTATACACTTTCCAAAGGATCCTTAGAACTATGGAGTTCTAATACCCAAGGAAAGGAGGTTTGTACCCTTGAGATGATGTCGCAAGGCCTCTCTCTTCTCAGAAGGGATTGAAGTTGTTGGGTGGCCAACAACCGAATCCTCTAACTCTACTACTGCTCTGGATTACACACTGCTAGTTTTCTCATGGGAAATTTGGCCAACATAACAATGTATTCTCATTTTTCACTTCTCATGGTGGAAATTTATAGGAAAATTCAAATCCTTCTTCCCTCTCTTTGTACACTTGTGGATGGTGACCCAAGAGAGAGGGTTGATTCATTTGTGTGCTCACTTGGGGTCCCAAGGTGGATCTAGGTGGTTGTCCTTGGGCAACCTCAAGTGGAGGATAATCTCATGAAGTGTGTCAAGTGGTCCCGGATGGTGACTTCCGCCACTCCCAGGACCACACGAATTTTTGAGAGAAAACCGCGTAGACCAACGCGTCTATCGAAGAAAAATGCATGCAAGGCACATTTTTCCTGTGCCTCTAGTGAAAAATTTAATTTTTGCCTCTTGACCTTAGAGATTTTTTAAAATTTTCAGATCCTCTAATGTTTATCAGCCCTGTAATCCTTCTGCTTGACATTTCATAATGTTATTTTTTCTTTTCTGATTTTCCAGTGATAACAGTTGCCCCATAATGTGTGAGGTCTAGGAGAAACTGTATAGCTGAAATACATTATACTTTCTTTTCCGTGTAACCTGTGTCGAGACAGATAGAGACCTGTGTACAACCCAAGGTTAGAAACCCCTTATAGTGGGTAGAAGAGTGACCATGTTTTGTCAGAAACCTACAATAAATAGTATGATACAATAAATACAATTTTTCTACGAGGTGGGCATGTCCCATGCTTGTAATGCTTTGGTCTAGCTAAACAAATCTATCTGTATACTTTAAACGCATTGCCGAAAGAGATGCTTATAATGGAATGAGTCTTTGATGAATCTGAGCAAAGTGCAATGGTTTTAAAGTACAATACCATCTTGACATGAAATATTGTGTTGTAGTCAAATGTCAGGAGGATCAATGACATCCATGGGCAATGATGATTCCCATAGTGCCACCTGAGGATGCCCCTATTGTGGTGAGGATCCATCCAAGGTGCAACTTCCTTTTTGGAGAATGGGTGTTGAAGTCGACAAAAAGGAAGCCTCAAACGAACGAGAGAGCTACTGATGCAAGGGACCAGGGTCTCTAATTTGATAGGTTTAACATAGGCATGATGGTGAGGGATGACTGAAGACTGATGATGGGAGTTCAATAGCCCAAGGTCAGAGCAGGAAAAAATAGCTTGGCAGTAGTCATAAATATTTATGATGAGGAAATCCCTAGAGTCGGTAGGATGTCTAGGGTGGGTATATGTTTGTTATGAATGTCATGGTGGCTTTACGTGAAAGGTGTGATGCTCCGACCAAGGTAGACTAGGGACTGATTCCATGGGAGAAAAATGGATGGATGAGTGGGGGACTATTATCCGTTTGAGATCTTTATACACTTGCCAAAAGAATTAAACAATGGGATTGGATTGTACAAAACACAGAGACGGGTGGCCCAAAAACATGAAAATGCTTGCTCACTGATGATGTGAGGAAGGTGTTTTTGTTGAGGGTGGGGGCTCCATTGGTTGGTCTCTATGTGGGGATGATGAAGTGGATGGAAAATATCACAGATGGGCTATGCTAATGGAGGGATGATAGGCCAAATGTGAGATGGGTGGTGCATTATTCGATTTTCTTGCAAAAAATGGTAGTCCGGGAAAAGGGTTTTATTTCGATATGGTAAAACTGGACTTGATGCATGGTGGTTGAATGGTCATGAAGTGCTTCCCGGACTGAGGTGGTATGGCCATGGCGTTGTATTTTTCTGATGCATGGTCTACTTTGAGTGACGGACACCATGGAAGGGGAGGCTCTACCAACCAACGAGGATGTTTATTATGTGCGAGGTAGGGAGATGATAAACATGGTTGGGCGTTTGGAACCTATGGTTTATTTATTATAAAGAAATGTTGTCAAGATATGTTGAGTTTCTCTGGGACTCTATCATGCTAATGGTAGAATGATACCTACTTTGGAACCTTTAGTGCATGGGGTAATAGATGGTTTGTTTTCTTGTACAACACCTGCAACAAAATACCCCAAGTGAAAGCATCTTTCTCTTTCAAATATTATTAAAAACATGTGCTAAATGAACAGAAGATAAGAGAGGGCATACCTGTCGAAACTGAAAAAATTATTTTGTAGAGGTGTGAATGTGTTGAGCCTCCTTTGGGCATTATGAGGTGTTGATCACTGTGTTGCTCTCGGTTATGCAATTTGGTCCTTTAAGCTCTCGTTATGGTCCTTCAAAAAATTTGAAAAGGGCGACATATAGGCCAATATGGCTCATTTCAGCTCATTTGTGACATTTGAGTGATTGAGAGTTTGAGAGGTTAGAGGCTGTTGCTGAGCTTTTTCTTGCCATTGCGATCAGCCTGTGCACCCGGGATTCATGCTACTAGAGCCAGGTAGGCCCTAGAATTTCCTGCATTGACTTTTTTCAGAGTGACTCGGCAGGTGTTCATACAAACTAGGTTTGTACGGAACCCTAGCAATTTTTTTCCTTGACCACACGGGTGATCGAGGTACAGGCGCGAAATTTTTGTGCAAAGCTGAGGTTTTGCGCAAAAATTTCATGGTTGTCATTGATTTCTATGCACGACCTCTGTGCCTGTCTGAAATATAGGAGTGTGGTTAGGGCACTTGTTTGAGAAACAGACGCATTGAAAGGCCAAGGCTATTTTGGGAGAAATTTCAAAATTTTGGTGTTTTTGATGTCACTGATGTGTGTTTGTTTGGTGACAGGATGTTGTGGAGGGAGAGAGACTGGCCTGACCTTCAGATGGTTTTGGAACATGATGCCAATGCTCGCCAATAGTTGACGTGATGGGGTCTTCTCAATTTTCTTGAGAATGACCTCCTATGATAGCAGGATCGGTTACTGCGTTACCTGGTCTGCTGATGGAACAAGTGACGTAGAGTTATGGTGCTACGTGGATGTGACTTGACTATCCATACGGAGAAAGCTATATTTTTTGTAACAGGGCTACTACCTCATGGTGAGGCGCTCCCATATCTACTTTCTCCTGGGAGGGCCGTCTTCTGCGATTTGCCGAAATTCATTGAGGTGAGGCACCTCTCACAGAGGGGTGCATTTTGATATCATCAGTGACAAATTTGGCCAAGCGGTGCACTCCGGTGATGATTGTGCAACTGACAGGGTCGTCGTTGCCACATAGGGCGTCGAGGCCGAAGCTAGGTGTCCTGCGCCGGCTGAGGACCGCACACTTCTTTGATTTTTCCCATCACTGCTATGATGGGATGGTGGCTCAGTTAGCGAAGGTCTGTGATGGATCTAAGCTATTCACCTATGCTAGCATCCTCTATAGCATTATGTATGAGCGAGTGGTGATGCTTCAACCCATGGTGGCTATGCCTGCGGGGGCTCATTGGGACCCTCGAATGAGGAGATGGGCTCCAATGATACCTTGCGGTGGGGCGTTATTGGAACGCAACCACCGAGGCTTGGTTTGAGGCCAACCCTCAGATTTTCCTCCCCTATCCATACGCTAGGATGGATTTCTGAGGGGACCCGAATATGGGTCTTTCTACTGGATATTCTTGGGGACCAGCATGTATGATATTTGTGTTTTATTCTGTAATTTGTTGAGTATTTATGATCTATGTGTGTATTATGATGACACTACCATAGTTTTTTTACTCTTGCAGATGTTGGCGAGGTTGGGCACCCTACAACTTGGTTGGTAGGACACCATCCACCCCGGAGGGTTCGAGGAGCTCTGCTCCAATCTGGGGGCAGGGAGGAGGTCCGGTGTAGCTCTAGGGTGGAGTTCCTGGTGACGGGGCCAACCCATCTAGAGAGGGTAGAAGTTCGGTTGCTACTGAGTGCGTTGCAGTGATCGAGCACGCTGAGGCAGCGGAGGCCCACATGGTAGAGATGGCAAAGAATCTGGCTACCTTAGAGGTTCGGGCCACTGATTTGGCGAATGCATGGGACCAAGTGGACTGACTGACCCAGTGTATGCCTACTCGTGGGTTTGTTGGTGATTTGGACGATGTCTGGTTAGAGACATTTATGGCCCAAGAGAGGAGCTATAGACCGACTCTGCACAGTGTGGTAGCTTTATTTTTGACAGCTACCCCAGTACTGGCGCAAGGAGCAACCGTGGGTCTAGGTGCCCAGCCTAGAGGGGTGCAACCCTAGATATTTTTTGTACACGGGGAAAACACCCATTATGAGGATGCTTCCTTGATTTTTGATGAAATTTGTATATGTATTTTTGGCTAACCTGTGGGTCAGATACATGACTTATCATTTGTATTCAAACATAAATTTTTTGGTTTATATATCATAGATGTATTTTTTGCGGCTCTACTTGGTGTGTCCATTAGTTATATGTTTTCATGGATGATGTGTATTTCTGATTGATATCTATGTTTTATATGTTTTTTTTTTTATGTATGATGGTTTATCTGAGATGCATTCCAGTTTAGGATGTGGTCAGCTATGCGATCTATTGCCTGGTTTTGATTTCTTGGCACATGTGTGAATGTAATGTGATCAAATTAATGACTCAATCTTTTTGCATGCAAATATTTTCTAAACAGATGTGAATCCCATACCTCAAACACTTGGTTCAACTGCGAAACCACTAACTGGGAATCAAGGTAGATATGCAAGTGGCGAATTCCTTGATTTAAGACACTGCACATGATACCAATGACAACATCATATTCTGCCTGGTTGTTTGTTGCTAATTTTATGCATACTCCATTGGTGAAGAATGGTGATCGATTAGGGTAGTAGATGACCCCGGCAACTGCTACTAAATTTTGAGACCATCACGATGCTCCATCAGCAAATCCAAAGTAATGGTTGGGTTGAAGTTCCATTTGTGTCACTAGAGCACTTTTATGACAAGTCCATGATAAAAAATAGAGTTTTGGCATGTGCATGTTAACTCTAGGGCTAAGCCCTCTTGGCCCTTATGGGTAAAATTTCTTGAGGTAAAGACTGCTAACAGGGTTGCTTAGGCATGTTCTGTCGGGTTCTGTCAAGATGTATGCCCCCTTTAGCAGACAATGTTGTATGATATGGGGTCCTTTCCATAAGGTTTCGAACTTTCCTGGTCCTAGGGCTTCTTACGCAACATTGTAGCAGAGGACTAACTTCGATTCAGTAAATGATCGAGCGGTGATGTTGCGATCGAACGATGCTTTCACCCACTTTTTATGGGCCCTAATTGTGATGGAGTGACTGTCATCATATTTCATCGATGAAATATAGTTGTACTAAGTGTTGCTCTAGAGGTTGGGTGTCATCGAGGAGTTTGATGGCGATGTGTAAATTTGGGATCTCGTGTTCGATGGGAATCATGACTTTGACCATGTATACCAAGTGGAAGGGTGTGAACCCCGTTTATGTTTTCATTTCAATGTGGTATGCCCACAGGGCAGAGAAGAGCATGTGGTGCCAGTTTGTTTTGTGGTTATTCCCCATGCGATGTAACATTGTTTTGAGTACTTTGTTTACAACTTCTACCTTTCCATTAGATTAGGGGTAGTATGGTGGCATGAATTCATGTGTGAATCTGAGATGGTGAGATAGCTCCTAGAAAAATTCATTTTCGAAGTGTTTTCCATGGTCGGAGACTAACTCTTTTGGTACAATGAACCAGGAAATGTCATGGTTAAACAGAAATCATGTAATGGTTTCTGCGATGTTGTTGTAAGTGGGCATGACTTCCTCCCACTTGGTGAAGTATTCAATGGCCACAATAATTTAATTGTGATTTCCCAATGATGTGAGGTTGCAAGTCATGAAGTCGATCCCACATTTACAGAAGGGACTAGTGATGATGATGAGGTGAAGGGGAATGGGAGGGGCTCTTGCCTTGTGAGAAAATCATTGACATCAATCACACCTTTTGACTACTGAAATGAAATCACGAAATAACTTGGGCCAAAAATATCTTTCCCATAGAACTTTTTGGGTGGTGGCCATTCTAGAGAGATGGTCACAGCAAGCTTCGCTGTGGAAGTCATTAAAGTCTTGCTCAGCGTGGTCGTGGGTGAGGCATTGATGTAAGATGGTGTTGATTCCCCGTCGGTATAAGACATCTCCCATGAGGAGGTATCGGGGGGCCTAGTGGCAGATGCACCGAAGGTCATCATGAGTGAGCTAGGGTCTGAACTTTTGGGTTTGTAAAAATAGGTGAATATCTTCGTACCAAGGGTCGTCGGTCATTACTAGGAAGAGATGTTTGTTCGGTAATGAATCATTGACTGGTGATCCTTTGGTTTGACTTGGGAGGTTGATGAACTCACTTAAGATTAAAGCCTTCTTGCTCTTGGGGGAGTGAATGTAAGTCAAATTCTTGCAGAACGACTATCCAACAGGTGTATTTATGGTTCATTAAATGATACGTGAGCAGGTATTTAATGGGGTTAATATCTACGATGACTGTTGTAGTCCTTAAGATAATGTAGTGGAAATTTTTTTGGACTACGTGAATTAATTCTAGGGCAGTATTTTCTTTAGGCTCATATCTTAATGCAGGGCCTGATAAGGTTTTTCTGACATAATATATTGTGTGCTCCTTCCCATTCGAGCCTTCCTAGATCAATACTCTGGCCAAAGATGTCTTAGATGCTGATAGATACAGGATGCAATCTTTATTGTAGTATGGGGGACTGATCAGCGGTGCTGAAGATAATGTGTCTTTCAGGGCGTCAAATTATTGTTGGGCTTGATCGTCCCATTTGAATGGGATGTCTTGACGAAGGAGACGCAAGAATCCTTAAGAACAGGTGGCATAATCTGTGACAAAACGTCTCAGAAAGTTGGCATTTCCCTGCAAGCTTTGTAGTTGCTTAAGGGTTCGAGGTGGAGGTACTTCTTTGATAGCTTGGACCTTGAGGGGGTCCACTCTAAATCCTTTCTAGGACACAATAAACCCTATAAGTCGTCTTGTTGTGACGCAGAAGATGCACTTGAGAGGGTTCAAGCATAGGTTGTACTGCCGACATCATTGGAATACTAGTCACATATCCTTGAGATGATCTGATTTCTTCTTGGATCAGATGGTGAGGTTGTCCAAGTAGGCAAGGATGAGGTTTGCCAAGTCATTAAAGATATAATTCATGACTCGTTGGAAAGTGGCTCCAACGTTTTTTAGGCCAAATGGCATCACCTGGTATGCAAATGTACCAGAGGGGGTAGTGAATGAGGTTTTTTACCGTTCAATGTGATGGATTTGGATTTGATTATACCTAGAGAAGCCATCCATGAATGATAAGGCCTCATGTCCTACACAAGCATCAATGACTTGGTCAATGAATGGGGTAGGGTAATTTTCCTTTGGACATGCTTTGTTCAAATCACGAAAATCGGTACAAATGCACATGGTGCCTTGTTTTTTCATGACGAGAACAGGGTTGGAAACCCAAGATGTGTAAGTGATGGGGTAGATGAACCTGGTTTTATGAAGCTTATCGATTTCTTGTTTAATTTCTTCTGATTTGGATGGGTGCAGTTGATGTTATTTCTAGCGTACTGGTGGTACGTCAAGCTAGGTGTCAATATGGTGCTCTACAATAGTGGGACTAAGCCCAGGAATTTATGAGTAGTCCCATGTGAAGATATATCGATAATCTTGCAACAACTGGGTGTAAGAGGTTATCTCTTCTAGTGAACATGTTTCCCCCAGTGACATTTCTTCGACTTTTTCAGGATTTTGAGAGATATGCACCTTGATGGTAGGCGAAATGTTTGAAATTTTCCCTTCTGCGAATGCATCAGGTGTCGGGATGGGATTTTTGAACCAATCGACTTTCCCTGATGGAAGGAAATATTTTTATTCAATCACATAAATCCCTTGGTTTCCTGTCTTTTTAGGGATGAAAGTTTTTTCAGGAAGAAAAAATGAGAGGTCGTGCATTGCATCCCACAGATTATCTGGCTCCGTCATGGCCTCAATGATATCCTTATCTGAGTGAAATAATGATCCTAAGGGGGATTGAGTCTGTGCATGGCTGTGAGGAAGAGGTTCAGTCCTAACGGAGCTGGTTGATAGACATGAAAAGATTCCACCGTCGATGTGGTGGAACCGGACGCGCTTGATAGGGTGCATATTGATTAGGTTTGCACCGTCGTTGGTACAACTACTCTCGTAGTTGCAGCTGAATCAACACCTATGACTGATGAGCAAAAAACTCGAGTCATGGTTCTGATACCTGATGATATGAATCATATAAGATGTATCGTGTCATCGAAATTTGGTGGGGGAGGAATTTCCATCGTGGTAGCTTGCGTGGGAGCAAGGATAGGTTCCTCATTAGGCTAAGCACTTTCCCGGATTCAGAAGTTGTGCTTGGTGCAGAGGTGCCTAAATGTTTCCATTAATGTGCATACCTTTGTTTCATGGTTATGGCCAGCATAAATGGTGCATGGAACCACTGTACCTACTGAGTAGATTGTGTGGGAACTAATACTACTCTTCGTCCCTGAAGTGGATGCTCGGAAAGGATCAGGCGTAGGGGAGAGAGTCCTCTGCTGCCATTTCCAAATTTTTGGTTTGGGTAGGTCTAACTCTTCTGGGGAGTGTAGACTTAATGTTTCTCTTGCTGCTCGAAGCTTGAGGAGGTGTTCACATTTCATAGTATGGTGAAAATGTGAGCAAATCCGACAATAGCAGTGTGTGATTTTCTCTTGATTAGAGAGATGTCTATGAGGGAGGGAAGAGACCATGTGAAATTTTTTCGTGGGGTGCTTTAGTTCTTTACACTAATTGACCTGGTGGAATATTTTGTCACATATCCCACATGCTGGCCTAGGCTAGACATGGGTCATGCTAGGTCGATGTGCCTTTTTAACTTTCCCAATGTGTTGGTATGGAAATGGGGTAGGCTGCCTGGGGGAAATCTACCTTCCATTATGTTTTCTAAGCTCTAGACGAGTGATATCCCGATGATGCGCTTATAATGAATGAATGATGTCAATTAGTAGGTGCACTCGAGGGATATAAGTGTAGCATTGATCATGATGGTTGCCCAGACATACTAGACAAGAACGTGTTTTCTTGGGTATTCTCATCCTGTTTGTTTGGTGACGTGATCAGGTACCAGTGGCGTAGCTCTTCTAGGTTTGGGTACATGGCGACCACATGGTTGTGTGTGTTACACAATGCACATGTTGGTATTATTCATGGAGGGAGGGTGGGGGTGACTAAGGGTTCCCCGATTGGCTGATTTTCAGCTAACAGGAAGAGAATGGAACTACTTGTCACAACCTCTTGTGATGTCAAGTTATCCATGGATTTTGTATCAGAGCATTTTTCTAGGGAGAAGCAAATTATGGCTGTGTGTAAAATATTTATCACTAAGCAAAACCGAGGGATGTAATGGCACTGCTCTAATGGATGCTTGCCAAAACATATGGGTCATGAAAATTGGGCTACTCGCAAGCTAACGTAGTACACAGTTTCCATTGGATACCATCTTTGGATGAGCTCCAGGGCTACACAGTCATCGATGAAATGGTCACATTCATCACAGAGTGCATAACATATGATAGGAGGAGGGAAGATGAGCGGGGGGCGTTTAGGTGATTGTCGTGCCTCCTGCAAGTATAATGTGATGCGAGGTTCTTCCCCATTTGATTGTATGGAGGGATCCTCTTGATATGATTGTTCAATGTCATGTAAGGCATCTTTGTATCACTGTATTTCTAGATAATTATGGGTGTAATGCCCATAATTTACACAGATAGCACATGCGTGATTGGTATGCAATGCCTTGCCTTTATTTTTGGTGGCTAGTTCCTTTTTACGGGAACTTGTTGCTACGATATTTACCTCAGAGCTTAGGAATGGTTTTAGTTCGTCCAGCTCTGGGAAAATATGGGTAGGGTGGCCTACTATGTCGCATATCAAGAAAGGTTGTAATTCCTATTGTATGATGGGATTTTCTACCTTCTTGCCCTTTTTATTGGTTTTCTTGGTCGTGACAATCATTTTTACGACGAGATTTTCCTTAAATGGTTTGGTGGAAAAGGTCTCCTTAACAGGTGGGGCCTGCTCAGGAGTGAGGGGGATTAACCCTATGGAGGTGACGTTTGTGACTCCTGTCATGGTAGGTGGGACCAAGTACCAAACTGGTATTGCAAAAGATACGTTCGGCAACACTACTGTTTCCAAGGCTTGTTGTGAGACAAAACTAGATGGAGGGTATAGGAAAAGAGTTTGAGAGGCGATGTAGGCTAGAGAGGCAGCCGTGGTAGGGGCCTCAATGTTATTACTTCTCGTCTTTGTCTCCTGGCTGGCTTCAGTGCTTAATATAGACATTATGCACATCAAAGCCCCTGTGATATTAGCGGATGATTCTGGTATGACAGGGGTGTCTCCTGGTAATGGTTCGAGTATAGACGATGGTTTGAATTTTCCAGGGCCATATTCGTGGTATCGTGTAAGTGTCTCAGCAGATGTGTCTACATAGGGTAGAATGACATCAATTTTTGTTAGGGATCTCTTGTTGTGAAATGTCAATTGGTCGAAAATAATGATGCGGTCCTATTGTGGTAAAACACAACCCCCTCATTTTACTTCAAATAATGGGGACCCTTTCTACAAAATTTTTGGCTAAAACACCTTTTAGGATTTTTATTAAGTTAATTATCTTAATTTTTTGTCATTTTTTCATTTTCATCGGAATTTTGTTTTGATTTCTTTGTTGAATTCTATTTTTCACAAGATTTTCAACGATACTTGTTTTGCTTCATTTGGTCAATCGGTTTGTAAATGACACTCATCTGAAGTTTGATTATTTTCTCACTTGGGTTAAAAAAAAAAGTAAAAAAATGTAAAATATTTTTGTTTTTGCAATTAAAATAATCCTCGTTTTAATATTGATTTTTAGTTAATTTTTACTAATTTTCATTTTTTACTAACGGTCCTACAAAATGACCCAGCTAAATTGCACAATCGACGAAAATACATTTTGGGATATTGGTAATTTATTTGTTATTTTAAAACAAATTGCCAAACCCAAAACCCCAAAATTGCAAAGTATCTGAAGTCTAAATTGTAGGATGGCTAATCCCACGTGGGCCCCACATCAAAACACATCCTGTTTTCTAAAAAAATATCGAAATTAAAAATTCCAATTTAAAAAGGCCGAAATAAAATGTGATTGCGAAATTACGATATCGCATTTCGCAAAACACTTCAAACACATCCATTTTAAATTCACCGAACTCCGATGCGATTTGGAAAATATACGAAGGGTTAAAATGTTTTAATATAAGGTTTTGGTTGACCTCCTTATGCCTCTTGACTCATTTTCCTCACATCACCCTCATGTCACTCACCCTCCACCTCACCTCTCTTACCTCATTTTTCTCTCCACCTTATGACTTCCACTCACTCACCTCTCCTCCTCCCTTGTCACTCCATACTCTCACTCCACTCCTCTCTCTCTCTCACGTGGTTTGAATTATCATATATTTTGAATTAATTATAATATATATTTTATTATATAATATTATAATTAATATTATATTTTAATTATAATATTTGTATTATAATCTTAATATAATTTAAATTATAATGTTAATATAATATTTTAATATTTTAATTAAACAATAAATTAAAATTTCTTAATTAGTTTAATTATGTTTACGATTAATTTTTCTTAATTAATATTAATAATATAATTACAATTAATTAATATTAATTAATTAAAAAAATGTAATCTAATTTAGGATTAGAATTTAATTAAAAAATTCTGATTTTTAGCCCAAGCAAGAGAATTTAAAGAATTTTGCAAATTTTAATATATCAAATTTAGAAGCTCATAAATGGAGTTTTACTTGACCAAATGAGGACCTAGATGGATCATTGGACATATGAAATCATGGAGAACATTTTTGAAGAGGTTTCATTAATAGATTTGATCATTTATTGGGTCTAAATTCAGTAGAAGATCAAGCTCCGAATTCTTAAAGCTAAATCAATTTTCTTAGTTTTATTTTTTGCATTTTAATTTGCCCACAACTTCTTCTAAATGCAAATCCATTCGTTAATGATATCCTTGACCAATTAGATCATCACAGGCATCAATAGAAAGCTTAAATTTCCTTTTAAATTATTTATTTAATTAAGCTTTGATTGGATTTATTTTAATTTCAGATTTGGCATTTTGATTTTATTTTTGCATTTTAATTTGTTTTGATTTGTTTTTGCAGAAAATCAGTGGAAAAGACAAGGGAAATAAGATATCAATCAATGAAAATACTCCAGCAATTGAATAATATGATTTGAACCAATAAAAATTGATTGAGAAAAACCACTCTTCAACAAACATTCATATGAAGAATTCCTTTATAAATATTATAAATAACATATTATAGAATGCAATAGGGGCTTCTCTCCTCTACAATTCTAGAATTCTAAAAACACTTTTGTAATAGAAATTTAGATTTGTAGGTGGAAGGAGAGGAATCTCAGATCTTGGGATTATTGAGGTTTTTCTTTTACATTCTGAATTATGTATAATGAACAGATTTTTCACTATTGTAGCTCTAGTTTTAAAAGCAGAAGTTCAGACATTGTAAAGGACTGTTAGAGACTGGAGCTGAAGAAAGGGACTTAATAAATTGTTATTTATAATACTATTATTTTAAATGTTGGTTTCATTTTATTATAACACGAATGTGTCAATTTACTTCCATATTTGTGCACTTTTGTCGATATGGGTAATTTGCCTCAATTTTATGTTATTATTTATCTCTACTCTTATGGGCTGAATTTTGATTTCTGAATAACTATTTACTCAGAAATGTGCATTATAAAACTAATTTATTGAACAGTAATATGTTGTGAACTTTTTCCTCATATTATTGTTTAATTATTCAAGTTATTGTTTAAATGATCAATATCATTTTGCGAACTTCTTCCTAAGTATTTTTGATTGATTATTTTAGTCAAGAGATCTTGGTTGGGATAGATCTATATCTACATAATTGAGATAGGATTAAGATAGTTCCTTTTTCTTGCATCTTAGAATAATTCTGCATATGGATTAAATTCTACATCTCTGAAAAGTTTTCTTCGCAAAGAGGAAAAACTTTAAATGTGGCTTAGCTAAGCCCAAATTAGCTTAAAGATCACTTTCTTGCCAAATCAGCAAGAAAAATGATCTGATGTATCTTTCCCATTGGTAGACAAAAGTTATATTTTAAGCCAATGGAGATTGAGATAAGGTAATTGGACCTAGTTAAACCAGTCGGAGCCACCATTCCAAATGGAAAAGGAGTTGCTTTAAGGTCCTGATCGGGTGGTCATCCCCCATGTTGTTGCAGCGAATTTCGAGGAATCAACATTTTGGCACCAAAAGGAGGGCCCGAGACCTTTTTTTCTTTGGAATCTTTGTATTCTAACATTTTACTTTTATTACAATGGATCCTCTAAAACTTACAATTTGGAGTTGTATTTCTAGACGTGCACCTTCGAATACTCCACCAGAAATATTAAGACACTTGTCTCAGGTAAAGTTTAATGGTAAGAGGAATATTTCTACATTTAATCATGCTTTACAATTCATTCAAAATAATTCTTCTTTTCATGAAATTGATGAAGGTTTTTTATGCAGGATTTTTACTCTTACATTCTTGGCAAAAGCTAGAAGCTGGTCATGTTAATCACTTCTAGTTTCCTCAATCCATACTTGGGATCAATTTATTACAATATTCCTTTCTAAATTTGATGGATATATCTATGAACATGTATGTGATGATTTTGAATAGCTACGAAGGTTTGAAAGTGATTCTTTATTTGATTTTAGCATCAGATTTCATTTGAATTGTTTAAAATTTAAAATCGAAGATAAACCTTCGAAAAAAGAATTATTAGATTGGGTTGAACATATTTTCTCTCTTCCTTGCATTCATAATCCATGTGAAATTGTTCCAAATTTCATCAATCTCCTTCTAATTTCATTGACATAAGTGATCATTCCAATATGGAGGTACAAAAAAATGATGATGAAGTGGTATCTATTTTATATAATCAATTCCTTCAATTACTACACACTTCCTACAGTATTGATAAAGATCAAGGAGCACCTTCACATGTCAATGAATCTTAATCACAAAGCTTGGAAAATTTCACTAATCAACTGCAAGAAGATATTAGCAACACTCTTTAATAAAATACCACTTTGAAATCTGATAATCAATGTGAATTAGAATTAGAAAATCAGAGCATAATCTGGCAAGTACAAGAAAAAATTAATGTTTCCAATAATAGACAATCTACTGTAAAAAATTTTGAATTCTTTTATGATGACCAAATACCAAATTCAGGACAGAAAAAAAAACATTCTTCAAGAAAGCACAATTAGCCAAGTAAATGATCTTAAATATGGAAATAGCAATGAAGAAAATGCATCAGAGTGCTCAAATAGAGACATTTTCAAATGCATTGTTTAAGATTCCTATTTTTCTCTTTAGCCTGATAATTTTTCTAATAGCAATTTTTCCTCTCTTCCAGTTAAAGATGTTTCAAAAAATAGAGGCTGATCTAAATGAATTTCCAATGAGTTTTTATCAGGATAGATAATTAATTAATGATCATTCTTTTGGCATTAATTAACATGAGCTCAATATTCCTTCTTTTTTTGATACATTAGGTGAGATTGAAGGGAATTCTAATGAATGTCATGAGGTCATTTATGATAGCTACTTTGACATTGAAGATATTGATTTTCCTTCTTTACAATAAAATCCTCATGATCAAATTCAAATGACATGGGAAAATGAAGAACAATTGAATTCATAAATTGTTTCAAATAGTTCTCATTTTCAAACAATTAATCATACTCATGATTTCGACATTCAAGAAATCATTCCAATCTATGATTTATATGACGATCAAGCTCTCATTCCCATTTAGAGTCATATCTCTCTCTCTCTAATTCACAAGTGGGTATCAAAAATCATTCTAATTGCATTATTATGCCCAATTCTTGTGAAGAGGAAATTTCTTTAAGTCAAGCCCAATTGTGTTCTAACAATAATTGTAACACTAGTGGAAACTATGATTCAATTTTTTTTTTATTCCATCATTTACTCTTAACTTCAGATTTTTTTTTTTTTTTAGTTTTATATTTTTAGATACTTTTTTCTGGCATATTGAGAAACTCAATTTTGAACACTCAATTAATGCATTACCTCAATGGAAAAATGAAGTTTAAAATTATAATTGTGAACATCAAGAATTATTAAACTTCCAATTTCGATTGGTGTTCATTCCTTATCAATTACTTCTTACTTGTCGAGAGCAGTGCAAAAAAGAGAGTTATTTTCACAATATGACCGACAATCTAATTCAATTAAAAATCTTCTGTTGGATCTATCGGACTTCCACCCATTTTTCATTGATCCATTTGAAAGCCATTTGGAATGTTTTCCTTCATGGAAGATCGTTAATAATTTAACATTAGAACATAACACTAATAAAATTTTCTAGGAAATTGAATCTAAAATTTCTTATTCACAATCTAGCTTGATATATTATCTTTTAAATCCCTTCCAATAATTGATAGAAATTCATCCATATTCCTATGATCCAATCGAAATTCAATTGGGAAGGACATTTCAAGAGAAGGTAAATATAAATAAGTTTCTTTCTGTAAATATATTAGCAATTTGTGTATATGTTGCATTCAAATTTATTTTCATATTTTTGTTACTAAAGTTTGACATATACATAAACACAGGAATTAAAATGAGAGAATGGTTACATTGGAAGTATGACTATACCTAGTCATGTTTCCTTCATTGAGTTAGAAATAGGAATAGATTAATTTTCTTTTATGTTTGCACTTATTTCATTATTTCATATTTTCAATAAAGCAGGTAATGAATCTAATTTCTTTTGGGCATCGCCTTTCGATTGTGGAAAAATAGTTTAGAGAATTTTAGTAGCTATTGAATAGTCAGATCATACACATTTGTCAAGCCTTAAATTTTTATTTTTATTTTTAAATTCATCACATCGATCATACATGAATAAATTCCAAGGATTCGCTACAACTTGGAAATTCTTCACTCTTAAGTATTTTTGAAAAAAAGGGCTCATTTTCACCATTGTTTTCCTCCGATATAAATTTGAAGTGGATGCAATTTGAAAAAATTCATTACTTTGCATTTTAGATTAAATGAGTACGTGATGTTGAACTTACGAAAATTCTGAGAAAGTTTGGGAGAACTTGAAGATTCATGAGGTAAACTTACAGTAAAAAATTTTCGAGGTATGTGTTTACAGGTTCATGGTCATATATTGTCAGTTTTAAATTTCAAAAGTTGTTTCTTATTTCTATTTTGTTTCATTTGGAGGTCTTCATTGGCTTGATTATGAATACTAAATATAAGAAAGCAACCTACTTTTCTCAAATCTCCAACATGTTCAGGGAAGTATTTATGATTTTATCTAATTTTTTTTTAAGGATTATCTAATTTTGGTTATATTTATTGAAATCCTGATAAGTCTTGATAAATTGTCAAAATAATCATATAAGATCATTATATTTCACAAATGTCTTTATAAGAAAGTTATGATAAAACTAATTTATGATTAGATATTCTGACAGTTAATTAAATTATTCAAGGGTTATTTATTTAAAAGAAAATTTAAATCAGTCGCTTATTTTTGAATTGAATACTTTAAGAAATCATCGGCCCCACATATGTCTCATCATATGTCACAATTCGCATATTGGAGGCTCTCAATTGAAAATACACCAAATATCTTTGATCTCCCGATATTCTCATTCTCTCCGATCTCTGATGATCTTTCCATCTGATATCACAATATCGATATCACAACATTTGATCAGAGGCAGCTCTTAAAAATTCCTGATAGGAAACATTCAATGCATGTCTTCCGATATTCATTCTCGCTCATTTTTCGATAAAATTAGTTCGCCAAAATTGCGATGTTCATGTAACCCCGGACCCGATGCAACATTTAAATTTAGCTGTGTAAGATATTGCATCCATTCATAAAACACAAGTGTGTTAGGGGCATATATTTAAAGGTTCCGATGTCCCAGATCCGATATGAAATTAAGTCCATATAATAAAAATATCGGGTCCATTCTTAATCGCAAATCGGCATATCAAAAATGTTACATCTCGTGTCAAATCTGTCGATCATCAATCTCTTATAAAACCTAAATTTGGTCCGACGAATGAGGAAAGTCATTTATCACATTTTCATTATGTAAGAATAATATCAGTGTTTGCTTTTTATTGAACAACTTTAATCTTCCAATAGGACTATTCTCCAATATCGCATCCACTCCATAGTAGTTTTCCATCCCACATGATCATTTGCAACTAATATATCACGTTGCAAAACCTCAAATAAGGGTTTTTCCTGAGATCTTCTGATGCGATAAAACACTGATATGTGTCTCTCCACCATTGTCTTTTAATTATTATATAAATCGTTCAATCGCATATCAACAAAGGTGGAAGTAATGAATTTTAAGTTATGCATGGAAAATAATGTTAGAATGCGAAACATTTGGCAATGAACTGACCTGTTTAATGATTAATTCATATTTTTTCTCTTGTATTTTGAATTTCACTCCATACTTATCATATAAAGATTAAAATCCTCTTCATATATTGTTACATTATTTGGTATTTTGAATCAACCTTAATATTTTGGGGCTGATATGGATTTAGAATGGAAGAAGCAAAGAGAACATTCATCATTGAAATTCATAAAAAATCATATCTTCATCCTCACTTATCATGGATTCAATTTATTCTTGATTCCTTGAACATGAAACATTTCTTTCTTTTAGTTAACTTCTTGTTTTAATTTATATTTAATAAATAATGATTTTGAGTCAATAAAAATTCTTCATGATTTTAATTCTAATTAAAGAAAGAAGTTAACTTGCATTGGAGAATATCATTTTTCTAAAGATTAAATGTAGTTCTCCAATGGTAAGTTTCATGTGCCCAATTTCATTTATTTCCATTTCTTCATTTTTGTTTTAGTTTTTGCTGATCTCAAACTCTGCTTTCCAGGTCTTCATAAACCTTTCGCACCTCTACCAGATCAATTTTCAAAATTTATTTTTTACTCTTTGAGATTCTTGAGAGAAGCAGTAATGATCCTCATCGTATTAGCTAGACTAGGGAGTTTTTGAACCTCTAGTTTGTTTCTTTAAAGCATTGATTTTATTAGAAAATATTTAAGATGCTTTTATGCAGGTTTTGTCTTGAAGAATAAAATTTGCAACAGACAGAGACTTCTCATTTAGCGTATTGTCTATCATAATAGTTATTCACCCTATACATTTTGAGAGCCTCATTTCTTATAACTCTGCAAGATAAAAAAATTTAATCTCTACATAAGAATGAACATACATATGTTTTATTTTATTTTATAATCCTTTGTTGAAGAAATTTATATAAGCATTCTTGTAGGAGTTTATCTTTTAAATTTTGTTTTTCTTTTAGTTTTTACTTTCTTCATTTTTTTTTCATTCGTTGATTTCCTTTCTTACTTTAGTTTAGGAATTATTTTCCTTTCGCTTTCAGTTTTGATTTGATTTTGGTGACTTTTCTATGACTTATGTGAAAGGACTTTTTCTTACCTTACAATTGTTGACATACATGAGAAATATTTTACTCTATCCATTTAAGTGAATTTCATTTATCATTAAAGGCATATCTTTATGGAACCATAGAGTCATCTTGCTTTAAACATTTTTCATGGAGGAATACACATCCTTTCTAAGCGATTGAGTTTACTTTTTCAAGGAAATAACTGATTTGAGTTTAATACAATGAATCTCTCCCACCCTTCCACATAAAAACCTCTGATTGATAGTTGTAGGGAAAGAATTTGGAATCAACATTATGAAAGTAATATATCCATTAAACATAAATATCTATTACCATCCCACCTCTTTCACTCAAATACATCACAAACTAAAAGCTTGCAAATTCTCTTGTCAAAAGGGTGATTAAAAGAGGAAGCATGGGAAATACAAGTAAACCCATTGGGTCTATGGACGCTTGCTGGCAGCGGGACTAGGCATGTATGGCATAAAAGACAACTTCAGCGGGGTATTGTTTAGGCTCCCTGGTAGCGAAGAAATGTCAAAGACAATCATAAAATGGATATATTCTTTATCAAAAACTCCTATCTCTACCTTCTTCTATTTTTAATATGAGGAATTTTTAGAAACAATTTTTTTCCAAGTTTGGATTCATCACTTTTACTCAACTCTGTTTTAAGTACTTATCTTTACAAACTCACATTGCTTAATCTATTTATGTGGAACCTATGGAAATGTTTTACTATTAGACGATTTTGTGATTTCCATTATTTTTAACCTTTGGGTAAATACAAGTTCATTATCTTTAATCAAAGATAACTAGTTCTTCTCCCGTATGTCACCATTGTTGTAGTAAAACACAACCCCCCATTTTTTACTTATGTATATTAAATAATGGGGACCCTTTCTACAAAATTTTTGGCTAAACACCTTTTAGGATTTTTATTAAGTTAATTATCTTACATTTTTGTCATTTTTTTCATTTTCATCAGAATTTTATTTAGATTTATTTGTTGAATTCGATTTTTCACAATATTTTCAATAATACTTGTTTCTCTTCATTTGGTCAACCGACTTGTAAATGACACTCCTTTGAAGTTTGATCATTTTCTCACTTGGGTTAAAAAAATAAAAATGTAAAAAAATTTATAATTTTTTTATTTTTGCAATTAAAATAATCCTCATTGTAAATATTAATTTTGAGTTAATTTTTACTAATTTTCATTTTTTACTAACATTCCTACAAAATTACCCAGCTAAATTGCACAATAAAAGAAAATAAATTTCAGGATATTGGTAATTTACTTCAACTTATTATTTTAAAACAAATTGCCAAACCCAAAACCCCAAAATTGCAAAATCGCTTAAGTCTAAACTGTAGGATGGTTAATCCCACATGGGACCCACTTCACAACACATCCTCTTTTCTAAAAAAATCCCGAAATTAAAAAATTCTGATTTAAAAAGGCTGAAATAAAATGTGATTGCGAAATTGCGATATCACAATATCACATATCACATTTCGTAAAACACTTCAAACATGTCTATTTTAAATTCATCGAACTTCGATGCGATTTGGAAAATATACGAAGGGTTAAAATTTTTTAATATAAGATTTTGGTTAACCTCCTTATGCCTCTCGACTCATTTTCCTCACATCACCCTCACGTCGCTCGCCCTCCACCCCACCTCTCTTACCTCATGTTTCTCTTCTCTCCACCTTATGATTCCCACTCACTCACCTCTCCTCCTCCCTTACCACTCCATACTCTCACACCATTACTCCTCTCTCTCTCTCTCTCTCACATGGTTTGAATTACCATATATTTTGAATTAATTATAATATATATAATATAATATAATATTATAATTAATATTATATTTTAATTATAATTTTAATATAATTTAAATTATAATGTTAATATAATATTTTAATATTTTAATTAAACATTAATTAATTTTTTTTAATTAGTTTAATTTTGTTTATGATTAATTTTTCTTAATCAATATTAATAATATAATTACAATTAATTAATATTAATTAATTAAAAAACTGTAATCTAATTTAGGATTAAAATTTAATTAATTTTTTTTTATTGTTAGCCCAAGTAAGAGAATTTCTAGAATTCTGGAAATTTTAATATACCAACTTTAGAAGCTCATAAATGGAGTTTTACTTCGCCAAATGAGGCATAGGACAGCTCATTGGATAGATAAAATCATGGATAAAATTCATGAAGAGGTTTAATTAAGATATTTGATCAGTCATTGGGTCTAAAATTCAACAGAAGATCAAGCTCCGAATTTTTAAAACTAAATCAATTTTTTGAGTTTTATTTTTTGCATTTTAATTTGCCCACAACTTATTCTAAATGAAGATTCATTCATCAATGATATACTTGACCAATTATATCATCACAAGAATCAATAGAAAGCTTAAATTTCCTTTAAATTATTTATTTAATTAAGCTTTGATTGGATTTATTTTAATTCCAGATTTGACATTTTGATTTTATTTTTGCATTTTAAATTTTGTTTTTATTTGTTTTTGCAGGAAATTAGTTGAAGAGATGAGGAAAAGAAGATATAAAAAAATGAAAATACTCCATCAATTGAATAATATATTCTGAACGAACGAAAATTGATTGAGCAGAACCACTCTTCAACAAATATTCCTATGAAGAATTCTTTTGTAAATATTATAAATAACAGATTGTAGAATGTAATAGGGGTTTATCTCGTCTGCACTTCTGGAATTCTAAAAGCACTTCTGTAATAGGAACTTAGAGTTGTAGGTGGGAGGAGAGGAATTTTAAATCTGGGGATTATTGAGGTTTTAATTTTACATTCTGATTTATGTATAATGAAAAGAGTTTGCACTATTGTAGCTCTAGTTTTGAAAGTAGAATTTTTGGCATTGTAAAGGACTGTTAGAGACCGGAGCTGGAGAAATGGACTTAATAAATTTGCATTTATAATACTATTATTTTAAACGTTGGTTTCCTTTTATGATAACAGGAATGTGTCAATTTACATCTTTTAAATCTGGGGATTATTGAGGTTTTAATTTTACATTCTGATTTATGTATAATGAAAAGAGTTTGCACTGTTGTAGCTCTAGTTTTGAAAGTAGAATTTTTGGCATTGTAAAGGACTGTTAGAGAGTGGAGCTGGAGAAATGGACTTAATAAATTTGTATTTATAATACTATTATTTTAAACGTTGGTTTCCTTTTATGATAACAGGAATGTGTCAATTTACATCCATATTTGTGCACTTTTGTCGATATGGGTAATTTTCTTAAATTTAATGTTATTATTTATGTCTACTTTTATGGGCTAAATTCCAATTTTTGAATAACTATTTACTCAAAAATATGTCTTATAAAACTAATTTATTGAATAGTGATATGTTGTGAAATTTTTGCGCATATTATTGTTTAGTTATTCAAGTTATTGATTAAATGATCAATATCATTTTGCGAACTTCTTCTTGAGTGTTGTTGATTGATTATTTCAGTCAAGAGGTCTCTAGATATGATGGGTTTGGTATTCATAATGTCAATTAATTGAACTACTTCGTTAGCTTGATATTCATTATAAGCTAGACATATTTAAATCCCAATTATTTAAAATATTTTTCTCTCAGTTGGGATAGATCTATTTCTGCCTAATTAAGATAGGATTAAGATAGTTCCTTTTGCTTGCATACTAGAATAATTCTGCATATAGATTAAATTCTACATCCCTGAAAATTTATCTTCCCAAAGAAATAAATTTTTAAATGTGGATTGGCTAAGCCCAAATTAGCTTAAATATCACTTTCTTTCCAGATCAACAAGATAAATGATCTGATGTTTCTTTCCCATTGGTAAACAAAAGTTATATTTTAAGCTAATGGAGATTGAGAGACCTGGAACTAGTTAAACCGGTTAGAGCCACCATTCCAAAGGGAAAAGGAGCTAAGATCTCGACCGGGTGGTCAGCCCCCATGTCGTTGCAAAAAATTTTGAGGCCTCAACATTTTGGCGCTAGAAGGAGGGCCTGAGACTTGTTTTCCTTTAGAATATTTGTATTCTAACATTTTACTTTTATTACAATGGATCTTCAAAAACTTCCAATTTGGAGTTGTATTTCTAGACGTGCATCTTCGAATACTCCACCAGAAATTGTAAGACACTTGTATCAGGTAAATTTTAACGGTAAGAGGAATACTTATGCATTTAATCATGCTTTACAATTTATTCAAAAAATTTCAAATTCTGCTTTTCATGAAATTGATGAAGATATTTTATGTAGGATTTTTACTCTTACATTCTTGGCAAAAGCCAAAAGATGGTGTCAACCACTTCCAATTGCCTCAATCCATACTTGGGAACAATTTATTACAATATTCCTTTGTAAATTTTATGGATATATCTATGAACATGTATGTGACAATTTTGAATATCTATGAAGGTTTTAAGGTGAATATTTGTAATGTTCCTAAATTAGCTAAGCTTATTGGAACATTAGAATTTTTTTTATTTTTCATGTTTATGAACAATAGACTAATGGAGGACATGCAACACTCCTTAGATCTAAAAATAAATACATGCTCAATGTGAACAGGGTTAAATATGTGCTGGTTTCATAAAAACCACTTGTGTGTGAACAAGGTTGGGCTATTTGACTGGGTCAATAGGACTAAATCACAAGACAGTCTAGGTGCATTGAACCTCCTAAGTGATCTGTGCAGTTCTAGAAGGTGCTTCTAAATGTGAAAGGGGATAATTCAAGTGAAGTGGTTTAGGGTTTTGCACTTCCTCATTTCTATAAAAGGGAGGGAGAGGACTCAAGAAAAGGTTGTTGAAGATATTTTGAATTTGAGGTTGCTTGGGAAACTCAAGTTCTTTTGGTTGGTTAGCCAAAGGGAAGAGGATTTCCTGTTTAGGAATCCTCTCTCCTTCCATGGAGTAGCTCTTTGGAGGAGGATGTGTTGCATTGATCCACTATCCAGCATTTGGCCAAGCTTCTACTTGCAACTAAAATGTAGATCCTGTTTAGGATTTGTTTTCCTTTGTAAGATACATCAAGTGGGATTTAGATCTTTTCAGATCTAAAGCATTTCAGTACTTCTTTTCAGTGGAGGAGGGTTTCTAATCCATTGGAGAGCTGTATTGAATTATTTGAGCTTCATTTAAGATCTTGGCATCAGGCCAATGTGTTCTTCATGGTATATTGCATAGTTCCCTCCCCAAATCTGTGTTATTGCTGAAGGAGCAACGTTGCAAGGTTTTTGGCATCATGTTGGAGCTAGATCTCTGATGTGAAGGAAGCCTCCTTGCATTAAGGGTGATCCATGGATTGGCCAACCAATCCATGTCTATTTCAGATCTAAAACACTCACTGAAGTTTTTGCTTCAGAATTTCTGAATCATACTACAGTGAAACTTAGATCTACTCCGACATTTTCATGTATTGCTGAAATCCCCAAGGGGAATGTAATAAAGATCCCTTTGGGAATTTTGATTCATTATAGATCTCTGTTTTCATGTAATTATCAGTTTCAGATCTATAATTTAATAAAAATAAGCTTCAGCCTCCTGTAACTAACGCTGAAGGGTTTCTGGGTCATTCTCTTGTCTTGTAACACCGCAATCTTAAGGGATTTTCCATGTAAAACTGTTGTTTAGCCTTACTTAATGCTTATTACATGTTCCTAAACTCATTATATGATTGTTAATAATTTTTTACATCTTACAACTTCATAAAATACACTACCCTTGCTTCAATAAATTTCTGCATCTTCCAAGTCATGGGAAATCAGGGTTTTTCTTGACTAGTCGGGAAGGAGGAACTGTTTAACTTAGAAAAACGCATTTGTTTTTGCTGAAATTTGGCATGTAGATCCCTATTGACCTAATATAACATATAAAAGAGCCATGACCATTATTTTTATGCAGAGTTCTGATTATACTCATTTTAAGGCCAAACTCCTCATTTTTCCCCACCATTTTGCCCATAAAAGATGAGTAAAGGTTGTTGCAGCACTTAGAATTGGTTTTTAAGTGTTTTTAAACACTTTTTATGATAGATGAAGCACACATCCCTGAAAAATTCTTTTTTCAGGCATGTTTTGTTGAGAAATCCAAGTTTGGAACATTATAGTGGTATCAGAGCAGGATATTTGGCTCAGCCTATGGCTTCAATCCAAAGTGTTGAATCCCTAAAGTAGGAATATTTAAAGCTCTATAGACAGAGTCTGCAGATGGCCAGGTAGCCTCTGGATCTCATCCTTTTCTCAAAGGTGACATATCCAGTAAATGCCCCCGCAGTCAATCTCTGGAATAGAACCTTGATACTCCTGAAGAGGGAAATTTACAGTAGTATAAGAGAAGAGAAGAGATAGAGATTATAAATATGAAGGAGATGAGTTTTACCTCATCATATTTCAGATCCAGAAAGAGCCTCTTCAAAGAGGTTAGACAGAAGAAAGAAGGAGGAAGAAAATGAAACTCCTAGAGGGTTTCAAGAAGCGAAAAGTTGCAGTGAGACCTGTAGAAGGTTTCAAGAAGGAGAGGAAGATCCATGCACTTCCTATCCTCACAAAGAATGAGATCTATGCAGAGAAAAACCAGAGCATGGCTCCACCACTTGGAAGAGTGATAGAAGAGGAGATATCCTTGCTCCTTTTCTAGGCCCTCAAGGGTATTGAGGAAGATCTCAAGGAGATTGAGAAGGTGGAGACTTGTACCAGTGCTGGCACAACCTTGGATGAGCAACCTTCATGTTCAGTAATGAAGGAAGACTATATAGTTGCAGAAGAAGCTCTTGCTTCTACATCTCACCGAGGTATGATTAAAGATTCATCTATTGTCATTTCAGCACATTGTATGAAGAGATCTACGTCCTTGCATGCTGCTGATTTAGAGCAACAAGTTGCACTGCGCTGTGCCAAAACAGTGAGGAAGAAGAGATGAACCATTCCTCATTAGAGAATTCACATGGAAGCTTCATTCATGAAGCAATAAAGGATGGAATGATGTATGGTAGACATCTTGGAGTGAGAAACCCTTTCTCCCTTCCAGATGACTCTTTCTCAATGAGAACACCCTTGCTCAAAGAGAAACTTCTACTTGAAGCGAATCCAAGACCCTTTGGTTTTGGAAGGTCATGCATGAGCTGGACACCTCATGAGAATAATTCATTGGAGGTGCACTTCAGCACATCATGGAGTGCAAAGTTCTTCAACAGTTTGAGGAGGATCTTCCCTTCTCACAGGAGCAGATAGTAGATGGGGGACATCTTTGGATGGATAACATCTCTCATGACTGTGTTGGACATTTCTTGAGCCATGCACATCATGATGGGAGGTTTTTGCCTACCACCTATTTGTATCCTCATAGGGTCAAATTGATCCTCAAGAAGATTGCATTTCAAGATCCCATGAAATGCAGAAATCTAATTTGGGATGATGGTAGCCCTCATGGGAGGTGTACGAGGATGAAGGGTATGTTGCAGGATACTTGCATCATGGAGAAGCAAAGAGTATGGGCACATTGTGTTGGCATAAAAATTTTCATGTCAAGCACCATGTTGTCACTACATGGATGGGATGATGGAAGTATGAGAAAGCAGCAAAGGATTTTGTTGCTTGGGACGTTCTTGAGAGAGCAAGGTAAGATTTTCTCTCATAGTTTTCATGATGTTGCAGGAGTAGAAGATGGCACTATCATAGTGCAAAGGGGTCACTCCTTGGTCTTAGATGTTTAAGAAGGACTTTCTTCATGGAGAGGACTTCTCATTTGTAGCAGAATTATGGCAGATGACTTTGACATTCTGCATGTCAAATATTGGAGCTGTTTGTTGATGGGGGCCTACCTGCATAGGCCAACAGTGTTGTCACTTTGGAGCTGGGATTTATTGATGGAGTATTCCCACGATCACTTCTCATTCGATGCACTTGATGAGCAAAGAGGAGGTGAAGAAGATGGAGTGGTAGATGGAGACATCTATTACTGTGGTGTGCTTTTCTTGACTTGGGTTTCAAAGCAGGAAGAGAAGGACTTTCATGCAGCACTTGGTTCATTCCCCTTCATGGGAGTGTGCCAAACTATTATTGAGGATTCATTCATGAGTCAATGTATCTTCTTGATTCCAACATATGGTGAGAGATTTTGCTTGCATTCTCTTACCATCTCTTAGCAGTGCATTTATCCACAAGAGGGCAAGCTATTTATTGAGCTCCACGAACTTCATTGGGCCAAATTGCATGATGGAGACAACCATCTATTATGTGACCTTGGGAAAAGATGTTTTCCTTAGATATGAGTTCTCTTTATTTATATGATTAACCATGTCACAGGAAGCATTTTTCCATACAATTTTCTGAAGCAACAGTTTGAAAAACTGGGCTGTGAGGACTTGGAAGACTATTGGTACTCTCTTGCATTACATAGAACCTTCAGTATTTCCTTCATTATGGTGATGATCATGTTTTCAATTTCTGGTGTTGTTTCTATCTTGATGGGAGACATGATGTTGAGTAAGGCACATGGTTGGATGTGTCCTCTGGGAAGGAGATTCCCACATTTTCTACAGCACATGTTCTAATGGGAACATGGGAAAAATTGTGGCCACCATAGCCAAACACTTTTTTCTTTTGGAGGTGAGCCATGTGTGTGATGGATTACCTCATGGTGATACTCTTCTATCCATCACATATGAGGCATTTTGGGCTGATTGGTTTTACAACGTTGGAGGGAGGAACTTTGCAGATCTAATCCTCATGATGCCACTTGAGGGCAATGTCCTTGCAGCCCAAGATCAGTTTGCACTCTACACGTATCTTAAGTGGAGAGGAGAATAGCGTGGGGTAGGCTATCTTTTCTACCATGTGCAGAATTTCAGCCCACCTATTTTGCAGGAGCTCAAGGTGGAGGAACATTTTCATAGAGTTGCCATGCCATGGGGTGACTCATTTTTGGTGGATGATTGCTTGAGGGTGGAGAAGTCACATGGGGGATGATATTTCCCAATACACTTCAGATTCCATGCCTCAAGGGAGCCTCTAGGAAACACCTTATTTCCTTCTTGAGTATTTGATTGTTTCATGTTGATAGCTATTCAGCTAACTTGCATGCTTGGGAGGTTCAATATGGAGATTCATTGTTGACACAGCATCTCATTGTTTGGAGGAGTTCATCATATGGGGATGCTACAATAGGAGGAGGAGACATCTTTCAGTTCTATCCTTACAGTTGCTTGAGGACAAGCAACATTTGGGAGGGGAGGACTGTAATGTTCCTAAATTAGCTAAGCTAATTGGAACATTAGAATTTTGTTTTATTTTTCATGTTTATGAATAATAGACTAATGGAGGACATGCAACACTCCTTAGATCTAAAAATAAATACATTCTCAATGTGAACAAGATTAAATATGACCTGGTTGCATAAAAACCACTTGTGTGTAAACAGGGCTGAGTTATTTGATTGGGTCAACAGGACCAAATCACAAGACAGTCCAGGTGCATTGAACCTCCTAAGTGATCTGCGCAGTTCTAGAAGGAGCTTCTAAATGTGAAAGGGGCTAATTCAAGTGAAGTGGTTTAGGGTTTTGCACTTCCTCATTTTATAAAAGGGAAGGAGAGGACTCAAGGAAAGGTTGTTGATGATTTTTGGTTGCTTGAGCAACTCGAGTTCTCTTGGCTGGTTAGCCAAAGGGAAGAGGGTTTCCTGTTTAGCAATCCTCTCTCCTTCCATGGAGTAGCTCTTTGGAGGAGGATGTGCTGCATTGATTCACTATCCGGAATTTTTCCAAGCTTCTACTTCCAACTGCAATGCAGATCCTATTCAGGGTTTGATTTCTTTTGTAAGCTGCAACAAGTGGGATTTAGATCTTTTCAGATCTAAATCATTCCAGTACTTCTTTTCAGTGGAGGAGGGTTTCTAATCCATTGGAGAGCTGTATTGAATGATTTGAGCTTCATTTCAGATCTTGGCATCAGGCCAATGTGTTATTTATGGTATACTGCGTAGTTCCTTCCCCAGATCTGCGTTATTGCTGAAGGAGCAGCGTTGCATGGTTTTTGGCATCATTTTGGAGCTAGATCTCTGATGTGAAGGAAGCCTCCTTGCATCAAGGGTGATCCATGGATTGGCCAACCAATCCATGTATATTTTACATCTGAAAGACTCACTGAATTTTTTGCTTCAGAATTTCTGAATCATGTTGTAGTAAAACTCAGATCTGCTCCGGCATTTTCATGTATTGCTGAAATCCCCAAGGGGAATGTAATAAAGAGCCCTTTGGGAATTTTGATTAATTATAGATCTCTGTTTTCATGTAATTATCATTTTTATATCTGTAATTTAATAAAAATAAGATTCATCCTCCTGTAACTAATGTTGAAGGGTTTCTCGGTCATTCTCTTGTCTTGCAACACCTCAATCTTGAGGGATTTTCCATGTAAAACTGTTGTTTAACCTTACTTAATGCTTATGCCATGTTACTAAACTAATTCTATGATTTTTAATAATATTTTATATCTTACAAATTTATAAAATACACTGCCCTTGCTTCAGTAAATTTCTGCATCTTCCAAGTCATGGGAAATTAGGGTTTTTCTTGACTAGTCGAGAAGGAGGAACTATTTAACTTAGAAAAACGCATTTTCTTTTGCTGAAATTTGGCATGTAGATCCCTATTGAACTAATATAACATATCCTAGAGCCATGACCCTTATTTTTACGCATATTTCTGATTATACTCATTTTAGGGCCAAAATCCTCACTTTTCCCCACCTTTTTGCCCATAAAAACTGAGTCAAGGTTGCTGCAGCACTTGGAATTGGTTTCTGAGTGTTTTTAAATACTTTTTATGATATCTTAAGCACACATTCCTAAAAAATTCATTTTTCAGGCATGTTTTGCTGAGAAATCCAAGTTTGGAACATTACAGTATTTAATTGATTTTACCATCAAATTTAATTTAAATTGTTTAAAATTTAAAATTGAAAATTAACCTTCAAAAAAATAATTATTATATTGGTTTGAACATATTTTGTCTCTTCCTTCCATTCATAATCCATGTGAAATTATTTCAAACTTTAATCAATCTCCTTCTAATTTCAGTGACATAAGTGAGAATTCCAATATGGAGGTACAAAAAAATGATGATAAAGTGACATCTATTTTGTATCATCAATTCCTTCAATTACTGTACACTTCCTACAGTATTGATAAAGATCAAGGTGCACCTTCACTTATCAATAAGTCTCAATCACAAAGCTTGGAAAATTTCACTAATCAACCACAAGAAGATATTAGAAACACTATTGAAGAAGATACCACTTTAAAATATGAAAATCAATGTGAATTAGAATCATAAAATCAGAGCATAATGTGGCAAGTACAAGCAATGATTAAAGTTTCCAATAATATGCAATTTGTTGTAAAAAATTCTAAATTATTTTACGATGAGCAAATACCAAATTCTGGACAAAAAAACAACATTCTTCAAGGAAGCACAATTAGCCAAGTAAATGATCTTAAATCTGAAAATTTCAATGAAGAAAATGCACAAAAGTGCTTAAATAGAGACATTTTCAAGTGCATTGTTTAAGATTCATATTTTTCTCTTTATCCTGATAATTTTTCTAATAGCAATTTTTCCTCTCTTCCAATTAAATATGTTTCAGAAAACAGAGAGACTGATCTAAATAAATTTCCGATTAGTTTTTATCAAGATATAAAATTAATTAATGATCATTCTTATGGGATTAATGAACATGAGCTCAATATTCCTTCTTGTTTTGATACATTAGGTGAGATAGAAGTGAATTCTAATGAATGTCATGAGGTCATTTATGATATCTACTTTAACATTGAAGATATTTATTTTTCTTCTTTACAAATTAATCCTTGTGATCAAAATTGAATCACATGTGAAAATGAAGAACACTTTTATTCAAAAATTGTTTCAAATAGTTAATCATACTCGTGATTTCAACATTTAATGAATCATTCCAATATATGATTTATATGATGATCAAGCTTGCATTCCCATTCAGAGTCATAACCCTCTCTCAAATTAAGTAGGTATCAACAATAATTCTAATTGCATTATTCTGCCCAATTCTTGTGAAGAGGAAATTGCTTTAAGTCAGGCCCAATTGTGTTGTAACAATAATTGTAACACTAGTGTAAACTATGATTCAATTTTGTTATTATTCCATCATTTACTCTTACCTTCATATTTATTTGTTGCTTTTAGTTTTAGAATTTTAGATACTTTGTGCTAGCATATTGAGAAGCTCAATTTTTAACACTCAATTAATGCATTAACTCAATGGAAAAATGAAGTTGTAAATTATAATTGTGAACATCAAGAATTATTAAACTTCCAATTTCGATTGGTGTTCATTCCTTATCAATTACTTCTTACTTCTCAAGAGTAGTGCCAACAAGAGAGCATATTTTCACAATATGAATAACAATCTAATTCAATTAATAATATTATGTTGAATCTATCGGGCTTCAATCCATTTTTCATTGATCCATTTGAAAGCCATTTGGAAATTTTTCCTTCACGGAAGATCGTTAATAGTTTAACATTAGAACATAACACTAATAAAAATTTCCAGGCCATTGAATCTAAAATTTCTTACCCACAATATGACCTGATATCTTCTCTTTTAAATCCCTTCCAATCATTGATATAAATTCATCCATATTTCTATGATCCAATCGAAATCTAATTGGAAAGGATATTCAAGAGAAGGAAATTATAAATAAGTTTCTTTCTGTAAATATATTAGCAATTTGTGTACATGCTACATTCAAATTTATTCTCATATTTTTGTTACCAAAGTTTGACATATACATAAATACAAGAATTAAAATGAGAGAATAGTTACATTGGAAGTATGACTATACCTAGTCATGTTTCCTTCATTGAGATAGAAATAGGAATAGATTATTGAAAATAAAAAAGAATTAACACACACCAGCAACATAGAAACACAGACATGGCAGAAAAGGCTTGAGATCCTCACAGTTTTCCTCACATATTATCATTATTAAAATAATTTAATAATACAATTAAATAGATGATGAGGTTGTCTCAAGATAGTGTGTCTATCTTGGAAAACTTGGTTGAGATATCATTAGGGGAATTTTTAGGTCTAAAATGGGTATCCTAAGAAAAATGTACAACCAAAATAAACTTTATAAGAACCAATAACATTCAAGATGATGATGTCAACCATGGGGGATGATTCACCATTTTTTAAGTAAAAGGGTAAACAGATTAAAAATAATGAAATAATAAAACTATGTTTTCAACTTATATTTTCAAATTATCTCCCAAAGTTTTTACTCAAATTATGAGAAATAGTATTCGTTGGATGCAAAATTTAATTCCTCCTCCAGGGATTACCCATGTTGCATATTTTCGATGGACATTGCTATGAAAAAAATGATAAATACATCAAAAAACGTGATTGCAATAAAGTTTTTATGTATTTGTCATTTTTCATGTAGCAGGGCCCATTGAAAGTATGCAACATGGGTACTCCTTGGATGAGGAACTAAATTTTTCATCCAACGAGTACTCTCGCTCGAAATTGGAGTAAAAAATTTGGGAGATAAGTTGAAAATACGAGTTGAAAATTAAGTTTTTTATTTTTTCCCTCTAAAATTTGATGATGTCATCAAATCTTATTTTATTATTTCCACTATTATTTTATACTTTCCTTAGGCGGCCCATTTTAGACCTCAAAATTCCCCTAATGTCTCTCAACCACACACACTAATCTAGGAGGTACCTAAACTAACTCCTAACTTAGAGGAACAACCCAATATAGAGAGTTAGGCATAAATTCCTAACTTTCAATATTTAATTTATTTTGGATTTATAATTGTTTATGAGAGAGGTTAACATTTCCCCCTTAATGATAAATCCAAAATAAGAATTAGGAACCATATTCTAATTTCTCATGCTGAAATTGTTGCTCCTCAAAAACACTGCCTGAAAAACCACCAAAGATGGATGCCGAAAAGACTGCAATCTTAAAAGACCATGAATCAGTTGCATGTCTGATTCATCTCTGAATTTCTCTTGAAATTTTCATCACGTGCCAAGCTGAAAAAGGATCGATATGTCCTTTGCGTGAAATCAACATCCTTTGTCCAATGACAAAATTTGTTGATGCCCACTAGCTGATGATGTCAAAAACAACTCATTGTTGCTCTTGCTATGTTGAAAACCGCTCACTTTTGCTTTGTTTTCTACTACCCACTGGAGAATTTTTTGATGCCCAATGGTTGTTGAAGATGCCTACTGGATGCTTTGTTGATGTTGTTGAGACATTAAATCTGACAACCACCATCAATTTCATTGACATTTTCCCCCCTTTGTCAGCTAAAAGGAGAGACAATCCTCTGCAAATTATTCCTGAACTCCTCCCCTTTAGGTGTAAGAGTGTTGCACTAGTGTACTCCCCCGTTCAACTTCATGAGAGTACCATATTCCTTTTACTGTTGGTTGAAACATGTGTGAGTGAATTTGATTGTAAAACTTATAAGATTTTCTCACTATTGACGACCATTTCCAACAATAACTCCATTCATAGTTGATCTTTAATCCAACTAATTGTTGTTGGTTGTAGAATTTCACTGATGAATTATTTGGCTTGACAAAATGGCGACAAGGATGGAGATCAAAACAATGATCTTCCATGTGACTGGTTCTTTGACAATGAGGACATTTTGGTTTGACAACAACTTCGAGTTGCGTGCATTTCTGTTTGTCTGCAACTTTCTCAGAACGTGTTGACGTGATTTGTTCAATAAATGTTGCACTGATGAAATTAATGGGCTTTGAATAATCTGAGATATTCAAGTTGGTGTCATCTTTGACATATACTAAGCCTTGTCGATTTTTGTTACTTGGAATTTCTTCCCATGGCTTGATGATTGGTTTGGAAGAAAGTTGAACTTGAACAACTTTGACACTTAAAGTTGTTTGGATGAATGACTTAGAATCATATTTATTTGTATGGTTCAAAGACTCAGAACCATCACTCTTCTCTTGCAACTCATTTCTTTTTAGTTGTGACTCCAGTTGAAGAAACTCAATGGTTTCATTTGTCTATTGTAGATGTCGTGAAACATCAGCAAGAGTTGCTTTGCTGATTTTCACCATGTCTTTAGCACTTGATAGGATCAAATTGTGAAGAAATTGTAACAGCTCGATGTGTTTTACCATATGAACTCATTTGCTTGAATGCAGGCTCACTTGTCGTAGATGTCATGCTTTGAACTATCTCACTTGATTTTGTTACTTGAATGACAGGCTCGCTTGTTGTGTTGCTTGAATGGAAAACTCGCTTTATTTTTTCTTGAATGGAACACTCGCTTGTACTGTTGCTTATTGCACTTGCTTTCAACACTTAATAGAGTGTTACAACTTGCTTGCTTGAACTCTAGAATTCACGCTCGCTTGATGACGATCGCTTTGCTAGAACGCTTGCTTTTTCTTGATTAATTCACACTCACTTGAATGAATACTCATGCTCATTTGCAGGATATGTGAACTTGTTGTTTTTTTGCTTTAGAGTTAAAAATCATGCACTCACTTGATTCTTCTTAAAGGAAGGGTGTCGAACACTGTCAAAAATGCACCCAAAATACAAATGACAAGTTCAATCTTGATGACTCAGTTTAAGACTTAATGTAATAACCTTACCAATTCAAATTAGGGTGTCAGTTTCAACCGAGAATGTATCCGTACAATTTAACTTAGCTACAAATTTTTTTTATCTGCAAGTGATACAAAAAGTGTTGTTGATGTTGATGTTGTTTTCGCTTGGAATTCTTGATTTTGTAGCGTCTTCAACCTGATTTATTTGATTAAAAGATGTGATGCGAAGATCTCTTTATCAAGTTGATGATGTGTCACATAAATGCATTGTGCTTTTTTATGCTTGTGTACTCCGTCTTGATTACATGAGCTTGATTAATTAAGTGTGCTGACATGCATACTTAAGCTTTCTTATGTGCATGTAGTTGTGTAATTTTGGGTACCATATTACAAGAAGAGTGGTTTTAGAAACTGGACAAAAATCATGCACACGCATTCAGTACACCTGGTGTACCTAATATCCCCTTATTCAATTTCGGGTGGACCTAGGACACAATCACCACAAAAAATATATATATGCTTTATGAAAATTTAGAGTACATAATCTTTCAACTTCACAAGATCTTAATGGAATCAAAGTTCTAGAAATTTTTAGAAGAAAAATGTCTTCAAAAACTGACTCAACCTCCTACAACAATGTGTTTTCCTTTAAAAAATTGATCGCTCCAAACTTACAAAAAAATTAGTCCTGTATCACTCCACAAAATTACTTCAATACTCTCAACTTTCAACTTATCACTCCAAATTACAAAAAACAATGTCATAAAAAACATACACTATAGGATGAGCACTCACTCCACTTACTCCTCCCATTCAAAACATATACTATGAGCACTCACTCTCTCTCAATATTACACCTTATCACTCCATACATCCCATTAAATTATTAAAATAATTTAATGTACTTTATTAAGTCATTTAAAAAGGATGCCTTTTAAAATTTACACTTTATTATTCCCAAACTACTTAATTCCTCCCCAACAAAAATCACTCATAATTAAAAAATACACTTTTCCAATTTAATTATGTATCCCTTTTTGTGAACCTAAAGTAATGGTTTTAGTTTATATTTAAGTAAAGGAGAGCTCCACATTAAAAGCTTTAAACCATATACTTTAAATTTCATGTGTTGAAAAAAGTCACGTAGGAATTTTTGCATAGAATTCTATACCTTGTTGTTATAATCTCTTTGGAATGAACCATGGAGATTAAAAAAAAAACTAAAATTTGTAAATCACTCTTTCCAAGTGTTGAAATGTTCATGTGGGACATGAATCAAGGTGTTCGATGTCATTGATCTAGGCAAGCTCCTCTCCAATGCTATTCTCAAAAGGACAACTCCACGCATGCAAGTATTTCTTCAACACCACTTCACACACAATAGGTTTATTTTATGGACAATAAATTCAAATAAAAACATGATTCATGTTTCGATAAATCTTTTCAATTTGATGGTCTACTGATGTAGATCTAATATGGACCCCATTTTTTTTAGAGTGTTGGGTTAATATCACACAGAAGGATGTCTTTAGCGACTACTGCTTCCTACATCAAGTGCATTCTCTCCTCGAGATTCCATCCAGCAATGTGGACTCTCCTCAACATGTAGAATGTTCAGGGGGGAGAGAACATTCACCATGACCAACAAACTCTCATTCACAGTTGTGAAGTGTTCACGCAACCTCCAGATTTCCTCACATTGGCACCCCTCACACAATCCTTGTTTCCCACAGTGGATGGAAGCTAATCACATCACCATCTCCTTCTCACATCAGGAGTGCATTCACTATGGCTTTTGAGCCAAATCAAAGCCCAACCAATATGCAGAAGTTGTTTTCCTTTTCATAAACAATAACTATGAGGCACATGATTAAATACAACCCATTCTAATGGAAATCAAGCAAATAACTCTGTGGCTCATTGAAAAAAAACCATGGAATTAAACAAAATGCGAGTGAAAATGGCTGGAAAGTTATCACTACTAATTATTTTTGGCTACCATCTATTCATATAGCATGTTAATTGCAAAAAATCTTAGATTCTGAAACAAACGAGTTATGGGTTTGTGTGTGACAGCGCCCAAAAAGTTCCTACTATCAGTCAGCTCCACAGGTAGGTATGAGAAGGCGGAGGGAAATTCCACGCAGGCCGCTGTGAGCTACGTGACCTAACCATTTTTATTTTTCGATACCTGTGGACCGATGATCATTGTCTCATCTTCTTGAGAGCTTACTTTTTCCTGGAATTGCAAGACTGGAACACAGAGCACAACTCTAATAATCCAATGCGAGTTGATATCCTTCCTTCTCAAATGTTTTTTCCAGTGATTTGAAGCTCCTTGCCTCAATCACGCACAATATGATCCCAAATAGGCATGCGCAAACTAGGGAGATGAATTGTTTGCAAAATGTCAAACCAGATCTAGCATTTGCACTCGACCTTCGAATCAAAGAAATTGCAGCTCTGATAATTAATTGTGCACCTTCTTACTTCCTTACGCCTTGGATTCTTGTTATATGAAGAGGTACACATGCCACTCAACCCCGAAACCCTTATAGAAGATCAAAAAATCTGCCACTATCCCAATGATTAGGCCCAAAATGACTATCTTCTCTGATACCACATGTTGAAAATAACCAAGAATTAACACACACTAAAAAAACACCAGCAACATAGAAACACATACATGGCAGAAAAGGCTTGAGAGTCTCACGAATTTCCTCACATATTCTCATTATTGAAAGAATGTAATAATACATTTAAATAGATGAGGAGGTTGTCTCATGATAGTGGGTCTATCTTGGACAACTTGGTTGAGATATTATCTCAACCACACACACTAATCTAGGAGCTACCCAAACTAACTCCTAACTTAGAGGAACAACCCAATCTAGAGAGTTAGACATAAATTCCTAACTTTCAATACTTAATTTATTTAATTTATTTTGGATTTATAATTGTTTATGAGAGAGGCTAACATAGATTAATTTTCTTTTTTATTTGCACTTATTTCATTATTTCATATTTTCAATAAAGCAAGTAATGTATCCGATTTATTTTGGGCATCCCCTTTCAATTGTGGAAAAATAGTTTAGAGAATTTTAGTAGCTCTTGAATATTCAGATCATGCATATTTTTCAAGCCTTCAATTGTCTTTTTTTTTCAAAATTCATCACATTGATCATACATGAAGAAATTCCAAGGATTCGCTACAACCTGGAAATTCTTAACTCGGTATTTATGAAAAAAATGGCTCATTTTCACCACTGTTATCCTCCAATATAAATTTGAAGTGAATACAATTTGAAAAAAATCATTACTTATCATTTTAGATTAAATGAGTAGGTGATGTTGAATTTATGCAAATTCTGAGAAAGTTTGGGAGAACTTGAAGATTCATGAGGTAAACTTACAACCAAAATTCTTCCAGGCGTGTGTTTACATGTTCTTCGTCATCTATTATTAGTTTTAAATTTCAAAGGTTGTTTCTTATTTATATTTTTTTTAGTTTGTAGGTCTTCATTGACTTGATTTTGAAGACTAAAGATAAGAAAGCAACCAAATTTTCTCAAATTTGCAACATGTTCAGGGAAGTATTTATGATTTTATCAAAATGTTTTTTGAAGGATTATCTAATTTTTCTTATTTATTGAAATCCTAATAAGTCTTAATAAATTTTTAGAATTATCATATAAGATCATTATATTTCACAACTCTCTTCATAAGAAAGTTATGACTTAATATCATTTTGCGAACTTCTTCCTGAGTGTTGTTGATTGATTATTTTAGTAAAGATGTATCTAGATAAGATGTGTTTGGTATTCATAATATCAGTTAATTGAACTACTTCGTTCACTTGATTTAATTATAAGACATACATATCTAAATCCCTAGTATTTAAAATATTTTTCTCTTGGTTGGGATAGATCTATATCTGCCTAATTGAGATAGGATTAAGATAATTCCTTTTGCTTTCATCCTAGAATAATTCTACATATAGATTAAATTCTACATCCCTGAAAATTTCTCTCCCCAAAGAGACAAAAATTTAAGTGTGGCTTGGTTAAGCCCAAATTAGCTTAAAGATCACTTTCTTTCCAGATCAGCAAGAAAAATGATCTGATGTCTCTTTCCCATTGGTAGACAAAAGTTATATTTTAAGCCAATGGAGATTGAGAGAAGGTAACTGGACCTAGTTAAAATAGTCAGAGCCTCCATTACAAATGGAAAATGAGTTGCTTTAAGGTCTCGACCGGGTGGTCATCTCCCATGTTATTGTATTGGATTTAGAGGCCTCAGCATTTTAGCGCTAGAAGGAGGGCCTGAGACTTGTTTTCCTTTGGAATATTTGTATTTTAACATTTTACTTTTATTACAATGGATCCTATAAAACTTCCAATTTGGAGTTGCATTTCTGGACATGCATATTTGAATACTCCACTAGAAATAGTAAGACACCTGTATCAGGTAAACTTTAATGGTAAGAGAAATACTTTTGCATTTAATCATGCTTTATAATTCATTCAGCTTTTTCAAATTCATCTTTTTATAAAATTAATGAAGGTATTTTATGCATGATTTGTTCTCTTGCATTCTTGGAAAAATCCAGACGCTGGTGTCAATCACTTCTAGTTGCCTCAATCCATACTTGGGAACAATTTATTACAATCTTCCTTTGTAGATTTGATGGTTTTGATTATCTACGAAGTTTTGAAGGTGAGTCTTTAATTGATTTTACCATCATATTTCGTTTAAATTATTTAAAATTTAGAATTGAAGATAAACCTTTGGAAAAATAATTATTATATTGGTTTGAAAATATTTTCTCTCTTCCTTCAATTCATAATCCATGTGAAATTATTTAAAAATTTGATCAATCTCCTTCTAATTTCATTGACATAAGTGAGAATTCCAATATGGAGGTACAAACAAATGATGATGAAGTGGCCTCTATTTTATATAATCAATTCCTTCAATTACTGCACACTTCCTACAGTATTGATAAAGATCAAGGTGCACCTTCACATGTCAATGAATCTCAATCAAAAAGCTTGGAAAATTTCACTAATCAACCACAAGAAGATATTAGTAACACTCTTGAAAAATATACCACTTTGAAATCTGAAAATCAATGTGAATTAGAATCAGAAAATCAGAGCATAATCTGGCAAGTACAAGCAACGATTAAAGTTTCCAATAATACACAATCTACTGTATAAAATTCCGAATTATTTTACAATGAGAAACTACCAAATTAAGGACATAAAAACAACATTCTTCAAGAAAACACAATCAACCAAGTAAATGATCTTAAATCTAAAATTTGCAATGAAGAAAATGCACCAGAGTGCTAAAACAGAGACATTTTCAAATTCATTGTTTAAGATTAATATTTTTCTCTTTATCCTAATAATTTTTCTAATAACAATTTTTCCTCTCTTCTTGTTAAAGATGTTTTAGAAAACAGAGAGGTTGATCTAAATGAATTTCTGATTAGTTTTTATCAGTATAAAGAATTAATTAATGATCATTCTTCTGGAATTAATGAACATGAGCTCAATATTCCTTCTTGTTTTGATACATTAGGTGAGACAGAATGGAATTCTAATGAATGTCATGAAGTCATTTATGATAGCTACTTTGACATTGAAGATATTGATTTGTCTTCTTTACAATTGAATCCTCATGATCAAAGTTGAATCACATGTGAAAATGAAGAACAATTTAATTCATAAATTGTTTCAAATAGTTCTCATTTTCAAACAATTAATCATACTCATGATTTCAACATTCAAGAAATATTTCCAAATTATGATTTATATGATGATCAAGTTCACATTCTCATTCAGAATCATATCCCTTTCTCTACTTCACAAGTGGGTATCAACAATCATTCTAATTGCATTATTCTTCCAAATTCTTATGAAGAGGAAATTGCTTTAAGCCAAGCCCAATTGTGTTGTAACAGTAATTGTAACACTAGTGTAGACTATGATTCAATTGTGTTATTATTCCATCATTTACTCTTAATTTCAGATTTAGTTTCTGTTTTTAGTTTTAGATTTTTAGATACTTTGTGCTGGCATATTGAGCAGCTCAATTTTGAACACTCAATTAATGCATTACCTCAATGGAAAAATGAAGTTTCAAATTATAGTTGTGAACATCGAGAATTATTAAACTTCCAATTTCGATTGGTGTTCATTCATTATCAATTACCTCTTACTTCTCGAGAGCAGTGCCAATAAGAGAGTGTATTTTCATAATATGGTTGTCAATATAATTCAATTAATAATCTTCCATTGGATCTATTAGACTTCCATGTGTTTTTCATTGATCCATTTGAAAGCCATTTGGAAAGTTTTCCTTCACAGAATATCGTTAATAATTTAACATTAGAACATAACACTAATAAAATTTTCCAGGCCATTGAATCTAAAATTTCTTACCCACAATTTGGCCTGATATCTTCTCTTTTAAATCCCTTCCAATAGTTGATATAAATTCATCCATATTTCTATGATCCAATCGAAATTAAATTGGAAAGGATATTTCAAGAAAATGTAATTATAAATAAGTTGCTTTCTGTAAATATATTAGCAATTTGTCAAAAATGCTACATTCAAATTTATTTTCATATTAATTTTACTAAAGTTTGAAATATACATAAATACAAGAATTAAAATGAGAGAATGGTTACATTGGAAGTATGACTATACCTAGTCATGTTTCCTTCATTGAGTTGGAAATAGGAATAAATTACTTTTCTTTTCTATTTGCACTTATTTCATATTTTTAATAAAGCAAGTAATGAATCTGATTTCTTTTGCACATCCCCTTTCAATTGTGGAAAAATAGTCTAGAGCATTTTAATAGCTCTTGAATAGTTAGATCATACATATTTATACACCCTTCAATTTTCTTTCTTTTTTTCAAAATTCATCACATTGATCATACATGAAGAAATTCCAAGGATTCGCTACAACTTGGAAATTCTTGACACTTAAGTATTTATGAAAAAAGGGGCTCATTTTCACCACTATTTTCCTCTGATATAAATTTGAAGTGGATACAATTTGAAAAAAATCATTACTTAGCATTTTAGATTAAATGAGTAGGTGATGTTGAATTTATGCAAATTCTGAGAAAGTTTGGGAGAACTTGAAGATTCATGAGGTAAACTTACAATCAAAATTCTTCCAAGTATGTGTTTATAGGTTCATTGTCATCTATTGTTAGTTTTAAATTTCAAAGGTTTTTTCTTATTTCTATTTTTTTTAGTTTGCAGGTCTTCATTGACTTGATTATGAAGACTAAAGATAAGCAAGCAGGCAACTTTTCTCAAATTTTCAACATGTTCAGGGAAGTATTTATGATTTTTATCTAATTTTTTTTTGGAGGATTATCTAATTTTTCTTATATTTATTGAAATCCTGATAAGTCTTAGTAAATTTTCGGAATAATCATATAAGATCATTAAATTTCACAACTCTCTTCATAAGAAAGTTATGATAAAATTACTTTTTGATTAGATATTCTAACAGTTAATTAAATTATTCAAGGGTTATTTATTTAAAAGAAAAGTTAAATCAGTCGCTTCTTTTTTAATTGAATACTTTAAGAAATCATTGGCCCCGTATATCTCTCATCATATATCACAATTCACATATTGGAGGCTCTGAAATGAGCATACACCAAATATATTTGATCTCCCAATATTCTCATTCCCTACGATCTTCGATGATATTTCCGCCTGATATCACATTATCTGTATCACAACATTTGATCAGAGCTAGCTCTAAACATTTCCCAATAGGAAATATCCTATGCATGTCTTCCGATATTAATTCTCGCCCATTTTCTGATAAAATTACTTCGCCAAAATTGTGATGTTCATATAACCCTAGAGCCGATACAACATTTAAATTCAGCTCTGTAAGATATCACATTCATTCATAAATCACAAGTGTGGTAGGGGCATATATTTAAACGTTTCGATGCCTCGAATCCGATATGAAATTAAATCCACATAATAAAAATATCAGGTCCATTCTTAATCGCAAATCGGCATATCAACAATGTTACATCTCCTGCCAAATCTGTCGATCGCCGATCTCTTATGAAACCTAAAGTTGGTCCCACCAATGAGACAAGTCATTTATCACATTTTCATTATCGCAAGAATAATATCGGTGTTTCCTTTTTATTGAAAACCTTTAATCTTCCGATAGGACTATTCTCCGATATCGCATCCTCTCCATAGTAGTTTCCCATCGCACATGCTCATGTCGCGACTTTGCCATCGCAACTGTTATATTGCATTGAAAAACCTTAAATAAAGGTTTTTCCTAAGATCTTCTGATGCAATAAAACACCGATATATGTCTCTCCACTATTGTCTTTTAATTTTTATAAAAAGCGCTCAATCACATATCGACAAAGGTGGAAGTCGCAACTTTTAAGTTATGCATGGCAAATAATATCACAATGCGAAACATTTGGCAAGGCACTGACCTGTATGATGATTAATTCATATTTTTTTCTTCTATTTTGAATTTTGATACATACTTATCATATTAAGATTCAAATCATCTTCATATATTGTTACATTATTCGTGATTTTGAATCAACTTTAATGTTTTGGGGCTGATATGGATTTAGAATGGAAGAAGGAAAGATAACATTCATCGTTGCAATTCATAAAGAATCATATCTTCATCCTCACTTCAGATGGATTTGATTTATTCCCCATTCCTTGAACATGAAATAGTGCTTTCTTTTAGTTAACTGCTTGTTTTACTGTAGATTTAATAAATAATGATTTTGGGTCAATAAAACTTCTTCATGCTTTTAATTCTAATTAAAGAAAGAAGTTAACTTGCATTGGAGAAAATAATTTTTCTCAAGTAAGATTAAATGCAGTTCTTCAATGGTAAGTTTCATGTAAGCACTTTCATTTATTTCCATTTCTTCATTTTTGTTTTAGTTTTTTCTGATCTAGAACTCTATTTTTCAAGTCTTCATAAACCTTTCACACCTTTACCAGATCAGTTTTCTAAATTTCTTTTTGCTCTTTGAGATTCTTGAGAGAAGCAGTAATTATCCTCATCGAATCAGCTAGAGGGGGGAGTGTCTGAACCTCTAGTTTTTTTCTTTAAAGCATTACTTTTATTAGAAAATAGTTAAGATGCTTTTATGCAGATTTTGTCTTGAAGAAGAAAATTTGCAACAGACAAAGAATTCTCATTCAACGTATTATTTATCATAACTTCTATTCACCTTCTACATTTTGAGAGCCTCATTTCTTATAACTCTGTAACATAAAAAATTTAATCTCAACATAGAATGAACATACATATGCTTATTTTTTTTTATAATCCTTTGTTGAAGAAATTTATATAAGCAGTCTTGTAGGAGTTTATCTTTCAAATTTTGTTTTTCTTTTAGCTTTTGCTTTCTTCATTTTTTTTTTCATTCGTTGATTTCTTTTCTTACTTTAGTTTAGGAATTATTTTCTTTTTGCTTTTAGTTTTGATTTGATTTTTGTGACTTTTCCATCACTTATGTGAAAGGAATTTTTTTTACCTTACATTTTTTGACATACATAAGAAATATTTTACTTTATCCATTTAAGTGAATTTAATTTATCATTAAAGGCATATCTTTATGGAAGCATAAAGTCATATTTCTTTAAATATTTTTCATGGAGCAACACACATCCTTTCTAAGTAATTGAGTTTACTTTTTCCAGGAAAGAACTGATTTGCATTTAATATAATGAATCCCTCCCACCCCTCCACATAAAAGCCTCTAATTGATAGTTGCAGAGAAAGAATTTTGAGTCAACATTATGAAAGTACTATATCCATTAAACATAAATCTCTATTACCATCCCACCTCTTTCACTCAAATACATCACAAACTAAAATGTTGAAAATGCGCTTATCAAAAGGGTACTTAAAAAATGAAGCATGGTAAATACAAGTAAACCCGTCAGGGCTATGGACCCTCGCTAGCAACGGAACTAGGCGTGTATGGCATAAAATACAACTTCGGCGGGGTACTGTTCAGGCTCGCTAGCAGCAAAGCAATGTCAGATACAATTATAAAATGGATATATGTTTTATCAAAAACTCCTATCTCTACCTTCTTCTATTTTTCATATGCCGAAGTTTTAAAAACAAAATTTTCCCAATTTTGGATTCGTCACTTTTACTCTAGTATGTTTTAAGTACTTATATTTACAAACTCACATTGCTTAATCTATTTATGTGGAACCTATGGAAATGTTTTACTGTTAGAAGATTTTGTGATTTCCGTTATTTTTAACCTTTGGGTAAATACAAGTTCATTATCTTTAATCAGAGATAGCTAGTTCTTCTCCCACATGTTGCCATTGTTGTGGTAAAACACAACCCCCCCATTTTTTACTTATGTACTTCAAATAATGGAGACCCTTTCTACAAAAATTTTGGCTAAACACCTTTTAGGATTTTTATTAAGTTAATTATCTTACGTTTTTGTCATTTTTTCATTTTCATCGGAATTTTATTTTGACTACTTTGTTGAATTCGATTTCTCACAAGCTTTTGAATGATACTTGTTTCACTTCATTTGGTCAACCGGTTTGTAAATGACACTCCTTTGAAGTTTGATCATTTTCTCACTTGGGTTAAAAAAAATGTAAAAAAATATATAATATTTTTGTTTTTGCAACTAAAATAATCCTCATTGTAAATATTAAATTTAGTTAATTTTAGTTAATTTTCATTTTTTACTAACGGTCTTACAAAATGACCTAACTAAATTGCACAATAGTCAAAAATACATTTCGGGATATTGGTAATGTACTTCAACTTATTATTTTAAAACAAATTTCCAAACCCAAAACCCCAAAATTTCAAAATCGCTGAAGTCTAGATTGTAGGATGGTTAATCCCACATGGACCCCACTTCACAACACATCCTCTCTTCTAAACAAAATTCGAAATTAAAAAATTCCTATTTAAAAAGGCCGAAATAAAATGTGATTGCAAAATTGCGATATCACATTTTACAAAACACTTCAAACACGTCCATTTTAAATTCACTAAACTCTAATGCAATTTGGAAAATATACGAAGGGTTAAACATTTTTAATATAAGGTTTTGGTTGACCTCCTTATGCCTCTCAACTCATTTTCCTCTCATCACTCTTACGTCATTCACCCTCCACCTCACCTCTCTTACCTCATGTTTCTCTCCACCTTATGACTCCCACTTACTCACCTCTGCTCCTCCCTTATCACTCCATACTCTCACTCCACTCCTCCTCTCTCTCTCACGTGGTTTGAATTATCATATATTTTAAATTAATTATAATATATATTATATTATATAATATTATAATTAATATTATATTTTAATTATAATATTTTAATATAATTTAAATTATAATCTTAATATAATATTTTAATATTTTAATTAAACAACATTTTTTTTTTAAATTAGTTTAATTATGTTTATGATTAATTTTTCTTAATTAATATTAATAATATAATTACAATCAATTAGTATTAATTAATTAAAAATTTGTATTCTAATTTAGGATTAGAATTTAATTAAAAAATTCAGATTTTTAGCCCAAGCAACAGAATTTCTAGAATTCTAGAAATTTTAATATACCAACTTTAGAAGCTCATAAATGGAGTTTTACTTGGCCAAATGAGGCCTAGGATGGCTCATTGGATAGATAAGCTCATGGAGAAAATTTCTGAAGAGGTTTCACTAATAGATTTGATCATTTATTTGGCCTAAAATGTAGCAAAATATAAAGCTCCGAATTTTTAAAACTAAATGAATTTTCTGAGTTTTATTTTTTTCATTTTAATTTGCCCATAACTTCTTCTAACTACAGATCCATTCATCAATGATATCCTTGAACAATTAGATCATCACAGGAATCAATATAAAGCTTAATTTTTTTTAAATTATTTATTTAATTAAGCTTTGATTGGATTTATTTTAATTCCAGATTTGACATTTTGATTTTATTTTTTCATTTTAATTTTGTTTTGATTTGTTTTTGCAGGAAATCAGTTGAAGATATGAGGAAAATAAGATATCAATCAATGAAAATACTCCAGAAATTGAATGATATGATTTGAAGCAATGAAAATTGATTGATCAGAACCAGTCTTCAACAAACATTCCTATGAAGAATTCATTTGTAAATATTATAAATAACAGATTGTAGAATGTAATAGGGGCTTCTCTCCTCTACAATTCTGGAATTATAAAAGCACTTCTGTAATAGGAATTTAGAGTTGTAGGTGGGAGGAGAATAATCTCATATCTGGGGATTATTGAAGTTTTTATTTTACATTCTGATTTATGTATAATGAACATAGTTTGCACTATTGTAGCTCTGGTTTTGAAAGTAGAAGTTCAGGCATTGTAAAGGACTGTTAGAGATCGGAGCCAGAGAAATGGACTTAATAAATCAGTATTTATAATACTAATATTTTAAATGCTGGTTTAATTTTATGATAACATGAATGTGTCAATTTACTTCCATATTTGTGCACTTTTGTCGACATGGGTAATTTGCCTCAATTTTATGTTATTACTTATCACGACTCTTATGGGTTGAATTCTCATTTCTGAATAACTATTTACTCATAAATATGTCTTATAAAACTAATTTATTGGATAGTGATATGTTGTGAACTTTTTCCGCATATTATTGTTTAATTATTCAAGTTAATGATTAAATAATCAATATCATTTTGTGAACTTCTTCCTGAGTGTTGTTGATTGATTATTTCAGTCAAGAGGTCTCTAGATAAGATGTGTTTGGTATTCATATTGTGAGTTAATTGAACTACATCGTTAGCTTGATATTCATTATAAGCCAGACATATTTAAATCCTAATTATTTAAAATATTTTGCTGTCAGTTGGGATAGTTCTATATCTGCTTAATTGAGATAGGATTAAGATAGTTCCTTTTGCTTGCATCTTAGAATAATTATGCATATAGATTAAATTCTACATCCCTGAAAAATTCTCTTCCCAAAGAGGCAAAACTTTAAATGTCGCTTGGCTAAGCCCAAATTAACTTAAAGATCACTTTCTTTCTAGATCAACAAGAAAAATGATCTGATGTCTCTTTCCCGTTGGTAGAAAAAAGTTATGTTTTAAGCCAATGGAGATTAAGAGAAGGTAACTAGACCTAGTTAAACCAGTCAGAGCCACCATTCCAAATGGAAAAGGAACTTCTTTATGGTCCCAACCAGATGGTCATCCCCCATGTTGCTACAGCGAATTTCAAGGCCTCAACAGGTACTCGTGGGGGAACATCATGGTTCGAAAGATGTAGGATGCTATGAAATACATGGCGTACATATAACTCTACCCAAGGAGTATATTGTAATCCAACTGAGCATATAAGACCTCAATGTCTATAAGGATCGTCTTTCTAGCCAAGCAGACCAGGAAATTTTGATAGAGACTGATGGGAGCTAAAGGGTGACTGTCATATGCTCTGAGTGTGATGTATGATGGCTTCAGTTCAGGAGATCCTAACTTCTGCCAGATGTTCTTTGATATGATGCATGTGGATACACCCTCATCAATGATATAGTAGTGCATAGTGATGTTTTGGACTGACACCAGTATCTGGAAGATGTCCAACGAAGGAAGCCTAGGGGTGGCTTTGTCTAAATCAAAAGCCATTAGGCATGAATCGGTAGGGTCGATTGTGCCGAATGCAAAAAGTAAGGCTTTCCTTTTCTTTGGGAAATATTGCAGGGCTTCCAATGCTAACATGGCAATGGGGGATTGAGCCAGATCATCCATAATGCTATAATTATGGTCCTCTTTGGAGTGGTTTCTTGCTCACCTAGTTGGTCCCTTAGCCATATTTGGCAAAGGTTCAATAGGAATTTTCGATATAGTAAACGGTGTTGTTGGTGCACTCATGTTGGCCCCTGACAAACTAGTGTCTAGCGGGGTATCGTAGCTTCGATTCCATGTTTGAAAGAACATTTCTTCACCAGTCATATAAATTTCGTGGTTGTTTTTTCTAGAATCGTTGGTGGGTGTTTGTTGCTATTGGGTGCTAACCACCCCTTGTTGGGGGAAGGGCTCCTGCATGACAACTATCTACTATGAGGGTCCCCCTTGTCCTCAGTTACCCTAAAGCTTCTTCAACTTGGGGAGGTTGGGACAGTGATGAGTGTAATGGCCATACTCACCACAAATTGTGCAAAAGTGGTTGGTTTGAAGATTCACCCTCTTGTTCTGCCTTTGTGAGTTATTTGGCTCCTGGTTTTGATTTCGGTTGGAGTCCCCCCAACCTAATATTGCGGAGGGATGTTGGTTGTTGCCCCTTGTCGAGGATTTCCCCTTTGTTTGTTTTTTTATTTTTTCTTTGCCGCGTTAGGAGGATAACTAAGATTCTCCTGGTTGTATGAATGGTGCAGTTGTGCTTGGGAAGGTTGTACAAAGTTCATTGATGCATTATTCTACATTGGTGGGTTTTGTGCTGGGGATTCGGAATATTGGGTTCCCTATCCTTGGTTTGTGAATGACTGCTGGGGGGTTGCTCTTCCGTCAGCATTTCTATCTACATATTGGGTCCCCTGCATAGGAGGGTATGGTCCTCCTTATTGATGATGGTACGACTACACCCTATTGGTCATGTTCTACAAAGGTGCATGATAACTCTAGTGGTATCCTAGTTGCATGATGTTATCGTTAGGATCATATGCGTAATAGGGGTTTAAATTACTACTACCTAGGTGATTTTGGGTCAGTGACCCAATCAATCTACCTGTAGTGTTCGACACACATGGAAATTGTTTATAAGTTTTCAAACGTGGGGCATTAGGAAGGATGTTATAAATGTATCATGAATGCATGTATATTAGCTCAAGATGTTGGGCTTTTCTGATGGATTCCTCTTCAGATGTAGGTTTTTGAGTTGCTACATCCTTTGAAATCTCTGTAGTGAGATTTTTTAGGAATAGGTCTAGCAAAACTCAATCATCGAGTTTGGATTTAAACAAACTTCAACGTTGCCGCCATTCGTGGATATGGTCTGAGATATGGACGGCTGGTGTCACTCTAAAATGTATCAGTAATTCCATTCCAGAATCATGCTGGATGAGTAACTGAAAATATGTGAGGAACACGGTAGTGAGGGTGCTAAAGGTTCCATGTGTAGTAGAAGGTTGCTCAACATACCATTTTGCGATTGTTTCGGTTAAGGTGCACTGAAATAGTCTTAGCCAAATAGTATCATCAATTATGTTGTTCAACGAACACCATAAATGGAAAGTCATTATATGATTTCCAGGGTCTTCCACTTGCTTCCCTTCGAATTTTGGAATGTTTGAAGGGAGCTTCGTGGGCATGGGGGTTGTGTGCAATGGGGTGATTCATTAAATTTGTTAGATCGGGTAAGTTCAATGATGTTAAGAAAGATAACATTGTGTTGAGTGCCATTGTAAACATTTGAAAACACAAGGTTCTAGTTTGGTATGGGGTTTGTCTGTGACGTACCTCATTACATTTTCAGTTGGCTCCCCGAATGGGTAGCGCTCCTCTTCCCCCTATGGGTTGTGGGAGGAGTCGTATGTGGTGACTCTGTGGGGGTTTCCACTGGTGTGGCGTTGGGTGACCCTTGGGGGTTCCCAACTAAAGATTCCTTGATAAAGGATGAACCAATAAGGGTGGTATTTTTCTGTCTTTGATGCCTAAATGGAAAAAGATTTGGAACTCATCCCTTCAATGGGGGGAGGTCCAAAATACGTCTAGATCGACAAGGTCTCGTTGGGTCTGTTATGGTGTCGACTAGGTATGGTTTTGGAAAAATTCTTCATTTCTATGAGACGAGAGAGATTTATATATCAAATCAAAAAAGGTGACCACATACATAAAACAAAGCGAAAAAATGGTTAATTTCCATTTGAATTAGTTATATTGGTCAATAAATCGAACAATGGTTTTGGTTGTTTTTTGCACATGATACTCAAAATCCTAAAGACCTAAATGTCGTCACACTCTCAATTGTAACTAGGCCTTGTGAAGATATATTTTGGTGGGTACTAGGGTTAACATCCCGAAACAACTGGCGATGCCTTCCAGTATCCAAATAATTGACCAAGGTAATGGGTAGAGGATCTAGTGGTGCCTGCACCATCACCTATAGGGAAGGATGCCCTAGATTTTTTCACTAAGTACCGTTGTCCCACGTGAGCATTCAAGTCTTGATATTCTTGGTAAATTAGCTACCAGTACCGAGCATTAGATGGGTTAGGTAGCCCAAATAATACTGCATGCACTGGGCCTAAGCTTAACCCCCTGTGAATTAGGTCTCTGTGGCACTCGGGTTTTCTTTTCCTTGGGTAGATAGATGGGTTTAAAAGCTCCCTATCAAGTCAACTTCTATGTCTCAATATGCCAACTTATTTGATGCCTACCCCGATGGTCCTAACCTGAACTATTATTTTTCTTGTGGCCCCTGTGGGGAGATTTAATGAGTTCACTTAAGTTATTTTTAAGGTGGATTTACTTTGCTTAAGGTGTGGTGGTATGTGAGAAAAAGTGAAAAATCACACAATTTTAAGATTTGGATATGTGGTGATCCTTTACACATCCCCTCTTAATCTATGTTTTGATTGTTCCTTGTAACAACCAAACGATATGTGGATAATGGGCCACTTACACCTTTTCCTAATTAAACTAAATTATTGATTAAAGGGATATCTAAAATTATCAAAATAGAGCATTCATATGCATGCCCAATGTCACCAAAAGATGCAAGGGAAACAGAGATTACTTGCCTCTCTTAAGATAATTAAGTCTTGGTCCCAATTCCTAGTGAAAAAATTTAAAATAAAATTAACGATCTAACTAGGAAAAAATAAATGGAAACTAGCTAAGCATATGTGGATTAGGGCCACTTAGTCTTGCAAAATTATCTATGTGTTTTTGGTGTCTACTTTCACAAAACTAGTTGATTCAGATTGTAAAGGTGGATTTTCGCCACTCAATTGCCCCTACTTAAACTATGTGTTTTTTGGGAAGATAAACTTTAAAATTTAAAAATATGCAACTAACAATACTAAAATGCAGCCAAAAGCATACTCTTAATAGTCATGGGACACCAAACACAGTGTTGGTATTTTTTCTCTGCGCTGCCATTCAATTTACAATTGGGAAATTGGAGAAAACCACTAAGAAATATGTTCTATGTTTTCCGCGTGGAAATGTCTCACACAAGCGTGCAACTCTGCACGTAGGTCAGAGCTGAACTCGCATGTATTGGTGTGTCTGTCTAAGTAAACTGTGCACGTTTTCTTGCAAGAAAAATTTTCAGAACTCCTGAACTAAAAATATTCACTGTGGGTGAATGAGGAGAGAAGAGAAGAAGGGGAGTTGTCCCAGAAACACTCCAAAGTAGAGAGAAGGCCCCTGCAACAAGTGCAACCCCTTAGTTAAAGGGTAAAGAAATTGGAGTCGCCAATACTGTAGTGGTGGTTTTGGTGCACAAGTGTACCAAACCATCGATGCTTGGTAGGAATGGTTGCAGCCTAAAAGCTATGGTCACAGGCAGAAAATATGGCTAGCAGGTTATTGAACACATGCTAATATATATAAAACACCCTAAATTATGGAATGTAGTATGTTTCATATAAGAATAACAAACACAATTAAACTAAAACAGAAACAAAATCTCATAATGAGTCAAACGAGACAATAATGAAAACGGTGGAATAAAATCCCCTCTTATTGATCGCTATTAGCAAGAAATATAGAAAATTACACACTTTCCAAAGGATCCTTATAACTATGGAGTTCTAAGACCCAGTGCAAGGAGGTTTTTACCCTTGAGTTGTTGTTGCAAGGCCTCTCTCTTCTCCAAAGGGATTGAAGTTGTTGGGTGGCCAAAAACCGAATCCTCTAACTCTACTACTACTCTGGATTACACACTGCTGGTTTTCTCATGGGAAATTTGGCCAACATAACAATGTGTTCTCATTTTGTTCTTCTCATTGTGGAAATTTATAGGCAAATTCAAATCCTTCTTCCCTCTCTTGGTACACTTGTGGATGGTGACCCAGGAGAGAGGGTTGATTCCTTTGTGTGCCCACTTGATTCTTTTGTGTGCTCACTTGAGGTCCCAAGGTAGCTCTAGGTGGCTATCCTTAGGTGGCTTCGAGTGGAGAATCATCTCATGAAGTGTGTAAAGTGGTCCTGGATGGTGACTTCCTCCACTCCCAAGACCGCGCGAATTTTTTAGGGAAAGCCACACAGACCAATGCACCTATCGAAGAAAAATTCATGCAAGGTGCATTTTGCATGTGTCTCTGGTGCGCAATTTGATTTTTGCCTCTTGACCTTAGATATTTTAAAAAAAATTCAGATCCTCTAATGTTTCTTAGCCCTATAAATCCTTTTCTTGACATTTCATAATGTCATTTTTGCTTGTCCTATTTTCCAATGATAACAAGGGTAATGACTTGAGATTGTATCAAAATACAAGGGGTCTCATCAAGATTCAGATTGATCAGTTTAGTTATAACCAGTGAATGAAATTGTCAATATTTGATTACCAAGCCAAGATAATAGATTTTAAGTAATAAAAAATATATAGAATTTTTTTTACAAGAAAAAGAAACAAGTGAAATTATATGATTTTCAAATCATTTTTGAAAATTGTGATATTAGTTGGATGGGACAATGAATAATTGTTGAGTAAAAGGTAACCCTGTCAAGGCTATGAACGCCTACTGGCAGCAGAGGCTCTACCTGTGATAAATGAGAATATATATATATATATAATCTCATATGAAAGAGCCAACTGCTTTATCTTTTTGAACTTAGTAAAGACTGATACAAACATTCATATTTTCATCTTAAAGAGGGAATCTTATGAATTATAATCAAGTTAGTTTTATTAATTAGTGAAATATTATTTATAATGAAATTTATTCCTCCAAATATTTTTATTTTGAAAGTTTTAAAAATTTCAAAAAACTAATTAGAGATAACCAGCTCTCCCAAGTGAATCGCCAATTGTTGTAATATACAACAACCCCCATTTATATTGATATACGAGGACCCTTTTTTATTTTTTCTTTCCTTAAAAAATGAGTTCTAACTCTAAAAAATTCATCATAAACTCAAAAAGTAGTGAAATGCCAGTTTAATACACTTTCCTCTTGGAAAATTTCACATATCGCACATCGCAACCCCTTTTGGAACAAATGCTTAAATATCATGAAGGAGCTTTGAAATGTGATTTCTAATCCCTTTCATAAAGCTTAAAACATCCATCTTACGAAACCTTAGTTATAAGGATAGATCGAAAGCACAATATAATTCAAAATTTCCATAGACGCTTTGCGATATGTCTCGGACCCGAAATTATTATAAATGAATTTCTGAGTCATTGTTTAAAGTCCAAAAATGCCCAAAAGCTAGGAAAAAATTCAACAAAATTAAGTTAAGGGAAAAAGAACTAGTAGGCTACTGCATATCATAGATAGCAAGACTTAAAAGTTCTTGTAATCGTTACCCATTCGCCAATGCAAAATGCGAAATGGTGAAATTCGAAATGTAATAAATCAAAATAATTTATCCCAAAAATTTGAAGCTCGATACCACAATAAGGCTTCTGATATTAACCTTTGAAACGAAATGTTCAGTGAAATCCCGAGAAGCGATATTGTGATTTCACAATCACATTATCGCATGAATAATTAACATAACTATATTTCACCACTTGATTTTTGCGATGCGATATTTTGATTGGATGTGAGGTACGTAGCATTAATAGTCTTAAATGAGACATCAATCAGAATTTTAAGGCATTTAATTGTTTTTAGTGGCTCAAGAAAAGAAATAATTTTTTTCACTTATGACGAATTAATAGCCAATATCTTCGAAAATCTGTCATTATCATTAGTTGATTTGAAATTCTTTCAACCACTCTTTATTTTTCACTCTACCCTCGCTTCTTTGAATTTCAGGAAAGATTACAAAGATATGTCTCTAAGGAAAATGGTGTAGAAGAACAAGAAACAAATCAATTCAAAGTCTGAGACTACAGAAATGCTACCCCTATTCTCGGATACCACATGGAACAAAGTTGCAGGAACAACAACATGGGAGGTTATTTATAATATCCTCGAAGATGAACAACCTAGAATTACTGAAATAAAACCAAAAACAGATTCATCAATGCCATCAAAAACTCAAACGAGTGATGTAGCCTGCTCTTTCCTTCATAGGATTGCAGCAAGACCTAAAATTATACCATACACATATCTTTTTAAATGGGTGATCGAAAATGTGAACATTTTAGACAGACAGTTTAGAAATTCAAATATGGAACTCATGAGATCTTTCATAGTTGGAAACCTGAGGCAAATCTACCATCTTCCATAACCTCAATAAAATTATGATTCAACATTCCTATCACAATTCACCAAAGATAATGATGAACTGTTCAAAATGATTCAGAGTTGGAGATCCGGGGGCAACAAATTCAAACTAAAAAAAACTAGTATGTACCCTATTCATCCTTTATCAGCCCCCCATAACTATGTGGCCACTATGTTATGGAGGTTATATGGAAAACCATACAGTACCAAGTTTTCAATACAATGGGTACCCTTGATAGATGCATGCGTCAATTCCATTAAATTCACTTGGCCACCATCCTATCCGATAACCTAGCTATCGCTATCCTCAACTATCATCATAAAAGAAAATCCTCCATGGGAATTTTTCCCCCATTCTATATGAGTGCATACATTATGGATGCCATCTATTTTTGTACAAAATTTCCAATCATGGGTTGTAAATGGACCATTCAAGACCCAAACCCTATTCACCTTAGTCATAAAGAGTTATGGCATTCCTATTTTGCATCTCATTTTTACAGGATTTGTCATTGTGTTATGCTGCACATGCACCAACTTATTTTTTACAAGAAAGCCCCTAGGTTTTCTGAAGAAGAAATCATAGAATTTCTCCCAATTGGGAAGTATTTTAATGAACAATTGTTTACCTATATCAGATTTTTCAAGAGCATTGCAAAACCTCATGTTCTTCCTCTATATGTCCCCAACAAACTACTAGCAAGGAAAATTGCTTACCAAACAACAATATACGACCTTGCAAAAAGCCTAAAATATTCAAAGAAAGCTTTATGGCCAGTTTTCCCGGTACAGTGTGGTGCTTTTACACTAAATGATTTTGGTCATGCAATAAAAGAAATTCAAAACATAGAAATTATAAAGCTAGCCACCATTCTAAGAAGGAAATATGATCTAGATAAGGTAGCTTACAATTTCATTATGTCTGTAAAATTTAAGGCATTTATTCATGAAGATGATAAATTCTAAGATCTATTTGAATCCACTCAATATTTTGAGCAAGTTACAAATTGGGAAAAGGTAAAGTTGGATCCAATTGATTTTCACAAATTCCAAGAATTCAGAAGCCAAAGGCTTGAACAAATTCCTTTAAATTTGTTAACCACCCAACATAAAGCTACCCCAAATGTTAAAATTATTATTGATGACCAAAATTCATCAGCATAATCAGAAAAGAACTCAATTCGCAACACAAAACAATCTCAGAAGCTACTAAAGGAAACAAAAGCCACGACTTAGACTAGTCAGAAAGCAATAGAACAACAAATGGAAATTGATCCAAGTCAAAGCACAAATGATAGAGAAAAGGGAAATGATATGGAACAACATTGGGATAAATTTATTCAAAGCCTCAAGAATAGGAAATAGATAACAAATGTTCAATGGACTTTAGAATTTCATGCACCTCAGCAAACTCAGAAAAAATCAAATGTAGAAACAAGAATAATCAATAAACAAGCTCGCAGGAAGTAGAGCTCATCATGCATTCCTTACATCTGAAATCACCCTGAAAATAGAGAAAAATTACTCCTCTAGATGTGTTCTATAGTCCTAATCATAAGGCTGTAGTAAGGCGACAGAGAAAAAGAATAAGATTGGAAAATTCTACTGAAGTGTTAATAGTAAATGAGTCAATGGAAGTAGTTTAGAAAGACACTACCACCAACCCAACAGGAAATATTACTAACTTTTCAAAATTTGTGGGAGCTTACACCATAGCCACAATTGATAAAGCAACTGAGGTCTCAGATTTATTAAAAGAAAAGGAAGAAAGAATCTCACAGCTAGAGAAATAGCTAGAGATTGAAAAACAAAAAGTTAATAAACAAGTTGAGATGAAGCTGTCATAATTGCAAAAGGATATGGAAGCGATGAAAATAAAGTATGAAGCGTATATCACTGCAAAGGATCTAAAAATTTGTGAAATGTGGGAATTTATTACCAGGTACAAAGATATACCAAGTAAGGATGAATTTATCAAAGAAGCTTTGGAGCTGAATTCTCAAATTTCCATACAACAAGGTCTATTCTGCCAAAAGATGTTTATTATTAGTCCTTATTTAGAGACTAGTGAAAAACTGAGAAATAAAGTAATTGATCTGAGGCTCAAATTTGAAGAACTAAATACTAAAATATCAGATCATATTACATGGCATGAAATAGATGGAGGAAATGAAAATCTTCCTGAAATTAATGAAACTTTTAAAGACATCTTATTCATAGACTGGGATGTATAGATCAAACATGCAGAGCGAGTGGTAACAAGAGCAGCGGGAGCAGTAATAAATATTATAGATACAATAATTCATACACTTCATAATACCAAATTTATCAAAGAAGGTGACTTAGAAACACTTCCAGATATGAAAGAATTAAGTGAAAATTGGAAAGAAAAGGTTCAATTTAAAAGAAATTCGATCAAACAGATTTCAAATATGGATTGGGAGGAATATTGGAAGTCTCTTGTTAAACCACATAGTCAAACCATGATGTTGAATTGTATAATAAATTCAATAGATAAGATGCTACCACCTCTCACCGAAGCCATATTTGCAGGATAGATCAGAATGAGAGTCAGCACACCACCACAAGTGAAACCAATGACCGATATCTACGACCTTCAAGCCCAGCTCGCAAACGAGAAAACTTCCAAATAATATCAAGACATTAGATTTCAGTTACTCATTATGAGTAAGGTTGTTTAAAAAATCCTCAAATAAATTTTGTATAAACTATTTTAAGCATATTAGATACTATTTAAACCCTTCTCATGCATTTAGAGAAGGGTCCAGAAATTTCTCAAAAAGCATTTGCAAAAGACTGCACTTTTTTACTTTTGTGAATGCTTTGATGAGTTAATGGAACAAAGTTTGATTTCTCTTGATTTTGAAGTTTTTTAACTGAAGTTGCACTTTTTTACGCATTGAATTTCTTTGAATTAAAGAGGAGTAGACACTACTGTTGATTTAATGAATAGAACATCACATCTATGGTATTTCTACACGTTATGTTGAATTTTATTTCTTGAATTGATAGCAATATTTTTATCTATATTATGTACGAGATCTATTACTATAGGTGAATTTTAAATTAACTTTTGTACTAATGTTTATCTATGATTCCTTATTTCATATAGGATCAAACTATGAATGTGATACATTTCTCACAATTTTTTTGATTAAATATTTAATAAAAATAATCATTTTTTTTATAATTTTCATATCTTTTAACTATTGAATGATCTTTATTACCAATTATTGAAAGATACCCTTTTAGATCACATTGATGAATGAACACCCCCCGAGTAAATAATAGAATAGATATCTAGTTACTTGCATAAGTAGATTAAAATCATTCCTCCATTTGCATATTATTAACAAAACACGCCCTCATTATCTTTATGGGGAAACTAGTCCCTTTATCCTTAGTCGGATCCACTACACCAAAAGGAAAAAGAGTTGTCTTAAGGTCCGGACCAGGTGGTTTCGCCCATGTTATCATAACAGAAATCTGAGGCCTTAACAAGATGGTACAGGATAAAAAAAACTGCCATGGACCCAAAATACTTTGAAAGTGACTGCGAAGATTTCTTTGATTGTTTTCACCAGCCTTGTAAAACTATTATCGATCTACAAAATTACTCTAATGAGCATATATTGGGCTAATTTATGAGAGGGAATCATCGTTGGTTAGTCCTAACCAAGGTAAAAATCAGGTTATCCTTGGAAAGCCAATGATTGTTAGAAGAATATATACGAAACCTTGGGAGACTAGTCTATCATATCATCATGCAAATGGTAGATTCCCTGGTACAAATCCATTAGGAACATAAATAAAAGCTTTCACGGGTTCTCGTGGGCTCCTGTATAAAAGCATCCATAGTGTACAATATTATCTTGTCACTTGATTTTTATAGTGACCGTTTTCTGTGGGAGTTCAGACAAAATCTCCACAATGTAAATTCTCATTATCATTTTCCATATGATTTCGAATAAAATATCTACCATGTAAAATAATTTCTAAGATTTACGAGACTCGGAGCACTTCTCTGACTTCTGGTGTGATTTGATCCACATCTCGAAATCTTAGTAAACAAAATCATTGTATGTGTGATTGTCTAGTGCTTGTCCCCTCCTCATCTTATAAATAGGAGGAGAAAAGATCATCTAAGGCATCAGTAGTTTGAGAGTTGAGAGTTGGAGTCTTAAATTCTTTAGCTTTGTTTTGAGTCTAAGGCAAGCCTTCCTGCTTTTCATTTGCGAACAATTGTTCGATCTGATTGCATCACGAAGCTATTCTCTCTTAAATTTGAGTTTCAAAAGCCTGTGTATCAGGGCCTAAAAACCCTGGTAATAACCTAGAGTGGCTGAACTCATTAGGTACCGAAGTCTACGTGTTTGTCTTCAAAAATTCAAAGGCAGAGTCTACAAAAGGCCAGGTATCCTACAAATCTCATTTTTATTAAAAGTGGCATATCTGGTAAATGCCTCAGCAGTCTATCTTTGAATGAATTTAGGTTGAAGTTTTAAAAGATCTTCCAAGTTTGTAATAAATATTTTGAGATTAATAAAAAGAGAATTTTTTCCACATATACCCATTGAGTTATATATTTTCAGATGAGTTATTTTTTTTTTAGAGGAAATTTCTATGTTCTGTGAGAGGAGAGGCTCATTTGAGGTTCACCGAGAGCCAAGGGACATCTTCTCATTGAAGGAAATAATTTGTGGAAGAGTGTCAATACATAAAAGACTCAGAGGTTTGTGTACTGGTTCGTGTATTCATCACAAAAGACAAAGAAATTTTTGCAAGATTTATTTCTCTGCTGGAGGAAGACCCTGCTCCAAAAAATTGACTTAATCACGTGGAAAATAATTCTTATTAATAATATCTCTAATATAAAAATTACAATGTCCAATATATTAAAATAAAAAAATTTAGTTGCACAAAGGCTTAAGTGTGAGTGCATAATATTCATAAAAGTTATTTTTATTTTATTTTATATTTTTAAGTTATGATTAAAATTGTGAAGACAAAAGAGAAAATCTTATTTATTTTAGTATTGACTTAAATTTTATTTTTTATTTTGCATCATGATTTAAAAAAAGAATTGTGAAAATATATAATATAGGTAAGGTTTATTGAGGAAAATGATTGAACCAAGTCCATTCAATAATAAAAATAATTTGGATTATTTTATTAAAATATTCATAAATCAAGATTTGTAAGATTTGAGAGTAAAATTTGATGGTACATTTAATAAGCTTTGGAACAGAATGTAATGATTACAGTACAAGTGTCAATTTTATTTATTTATTTCAAATTTATATGTTATATCTATTTTTTATTTTCGACAATACAAAAATAAACCCCCATAAAAATATTCAAATCATTAATTTTAACCAATTATAAAACTTTATATTTTTTTTAAAAGCAAAAAGGTCAAAAAGCTTTGACCAAAAAACTATTGCAATATAAACTTTCCTGTTGGAAAAATGTATATAAAAACATATCTATAACGAATTGAAAAATGTAGAGACAAGGATTCATACCTCGAAAATTAACATTAAAGGAATTATGGCCACACTCTTACATCAATTCTAAATATCGCAGAAGTCTAAAATCGGAAATTCTAAAGAAGTTAACTAGTGTAATGGTTGTCTAGCAACCTATGAAAACAAAAGAATACCTTAGGGTTGAAATTTTGGAGTAGAGCTCCATCCTACTTTCTTGCAAATGCGAATGCAGTGGTGTCGGTTGGGTTTGGCTCAGTCGTTACCCTAAATCCTAGCCATGTAATCTACATCGTCCATATTGGAGGTGTAATGGTGAGCGTTAAAAGAACCAATAGGATCAAACTCCATGTGTATGACATGACCGACCTTGATGTGAAAGGACTTGAAAAAAACTAGATCGAAATATATTGTTTTTAATTATAATCAAGTTAGTTTTATTAATTGGTGAAATATTATTTATATTGAAATTCATTCCTCCAACTATTTTTATTTTGAAAGTTTTAGAAATTAAAAAAAACTAATCAGAGATAACTAGTTCTCCCAAGTGAATTGCCAATTATTGTACTATACAACAACCCCCATATATATGTTGATATACGGGGACCCTTTTTATTTTTTTCTTTCCTTAAAGAATGAGTTCTAACTCTAGAAAATTCATCATAAACTCAAAAAATAGTGAAATGCTAGTTTAATACACTTTCCTCTTGGAAAATTTCACATATCACAAATCACAAACCCTTTTGGAAAAAATGCTTAAATATCATGAAGGAGCTCCAAAATGTGATTTTCAATCCCTTCCATAAAGGTTAAAACATCCATCTTACGAAACCTTAGTTATAAGGATAGATCGAAAGCGCAATATAATTCAAAATTTCCATAGATGCTTTGAAATATGTCTTGGACCAGAAATTATTATAAAAGAATTTCTAGGTCATCGTTTAAAGTCCAAAAATGCCCAAAAGCTAAGAAAATGTTAAACAAAATTTAAGTTAAGGAAAAAAGCGCTTGCAGTCTACCGCATGTCACAACTACTGCATATCGCAGATCGCAAGACCTAAACGTTCTTGTAACCATTACCCATTTGCTAATGAAAAATGTGAAATGGCGAAATGCGAAATGTAATAAATTGAAATAATTTCTCCCACAACATTTGAAGCTCAATACTACGATAAGGCTTCCGATATTAACCTTTGAAATGAAATTTTGAGCAAAATCCCAAGATACGATATTGCGATTTCACAATCGCATTATCGCCTGAATGATTAACATAACTATATTTCACGACTTGATTTTTGCGATGCGATATTTTGATTGGACGTGAAGTACATAGAATTAATAGTCTTAAATGAGACATCAATCATAATTTTAAGGAATTTAAATGTATTTAGAGGCTCGAGAAAAGAATCTAATTGTTTTCACTTATGATGAATTAATAGCCAATATCTTTGAAAATCTATCATTATCATTAGTTGATTTTAAATTCTTGTGTTTCAACCGCTCTGTATTTCTCACTCTACCCTCTCTTCTTTGAATTTCAGAAAAGCTTCCAAAGATATATCTCTAAGGGAAATGATGCAGAAGAACAAGAAACAAAGAAATCCAGAGTCTAAGACTACAGAAATTCTACCCCTATTCTCAGATACCACATGGAACAAAGATGTAGGAACAACAACATGGGAGGCTATTTATAATATCCTCGAAGATGAACAAACTAGAATTACTAAAATCAAACCAACAACAGATTCATCAATTCCATCAACAACTAAAATGAGTGATGTAGCCTGCTCTTTCCTTCATAGGATAGCAGCAAGACCTAAAATTCTACCATACACAGATATTGTTAAATAGGTGATCAACAATGTGAACATTGCAGATAGACAGTTTAGAAATTAAATAATGGAACTCATGGGATCTTTTACAGCTGAAGACCTGAGGCAAATGTACCATCTTCCATAACCTCAGAAAATTTATGATCTAACATTCCTATCGCAATTCACAAAATAGAATGATGAACTGTTCAAAATGATTCAGAGTTGGAGGTCTGAGGGCAACAAATTCAAACAAAAAAAATTTTTATGTACCTTATTGATCCTTTATCAACCCCCCATAACTATGAGGCCGCTATGTTATGTAGGTTATATGGAAAATTAGACAGTACCAAGTTTTCAATACAATGGGTACCCTTGATAGATGCATGCATCAATTCCATTATAACGAATTGGGGCACCATCCTATCTGATAACCTAGCTATCGCTATCCTTGACTATCGTCATAAAATAAAATCCTCCTTGAGAATTTTTCCCCCATTCTATATGAGTGCATACATTATGGATGCCATCTGTTTTTGCACAAATTTTTCAATCATGGGTTGGAAATGGACCATTCAATACCCAAACCCTATTCACCTCATTCATAAAGATTTATGGCATTCCTATTTTGTATCTCATTTTTATAGGATTTGTCATTGTGTTATGCTGCCCATGCACCAACTTATTTTTGACAAGAAATCCCCTAGGTTTTATGAAGAAGAAAGCATAGACCTTCTCCCAATTAGGAAGTATTTTATTGAATTTTTTTTTACCTATATCATAGATTTCGAGAGCATTCCAAAACCTCATGTTCTTCCTCTATATGTCCCCGAAAAACTACTAGAAAGGGAAATTTCTTACAAAACAACAATATACGGCATTGCAAAGAGCTTCAAATATTCAAAGAAAACTTTATGGCCAGTTTTCCTAGTATAGTGTGGTGGTTTTACACCAAATGATTTTGCTCATGCAATAAAATAAATTCAAAACATAGAAATTCTAAAGCTAGCCACCATTCCAAGAAGGCAATATGATCCAGATAAGGTAGCTTACAATTTCACTCTGTCAGTAAAATTCAAGGAATTTATTCATGAAGCTGATAAATTCGAATATCTATTCGAATCCGCTCAATCTTTTGAGAAAGTTATAAATTGGGAAAAGGTAAAGCTAGATCCAATTGATTTTCACAAATTCCAAGAATTTAGAAGCCAAAGGCTTGAACAAATTCCATTAAATTTGTTAATCACCCAACATAAAGCTACACCCAATGTTAACATTAATATTGATGAGCACAATTCAGAACCATAATCAGAAAAGAACTCAATTCACAACACAGAACAATCTCAGAAGCTACTAAAGGAAACATAAGCCACGACCGAGACTACTCAGAAAGAAATATAAGAACAGATGGAAATTGATCCAAGTCAAAGCACTATTGATAGAGAAAAGGGCAATGATATGGAACAACAATGGGATGAATTTAGTCAAAGCCTCAAGAATAGGAAATAGATAACAAATGTTCAAGCAACTTTAGAATTTCATGCACCTCGGCAAACTTAGAAAAAATCAAATGCAGAAACAAGAATAATCAATAAACAAACTCGCAAGAAGTAGAGATTATCCCTGCATTCCTTACATCTGAAATCACCCTGAAAATAGAGGAAATTACTCCTCTAGATGTGTTCTACAGTCTTGAGCATAAGGTTCTAGTAAGGCGATAGAGAAAAAGAAGAAGATTGGAAAATTATACTGAAGTGTTACTAGGAAATGAGTCAATGGAAGTAGTTTGGAAAGATACTACCACCGACCCAACAGGAAATGTTACTAACTTGTCATAATTTACGAGATCTTACACCACAACCACAATTAATAAAGTAGCCGAGGTCTCAGTTTTATTAAAACAAAATTAAGAAAGAATCTCATAGCTAGAGCAACAACTAGAGATTGAAAAACTAAATGTTAATCAACAAGCTGAGATGCGGCTGTCATAATTGAAAAAGGATATGGAAGCGATGAAAATAAAGTATGAAGTAGATATCACTACAAAGTATTTTCAAATTTGTGAAATGTAGGAATTGATTACCAGGTACAAATATATACCAAGTAAGGATGAATTTATCAAAGAAGCTTTGGAGATGAATTCTTAACTTACCATACAAAAAGGTTTATTATCCCAAAAGATGTTTATTATTAGTCCTTATTTAGAGACTAATGAACAATTGACAAATCAAGTAATTAATCAGAGGCTCGAATTTGAAAAACTAAATATTAAAATATCAGATCATATTACATGGCAAGAAACAGATGAAAGGAGAAATGTAAATCTTCCTGAAATTGACGAAAATATTAAAGACATATTATTCATAGACTGGGATGTAAAGATAAAACATGCAGAGTGATCAATAACAAGAGCAGCGAGAGCAGCAAGAAATATTATAGAGACAAGAATTCATACACTTCATACTACCAACTTGATCAAATAATGTGACTTAGAAACACTTCTAGATACAAAATAATTAAATGAGAACTAGAAAAAAAAGGCTCAAGTTCAAATAAATTTGATCAAACAGATTTCAAAGATGGATTGGGAGGCATATTGGCAGTATCTTGTTAAACCACACAGTCAAACCATGACGTTGAATTGTCTAATAAATTCAATAGGTAAGATGTTTCCACCTCTCATCGAAGCCATATTTGCAGGACATATCAGAATGAGAGTCAGCACACCACCACAAGTGAAACCAATGACCGATATCTGCAACCTTCAAGCCCAACTGGAAAACGAGAAAACTTCCAAATAATATCAAGACGTTAGATTTTTTTTTTTTTTAGATTTTAGTTACTCATTATGAGGAAGGTTGTTTTAAACCTCCTCAAATAAATTTTGTATAAAATATTTTAAGCATATTAGATACTATTTAAACCCTTCTCATTCATTTAGAGAAGGGTCCAGGAATTTATCAAAAAACATTTGCAAAAGACTGCACTTTTATATTTTTATGAATGCTTTGATGAGTTAATGGAACAAAGGCTGATTTATCTTGATATTGAAGTTGTCTAATTGAATTTTCACGTTTGTACTTATTGAATTTCTTTGACTTAAAGAGGAGCAGACACTATTATTGATTTAATGAGTAGAACATCACATATATGGTATTTGTACACGTTATGTTGAATTTTGTTTCTTGAATTGAGAGAAATATTTTTATCTGTATTATGTATGAGATCTGTTACTATAGGTTAATGTTAAATGCACTTATGTACTGATGTTTATCTGTGATTCCTTATTTTATATGATCAAAACTATGAATGTGATACATTTCTCACAATTGTTTTGATTAAATATTTAATCAAAATAATCATTTTTTTTAATAATTTTCACCTCTTTCAACTATGGAATCATATTTATTATCAATTGTTGAAAGATATCCTTTTAGATCACATTGATGAATGAACATCCCTGAATAAATAATAGAATAGATATTTAGTTACTTGCATAAATAGATTAAAATCATTCCTCCATTTGCATATTATAAAAAAAAAACACACTCATTATCTTTATTGGGAAACTGGTCCCTTTATCCCCATTTGGATCCACTACACCAAATGGAAAAGGAGTTGTCTTATGGTCCAGACCGGGTGGTTTCCCCCATGTTGTCGCAATGGAAATCTGAGGCCTCAACAAGATGGTACGGGATTAAAAAAAAATTCCATGGACCCAAAATACTTTGAAAGTGACTTTCGAAGTGACTGCCAAGAGTGCTTTGATTGTTTGCACCAACCCTATAAAACTATTACAGATCTACAAAATTACTCTAATGAGCATATATTGGGATAATTTGTAAGAGGGCATCATCATTGGTTAGTCCTAACCAAGTTAAAACATCAGGTTATCCTTGGAAAGCCAATGATTCTCAGAAGAATATATACAAAAGCTTGGGAGACTAGTCTATCATATCATCATGCAAATGGTAGATTCCTTAGTACAAATCCATTAGGAACATAACTAAAAGACTTCACAAGTTCTCATGGGATCCTGTATAAAATCATGCATAGTGTATAATATTGTCTTGTCACTTGATTTGACAGTGACCATTTTCTGTGGGACATTCGAAAAAAACTCCATAATGTAAATTCTCATTATCATTTTCCGTAGGATTTCGAATAAAATATCTACTGTGTAAAATAATTCTCGGTTTTTCGAGACTCGGAGCGCTTCTCTAACTTCTGGTGTGATTTGATCCACATCTCATAATCTTAGTACAAAAAATCATTGTCTGTGTGATTGTCTAGTGCTTGTCCCCTCCTCATCCTATAAATAAGAGGATTGAGGATCATCTAAGGCATTGAGAGTTTGAGATTTGAGAGTTGGAGTCTTAAAGTGTTTAGCTTTTTTTTGAGTCTAAGACAAGTCTTCCTGCTCTGAATCTATGAATGATTGTTCCATCTGATTGCATCACAAAGTTATTCTCTCTTAGAGTTGAGTTTGAAAAGACTGTGTATCAGGGCCTAACAACCCTGGTAAGAAAATAAAGTGGTTGAACTCATTAGTTACCGAAGTCTGTGTGTTTGTCTTCAAAAATTCAAAGGCAGAGTCTACAAAAGGCTAGGTATCCTACATATCTCATTTTTCTTAAAAATGGCATATCTGGTAAATGCCTTAGTAGTCTATCTCTGAATGAATTCAGGTTGAAGTTATAAAATATCTTCCAATTTTGTAATCAATGTTTTGAGATTAATAAAAAGAAAAGTTTTCCCACATATGCCCATTGAGTTAGATATTTTCAGATGAGTTATGTTTTGTTGAGAGGAAATTTCTATGTTCTGTGAGAGGAGAGGTTCATTCGAGGTTCACTGAGAGTCAAGGGACGTCCGCTCATTGAAGGAAAGAAGCCGTGGAAAAACGTCGATATGTGAAGACTTAGAGGTTCGTGTAGGAGTTCGTGTATTCATCACAAAAGACAGAAATTTTTTTGCAAGCTTCATTTCTTTGTCGGAGGAAGCCCTTTCTCAAAAAATTAACTTAATCGCGTGGAAAATAATTCATATGTAATAAAATATCTAATATAAAAATTACAATGTCCAGTATATTAAAATTAAAAATTTAGTTACACAAAGGCTTAAGTGTGAGTGCATAATATTTATAAAAGTTATTTTTATTTTGTTTGATATTTCTAAGTTATGATTGAAATTGTGAAGACAATAGAGAAAATCTTATTTATTGTAGTGTTGACTTAAAATTTATTTTTTATTTTGCATCATGATTTAAAAAAGAATTGTGAAAAATATATAATATAGGTAAGGTTTATTGAGGAAAATGATTGAACCAACTCCATTCAATAATAAAAATAATTTGGATTATTTTATTAAAATATTCATAAATCAAGGTTTGTAAGATTTGAGAGTAAAATTTGATGGTACATTTAATAAGATTTGGCACAGAATGTAATGATTACAGTACAAGTGTCAATTTTATTTATTTATTTCAAATTTATATGTTATATCTATTTTTTATTTTCGACAATACAAAAATAAACCCCATAAAATTAGTCAAATCATTAATTTTAACCAATTATAAAACTTTTAGATTTTTTTTAAAATAAAAAAGGTCAAAAAGATTTGACCAAAAAACGATTGCAATATAAACTTTCTTGTTGGAAAAATGTATATAAAAACATATCTATAACAAATTGAAAAAAGCAGAGACGAGGATTCCTACCTCAAAAATTAACATTAAAGGAATTATGGTGACACTGTTACATCAATTCTAAATATCGCAGAAGTCTTAAATCAGAAATTCTAAAGAATTTAATCGGTGTAATGGTTGTCTAGCAACCTATGAAAAAAAAAAAGAATACATTAGGGTTGAAATTTGGGAGCAGAGCTCCATCCCGCTTTCTTGCATATGTGAATACAGTGGTGTCGGCTAGGTTTGGTTCGGTCGTTACCGTAAATCCTAGCCGTGTAATCTACATCGTCCATATTGGAGGTGTAATTATGAGCGTTAAAAGAACCAATGGGATCAAACTCCATGTGTATGACATGACCGACCTTGATGTGAAAGGAGTTGACAACAACTTGATCGAAAGATATTTTTTTTAATTAGCACATACATATTTTAGATTTTAGATGAAGTTTTCTATGTTTTAAATGATTAAGAATTATTAATTTGTATTATTTTAATTGAGTAAAGAGTGAGTGTTTTTTTTATAATAAAATTATACGAGACTAGGATATGTACAATAGTTAAATTGCTGCATGCAAGGGGGTTCTTTGTCTCATAAACAAAAATTAGTTTAGTGTGTCTCATTAATTGTTTCTCTAAATCAGATTCATTTTTAGTATAATAATATTTATTAGATAAGAAAAAAAAATTAAAAAGAGGACAAAATATTTTTTAAGAAACACAAATTTCCTCTAAGAAGAATCCAAAAGTAGAAATCTATGAGACTAAATCTGAAGATTTTAAAGGATTGAATAATATGAAAATCACAGTTTTTCAACATCGAAAATATCATGCAATGCTCCAAATTAAAATTCAGAATGAAGTCTTTACTCTAAAGACTTCATTAGACACAAGAGAAAATATAAATGTTCTAAATAAAAAGTCAATTCCTGCTAAATATTGGACCAAGACGAGGAGGGAAGTCATAGACTTAGGGGCACAAGGATTCGATTTCCAATATCAAATCTCCAAAGCCACATTATAATTTATGCTTTAAAGACTACTACATGAATGTTAAAATATACATGAATGTTAAATGAATGTAAGGTTTATTGAGGAAAATGATTGAACCAACTCCATTCAATAATAAAAATAATTTGGATTATTTTATTAAAATATTCATAAATCAAGATTTGTAAGATTTGAGAGTAAAATTTGATGGTACATTTAATCAGATTTGGCATAGAATGTAATGATTACAGTACAAGTGTCAATTTTATTTATTTCTTTCAAATTTATATGTTATATCTATTTTTTATTTTCGACAATACAAAAATAAACCCCATAAAATTAGTCAAATCATTAATTTTAACCAATTATAAAACTTTTAGATTTTTTTTAAAAGAAAAAAGGTCAAAAAGCTTTGACCAAAAAAATATTGCAATATAAACTTTCTTGTTGGAAAAATGTATATAAAAACATATCTATAACAAATTGAAAAAAGCAGAGACGAGGATTCCTACCTCAAAAATTAACATTAAAGGAATTATGGCGACACTGTTACATCAATTCTAGATATCGCAGAAGTCTAAAATTAGAAATTTTAAAGAATTTAATCAGTGTAATGGTTGTCTAGCAACCTATGAAAAAAAAGAGAATACATTAGGGTTGAAATTTGGGAGCAGAGCTCCATCCCGCTTTCTTGCATATGTGAATACAGTGGTGTGAGCTGGGTTTGGCTCGGTCATTACCATAAATCCTAGCCGTGTAATCTACATCATCCATATTGGAGGTGTAATGATGAGCGTTAAAAGAACCAATGGGATCAAACTCCATGTGTATGACATGACCGACCTTGATGTGAAAGGAGTTGACAACAACTTGATTGAAAGATATTATTTTTAATTAGCACATACATATTTTAGATTTTAGATGAAGTTTTCTATGTTTTAAATGATTAAGAATTATTAATTTGTATTATTTTAATTGAGTAAAGAGTGAGTGTTTTTTTTTTATAATAAAATTATACGAGACTAGGATATGTACAATAGTTAATTTGTTGCATGCAAGGGGGCTCTTTGTCTCATAAAAAAAAATTAGTTTAGTGTGTCTCATTAATTGTTGCTTTAAATAAGATTAATTTTTAGTATAATAATATTTATTAGATAAGAAAAAAAAATAAAAAGAGGACAAAATATTTTTTAAGAAACACAAATTTCCTCTAAGATGAATCCAAAAGTAGAAATCTATGAGACTAAATTTGAAGATTTTAAAGGATTTAATAATATGAAAATCACGGTTTTTCAACATCGAAAATATCATGTAATGCTCCAAATTAAAATTCAGAATGAAGTCTTTACTCTAAAGACTTCATTAGACACAAGAGAAAATATAAATGTTCTAAATAAAAAGTCAATTCCTGCTAAATATTGGACCAAGACGAGGAGCGAAGTCATAGACTTAGGGGCACAAGGATTCAATTTCCAATATGAAATCTCCAAAGCCACATTATAATTTATGCTTTAAAGACTACTACATGAATGTTAAATTTGTAGCAGGTAACATTTCTAGTGTATTGTATTCTGGAAAATCCATTTTTGGAAGCTGTTGAACCACGTGTTTCAACACGATTAGAAGATGGTAGATCTAGATACTTTATTTATGTTCCAAATAATGAGGTTTTTTTGTAACCCATTACACTTCCATTTGTGTCCACTCTTATGATATCAACTATGATCCAGGAAATGCACGAATTAAATCAATCTGAGATAAAATTAGAGAAACTCAAGGAGTTAAAGTCAAGTATCAATATTGATGGACAGTTAAAATAGTTAAGTGTGACAAGAAAAATTGAGTAGTTAAGACATCAATTAGAAATAGAATGTTGTGCAGAGGAACCAAATGCATTTTGGCATAGGAATCAATATTTCTTTGAATTTCTATATGAAATAGAAAATATAGGTAGACCCTGTAAAAGCAGAGCCATTCCAATGAATGAAGAGTATATAAATCTCTTCCAAAAATAGATTCAATATTTGTTAAACAGAAGGCTAATAAGATAATCCAACAATCCTTAGAACTGCTATTCGTTATATGCAAATAAACACTATGAACAAATAAGAGGAGTGCTAAGGATTTTAATAAATTATAGACCACTGAATAATGTATTAGCAGGTGATACTTATCATATTCCTCACAAGGGGAATTCGATAACCAAAATAGCAAGTGCCAAAGTCTTCTCTAAATTTGATATGAAATACGGGTTTTGGCAAGTGTCTATTAAATAAGAATACATATTTAAAAATATTTTTAGTTTACCTTCAGGTTATTATGAGTGGAATGTAATGCCCTTCAGCCTAACCCATGCTCCTTCAAAATTTCACAGGGTCATGGATCAAATATTCAAGCTTTATTTTGATTGGATGATTGTTTATATGGACATCATGAATGGAATGCGTGGCCCTTCAGCCTGAAACATGCTCCTTCGAAATTTCATAGGGTCATGGATAAAATATTCAAGCTTTATTTTGATTGGATGATTGTTTATATTAATGATGTGTTAATTTTCTCTAAAAACCTAGAAGAGAATTTGAAATATATGAACAGATTCAAGCAGATAATCAGAAATAATGATCTGGTCTTGAGCAAGAAAAAGATGGAAATATTTCAGACAAAGATTAAATTCCTTGGTCATGTGATAGAAAATGGGAAAATTACTTTGCAACAAAATGCAATCGTATTTTCTGATAAATTCCTAGATGAAATAAAGGACAAAACATAGTTTCAAATATTTCTAGGTTGCATGAACTATGTCTGCGATTTCTACATAAATTGTGCCCGTGTTGGGAAAATTAATAACTAGAGATTGCAGAAAAATCCAAGTCCATGGAATGACGCCCATAAAACTGCTGTAAGAAATATCAAAGAGAACGTATGTGCGCTACCTATATTATATGTTTCTGGTGAAATTTTATTTAAAATTGTTGAATAAGATGCCAATGATCTTGGTTGGGGTGGTGTTCTCAAACAATTTAAGGATGGAAAATAAAAAATTATACTCGTTTCTTCTAGTGTGTGGAATCCAACTGAGTAGAGTTATTCCACTATTGAAATTGAAGTAAAGGGGGCTTGGAATTGCATAGATAAATTTGATATACATCTAGTCAATAAGAAGTTTCTTTTAAGGAATAATGCTTCTGCCGTGAAAAAAGTCATGTCCAAATATATTAAAAATATGGGAGAATCAAAATTTGTCAGATGGAAAGCCCTTTTCTCAAATTTTTATTTTGGTATAGAAAATATCAAAGGCACTGATAATAACAGTCCTGATTTTCCTCAGTAGGGAAAATATCCAAGAACAAACCCATTTAATGGTCATAATTATAGAATGGGATGCTATGCAGAGTCATGAAACTTTATGAGAAATTCCAGGTTCCATGAAATGGGAAGAATATATGAATTATTGGAAACCAACTTGGAATCTTAGAAACATATAGGTCTTAGATGCAAATATCCAACCTCATGGAGATTTACAACATTTAGTCCCAGAACGCAAGATTTATCAAAAATCCGGCAAATGGATCCATGAAATTGTTTTTGACCATTCCAGACACATGGAAAACCTAGCATAAGATGCCTTAAATCTTCGTTTTAAAGATTTTAATATAATCTGGAGAGAGGAAAATAACAAATTTGATATTTTTTCACAAATATTTTGTGATAAATAGGACCAGAGATCCAATATTTCACCAAAGACTCTTGTGGCCACAACATAATCCAAAACTTATTTTTCCTTATTCTATTTTTGATTTCTCTGGATATAAAAAGCTATTGTGGAACTTACTTTGTAGAGACAAATCAGAGGGTACCTATTATACACTCTTCAAATTTGGATCATTGTTTTTCACCCAACTTCTACATTGACCGGATTGGTTAAATAATGGTGGGCATGGTTCAACATCAAAAAAACTGTTATGGACCCCGTTTACTTCCAATCAGACTACCGATAGACATGCAAAAAATGTATAGACCTCTTCTTTTGCCAACCTTGTAAAACTGTATCACAATTAAAAAAATTCACAAATAATGAGATTATTTTATATTTCATGGATAAACACCACCAATGGTTAGTCATTACAAAAATAAAGCATCAAATAGTACTTGGAAAAACTATGATAGTTTGACGCATCTTTACTAAAGCATGGGAAACAAGTGGAAAATATGCGAAACAAATATTCCCTGGCACAAATATGTGGGGAACCTAACCATTGTACCTATATACGTTTCTTGTGCCATTTGAATGATAAAAGCATCCATTGTGTGACCTAATGTAAAATTATAGTCAACTAACAATGAGATTGACCAGTATCATGGGATTCTGATAATATCTTCACCGTGTAAATAAAGGTTTCACAATGTTGGACAGGGTACCCCTTGATTAAATATTTTGAGAAAGACACCGCAAATCGAGGAGCGGAGCGCACAACGCGCAGATGTAAAAGAGTCTTAGGTGCTCTGGGGTGGGTCAAAGCTCCTTATTTTTTAAAATTATGGGATAATTTTGTATATGTTGAGCTCCACCCATGGTTTTCGGACCATGTTATTGTAAAAGGAAATACTATATAAGGAGTCTAGGATAGTCTTAGAGGATCATCTCATCACTCATGATAGAATGCGCTTGGATGTAACATTATTTTGAGTATGTATTCTGTTGTTTGTGGGAAAGGGAATGCTCAGCTGCTGAGTGTGCGAAGACCTTGGAAACTCTGCAGCTGAGTGTGTAGAACCCTGCAACTGAGTGTGCAGGGTAGAAAGAGTTGTATCAAGAAGATTTGAGTAATAATAGAAAACTTTGAAGACATATTTGCGTTCTGTGTTTATGTGTTTTCTTTACTTATATTTTGTGCTAAGTTAAGGGTTTTTATACATAATTGCATCGTGAAGTCCCATTTATAGTTATTTATGCTATTTTATGCTTGTTAAAGTAAAATCTCATAGTCTCCAAGAAAGTTCAATAGAAGTGTTGAACAACGACTGTATAATTAGCATATTTTTTTTACAAAGCTATCTTAAGTATTGAAATGAATATAATCCCTAAAGTAACACTCCATTGTTCGTATGGAAGCAGAAAGCTCATTCTAGCATCCCCCTATATTGCCTCGGGTGATACTTCGGTTTGTGAAACAGATCGTTACCGAAAGGACCAGTAATAGTGGGTTTTGTTGGTTCGTGTAGCCATTTCTAAACTTGGGTCCAGGCCCCATCAAGCAAACAAATGTCTCCATTTCCGGGACTTGAACTGCATGAGATATGTCAAACTACGTAAGCTGGATATTCAAGCTACAACAGTGCCAGAGGAAAAAGTGGAAAAGCTCGCGATAGTTGTCAAGGACTCAAAAGCCGAAATCGACAAGGTATGACTTGAGATGAAAATGAAGATAATTGAGATGTAAATGAAATTGCATCTTGATAATCTACTAGAGGTCAAGGAGAAGCATGTAGCTAAGATCAAGGTTTACAATGATAATATTGACTCCACCATCCAGGAGTGTGTTCAAGTATTGAAGATGTTATGGATATTTGAGCCTCACTACATGAGGACCCTTAGGTGCAGAAAATTGAAGAAGAATTTCGTGAGAAAGTGGAACATATGGACCACATTAAGGTCACAATGTAGACCTTAGCACCGATACAATGATATGCCTGTATCCACGAGGGTAAATTTTTGTAGGAATAGATCGATGATTTGTGCAGAAAAGAGAAGCTTATCACAGCTAGAACGAAGCCATGGGAAGTTGAAGCCAATCAACTATCACAAACTGTTGAGAAACAGCCAAAGGGTCTACACCATACATAGAAGGATATTTCCACCAAAATTCCAGGGCCAACTACTAAGACATTTCTAACCGAAATATGTGAATTTGAAAAGTAGTGCACTGCAACGGTTCCGACTCTAAAGCATGCCTTGACCAACATCAAAGAAAATATCAAGGGTGCACTGGTAGAGTGACTTGAGACGAGTTATAGTTTTGTGTTGGGGTCCTATTAGATAGGGTACCCCTCAATTGAATATTTCGAGAAAGGCTCTGTAGATCAAGGAGCATATCGCACAATGCGCATATGTAATAAAGTCTTAGGGGCTTTGGGGCAGGTCAAAGCTCCTTATTTTGTAAAAGTATGGGATAATTTTGTATACGTTGAGCTCTGCCCATGGTTTTAGGACCGTGATATTGTAAGATAAAAGACTATATAAGGAGTATAGGATATTCTTAGAGGATCATCTCATAACTGTTACGGGATGAATTACCCTAGGGTCTAGGTTGAGAACCCCAAGAGAGCAAGGGTCATACAACAACAAGAAGCAAGAAAATTAATTGTCCTAATGATTAAACTAGTAAATTTGGGAGAAGTAGCCTTACCTGTAGGTCCCATGTTTGAAGGCATCCCTTAGGGTTCAAACCCTTTGCTTCTCCACGTGCTTCAAAACCTGCAACTCATTCAAGCCTCAACAATTTTCTTCCATAAGGATACACAAGGATGTCACATAAAGGAAGTGAACATCTCTGAAAGGGAAACAAGGGTTTCCACAACCTGGGAAGTTCAGGAGGCACAGGGATACTCAAACTTGATCAGGGACTAAAAGGCTATAGTATCAATACCTATCTCTATCTCCCCTTTAGGCCTTTCCATGAGGTGTATTTATACTTCCTTAAAACAATTTATTTATTGATTTATTTATTTATTTTAGTTTTTATTTTTTATTTTTTCCAGTTGGGAAATAGTTTGGACATAGGCTCCTGTAGGTAGGCTTCTTGTGTAACCCATAAAACCCACCCAGAAAATAGAGAATTTTATATTTTTTTCATATTTTAAATTATATGTGTGGGTTGGGTATAACTGGACCCGCGTCTACACATGCTTTTGAGAGGGCAGAGTCACGTATGGAACTCAAAATAATTTTTTTTAGGTAAAGGACCAAGTCTTAATGGAAAGGGATACCCAAGGCCAATACATAGAACATCAAGTATATAGAGGTGATAAATGATGCTATAATAGATGCCCCCTAATATATGAGGTTAGAAGGGGTACGTGATGGTGAAAATGTATTATGTGTATTAGAAGAATCTTGTGAGGACTTGAGAGGACTTCACTAGATTTCAACCTACCAAAAACCAATGGAAGAGATCTGAAAGCAAGCTCATGTCTGAGGCAGGCATACCCATGCTTAGTGAAAGTAAATCATGTCTGCATATCAAGTATGGATTGGATCCAATATGTATACAAGTACAATAGAAACTGAAAAGTACATAGTGGATCATCTAATCACAACCTCAAAAATTATATATCAAATTCATGTCATAGTATCATATATAGAAGAATTGATCAATGATGCTGAGAAATATATTTGATCACTGAAGTCACATAACTGAATCTCCAAGTACCAAATCATAAGTAGTGGAATAATGGTAATGCACGCAACTCGAGTGCCAACATAAAAGATGTTGTTGTGATGAACTACAGCATATAAGGTGGATGGTGTCACTGGAAAAAAATTGAACGAGCTGTCAAAGTGAACCAAAGCATGTTGATGCAAACCTGAGGTCTTCATCGATCACCATGGTACACTTGTACACTATGGGAACAAATGAGCTGAAGTTGACCATGTGAGAAATTGTTTGATTATTGGTCATTGATGTATACCGTTAAAAAACGTGAGACAACTCACCGATAATGATGATGAGAGTCAAGGTACCTAATTACAATCTAACAAGTGTGAATGAATCATTTGAAGTTGAACACTTAACAGAATCTACCAATCAAGAGACCTTGATGTATTCTCATTGTCGATAGTGAAGGAGTCTATCGTTGATGACTACAAACCCTAAGGTACTGAAAAGATCACTCTAGACCTTATTCCCAGAGCAATGTGTTAGAGTCGATGGGAAAATATCTGCTCAAAGGAAGGCATTAAGGAATCCCACATAAATCCAGTGCGAGTGTAACCCACAAGCCAAAATTTTGAAGGAATCAGACGAATAAAGATGAAGTAACCAACCCGAAGCACATTTCCAGCATACACAAAAAGTAGCTAGTGCATGACAGAAACCCTCTGAACCAACCAATAATGAAAGATGACATAGAGGCGAGCAATCCCCCAATAGGTTCAAATGGAAACCAAGGTACTGCACGAATCCCAATGTGAGATAATGAAAATTGACATCGAACACAAGGGAAACCACTCAGTCAAAGACCCATGGTTTTGATCAAATGTCGAGCACAAGGTCACCTATCAATGATGGAAATAGGGCCATGGTGTGGCTCTAGGTGTACTCTCAGAGAAATTTTTTGAAATCGATAAGATAAAACATGTCAATAAGAAGTCAATGAAGACCTTCTTAACCAAAATGAGAAAAGGACCAAATAGTTGATATGATAGAACATAACTCTGACAAACTGGGGATGACCGACTAAAAAATGAGTCAAGGGACACCATAGAAAGGTCGACTCAGGTTTACTTCCCTTAAACAAAAGCACGACTCAAATGTGAATATATGGTAGCATATGATAACTTTTTATAAGCTTTTCATGTAGGAGGCATGAACTAACCCTCCATATTATTGGAAGAGATAACCAACCGAGAGAGTATTGACTCAATAACAAATTTATCTCTCTCCTAAGTCAAACTAAAGCCCATCCCAATGGAGAAAATAATTTTCTTTTTGCGCTTTGTTCAAGGTCGACACAACTGACTTTTAGCTACCATTAATTATGGAAGTAATGTCCCATTCCCACTCTTTTTGGGTTTTTTTCTTTTTTTTCTTTTTCATATTGAAAGCTTGAAAAAAGAATAAAATCATGCCTATAGTACAGTGGATAGGATGAGTATCCGGAAACATATGCACTAGTTCCTAGGATTGGAACAATCCTATGCTCAATGCAAGGTGGCAACACTAGTATATGACACTCAGAGGAATGTCCACAGGCAAAGGGTGTCAGGTTTCAAATGCTAAGTGATTTCAAGGTTGATTTTTCAAAAACACATGGTAAAAAATTTGGCTTATACACGAGTCCAAATGAACCCGGCTTAAGACCAAGAGATACAAATAATCATCATTTAATGCAGCAGAACAACTCAACAATAGGGAGCTTCTAGGGTATAAATCGAGAAAGATAGAAAAGAAGAAGAATGAAGCTTCATTGCAGAGGTCATGGCAGGACTAAAGAGGACTCCCGAGCCTACACAATGCTTTGCAGCATGGGAAACATGTGCTAGCGAGGATCTAACTTGAAATTCCATGTAAAGGATGACTCTACCATCATATCATGATTTTATAAATCGGCGAGTGAAAATGGTTTTAATAATCATAACATGATGGGGTTGACCCTATGGCAAGATATTAGTATGGAGTCCAGAATGCAGAATGCAATGAAAAATGGATTTTACTAACCTATATGCCAGTGATAAACATAATACCTGACATGACGGTTTAATGGTAATGGAATTGAAGTGGTAAAAATCATCTCAAAATCCTCAGTTGATCTTGAAAAAAACCTATCCCATCACTTGCAAGCCAAAAGGTTATAAAGTTCAACAAATTTCAAAAGATATAAACAAACTTTATAGAAGTGGGTTTCGAAAGTTTTTGAAATTTGGGCATAAATAGACCTTTTTTACTTACATTTTTCATTTGTGCATTGGTTAATTTGAGAAAAAGGCTCTGGAGCAAAAAACCACCAAGTTCAATCTAGTCAATTTCTCAACCGAATCACCGCAAAACTTCCAGGTAATCCCCTCAAACTCATTTCTAATTAATTTTTTCATCAGTTCAAGTAATTTTAAGATGATTTGACTGTAGGAATCATATTTTTAGATTAACCCTCTACGTATACACAGGTTGATTATACTGAAGTTGCGTATATACGTGACTGTGTATAAAAGAAACCCATGTATTCACAACGCAATTTTTTAAATCAAATATCTAATGGATGACAAATTGAATTGATGCAAGATGACTATCAGTTGGAGAGAGAGGGAACACAGTGCTATTGACAATGAGGTAATGGAAGATTCTTTGTCACTGGAAGTGCTCCGAGGATGTGGATTGTTAAAATTATTCAAAATGCCAAATATGAAGACAAACACAAAATTTCTTGAAATGCTTGTGGATTAATGGGAGCCCAAAGAAGATTCAATTATGATTGATCAGATGTCTTTGCAAATTGAGGTAGAAGACACATACTTCATCACTGGACTTTCTCGAAGATGAGAGTTAGTAACCTTGCAGTGGAAGGCCCCCGGAGGACTGAATGTATAGGATTACATCCGACTATATTGTTCAGCAGATACTTAGAAGGTTGGGACTCAGATCCCAATTAGAGATGTAGAGGGATTACAAATGAAAATCCTTCTTTTCACCATTATCCAAGTAGCTGGATCAACATCAATACACCAAGCCTAATGAGCTACCATGAGTTTGGAAACTGATTGCCTAACTACACTATATGATTGGTGCACAACTTTACTGATCAATTTGAAAAAACAATTGACTTCAATTCGGAATGGTAATACCAATCACTTCGAATATGGTACTATCCTTTGCAGTTTCATTTTTGAGAGACTACCTGGGCTTCGACCCAAAGTGATATCAACAATCAGTAGCCCAAGAGATCCACACATAGAATGGTGGGCTGATCTGATGAATAGACTAGGGGGTGGCGAGGTGCCTAGGACTACCTTTGATGATGATTTATTCATGTGGTGGGTAGAACAAGTGATTTCCATTGAGGATTACTCGTATGTAGGTATGGACTTCAGGGCAGACACAGATCTTCCACTTCCACCTAGAGCTACATGGGGAGAAATTGGTAAGATTTCATTTTAATGATTTTTGATGTATTTAATTTTTTGGATCTTCGAAAAAATATGAAATGAAAAAATATTTTTGATAGGACAAAGTATTTAAAAAATTATTGATCATGACACAGATGTTGGACCAGTAAGACCTAAGGGTCTACTGAGGCACAGGCACCGTGGAAGAGAGGCAAAGAATGTCATAGGTGATCCTGAGAGAGTCCTCCACTCCATATAGAGGAACTTGGAGGGTTTAACCTGCGAGGTGCCTATGGCTGCAGTGGAGGATCTCACATAAGATATTCAGAGATGCATGGTTGGTGTACTGTGGGATTGGGTGCAATTGTTTCGATGTGTGGAAACTGCCATATTCTTCTTCCAAGATGCTCATCCAGGGTAGGGACCTCAAACATATATTTTAGGATGACTGGATTACTTGATATTTTTTGAGATAGACATGATCAGGAATAAGCCCTAATTTTTTAGGACATTGTTGTCCAATTTTGTATATTTTTTAACATATGACTTTGATCTATATACAGGAAATTTCGTGATGTGACTCTCTCATATATACAATGATTATTGATGATTTTTTTATGTTTAATGTGATGAATGAGTTATATGCCAATCGATTTCTTGATTTTCTAATGAATCAGAAAATGTGTTTTTTAATCATGGAATATGGATATATGTAATGTAATTAAATGATATTTGTAATAAACACACTCTCATAAATAGGCAATAGAAATAAGGATCTTTGAAACAATAGATGTTATTCAATTGAGACACCATCAGTTGTGAGTCCAAGTACACTACTAATGAACCAACACCAAGAGATATTAGTTTAGGTAGTAGATTGACCACAATAATATATTCTGCAACATTATTCAAAGCAGGACCAATACATATGCCTCTTGAGAGAAACAACTGACCGAATGGATAGTAAATTACCCAAGTCGCAAAAGCCAAATTCTGAGTATGTCGACTAGCACCATCGACAAAGCCTAAATAGATCACATCATCCATAGATACATGCCAAGGCAGATAAAAAATATCAATTTCACAAAGAAACTGATAGACAGATATGCATAAAAAATACAATATGCACAAACCAAAGTAAATGCTAGGAAGAAGCCTAGCATAATACTTCTTAAGATAGAGCCCATTTATGGGCTCCGCCAGCTCATTTCCATTAAAATCAACCAAATCATAAGCTCCCTTTTTAAGGACTCTTTTAACGATGAACAAACTGTACCACATGGATTTAAAATTACCTAACCCTAAGGAATCCTTGTCTTTATCATAGAACAGGACAACGTCGCCTTCAGAGAAAATCCTAGGTCACACAGTCTTATCATACTGAACCTTCACTCTTTTCTTATGAGCCTCATTAACCATGGTTGTGTCTCGACGTTTCTCATCAAGACACTCCAAATAAACGAGGCATTCTTCAAGAGTTGTAATTTTTGGAAGAAGTTCAACAAACAGCTTAAGGGAAGGAATCACACATTCCACAAGGAAGATTGATTCCAATTTGTAAACCAGTTTGAAAGGAGTGAAACTGGTTGCAGTCTTAACTAACATTCAGTTTTCCCAAAGCGCAAGATATAACATGACATGCCAATTGGATCTAGATTTATTGAGTGTCCTTTGTAGGATAACCTTCAAGGATTTATTCACATCTTCCACTTGCCCATTATCCTAAGGATAATAAGGAGATGAATGCTCCTGTTGGATTCCTAACTTGAGAGCCAATTCAACCATCATGGAGTTCTAAAAATGACTGCCATAATTAGTGAAAATCTCTTTAGGAATACCAAAGAAATACTGAGAGGTGGGGTCAATTAGTATTCCTTTCAGAGCATTAGTTAATATTCAATTATTATTAGTGTTTTTACAATGATAGTTGTAAACAAAAGGAACACAAATGCACACATTTTTTAAGGTGGAAACCCACTCCGGGACAAAAACCACCTAATGCTTTTCTAATAATTCTTTAATATTCAACTCCAATTGAAAATAAATCTCCAACTTCCTAGAATCTAGAAAAAAATTCTTCTCCAGCTCCCACTAGATGGACGCTCCAACACCTGAGATTCTTTAGTAGTCAACTGAATGAATTCCCCAACACCCAATGAGCTACAACTCCCTAGCACCACCCTACCACCCTATAGAAGAATAAAACAAGAGTGGCCTCTCGTACCAGGGAAAATGGTCCACTTTACAATGATATAGAATGATGTAGAAGAATAAGACACACTAGAACATAACCCCAACTATGACACAACCACCTAGTGATGATCCTAGACCTCCCCACACTACCTCTTCAACTCTTGGTAGATAGACACTTGTACAATTTTTACAATGATGCATTTACAATGACTTAGTACAATGATACCTTTACAATGACTTTATGCAGTGATGCCCACTTGAAGACTTCATGTGATGAACTTATTGTTGTTGTTATTCACCTTGATTTCTACTCTTTTCACGCTACCCTATGTTTCACCTTTCGTTGCTACCCTAGAAATTCTGGTCCTTTGCAACCCTTGACAATACATGACCTAGATTTTTCTTGCCTTCTAGGAGCATGATATTGAATTTGGTGTATCTTTGTTATTTCAGATCTCCAATATGCGATTTTGGCCCTATAGTAGTCCTTTGAGTCTTCTTTCCAATTCCACAGGTCTGACACAATTTGGATTCTTCAAGGGAGATTTACGCCCAATCTCTCACAATGCCCTAATTATGAACTGATTCAGTAGAGCGAACTTGTACGGCGTGCCACGTGTCATTTTTTCTTCATTAGTCTCTTAAATTGACACAACGAAAACTAAAGCCTATGCCATATCTTCCACTTTTTATAGAATTCCAATCCAATACTTAGAGAGAGAGTTATGATGATTTTCCCAAGTTCACTTCTTTGAGATGAATTTCAGGAGCCTGCAAAAACACTGCCTTCCATAGATCATATCTCTGAAAATATTGTGTACCTTTATCTGCAATTTTCACAGGAGCTTCCTTAGGATTTCTTCTTCTCCTCACAAAAATTTCAGCATCTGAACCTTCGTATAAAAAAAGTTAGAGTGAAAATGCCATGATGACCTATTTCAAATAACGAAATCCCTGCATAAGGAGGATATGAGGATCACAAGTTATATAAATGCTTAGGTTGAGAGGGTCTTCAACAAGTGAACATGGGATGGATTTTAGAGGCTTAAAAAGTATTAATTATTGACTTTTCAATGACCCATGCCATGACCCCATGGTGTTTTAGCCCACTAACTAGGGTTACAAACTTCAAACATGAATATCTCTCAAACTGTGAAGAATTATATAGCGTGCCATATATCAATAGAAATATCTCGACAAGTAGAAATCATAAAAAATATTCTTGACCCAGAATATAGTAATTTTGTAGGTCAAAATTACCATGCAATATTGGGGTAGCCCCTGGTGCTACTTGGGTTGACATCAATGACAACCCCTAATCAACATTGTAACGTCTAAAACAACAACCATCTTAAGGGAAGGAATATCACATTCCACAAGAAATATTGATTCCAATCTGTAAACTAGTTTGAAAGGAGTGAAACCGGTTGCATTCTTAAATGACATTCGGTTTTCCCAAAGTGCAAGATACAACATGCCATGCCAATTGGATCTAGATTTATTGAGTGTCCTTTGTAGGATAACCTTCAAGAATTTATTCACGGCTTCCACTTGACCATTGGCTTGAGGATAATAAGGAGATGAATGCTCCTATCGGATTCCAAACTTGAGAGCCAATTTAGCCATCATGGAGTTCTGAAAATGACTGCCATGGTTAGTGAAAATCTATTTAGGAATACCAAAGCGAGAAATAACTTGGTTGAAAAGAAACAAGGCTATTGTTCACCATGATTCAAAAAAGTAGTCATAATCTTGGCCCTTTGCCAAAGGTGGGTTACAAGTTGTAAAATCTATTCCCCACTTTGTGAACGGACCAAAGGTAATAATAGAAAGAGAGGAGCTAGATGAGCATGCATCCTCTGAGTATAAACTTGACAAGGATGACATTTTTTGACCACTTCAACATAATCATTGAAAATCGAAGGCCAAAAATATCTGGCATGTAGAATTTTTCGAGCTATAGCAAGCCCAAATAAATGACCACCACAAGCTCCACTATGGAAATCATTTAACAAAACCTCAACTTATTCTAGGGTTAAGCAACGTCTAATGATTGAATCAACCCCGTGACGATATAAAGTGTCACTGATGATAAGATAGATTTTCTCCAAGTGATGCAACTTTCTACGTCATCCTTTGAAGAAGTGAGGGGAAACTTCAAAGTCTAGAGATATACAATAATATCCCCATACCAAGGATATTGTGAAGAAATAAGGAAAATATGTTCACTAAGGAATGACTCCTCATAAATTATTTCTTTTTCAAAAGGAAACTCAGAGATTAATTTTGCAAATATCAATGATTTTTTGGATTTAGAAGACAATAACTCAAGGTCAAATTATTGTATTGTATTGAGAACGAATTGAAATGGATTAACCGCTGCCAAAACATAAGTTTTACGAAGCATAATATAATGCATAAGTCATTGGACAACATGTACTGCTTCCAAAGATAACTTCTCGATCGTAGAATATCGCAATTCAGAACCTACGAAGCCTCAGATTAGATAATAAATCATATGCTCACTAAGAGCATTGTCTTCTTGAACCAGAACCATACCTATAGTTGATTCTATCGCAGCGAGATAAAAAAGGAAATCTCTACTATAATCAAGTGGACTCAATAAAGGGGTAGAGGTCAATGCCTTTTTCATAGCATCAAACGAGCATTAAGCGAAGTCATCCCATAGGAATGGAATTCCTTTTTCCAACAATCTCATAAATCCGTTCGTAATCTCAGCACAGTTACGATAAATATTCTCAATAACTTGACTTTTCCTTGGATACTTTGAAGTTGGCGAATAGAATATGGGGGAGGAAACTAAATTATTTCCTCAACCTTTAAAGGATCTACACGAATCCCTTCAATAGACATAATGAATCCCAACAACCGATCTGATGTGGCTGCGAAAAAACACTTATTCATATTCAATCAGATTTCATAATGACAACATCTTTCGAAAATCTGTCAAAGATGACGAGGATGATCAATTCTCTTTCGAGAACGAGTAGCTAAATCATCCAAATAAGCTTCGATGATATGCTTGATATTGTGGAAAGCATAAGACATGGCCCGCTAGAAAGTAGCTCCAATATTTTTAAGACCAAAAGGAATATTCTTATATGAAAAAGTATTCCAAGGGAAAATAAAAGCAGTCTTATGTTGATCTTCAGGATGGATAGTAATTTTATTATATCCTGAGAAACTGTCAATGAAGGAGAAAATATCATTCCCTGCACATTCATCAATAATCTGATCAATAAAGGGTGTGGGTTAATTATCTTTAGGACATGCCTTATTCAAATCTCTGAAGTCTATGCATACATGGATAGTTCCTTGTTTCTTGTCCACAGGGACTGGATTTGAAACCCATTCAGTCAAAGGAAAGGGCTATATAAAATCCGCCTTAAGCAATTTGTCATCCTCGGACTTGATAGTTGTAGCTTTCATAGGATTGATCAGTCGAAGCTTTTTCCATATAGTCTTAGCATTCTCATAAGTATTGATCTCATGATGGAAAATACATGGATAAATTCCAGCCATTTCCTCATAAGACCAAGTGAACACGTCATAGAACTCTTTAAAAATATCAGTATCGATTTGAATTTCTTCAGGGGAATACTTGACTCCGCTAAAAACATTCTATATAACATTGGGATCCCTGTAAATGTTCACTGGAATCGTTTCTGAAATAACATCCATATTACCTTTGGAAAAAATCTGTGTTGGAGCCAAGGGTTTAAAATTGGGAAAACATGACCAGTTGACACAAGGCTAGACAATATTGACTCAACTTCAAGCAAATCAGGTAGAAAATAATACCAATGATGAAAATCATCCCATGATATTTCCACACCTGTCATTGCCTCTAGAATTTCCTCAAATTGTAAAATAGTATCGAGGCAGTACAAAGAAGAAGATGAGTTAAGGGTCCAAGCCAAAGCCACATCTCCGTCCAAATCCTCCAGTGAAAGAGGAACATGATTAGAATATATAGAGTTAAAAATAGCTTGATACGAAATTTCTGCTGCAGATATAGGATATGTCATTCCACCCACTTATCTTTCTTCTAATGTGGTCATAGAAGAGGGTAAGGTCCAAGGATTTGAAAAATAATGAGTTCTAAAAAAATCTCTTCGAGTAGGACCCTTGGAGGATGAAATAGCATTGATATGAACATAAGGAAGTGGAAGATCAAAAGTACCCATCAACGAGGCATACATACTGACTCCTCTATTCTCCATAGGTTTCTTGGAATTCTTCACCAAGGGAAAAATAGAATCAGAGGATGCATTGGAATCTATCAGAGAATAATCCATCTGATCAATAGTAACAATTCTCCCTTCGTAGGGAAAGCATAGGATGTAAAATAATGATGAAACAATGGCATCCATCTCATAAATACAATTTCATCCCAATAGAAGGTTATAGTCCAAATTGGCATCAACTATTTCTACTTCAATATTGACAACCTTGCCCCCAAAACAAATGGGCAAGGCAGGAACAATTTCATGTGGTCTGTGAGAATGACCAGCAAATGCAGTCAATAGAGTAGGTGAAGGAACAACTTGAGGATATCCAATAAATTTCCAACACGAGATAGACATGAAACATGTGGAAGCTACTTCATCAACTACAGTTTAAAAAATATTGATCTTTCAATACTTAGATTTGATCTGAAAATCCATATGATGAGGAAGCCTCTTCTTAGTATTTGACATATCGAATGTGATCATAATATATTTCTTTGAATCTATCACTCTAATCGCAATGAGTAGCGTAATCCTTTGTGTTGGGAACGACTGGAGTACCTCCAACATAGACATATCACAAGGACTCTAAGCCAAATCTTCTACAATGGAGTTGTTTTGAGCTGTCTTGGAATTAGGTTTGATTATAGAATGTTTATCAGAACCTTTTGACATATGAGGTATAGGCTCAAGTGCGGGCCTCTCAATATGGAGTGGCTTGAAAGTAAATGAATGGCCTTAGTCTTAGAAGATTCGGATTCACCATAATCATGTGATATCGTGGTGACATCAACGTGAGCACTCATCATGTATACATTTGAAGAATTCCCCCCCTCGTGGTTGCCCCTTGTGGGAGCTCCAGTATTTGCATTAACTCCAACAATCATTTTCTGCCCTTGGGGAAAAAGGTTAATCATGAAATCCTGGGAACTAGAGGAACCTTGCTAAGCTAAAAACTATTGAGCATCTTGAATCTTAGGGTAGAGATGAGTGAGATGGTATATATTGCACAACTTGCAAGGAAAATTGACTTTATTTTTAGACTCTCTCTTACCCTCTCCAGCATTATCATTGTATTTATTCACATTACCCTTCCCATCCTTATCCTTCTTCTTATTTTGTCCCTTCTTCTTCCCATCGGATTGTTGATTTCCTTTAGGGTTAGAGGATTAAACAACATTAATTGTTAAAGCCTGGGAAGGTGTAGACACTGATGGCATAGCCTAAATAGAAGGATAAGATTGTAAATACAATTGCTGCAATTGATTTAAAAGGTTAGCCATATTACTATCGATCGAACCAACAAGCCCATCAGCATGGGGACCTAGCTTCGGTTTGGCTAAATTTATCTTGGAATGAGGAGCATCAGGAAAAATACTATTAAGAATCCCAGACTGAGAATAGATAAGTTCCAATTGTTGGGCTATAAAGATAGCATGTTCCTCAATGAATACCCCAGAAAGAGATACATCCTTTGAGATTTCTGTCTGTCAATATTTGAGGAACCATTCAAGGATGAATTCATTGGGAATATAGACTTTAATGAGCCTCTTCCTTCTCCTCCATTCCTGAATATAGTCAGAAATATGAGTTGTCTTATCTTGCTGAAAGTTGGCCAAAAGCTCAGGTTCTAGCATCATAATGAATGGGCAACTGAAAATGATTCCAAAATATGGTAGCCAACTCGCCAAACGAAGCAAAGGTGTTACCAGTAAGCTCGATGTACCATTTAGCAATATTTGTAGTCAAGGTGCGTTGAAATAATCTCAACCAAATTAAATCATCAATAAGGTAATTTGATGAGCACCACAAGTGGAAAGTGGTGACATGTTCAACCAGATCCTCACCAGTCTTTCCTTCAAATTTTGGAATATCCGATGGAAGCTTGCTAGGAACCAGAGGCCAAGCTGGGATATATCAGATAAGATCATTAATAAACTTAGATAGATCTAGAAAATTTAGGGTTTCCAGGAATGGTAAGCACAGAGGACCCTGAGAATTCCATCCACCATGGGAAGGATTCCCAACATTTTGAAAATAATAACTTGGATTTAATGAGGTACCAGGTTTCCAAGGAATGTTTGTAGAAGAAGCTTAACACTAAGGAAAACCTTGTGGTCTAGAAAAATTTAGAGTAGGACCTCTTCCCATAAAATGGTTACCATAAATAGGAATGTTCCCCCCAATCTAAGTATTAAAAGAAGATGAGACCCCTTGGTAAGTGTTCCATGAATTAGCGAAAGGAGAAAAACCCTAAGATGTACCTATGGAGGAGAAAGACACATTCCCCTATTGACCATACATGAATTTTTTCCCAATTCCTAGACCACTGAATGTAGGGTTCCAACCTTGAAAAGAATTAGAACTTTGACCTCCTAGAAAAGTATTGAAACCTTTACTTTGTGCAGAGTAAGGAAAAGAACCTAAGGAAGGGTTAGAATGAGGAATATGACCACTTCCGAAGGGAAGACCCTGAAAAGAGCCTAATCCACTAGCCATAGAAGACATGGGCGTGGAGACAGAAGATGTAGCAGTAAATGAAACTGAGGGACTTACACTATAAGGCATCCCAAATGAAAAAGGATCAGTATGTGAAGAAAATTCTTGGGTGCCCCCACTCGTAGATGGAATGGAGCTAGAGCCAAAAACTAGAGTACTAGGAGTGGTAGTCGATATAGAAATGGTAGTTCCTCCTTCTTCCGAAAGAGGAGTATGCACTAGAAGTACTCATAGCTGAAGTAGTGTCCCTAGTAGTGGCCACCGAAAGAAAATAAGGAGAAATATAAGGGCTTGATGGCCTATGAATCAAGGGCCCAACATATAATAAAACATCTAGAAAAATAGCAAGAAGAGGAGAGGAAGGAGTAACTGGAGGTTCAAGAATTTCTTCAACCTCAACTTCTTCTGCCTGAAAAAGGACCCTAGAAAGGAGTGGAGTACTCCTCTCTAAATCATGACTAACACTAGGGTCACCTTCAAAAACTATAGCCCCAAGTGGAGGATTAATCTCTGATGCATTCATTGCTACTCATTGGAAATCACTAGTAGAATTGCTCCTACACCTTCTAAAAGAATGCTTGGCACTCGCAGGAGAAAGCCCACAAATCTTCCTAGATCGACTAACTGATCAATCAACCACCGTTAATTATAAAGAGAACTTATACAGACTCATAAAATTACAAATATATGGCAGCCTAGGATAAAAGAGAACACTCTAAAAATGTCCCTAAAGATTCAATAATCAAGCAACTCTCAGGTATTTCCACTCCAGGTGATTAGGACCAGATACCAAAATACAAGAAAGTGAAAATAAGGAACTTCTAAAAACAGTCTGGGGTAATTACACCCCAGGCCTACTAGCGAAGATAACATAAACAGTTATGTTGACCTCCAGACAAAATCCTTTGCTGGTGCAAGTACCCAAGCTTTGCAAGGGCATGCTACAGAAGTACTAATGAATGTGATGCAATGACTGCCTTAGGTACCATGAGTATTCCCCCCGCAGTCACCTATGTGATACCTAGGAATGTAAACTAAGGTCACTAGTTCGTATCAGAAGCTGAGAAAACAGTCTTTGGTTAGGATCTGGCAAGTAGGAGGGGGGTTATCTCTCTTCCCCTCTTTCACTCACCCTCACGCTTGACTCCCTTTTTAGGAGAGCTTTCCCGAACAACTTAAGGAGATTGGGTTTCACTCTTTTAAAATGTAGAGTGGCCTTGGAGAGTTAAGTCTCCACACACCTATTCCAAGGCCTTAATGATATAGACTAGTTGATGTATATTAATGACAATTCAAAAATATTCTAGTTCATTTTAAATTATGCGCTTGATTTGAGAGGTTGTTCGATGAAAAGGGATTTCTACATAGGTTCTACAAACTAATGAAAGCATTAAATCTTCTTTTCCTTTTCAAAATAACATACTCACACACTCAAAATCTATCAAAAGACTAAAAATTCTTACATTGCAACTACTCTAATGCAAACTACCAATTCCAAATGCATGATTCTAGGACTATTCTAATCGAACAAGAAAATGAGTTTCTCAATAAAGAGGTCTGAAAACTTGACACAAAAGAAAAGACAAGTTCAAACAAGAACTTCCCTAAAAAAAATTGTCAAAAAAAAATTCGGCACAAGAAGAGACAAATTCAACCAATAACTTCTCTCAACAACAAGAAAATTCGACCAGATGACAAACTTCAAACTTTCTCAAAAACAATGAAAAATCCTTAAAACAAAAAAGAAAAATCAAAGGCAAAAACAAATGTTTTTTGAGTCTTTTTCTTTTTAAGGGAACAAGAAAACTCTTTGAGAAAGAAAAAAACTACCCAACACTCAAAATAACCAATTTGAGCAAAAAAGAGACCTCAAATTCCTTAAGCCAACAAGTAATTTTCATTATAGGACTCAAAAAACATAAAGAAGTAACTAACTCAAAAAAATGACCCGATCAACAGTATAAAAAACTCTAGCAAATAAATAAACTTCAAGAAAACCAAGAAGACATATCAAGATTTCCAGAAATTTCCTTCTTAAGAAACCAAGAAAACGAAGCAAGCCAATGAAATAAAAACAAAAAGTGAAGAAATAAGAAGGCTAAGCATGAAAAAACTGACACTAACTGACTGTCCCAAAATTTTAGAACAACCAATAACTTCAGAAATAAGCCCTGGTGCCAAACCCAAAACTGAAACTTCATAGAGCAAGGTAAACCCTAGGTTGACTAGGTTTTCAATCAAGAAAGAGATAAATTGATACAAATAGAAACACTTCCCAGACACATCAAAGATTTAACAACAGTGGCCAAGAACAGGTAAAAATATCTTGGAGGATTCAAAATATCAAAATTTCCTTTAAAACTGGCCATACACAGCTTGATAGTGAACAATCAGCATACATACATGATTGTGTACAAGGAAACCCGCGTATACGCGTGTTTTTTTGGACCAAAAAGTGTATATAAGCAACTTTTTAAACTAAAAAAATGTGTATAAAAGGGGCAGCAAAGAAAAAATAAAAAATCCAAGCCTGATCCAAAAGATCAGGAGTTTTGACTAGATGGAAAATGAACCAAAGAAACTGGAAAAGTGATCAGACCAAGCACAAAACCCAAATCCAGAGAGAAACAACCCAAACTAGGAATTACATGGATGCAATCCCTAGTGGAGTCACCAATTTTGTTACAGGATGAATTACCCTAGGGTCTGGGTTGAGAACCCCAACAGAGAAAGAGGCATACAAAAACAAGAAGAAAGAAAATTAATGGTCCTAATGCTTAAACTAGTAAAATTGGGAGAAGTAGCCTTACCCATAGGTCCTATGTTTGAAGGCGTGGGTTCAAACGCTCTGCTTCTCCACATGCTTCAAAACCTGCAACTTATTCATGAAAATAACATAGACTAGTAGTAATTGAAAGCATGTACTAGATGTGAGTGGTTAGATCATATGAGCTTATAGAAAATAACATGAAATCAACTATAAAAATATCATAACCTGTATAAAAGCATTAAATATCACGACATCAGGAACGGGACATAACTTCTTTATTGATTGATGTAAAAAATTTGGAGGAATACCACCTGATTCAGCCACGACTCCAAGAAATACAGTCCTCTAGATTTGTCTAGCACAAGCCTCAATAATATTCTTCCATAAGGATACACAAGGATGTCACATGAAGGAGGTGAACATCTCTAAATGGGAAACAATATTTTCTACAACCTGGGAAGTGTAGGAGACACAGGGATAATTAGACTTGATTAGGGACTAAAAGGATATAGTATCAATACCTATCTCTCTCTCCCCTTTAGGCCTTACCATGAGGTGTATTTTTACTTCCTCAAAACATTTTTTTTAGTTGGGAAACAATTTGGCCACAGACTCCTATAGGCAGGCTTCCGATGTAACCCGTAAACCCCGCCTAGAAAATTGGGAATTTTATAAATTTTTCATATTTTAAATTAGATACATGGTTTGGGTATAACTAGACCCACGTTTACATGCGCTCTTCAGAGGGCAGATTCACATATGAAATTCAAAATAATGTTTCTCAAGTAAAGGACCAAGTCTGAAGGGAAAGGGCTTCCCAAGGCCAATGCATAGAACATCAAGTATATAGAGGTGATAAGTGATGCTATAACAATAACTCATGATATAATGCACTTGGATGCAATTTTATTTTGAGTCTGGATTATATTTCTTGTGGGAAAGGGAAGGCTCCTCCTATTGAGTGCATGAAGACCTTCGAAAGTCTGCAACTGAGTGCGTAGACCCCTGCAACTGAGTGCGCAGGGAAGGAAGGGTTGTATCAAGAAGATCTAAGTAATAATAGAAGAATTTAATGAAAAATCTGTGTTTTATGTTTATGTGTTTTCTTTAATTGTATTTTGTGCTAAGTTAAGGGTTTCTATACATAATTGGATTGCGAATTCCTGTTTATGGTTATTTATATTTTTATATGCTTGTTGAAGTAAAATCACATAGTCTGCAAGAAAGTTCAATAAAAGTGTTGAAAAAATATTGTATAATTAGCATAGTTTTTTTTAGAAGCTCTGTTAAGTATTGAAAGGAAGATAAGCTCTAAATCCACACTCCATTATCCCTCTGGATGCAGAAACCTAGTTCTAGAATTTCCCTATATTGCCTCAGGTGAGACTTCTGTCTGCGCAGCAGATCATTGCCGAAAGGGCCGGTAATAGTGGGTTTTTTTGGTCCACGCAACCATATCTGAATATGGGTCTAGGCCACATCAGGCCAACACACATGATGCCTTATATCTCCACTTTATATACATTTCGGTGATTACCTATCCCGAAATTCATTATTATAAATCTCACTAGATGATTCTTTGAGACTCAAAGCACTTCTCCAATGATTGGTGTGGTTTGACCCACATCTCAAAGCATCTATGGAAAATATGTTATTCAGTATCAATAGTACCATAATATGCCATTTTTCTCCCCGAACTTCTGATAAATAAGGGAGAGCAGAACCATTGAGGGACATCGAGATTTTGAAAGGTTACGAGTCTTTGTTAAGAATTATCCCTACTTTGCATCTGCATCTTGAAGGATATTTTCTTACATCACATAAAAATTCTTCAGTCTGTAATCGGGTCATAGAAAGTCTATAGTCTGAGAAGTTTGTGCATCAAGACCTGTGAGCCTGGTGAGAACCTAAAGTGGGTGAACTTTCATAGGAAAGATTATTTTGGTTTAATTTCTCTGGTTAATAGGAAGAGCCTACAAAGGCCAAGAAGCCTTTAGTTTCTAGCTTATTCTGAGTTCAATAACTGATAAATGCCTTAGCAGTCAATCTCTGAAAAAACCCGAGGCTCCATGATTGTAATAACCAACTATTGTGAAAATTAATAAAATAAGAGGTGTTATGTCTCATTTCTAGCTACATTTTATCTTTGTGTTATAATTTTTATTATGTGAGGTTCATCTAAGATTCATTGGAGGTTCACTTATGATCCTGGAGTGTATTTTTTCTCATCTAGGAAGAAAGTTGTTGAAAGAGCCTGTCTTGCATTGAATTTGTCTGAAGGTTTGTATATGAGTTTGTGTAAGAGTTCATGTAGCACAGTCAACAATCATACTTTTCTCCAATCTTAATTCTCTGTCGGAGCAAGACTTTGCGACCAGAGAAGTCAAAATTAGTATTAGAGCCAGTAACGCGTAGTTCATCGGGCAATTCTGAAACACTCTTCTTGTTAAAAAATGGAAGCTAGAAGAAAATATGTATCTTTTTGTGAATTTCAAGAAAAAGAACAAAGGACTAAATATCTTGATATACAAAATATTGTTGATAAAGCATCGTCTTCTATGCTAAACACTACTAAATTAGAGATTGTTGAAAACCATCCCTCTTCATGCTGTAAACTTCCTTCAACTAGTCCTTCTGAAGTCTGTTATGATCTATCCATGTTTCATTTAAAGACTATTACTAGAGTATATGTCAAAGGATGTGTTAGCCAAATTCATTAAAATGCAGAGTCCATCCAGACTATCCCTCTATTAGATTCCAAAGAACCCCAAAAATAATCCCAAAAGCATAACACTTCTTATGCTCATCTAGGGTGTATAAGGGTAGGAATCTCTGCCTTAACCCACAAAGGTTTGAATAATTTTGTCTTGGATACAATAAGAGTTATGACATATAATAAATACACTGAATCCCTGGTTAGTGAGATGGTTTCTCCCATTTCAAATGGCCCTTTCCGGTTTGATTGCTATCCAAACTTTTCTATATATGTATTTGATGAACACATCAAAGATATGCTATAATTGCAGATAAAAACCTACGGGTTTGATATGAAGAGAAAAAGGAAAAATATTTCTATACATACAAGGAGTTATTTTTTCATCCAAATACATTTTATCATGTAGTTTTACACTCCCCATGTCAGGCTTCTAAGTCAAGTTTTGTAGTTATTACGGATTCCCAAAATTAGAAAATAGAACACCAAATGATAAAGTATGAAGAGTTTATTTTTCCTGAGAACTAGGTGGTTGAGATACCAAAGACTCCAACAATTCAGAATATAACCTCTGCTCAGATAAAACAAGATTATTCCTCTGCAATATTATCCTTTCTAGGACGCTCCACCATTCTCGAAAGAAATATAGACAAAGAGGTAGAAGAATATATAAATTCACAACCCATTTCTTTTGAAGCATCCATAGTAGATTCATCATCCACCTATACAAATTGATCCATACTAAGTTGTTTGAGCTTGCCCAAGTTTTGAATTTTTGTGATTTAGTAGTCAATTGTCCTTCTTGCCAACATTTAGTCAATTTGAAGTCCCTTGTACATATAAATTTTCATCAAAATCTTAATCCTAGAACTGGAGAGGCACCTTATACTATGATAAAAAAATCATGTTCAAATCCAAAATGTAATGACATATCTTTCCCACATGATGATGTCCTAGTCATTCATGAGTTATGCTCTCTTGAGAATGAGGATCCTAGACTTACAGAAATGTTTTGAAAAATGAGACCACTTGGTATGCGCCGATATGGATTGGGATATCTTGAACAAATGGATGACCTCATACTACCGTGCATATTTCAAAACCCTTTTCCCGAAGACTACAATAATACTTCCAAACCTGAAATGTATAATTTTTTTTCTTTAATGGAAGGGTGTCCAAAATTAAAATTATACAATGAATGGATGAAGAATCTTGAACTGGGATCTGTTTACACACCCAGATTCAAATAAGTTTAATATGACTATCCATGGAAGAAAAACATAATCTCTCATTAGACTGTAAAGATTATATAAGTCAAGAAAACTCATGGATCTCCTTCTATAAATGGAGAAAACATAATGAATATACATATGTATAAATGATGTCTGTTGAAACCTGCACGAAGCATAAATGGAAAACTTATGACGATTCCATGATTGAGTCTTCAACGGTTTTCCCACCTTACAGAGGTATTTTTTTAGAATAAAATAGTTAAATAATGAAATTTTATCCCCTATTCTTGAAAGATGACTCTGCCATAGAGATTGATAGAAAAATAAAACAATTAAGTGAGTAGTTGAATCCAAATAATACTGCTCTCAAAGGACTAGCAATACAATTTTCAACCCATAATGCTCAAAAAGAGAAAATTGAGTTTTTTCAAGCTTCTGTAAATTATGTAAAACATGGATAGATAAAAATAGAATTCAGATGGAATAAATAAAGGAGGTTTCCAACATGAAGAGGGTTGGTTTTCAACAATCTCTAATTGAGTAGTATTTATCATAGAAGAAGAGGCTTTATCAAAAATATTTTGTATATTAAGATCTTCAGTCTTTTGTTCTTTTTCTTGGACTTCACAGAAAGATACAAATTTTCTTCTAACTTCCATTTTTTAACAACAAGAGTGATTCAAAATTACCCAATGAACCAGACATTATTGGCTCTGATACAAATTTTGATTTCTTTGGTCGTAGAGGCTTCCTTGGACGAAGAATGGAGCTTGCCGAAAGGTATGATTGTTGACTGTGCTACACGAAATCTTACACAAACTTGTAGATGAACCTTCAGAAATATCTAATGCAAGATGATCTCTTTCAACGACTTTCTGCCTATATGATAAAAACTTCACTCCAGGATCCTAACCTCCATTGAATCTCAGATGAACCTCACAAAGTCAAAATTATAACAAAGAGCTAAAAAACAACAAGAAATGAGACAAAAAACCTTTTATTTTATTAATGTGCAGAATAGCTGGTTATTACAATCATGGAGCCTCGGTTTTTGTCAAAAATTGGCTACGAAGGCATTTTTCAATTATACCAACTCAAAATAATGTTGGCATTATGAATAATGTGTTGTCCTTAATGGAAACCAACTTGTAGCAGGATAAGTATGTGTTGACATGATGGTAACAAGGTGAGTACATAGGCCAGTTTAGATGTGACATAGAAAGAAATACCAGTCAGAGATAGAGGAATAATGAAGGTAAAGTTTGAGAAAGTATACGCAGTTTTTGTGAAGTAAAGTCATGTACACACGCAGGTATGATGAAGAGAAGTCTCATATACACATGTTCTGTGAAGCAAAGCTATGTACACACGCAAGTATGACGAAGAGAAATAGTGTATACATAGGTTAGGTGAAGCAAAGTCGCGTACACACGCGGGTATGAATAAGAAAAGGCGTGTACAGTTTGCACACTATGTTTTACTAAATACCAATGGTCCTTACCATGGTATTAGCCCATATTATTGATCATGCCAACAGATATTTGATCCCGTTTAATAATACCGTCGACATTAGTGTGGTTTTGACAGATGGTATTGGATAAGGCCTGAGCTGTATAAGGAGATGACGATCCAAGCGTTTGATTGAGCATGAGTGAGGTTGATTGATGAATACTTCAATTTGAAGTATGATTACATGGTATGGTTTATTAATGAATGGATGATCTGAAATAAGTATGCACCCAGGAATACAATGATGGATTAGGATCATTAAACCTGGAATCACTATGTATTGTATGATATGCTTATGGGTTTATTAGATATGTGATAGGACACATGTTTATTACTGTGTATGTCGTGATCTGGGTATGACTGTAGTTCTGAAGTATAGTGCAACTATGAGTTGGTAATTTTAGATCTGTATGCAGGTTTGTCTCTAGTAAGGCACATACATACACAGATACTCCTATGAGTAATAGCATACCGATTTTGCAGTATGGGCATATCTGTACGCGCGTTTTATTCCTAAGAAGCGCATATACATACAGAAACACTTTATGATAAGCACATGAAAGTTAGGGTTTCTACTAAAGAATATGTCTGGTCGGTCTAATCAGTCTTACTATGTTTCTGATGTTTGTTGATGAAGTCTTCATGTTGATATGAGTTTAATAGTGATGTTTTGAGTATTGATGATGCTACTAGCTACATGCGATTGAATATCAGTGATTGCTAGTTTGATTCAGTGATCAAGTGATTGGTTGAATGATTTGGTACAATGATCAGTTTTAGTTCATTAGGGGAATTTTGAGGTCTAAAATGGGCCTCCTAAGGAAATTATAAAATAATAGTGGAAATAATAAAATAAGATTTGATTACATCATCAAATTTTAGAGGGAAAAAGGAAAAAACTACTTTTTCAACTTATCACCCAAAGTTTTTGCTCAAATTTCGAGTGGGCGTAGTCATTGGATGCAAAATTTAATTCCTCATCTAAGGATTACCCATGTTGCATACTTTCGACGGATCCTGCTACATGAAAAATGAAAAATACATGAAAAACGTGATTGCAATCACATTTTTCATGTATTTTTCATTTTCGTGTAGTAGGATCCAACGAAAGTATGCAACATGGGTACTCCTTGGATGAGAAATTAAATTTTTCATCCAACAAGTACTCCCGCTCAAAATTTGAGTATAAAATTTGGGAGATAAGTTGAAAATACGAGTTGAAAAAATAGTTTTATTATTTTATTATTTTTTTAATCTTTTTACCTTTTTACTTAAAAATGGTGAATCATCCCCCATGGTTGACATCATCATATTGAATTCTATTGGTTCTTATAAATTTTATTTTGGATGTACATTATTTTTACGAGGCCCATTTTAGACCTCAAAATTCCCCTAATGTTTGATATATGGTATTTGGCTTAAGTGATGGTAGTGGGTCCAGTCTGAAAATTTGATGTAAAGTGGCTTACAACTTGTGATGTGTTGAAGCAGGTGGATCCTTTAGTAAGAAAGTCAAAGCTTCTTACCAGCAGTAGTTGTTGATCAGATTAGGGGGTTGGATATCCCTTCTAGTGAGTGCTGGTAAACGAGATCAGGGGGTTGAAGCTCCCTTCCAGTGGGTGTTGGATAACGAGTCAATGTTGTATCCTTCTACATGTGGGTGCCTGCGTGATGGTATGAGTATGTATCAGTACAAGATTGTAAGAATTTTTCATAATAATAAAATTGAAGATAGAGATGACAACAACAATGGTTTTCTCCCACATTGGGTTTCCACCTTAAATATTGGTGTTCATGTTTGTTTCTTATGTGTGATGATTTATTCTGTTCTTACTGCACATGTTTACTGAATATCAAATGTCTGAAAAATCACTAATGCACTAGTTTAAGTTAAACAGATGAAGAATTAATTGAAATATAATTTCACTGAATATACGATAGTATTCTAAATAACAATCGCGTACATATGTAGGTTTACTTCAGTAAAGTGGCATAAATAAATCAAAGTAAGAAAAGTAAAAGTTAAGTGATTATTAAAATTCCGATCCCCCCCCCCTGTCTTATTATTTTTCCCAACAATTGGTATCAGAGCAGGTTCTTCAGAAGAAGCTTGATCACTTGAAGGAGATCTGTCATGATGGGAAGTCTCGAAGGAGTATTTACTATTAGGCCACCACTATTCAATGGAATTAATTTATTCTTCAAGAAAATACGAACAGGAGCTTATTTGCAAAGTCTTGGAGCAGATGTATGGGGAATCATAGAAGGAGGTTATAAATATCCATTAACCATTCCCAAAGATGTGGCAGAAAAGAAGAAATATGAAACCAATGCAAAAGTTGTCAATGCCTTATTGGGAAGCCTAACATAATAAGAAATTTTCAAAGTCATGAGACTAAATTCAAAAAAGGACATATGGAACAAGATCATCCAGAGCTATGAAGGCAATGACAAGGTAAAAAAAATTAAAATTTAAACTCTTATAATTCTATATGAAATTCTTAGAATGCATAATGATGAAAGTATTGAAACTTTCTTTCTTAGAATATATGAGATTGTGAATTCTATGAGAAATATGGGTGAAAATATAAAAGACTTAACCTTAGTAGAGAAAATATTGAGATCTCTAACTCCAAAATTCAAGTCAAAAGTGGTTGCCATTGAAGAAAATCAGGATATGTATAACCTTACTGTTGTACAACTCCACGGGATTTTAATAGCCTTTGAAATGAGAAAAGGAGGTCCCTCATAAATCAAAGAAGTTGCATTCAAATCAGCTGCAAGAGGAATAGAAAAGGAAGAACACAATAAATCAGGTTATATATCAGAAGAAGATGAGGCAAATTTTGTGATGAAACTCCAACCAGGGACCAGAATGTTCAGAGGTAAGCTTCCCTTCAAGTGTTTTTCTTGTGGTAGATTTGGTCATTATGTTTTTAAGTGTCCTCATAAAGAAAATAATGAAAATGGGAAATGGTTTGAAAATAAAAGAAGTTATTATATGCATGAAGATAGTGATGGTTTATCACTTGGAGAAGAGGGAAAGTCTGATCAATATCTCCAAGTACTTGTGGAATTTAGTTTTAATGAATCTGATGACAATTTCATGGATGTCGTAGAAGAAAAGGATCCTTTAACTAAAGAATCTCCTAGATCAAGGTAGAAAAAATGGTTTCATGGATATTGTTTCTATTGTAACTCTTTTAGGCATAAGGTCACTGATTTTAGATCAAGTATGTTGAACATAATTATGAGATTGGATAAGTTCCAACACATAGTTAGAAATTTCAAGAAAATAAGGAGAAATAAGGAACACCTATCAGAAACATAGGGAATTTTTACCCTACTGCAATCAACTATTTCTAAAACTTACTTCTCCTAGTGACTGCAGAAGTGATGTGAGATACATTATCAGGACCAATAATTTATTATCACAGAAGGAAAAATATATGATACTTCCCATGGTTGTTTTTTTAATATTAATTGCTTATATTTATGACAGTGCATCTGATGTGATAACAAAATATAGGAAAAAACTGTACAAGCTTAGGGGTAGTTGAAATTGAGAAGTTTCAATATTTCACTTTCTATACGCGGATCCTATGAAAGACAAACACATATATACGCGAGTTCCTACACAAACAATCACGTATATTTTTATATGATAGAGAAACAGTGGGAAAGACTCAAGAACAGACTCTGATATGATTTAGACAGTTATTATTTGTATTTCATGTTATGATGTTGATGGTTACATTTAGGTGATGTTAATTATAAGTGATATTGAGTTATGATGATCTATGAGTTGGTACAACGTGACATTGATGCTTTTCTGATTGATAAAGATGATTTGATGTGGATAGATCTGACAATGAACATGTGGCACAGGTTAAAGGGGAGCATTAGTCTTGCTGCTAGTGATGCATTGTTGGAATTATGTTTGCAATGTTGCTGAAGAAACTCTTGTAGTTGGTTGAATGATGTTATGCTCATCCAATTGAGATCTTTTGGTCTTGTTTGTAAATGTCATATATGGAATTTGATGTAAAGGTCATGTAAAGACCAATAATGTAATTCTTGTTATTCTTAGTCATGTTTGGACTATTGGGGGTCAAGTAAATTATGTATGTAATCCCATGATGGGTAGTCGATGCTATGATGGAGCCAAATATGCCCCAGTTGGTTGGGTGATTAATGTAAGTTTGAGTCCCTGGTGATATGAAATGTCATATTTAGTTTAGTCATAGATTCATGTAATTCATTGAAAATATTTCAAAATATCCAGCATGTTCTCAAGGGGAACATGGTCAAAGTGCAGATCAGATCTACAAGAAAAGAGAAGCCTTCATTCTACATTGGTTCACCCTTTTCCCTTGATGTCAAAGGGGTTGAGTAACTTGGTGTTTGATGTACTTTATAGGCATCTACAAATTGTCGTGATCAAACACCAACATGGTTGCCATCAAGTCCAAGGGGGGAGATTGTTGGCATTATGACTAATGTGTTGTCCTTGATGGAAACCCACTTGTAGCAGGATAAATATGTGTTGACGTGATGGTAACAATATGAGTACACAGGATATTTAAAATGTGACAGAGAAAGAAATACTAGTCAGAGATAGAGGAATGAAGAAGGTAAAGTTTCAGAAAGTATACGCAGGTTCTGTGAATCAAAGCCATTTACAGACGCAGGTATGATGAAGAGAAGTCACATATACACAGTTTTTGTGAAAAAAAGACATATACACACGTAGGTATGATGAAGAGTAGTGTATACGTAGGCTTGGTGAAGAAAAGTCGCGTACACATGAGGGTATGAAGAAGAAAAGGAGTGTACAATTTGTGCACTATGGTTTACTAAATACCAAGGGTCCTCACCATAGTATTAGCCCATAGTATTAAGCATGCCAGAAAATATTTGATCCCGTCAAAGAATACCATTGGCATTAGTGTGGGTTTAACATATGGTATTGACCAAGGCCTAAGCTATATAAGGAGATAAAGGTTGGAAATACTGGGGGGGGGGGGTGAATCAGTATTCCTTTCAATTAGAGCATTAGTTAATATTCAATTATTATCAGTGTTTGTACAATGATAGTAGTAAACAAGAGGAACACAAATGCACATAGTTTTTAAGGTGGAAACCCACTCCAGGACAAAAAACACCTAATGATTTTCTAATAATTCATTAATATTCAACTCCAATTGAAAATAAAGCTCCAACTTCATAGAATCTATAAAAGCATTCTTCTCCAGCTCGCACTAGATGGGCGCTCCAACGACCGAGATTCTTTAGTATTCAACTGAATAGATGCCCCAATGCCCAATGAGCTACAACTCACACTAGCACCACCCTACCACCATATATAAGAATAAAAGATGAATGGACTCTCGTACCAGAGAAAATGGTCCACTTTACAATAATATAGAATGATGTAGAAGAAGAAGATATACTAGACCATAACCCCAAATTTGACACAACCACCTAATGATGATCCTAGACCTCCCAACACTACCGCTTCAACCCTTGGCAGATAGACACTAGTACAATTTTTACAATAATGTATTTACAGTGACTTAGTACAATGATACCTTTACAATGATTGTATGCAGTGCTTCCCACTTGAAGACTTCATATGATGAACTTCTTGCTACTGTTATGCACCTTGGTTGTTGCTTTTGTTATGCTACCTTATGTTGCACCTTGCTTTGCTTTGCTTCCATAGAAAATCTGGTCCTTCGCAACCGTTGACAACACATGATCTAGCTTTTTCTTGCCTTCTAAGAGCTTGATATTGAATCTGGTGTATCTTTTTTATTTCAGATCCTCAATATCTGATTTTCAGTCCTGTAGTATTCCTCTAAGTCTTCTTTCCAATGCTACATACCTGACCCAATTTGGATTCTTCAAGAGAGAGTTATACCCAATCTCTCACAATGCCCTAATTATGGACTATTTCACCAGACCAAACTTGTACGGTGTGCCATGTGTCACTGTTTCTTCATTCGATTATGAAATTGATAGAGAAAAAACAAATTTTTTGCAATATCTATCACTTTTTATAGAATTCTAATCTGATACTCAGAGAGAGATTTATGACGATTTTACCAAGGTCACTTCTTTGAGATTAATTTCAGGAGCCTGCAAAAACCCTGACTTCCACAGATCATATCTCCAAAAATATTACGCATATTCATTTGAAAATTTTACAGCTACTTCCTGAGGATTTCTGCTTTGCCTCATAAAAATTTCAGCTTTTGAACCTTCGTAGAAAAAAATTTGGATTGAAAATTCCATGATGACCTATTTCAGATGGCGAAATCCCTTGCATAAGGAGGAAATGAGGATCACAATATATATAAATGCTTAGGTTGAGAGGGGCTTCAACAAGTGAACGTGGGAGGGATTTTACGAGCTTAAAAAATATTAATTATAACTTTTCAAAGACCCATGCCCCAACCCCATGGGGTTTTAGCCCACTAACTGGGGGTACAAACTTCAAACATGAATATCTCTCAAACCGTGAAGAATTACATGGCGTGACATATATCAATGGAAACATCTTGACAAGTAGAAACCATCAAAAGCATTATTGACCCAGAATATATTAATTTGGTAGGTCAAAATTCCCATGCAATATTGGGTTAGCCCCTAGTGTTGCTTGGGTTGACATCACTGACAACCACTGATCAACAATCTCCCCCTTTGGCATTGATGGCAACACAAGTACTCCCCCTGCGATCGTGACACCTCTTCCTACAAAATCTCTCCCCCTTTGACATCAATGGCAAAGAGTAACTCCCCCTGAAACACAACCATCCTGTGGACTTGTACACACTTCCACTCCCGCTGACACACAATCGTCTTGCAGACCTGTAATCTAATGAGAACTTGGGAGAATCCCAATCTTTTGACGAAAATATTCAAATGATTCATGAGGTAAAGGTTTAGTGAAGATATCAGCAGTTTGTTCTTTTTTACAAACATACTCAATTTTGATATTCTTTTCAGCGACTTGTTCTCTAACAAAATGATATTTGATCGGAATGTGTTTTGTTTTTTAATGCATGAAAAGATTCTTGGAGATGTTGATGGCACTAGTGTTGTCACAGAATATGGGAATAGGTTCACTGAATTGTACTTGAAGATCTTGAAAATTTTGTTTCATTCAAAGGACTTGAGTACAACATGATGCTGCTGCAATGTATTCTGCTTCCAATGTAGATAACAAGATTGAAGTTTGCTTTTTACTCAACCATGATACGAGACAACCACCTAGATAGAATGTTGCTCCACTAGTACTATTACGATCATCAATGCTTCCTGCCCAATATGCATCTGTAAAGGCTTGAATAATGAGATTGTTACCCTTGGGATACCACAAGCCATATTCTTTTGTGCCCTTTAGATATCAAGGAATTCTTTTGACGACGATAATATGTGATTCTTTTGGTACTGCTTGGAATCTTGCTACTTGTCCAACTGCTTGCATAACATCTGGCCGAGAGGCTCTTACATATAGAATACTACCAATCATAGATCTGTACAACCTCTGATCCACATCCTTAGATGAGTCTTCTATGCTCAATTTGCAACCTGTTACCATCGAAGTAAGGACGGGTTTTCAATATTCCATTTTGAATTTCTTGAGCATTTCCTTTATGTACTTGGCTTGACATATAAATATTCCTTTCTCTTGCTGAGATATTTGAAGCCCTATGAAGTATGTCAGCTCACCAAGTAAAGACATCTCAAACTCACTTTGCATCTTTGTAGAAAATTTCTTACTTAGTCGATCATCATTGCTACCAAATATTATATCATCCACATATACCTCAACGATTGTTAAATTATCTTTATCTATTTGTACATAAAAATTGCTATCAAAAATACCTTTCTTGAACCCTTGTTGACGTAGATATCCATCAGGACGAGCATACCATGCTCTAGGAGCATGCTTGAGACCTTATAGAACCTTCTTTAACCTGTAGACATAGTCTTCTGTTTGTGATAGTAGAAAACCTTCAGGTTGTTCGATGTAAACTTCTTCTTCTAATTCTCAATTAAAAATGTTGACTTAGCATCCATTTGGTAGAATTTTATTTTTCTTGAACATGCATAGGCGAGAAACATTTGGATGGCTTCCATTCTGGCAACTGGTGCAAATGTTTCGTCGAAATCAATTCCTTCCACTTGTGCATAGCCTTTGCAAACCAATCTTGCTTTGTTTCTGGTAACCTGCCCATCTTCATTCAATTTTTTCTTGAACACCCATTTAGTCCCAATGAAATTTCTAACTTTTGGTCATGGAACTAATTCCCAGGTGTTATTCTTCTCAATTTGATCCAATTCTTCATTCATAGCTGCTACCCAATGTTCATTCTGGCTGGCTTCCTCAAAACTACTAGGCTCAAAGTTTGCTAGAAAAGCAACGTGAGCTTGTTGTGATGAACAAAGTTGTCGACCTTCATTTATGTCACCAATGATTTGATTTGATGGATGGTTTTTTTGAATCCACTGTTTTTTTCTCCTTGGAGGAGCTTCTTGTTGTTGTTCTCGTATATCTTGATGATCATTGTTTACTTCTTCCTCGTTGATAGTTGCTTCCTGTTCTACAATTTTATCTGTCTTTTTCAGCCTCTGTCTCAAGTTTCAAAGATTCTAGATCCTCATCATTACTCACTAGAACACCATCTTTGTCAAATGTAACATTTATGCTCTCCACTATCTGTTTTCGTCTTATATTATAGCATTTATAGGCCTTTCTTTTGCATGAGTAACCAAGATACCTTCATCAACAAGTGATTCAACCTTACCCAAATTTTGATCTTCTCTTTTGATATAACATTTTCTTCCAAAGATTTTGAAATATTTTACATTAGCTAGTTTTCCTTTCCATAATTCATATGGAGTCTTGTTGCAATTATTTTTTAGAAGACTTTGGTTGATAATGAAGACTGTCGTATCAATTGCTTGAACCCAAAATTTTTCATCCAATTTTGAGTCCTTCAACATTGTTCTACCCATTTCCTGTATGGTTTTGTTCTTTCTTTCAACAACTCCATTTTTCTGAGGTGTTCGTGCTATTGAAAATTGCCTTTTTATTCCATTTTCGTCACAGTATCGCTGAAATCATTTGGAAGTGAATTCTCCACCATTATCTAATCTTAAACAGTTTATTTTCAAATCAGTTTCATTTTCAACCAACTCCTTGTAGATCTTAAAGCACTCAAATGCTTCAGATTTTTTCTTTAGGGAACTGATGACTTTCATCTTGGTATATTCATATATCATTAACATGAAATATAATTCTCCATCTAAGCCTTTTGTTCTCACAGTACCACATAGATCAGTATGTATCAATTCCAATGGATGTGATGCAAAGTGTTCTTTTGTTTTAAATTTGACTTTTGTCTGCTTTCCATGCCGACATGCATCACATAGTGTGTTGGAAGGTTTTGAGATTTTCGGCATTTCTCGTACTGCTTCCTGTTGGGCCGTGAATACGACCACTTTTTAACACTTATTTCATCCATTTTTACTCTTCTTTATCATGTCATTTATTATAATTTATTATATAAATCCATCTTATAATGATTTATGTTCTTATGGATGAATATTATTTCTTCTCCTTTATTTTTAATAAATTGATGATTATTATGCATAATTTTATCAATGATGGTTTATTAATATATTTTTTAATATCACTCACCATTTTAGCCTCCAAGATATTTTCCAGATTGAATATTTCATCTCCAAAGCATCATCAAATATTCCAACTCAGAAATTCGCTGGAATAAGAAGTGACAGTTTTGCAGTTGAGATTTTGGGCAAATGAAGAAGAATCTAGAAAATATGGAACATGGGTTTTGTCTAGAACGAACCAAATTAACTTTTCTAGAGAATGGTTTGCCCAAATTCGGTCTGTATAGAGAGAAAATAAGGGTTTTTTGAGCATGATTTTCTCAGATTTGTTGTTGCGGGCGTCTTCCAAATCTCAGCTGCAAAGCAAAATTCGCCTTGTTCTTGTTGAAATATTGATGGAAATATATTTTCTGGTTGATCAAGTTGTTGGGAACAATCCAATATTGTTATGAGAGATCATATTTGTTATTTAAATTCTCCTCTTTCTGATTATAAAAGGAAAGCATGTATAATGTATTGAAGAACAATGGATGATTATTGAATTCCCTTTATAACACTGTAATTCCTTGACTGTTGTGAGCAAAGAGCAATTGATGTAAAAGATATTCATGTTTGATTAATACAAAGAGTCGTTCTCGTACCATTTCTTAAGCTTTGCAGTAGCCCAGCGGCATTTCACCGGCGGTTGAGGGCTCGGCCCTGGTGGAGCGATCCACTGTTTGTATTTTTATTCTTTTATTTCTGTTGTGTGATAATTGCATTTAGATTCATTACAATAACAGATTTATTTTATTGTTGTTGGATTGAATTCGGATTTGATGTATGCGTTAATGAATTTCACTGCTATTCTATTTTAGCAAGGATCGTATTTCCTATCTTATTCATCTTGCTATATTTTATAAAGTGTTTTTGTTCCATTGATTTATGATTCATTCCAATGAACTGTTTCATAGTGTTGGCCATCGACAGGGTTAAAGTATTAAGAGGATTCATTGTTTAAATTGCATTAAGTTTATGTTTGTTGTTCAATTAATGTTTGCTGTTCCATTTCCGTTTATTGTTCATTTCTAGTTCATTAGGTTCAAATTTGCAGAGAAATAGTTTATAATTGTTGTGTGCATATAGGAATTACGAATTGTTGTTCCTTTCCAATTCTAGTTATTTGAAGAAGTTTTGCTTAGTTATTTTCAGCAGCTTTAGTTCAATTTCTATTTCTCTTTAATTGCTTTAAATCAAGACTGTAAACTGTATAGAACACTGGTTATTGCTTCCAAGTTCCCAAATTGATTGCCTTGTTTCAGTTTGATTTCAGTTGCATCAATTTCTAGAGGAATGAGTTATTGCTACTGTATCCTCGATTGATGTTTGCAGAGTGAATAGATAGATTTTGAGAGCATTTGAGTTTATGTTACTGTAATTAGATTTATTTTTCAAGAATTTGTTTACTTTTGTACATTGTACTACATCTCACACATCATTACTCTTAGATTGAATTGCTGCCTCAGACAGAGTACACTCTTGAAATAAAAAGTCGCTCCCGGATTGATAATTAATGTGAGATAAATAGGTGTTAAAAAGATACCTTTTATGCCTCAACACTTCTTTTTTTCTTATCCTGAAAAGATTGTCAAAGTTTATGTGACCCATTCGTTTGTGCCATAACCATCTTTCATCTTCTTTAGCTAGTAGACATTCTTTAGTTACTTCATCTAGAACATATATGTCGTTTGGAGCTCGACTTGGTTTAGCCACAATTTTACCATACCTGCCTTTCCTGATTTCACATTTTGTGGAGTTGAATAGCATTGTGTGTCCTTGATCACACATTTTTCCAACACTGAGCAGATTGTGATTCATGTTTTCGACCAATAGAACATTCTTGGCTATAACATATTTTCTTCTGAGAGTGACGGTACCTGATCCTGTAACATTTGAAGATCCATAATTTCCAAAGGATATGGTTCCATCCTTCTTCTCTTTCAGAGATACAAATTTCCTTCTATCTTCAGTCATATGCATTGAGCAACCGTTGTCAACATACCACACATCTTTATTTTTTTGAGCCTTGAGAGTGAGAGCACAATTATCAGTCTTCTTCTTCTTCCTTGTTCGTTCATTCTGTGGCTTCGAAGATTCTTTTGGAGGATTTTCAAGTTTGCAGTCTCTGGCTATGTGTCCAAAGTTCTGACATTTGTATCATTCCATATTACTTCTTAAATGTTCAAATCTATTGATGTTTCGTTGAGCCCTGGGAGGTTCATATTTGAAGAATCTCTTGGAATTGTATTGGTTCCTAGGGTACGTGCGACATTCTACAGCTTTATGACCAAATTTTCCACATGAATAACAATAGCCATGAAAAATATGTTGGTACCTGGATGAAAATATTCGTCGAGGAATCATCTTCCAAGGATGTGCTTGCGAATCTTGTCCAATGAAATCTATATGTATGTCAGATCTCATAGGTTCATTGAATTTTGTTGTAGAAGGCCCTGCTTCTTCTTCTTTGTAACCGAGGCCAGTTCTGTCGTTGTAAGATTGTTTATTGTTGATGAGCTCTTCCAATTCCCTTGAGATGTTGGCATAGTTTTGGACAATTTTTCCCTTCTTCATTTCCATATGCAGCGAGCCTACTTCAGCTTCTAATGTTCCCTTTCTTGATTTCTTTCTTCCAAATTCTTTTGAAGTGACTCTTCAATACATTTGTGTTCTTCAACCTCAATTTTGAGACCTTGAACTTGTCCTTCAAGAGTATTGGAACGAATCTTCTCAGCATTGAGCTTTTTTACAAGCTTGATTTCCTCCTCATAAAATTCTTCTATGGTCAACCCTTCTTCTTCATTGTTTGATACTTCTTGTTTATTGTGCTTGGCCATAAACAATACTTTCTCATTGGCTTCTTCTTTGTTGTCATTTTCTTCATCGGATGATGAGCTATCTTCTTTAGAGAGAAAGTTCCTTTTGGATCCTTTATTTTTGCATTTCTTGTTGAATTTCTTAAAGCCTTTCTTTCCTTTTGAGTTGCCATCACTTTTTTTCGGAAATTTTGCTACGAATTTCCCAACCTCACCACAACCAAAACATATCAATGGAAGTTTAACTTTGAATTTTCCCTTACCAGGTTTTAGTTTTCTTGTAAAGTAAGCATATTCTTCATCTGAAAGACCTTCTCCATCATCTCCCTTTTCTTCACACTTGCAGGTGCATGTCATTTCAATTGAAGGTTGTTTGTCCTTATTGGTTTGCTTAGATGCAACGAACGTAGTTTCTAGATTTGAAGTACCCTTTTCTTCATCAAGTCTCATTTCATATGCTATGAGAAATCCATGTAATTCTTCCTTGCTAAGTTTGTCCATATTTGCACTGTATTCTAAGACCGATACCTTTGGGTTGAATCTCCCTGGTAATGTTCTAAGAATATTCCATATAATAGTATTCTCGTCAACTGGCTCTCCGAATCCTTCCAAATTATTGGTTATTTCATCAACGTATTGGAATTATGCAGCAATGTTGCAATCTTCTTTCATTCTGAGTTGCTAAAATTTTGCTCTATAGATTTGAAGCTTTGCTTCTTTGACATTTGAGTCACATGCATATATATTCTCAAGCTTGTCCCATACATTTTTGGTGGTTTTACAACCCAACACCTTATGATAAGCAGATTCAATAATTCCACTAATAATAATATTATTTTATTTTGCATCATTTACCAAATTCTTCTTACCTTGTTCATCCGCAGTTGATGTAAATCCATTTTGAACAGTGTCCCATACTTCGTTACCTTGCGCCAAGAGATATACCTCCATTCTTCCTTTCCAGAGTGCATAATTATTTTCATTGAATAGAGGTACACCATTCTTGGTATGCTCCACGACCTCCTTCTAGCTGTTAAACTGCTATTGAAGGAACCAAGCTCTGAAACCAATTGTTAGAAATACTTGGGGGGGGGGGGGGTGAATCAGTATTCCTTTCAATTAGAGCATTAGTTAATATTAAATTATTATCAGTGTTTGTACAATGATAGCAGCAAACAAGAGGAACAAAAATGCACATAGTTTTTAAGGTGGAAACCCACTCCGGGAAAAAAACCACCTAATGCTTTTCTAATAATTCTTTAATATTAAGCTCCAATTGAAAATAAAGCTCCAACTTCCTAGAATCTAGAAAATAATTCTTCTCCAGCTCCCACTGGATTGACGCTCCAACGCCTGAGATTCTTTAGTAGTCAACTGAATGGATGCCCCAACACCCAATGAGCTACAACTCACCCTAGCACCACCCTACCACCCTATAGAAGAATAAAAAAAGAATGGACTCTCGTACTAGGGAAAATGGTCCACTATACAATGATATAGAATGATGTAGAAGAAGAATATATACTAGACCATAACCCCAACTTTGACACAACCACCTAATGATGATCCTAGACCTCCCAACACTACCTCTTCAACCCTTGGTAGATAGACACTAGTACAATTTTTACAATAATGTATTTACAATGACTTAGTACAATGATTGTATGCAGTGCTACCCACTTGAAGACTTCATATGATGAACTTATTGCTGCTGTTATGCACCTTGGTTTCTGATCTTGTCATGCTACCTTTTACTGCACCTTGCTTTGGTTTGCTACCATAGAAAGTTTGGTCCTTTGCAACCCTTGACAACACATGATCTAGCTTTTTCTTGCCTTCTAGGAGCTCGATATTGAATCTGGTGTATCTTTGTTATTTCAGATCCTCAATATCTTATTTTTCAATCTTGTAGTAGTCCTCTGAGTCATATTTCCAATGCCATAGGTCTGACCCAATTTGGATTCTTCAAGAGAGAGTTATACCCAATCTCTCACAATGCCCTAATTATGGACTGTTTCACCAGAGCAAACTTGTACGGTGTGCCACATGTCATTGTTTCTTCATTCCGCTCTAAAATTGATAGATACTATCTATCACTTTTTACAGAATTCTAATCTAATGCTCAGTGAGATAGTTATGACGATTTTGCCAAGGTCACTTCTTTGAGATTAATTTCAGGAGCCTGCAAAAACCCTAACTTCCATAGATCATATCTCCAAAAATATTGCGTACCTTGATCTGAAATTTTTACAGAAGCTTCCTTAGGATTTCAGTTTCACCTCATAAAAATTTTAGCTTCTGAACCTTCGTAGAAAATAACTTAGAGAGAAAATTCCACGATGACCTGTTTCAAATGGTGAAATCCCTTGCATAAGGAGGAAATGAGGATCACAATTTATATAAATGCTTAGGTTGAGAGGGGCTTCAACAAGTGAACGTGGGAGGGATTTTAGGAGCTTAAAAAATATTAATTATGACTTTTCAAAGACCCATGCCCCAACCCCATGGGTTTTTAGCCCACTAACTAGGGGTACAAACTTCAAACATGAATATCTCTCAAACCGTGAAGAATTGCATGGCGTGCCATATATCAATGGAAACATCTCGACAAGTAGAAACCATCAAAATAATTATTGACCAATAATATATTAATTTGGTAGGTCAAAATTCCCATGCAATATTGGGTTAGCCCCTGGTGCTGCTTGGGTTGACATCAATGACAACCGCTAATCAACAATAAAGATCCAAGTGTTTGAGTGTGCATGAGTGAGGTTGATTGATGAATCTTCAATCTGAAGTATGATTGCATGGTATGGGTTATTAATGAGTGGATGATATGAAATTAGTATGCACCTGATAATACAATGATGGATTAAGATCATTAAACTTGAAATGACTATGTATGTTATGATCTTCTTATGGGTTGATTAGATCTGTGGTATGACGCATGTTTATTACTATGTATGTCGTGATTTGGGTATGTTTGTAGTTCTGAAGTGCAACTTAGCTATGAGTTGGTAATTACATATCGGTATGTGGGTTTGTCTCTAGTAAGGCACGTACATACGTAGATACTCTTCTAAGTAGTAGCGTATCAATTTTGTAGTATGGGTAGATCTCTAGGTGGGTTTTATTCCTAAAAAGCATGTATACATGCAGAAATGTTTTATGATAAGTGCGTATGAAAGTTAGGGAATCTGTTGAAGAATATATTTGGTCAGTCTAATCATTCTTGTTATGTTTTTGTTGTTTTTCGATGAAGTCTTCATGTTTATATGGTTTTAACAATGATGTTTTGATTATTGATGATGCTACTAGTTGTATGTGATTGAAGATCAATGATTGGTTGTTTGATTCAGTGATTGGTTGAATGATTTTGTATAGTGATCAGTTTCAGTTTTGATATATGGTATTGGGCTTAAATGATGGTAGTGGCTATAGTCTGAAAATTTCATGAAAAGTGGCCTACAGGTTGTGATGTGTTGAAGCAGGTGGATCCAATGTGAAAATTTATGAAAATGGTCCACGATGGTATTGAGGGTTGAAGCCTTCAGTGAGGAAGTTGAATCTTCTTGTTAATAGTAGCTAGTGATTGGATCAGAGGGTTGGAGCTCCCTTCCAGTTGGTGTTGGTAAACGAGATCATGGGGTTGAAGCTCCCTTCCAGTGGGTGCTAGAGAATGTGTGAAGGTTTTAGCCTTCTACAGGGGGTGCCAACGTGCTAGTATGAGTCTGTGCCGGTAAAAGATTGTAATAATTTTTCATAATAATAAAATTTAAGACAAAGACGACAACAACTGTTGTTTTCTCCCACATTGGGTTTCCACCTTAAATTCCTGGTGTTCATGTGTGTTTCTTATGTGTGATACTTTATTATGTTCTTACTGCACATGTTTATTGCATATAAAACATCTGATGAATCACTCATGCACTAGTTTAAGTTAAACAAATGAGGAATTAACTGAAATATAAGTTCACTGAATATATGCTAGTTGTCTACCTAACAGTCGTGTACATATGCATGTTTACTTCAGTAAAGTGGTGTACAGAAATCAGAGTAAGAAAAGTGATAGTTAAGAGAGTTTTAAAATATTGATTCACCCCCTAATCCCCACCCCCCCCCCCCCCCCCCCCAAGTATCTTTCCCAAAAAATAAGCTAGAAAATGAAGGCTTCCTAGCACTTTTCAGACTTTGCCTATGAACCAGAGAACTCAAACCAACAGACTCTTTCCTATGAAATTCCGACCACTTTAAGTTCTCACCAGGATTATAGGTCCTGATATGCAAAATTCTCAGAATTTAGACTTTCTAAGACTCGATTACAGACTGAAGAATTTCTTCGTGATGCAAGCATATCACCTTCAAGATGCAGTGGCAGAGCAGGGATAATTCTTAACTCTCAGAGTCTTAATCTCTTAAACTCTCAATGTCCCTCAATGGTTCTCCTCTCCCTTGTTTATTATAAGTTGTGGGAGACAGAGGTCATCTTATGGTACTACTGATAGTGACTAATATCTTTTTCGTAGATGTTCTGAGATGTGGGTCAAACCAAACCAATCGTCGGAGAAGGGCTTCAAGTCTCAGAGAATCATCCAACGAGATTTATAATAATGATTTTTGAGAAAGGGAATCGTCTAAAAATTATACAAAGTGGAATTATAAGGCATCCCATGAAACCTTTATGTACACGATGGAGATACTATCAGAATCCCATGATACCACTCACACTCATTATCAAGTGACTATAATTTTACATTATGTTACATAGTGGATGTTTTTATCGTGTAAGGCCCACAAGAAAAGTATATAGGTACAATGGTTAGGTTCCCAACATATTTGTGTGAGGGAATATTTATTTGTTATATTTTCAATGGTGTCCCATGCTTAAGTAAATATGTGTTAGACTATCATAGGCTTTCTTAGTACTATTTCATGCTTTATTTTTGTCATGAAATCTAAAAGTATCCCATTATCTGTTAACATGTTTAAATCTGCTACAACTTATAGGGCTAGTGAAATCATTCTTTACATTCTTTTCATGTCTATCGGTAGTCTGATTGGAAGTAAATGGGGCCCATAACATTTCTTTTTATGTCGAACCATGCTCACCATTCTTTTATCCAGTCTGGTCGATGTAGAAGTTGGATGACAAACAATGATCCAAATTTTAAGGCTATATAATAGGGACCATCTGATTTGTCTCTGCAAAGCAAGTTCCACCATAACTTTTTATATGCAGAGAAATCATAAGCATAATCAAGAAAAACAAGTTCTGGATTATGTTGTGGCCATAAGAGTCTTTGGTGAAATGTCAGATCTCTGGTCCTATTTATCAAAAAATATTTGTAAAATTTTTTAAATCTGTTATTTTCCTCTCTCCAGATTATATTCCGATCTCTGAAATGAAGATTTAAGGCATCTTTTGCTAGGTTTTCTATGTGTGTGGAATGGGCAAAAACCATGTCATGGTCCATTTGTCGGACTTTGGATAAATCTTGTGTGCTAGGACTAAATGTTGTAAATATCCATGAGATTGGACATTTATGTCTAAGACTTGTGTTTTTCTAAGTTGCCAAGTTGGTTTCCAAGAATTCAAAGTCTTCCCATTTCATGGAATCTGGAATTTCTTGGAAAGTTTCATGACTCTGCATAACATCCCATTATGTAACTATGACCATTAAATGGGTTTGTTTTGGATATTTTCCCTACTGAGAAAATTAGGAATGCTATTATTGGTTCCTTTGATATCTTCTATACCAAAATTAAAATTTGAGAAAAGGGCCTGCCATCTCGCAAATTTTGATTCTCCTGGTTTTTTTATGACTTTGGATAAGACTTTTTTCATGGAAGAAGAATCAGTCCTTAAAATAAAAATTTTATTTACCAATTGTATATCAAATTTATCTATGCAATGCAAGCTCCCTTTACTTTGTTTTCAATAGTGGAATAATAATGCTCAGTTGGATTTCACACACCAAAAGAAAACTGTATAATTTGTTCTTTTTCATCCTTAACTTGTTTGAGAACACCACCCCAACCAAGATCACTGACATTTGATTCAAGAATATTATATAAACTTTTATTAGAAACATATAATATAGGTAGCACATGTACCTTATCTTTGATCTTTCTTACAACAAATGTATGGGCTTTAGTCCTGTAGAAATTACAGACATAGTTCAAACAACCTATAAATCTCTACAACTATATTATTTCCTTTATTTCATCTGGAACACAATTACCAATCAAACAAGAAAATTACCTGGTATTTGTTTTTTTGAGGTAGCAAAAAAAGTACCCGATTTTGAAAAGTCGTGATGCAGAATCACCTTTTTTTTTGGAGCATAGTTTTGGCACTTTAAATTTTCTTGAGACTTTTTTTTTTTAATTTATATTTTAAATGTCATGATTTTATGTCAAATTTGAAAAGTGGTGATATATAATAACCTGTTTTTTTTTTTGGATCATATTTTTGGAACTTTAAATTTTCTTTGATTTTTTTTTAATGTCATGTTGATTTAGGAAAATGTTGATTTTTTTGGCACTTTAAATTTTTTTATTTATCAAGTAATACATTTTTTTTAAATGTTAGTGATTTTCATACTAATTTTGAAAAATGTTGATACAACATCAATCCTTTTTGTTTAGAGTGGTGATTTTCATCTTGGTAATAAAACATAAAAAATAAAACAAAAAAACATGACAAAAAAATCAAATATAAAATATATATATATGAAAAAAATAAATGTGTTAAAAAAAGCAAAAATAACTTGTAAAAATACAAAATTTAAACAAAAAAATATAAAATTCAAAAAAACTCATAATTAGAAAAAAAAAAACAACAACAACAACAACATAACTAAAGAAAATTATAAAATAAAAGAATTAAAATTAGAAAATAAAAACAATTAAAATTCAAAATTCAAATAATCAAAATACTAAAATAAAAAAAATAATTTTAACTAATTTTAAATTTTTTATTTTAATTGTTTTATTTTATCATTTTTTTTAACTATGTAGTTGTTTATTATTATTATTATTATTATTATTTATAACCTTCAAATAATTAAATTTGTTTTTGTTGATTTTGTTTTTATTTAATTTTTATTTTCTTTCTTTAAAGTGTGTTTTTTTGAATTTTTCCTTTATTATTTTATATTCGAAAAAAAAAAAAAAAAAAAAAAAAAAATATATATATATATATATATATATATATATATATATATATATATATATATATATATATACATATATACCATGCCTAAAAATTATTGGAATTTTATCTTCATAAATGTGATATTTTATCTTTAATGTCATGTTTATTATTGAAATTTTAAGGTTTTTCAGAGTCATGGTATTTTATCTTTAATGTCATTATTAAAAATTGCTGACAATTTACCCCAAAAAGAAAAAGACGTTATTACAACATTAACACTTTTCGTTTTCAAGGTGTTTTTTGCAAAAAAAAAAAATTGATGACATTATTTCAACATCAACACTTTTCGTTTTCAGGCTGTTTTTTGCACATACAAAATTGGCGATGTTATTCCACCATCAACACTTTTTGTTTTGAGGGTGTTTTTTCAATCATTTTTTCCAGAAAAAATTTGTTTTTTAGCATAATTTTTAAAAATGTTGAAATTTGACCCTAAAAAAAGAACAATGTGTTTTGGAAGACACACTTTTCATTTTTAGGTTGTTTTTCCATGTTTTTTGAGTTTTTTTGGGCTAGAGTTCTTGTTTTGAGGTAATAGTTCTCATTTGATCGCTAACTATGTTGATGCATGTTGATGCAAATTAATTTTCCCATTTTCTATCACATGAGCAAGGATTTTAATCTTTGTCTAAAATATTTCCATCTTTTCCTTGCTCAAGACTATACCACTATTTCAGACTATCTTCTTGAATCTGTACATATGTTTGAAATGTTCTTCTAGAGTTTTAGAAAAATAACACATTGCCAATATAAAAAATTAACCAATGAAAATAAGGCTTGAATATTTGATCCATGATCCCCTAAAATTTTAAAGGAGCATGTTTCAGGCTGAAGGGAATTACATTCCACTCATAATGTCTTGAAGGTACACTAAAGAAATTTTAAATTTGTCCTCTTCTTTAATAGATACTTTCCAAAACCCATACTTCATATCAAATTTAGAGAAGACATTGGCACCTACTATTCTGGTTGTCAAATTCCCCTTGTCAGGAATAGGATAAATATTATCTTCTAATACATTATTGAGTGGTCTATAATTTATCACAAGCCTTGACACTCCTCTTATTTGTTTAGAGTGTATATTTACATAGAACCCATAGTAGTTCCAAGGATTGTTGGGTTCTATGATCAGTCTTCTGTTTAACAAACCTTGAATCTCTTTTTGGATGAGCTTTCTATACTCTTCATTCATTGGAATAGCTATGATTTTACAGGGTCTACCTGTATATTCTGGTTTTGTATGGAAATTAACCAAAATTTTCGTTCTTATGCAAAAATACATTTGGTTACTCTGCACAACATTCTGTTTCTAATTGGTGTCTTAACTCCTCAATTTTTCTTGTCACACTTGACTGTTTTAAATTCCCATCAATCTTGAGACATGACTATGGTAATGTATTCAGCGCATGGGCAGACGAAATACACTTTTCTTACTAGGGAGGTTGCTTACATACATAATATTCACAGTTCAAAATGGTTTGTAAAATGTTAGTGGAACAAGTTCAACATGTAATAAGCTAAGTTAAATGGAAAAATATCATGCGACATAAACAATGAAACAAAAAAAACAACATGCAAAAGAAACACGCTCAATAGATAAAACACACTAATAACTCAAAAATGGAGAGATTTCTCCCTTTACTAGGTGCCGGTAGTAGTAGAAGATAGAATGCTAAATCTCTTGTAGTGGATCCTTCGAGCTATGAAGCTCCAATTTCCAATACAAGGGGGTCTCTTCCCCTCAAGTTTCATCAAGTCTCTTCTCCCTCTCAAAGGATTGTAGATCGAAGAACATGTGGTGAACTCCTCACTCATGGATTTAGGTGTTAGATGGCTAACAACTGAACCCTTCCAATCCTCTCGCTACTAGACAACACAAGCTGGTTTTCTAAGGAGAAATTTGGCTAGCATAACAATGTTTCTCCTATTTCTCTTCCCAAGGCTGGCTTTTATAAACCATTTTCAAATTTTCCCTCCTTCTCTTGGTCCAAGATGGATGGTGACACAAGAGTGGGGGTATGATTCCTTTGTGTGCTACACTAAAGCCTCAAGGTGGCTCAAATGTGACTGTACTTTGTTAGGTTGAGTGAAATTTTTTTTCTCAAAGTGTGCAAAGTGGTCTCGGATGGTGACATTTTGCATCCCTAGGATTGCGCGGTTATCGAAGGGATATCTGCACAGTGCATGGTTATCGATGGAAAAGTCACATTGCGCACTCAGTGCCAGCGTTGCCTGTGCGCAGTCCAAAAAAATTTCCTTCTAACCTTAGGAAAATTTTAAATTTTTAGCTCCTGTAATGTATTTCTTCCCTGTAAACCTTTATTTGTACCTTCTGCTTGAAATTTTTTAATGTTTTCATCCCATAAAATTTTCCAGTGTTAACAATTTCCCCCTAATGTATGAGTTCTAAGAAGAATTATATAGCTGAAATACATTATAGTTTCTTTTCTGTGTAGTCCTTTTGACAGAGAGAGAGAGAGAGAGTAACTTTCTTTAGAAGTGAGTTGAGAGACCCCCTGTCGTGAGTAAAAAGGAAACTGTGCTCTGTTGGAAACCTGCAAGAGATAGAATGAATAAAATATTTCTACGAGGCGGGCATGTCCAATGCTTGTGATGTTTTGACTATTTAAGATTATATGACATATAATGGTTTTGTTTATGCCAGTTTTTGGTAGTGACCTATTGTTGGTTGATGACGACAGTTTTTGATGCCCTCAGGGGCATTTTTATTTGAAACAAGGTTGAATGTGGTGCCCACGCGCATAATCTTGGTATGGCACATTTGTTTAGAAGAGGTTCTCATTGTATGCATAGGTATTTGACTGTTGGGGACATTCTCGTATTAGAATTACTAAAAGAGATGCTTATCAAGTCATGGGTCTTCAATGAATTCAGACAAAGTGCAATGGTTATAAATTATGATAACATATTTACATGAAAGCTTATCTTGAAGTAGAATGTCAAGAGGATCGATGACATCAATGGGAAATGATGATTCCCATAATATCATCTGGGGTTTCCCCTATTGAGGTGAGGAGTCATCCAAGGTACTACATTCTTCTTGGAAAATGTTTGTTGTGGTCAACAAGAAGGAAGCATCAACCAACCAAGATGAGTTTTGATGCAAGTGACCAGGGTTTCTGATGTATCAGGGCGTGGTGTGATGGGTTAACTAGGCATGATGATGGGAAATGGCTATAACTGATGATGGTAGTTATGTGGCCTGAGGTCAGAGCTGTAAATGTGAGTGGTAGTATTCATAACAATTTCTAGTGAGGAAATCCCTAGAGTCAATAGGAAATCCAGGGTGGGTGTAAGGTTTCTATGAGTGCCATGGTGGGATGTGGTAAAAGAATGTGAAGCTCCAACCAAGGGTAAATAGGGGCTGTTTTCGGGTGAGAAATGTGAATGGATGGGTGGGAGTGCTCTCCTAAAAAATATTTGTACACTTTCCAAAAGAATATAGAATGGGTTTGGATGTACAAGCACAAAGATGGGTACCCCTATAAATATGAAATAATCCGTCACTATTGTGTGAGGAGCATGTTTGATTGGTCTCGGTGCGAGGCTGATGAAGCGGATGAAAAGTGTCGCATATAGGCTATGACGATGGGGGTGTGGTAGGCCAAGTGTGAGATGTAGTGGTGTGCTTTTTATCTACTTATGAGAATGGTAGCCCAGGAAAGGGGTTTTAGCATGATATGGGTAAAAATTGACTTTATGTATGATGGATGAATGAACATGAGGTACTTCCCAGGCTTAGATTTTATGGCCATGGCTCGAGACCTTTGGTGTATGGTCTACATGAGTTATGGATGCCATGGAGGGTAAAGCTCTACTAACCTGCAAGGGTGTTTATAATGTACAAGGTGGGGTGATGATAAACATGGCCGGGTGAATGAAATCTATGGTTGATTTCTTTGGAGAAATGATGTCAGGATATGCAAAGCTTCTTTGGGGAGCCTATCATACTAGGGGCAGAATGATGCCTGCTCTTGTAACTATCTGTGTGTCATATTTGAATTTGATTGTACCCTGAGAATCCATCCATGAAGGAAAAGGCCTCATGACTGACGCAATCATCAATGACTTGGCCGATAAACGACATAGGTTAGTTTTCCTTGGGACAAGCTTTATTTAAATCTTGAAAATCGGTGCAGACTCGAATAATTCCCTATTTTTTCATGATGGGTACAGGGTTGGAAACCCACGCCATGAAATCGAATGGGTATATGAACCCGACTTTGTGAATCTTGTCAATCTCTTGCTTGATTTATTTTGCCTTGGATGGGTGTAATTGATGCGCTTCTGGTGGATTGGAGGTAAGTCAGGCCCGGTGTCAGTGTGGTGTTCTACAATGGTGGGGCTAAGCCCTAGAATTTCCGAATAATCCCATGCAAATATTTTCTTGTACTCTTGTAACAACTTTATGTAAGAAGCTACCTCATCTCAAGAGCATGCTGTCCCAAGCGAGACTTCTTCAATTTTTCCTGGTTTTCTTGAGATATTCACCTTAATGGTTGGCGAAATATTCAACATAATCCCTTCTTAGAACACGTCGGATGCTGGGATAGGGTTTTTGAACCAATATACCTTTCCTGATGGGAGTATGTCTTTGGATTCAATGGCGTATATGTCCTAGGTTTATGGGATGCTAGACTCGAACATTTTTTCTGGAAGAAAAAATCAGCGATGATGCATCAAGTCCCACGGATAATCTGGTTCCATCATGGCCTCTAGAATATTTTCGTCAGACTGAAACAAGTTTTCTAAGGGGGAATTGGTTTGTCCAAGGTCGTGAGGAATTTGTTTGGGACTAAATATGTTGGTCGACAAACATGAATATGATTTTTTGGTTTACGCCGTGGAACTAGATGAGGTTGACAGGGTGCAGCCAGGTTGGGTTTTCACTGTCGGCGGTACTACTATTGTTGTGGTAGTTGTAGCAGTCTCGACACTAATGAAATATAAGCAGACAACATGAGTCATAGTTCCCATGCATGATGAGATGAATCATATATGGTGTCATGTGTCATCAACGTTAAATGGTGGAATACTTTCCGTTATGGTTATTTGTTTGAGAGAAAAATAGTTCTCTTCTGGCGGCGTACTAAGGGTACGTGCATATTCCTAGACTTGGAAGTTGCGTTGAATGCATAGGTGCCGAAATGTTTTCATCAAAGGGCACATCTCAGTTTAATGGTTATGGCTTGTGAAAATGGTGCATGGAGTAAAGGTGCTTATCGAGTAGATGGTGTGAGAACCAACACTACTCTTTATGCCCAAAGTGGATGCTTGGAGATGATTGGTTATTGGGGCATGCTTGTGCTTCTGTCATCTCCAAGTCTTTAGTTTTGGTTGGGTTGGCTCCTTCAGGGAGTTCAAACTCAATGTTTCCCTTTCTTCTCATAACCTTAGGAGGTATTCACAATTCATAGTGTGGTGGAATTGTGAGAAAATCCTACAATAGCTGCATGTGATCTTCTACTGATTAGAGAGATGGATTTGTGGTACGGTGGTGACCATGTGAAGACTATCAATGATTTTCTTAAGTTCCTGAAATTGATTGACCATGTGGTATTTTCTATTGCATATAACACGTGATTTTCTTGGTTGGTTTTGGGCCCTGCTAGGATGATTGGTTGCCTTAACCTTCCTAGGGTTTGGGTAACAATGGGGGGCAGGCTGCCTTCCGCCAGAATGCCTTGGTTCTAAACTAGTTACATCTGGGTATTTGGTGACCAATGAGTGTATGGTGTCTAGCAAAGGTTGAAATTGGGGGATGTAAGTACAATTTTGAGTGTGATGGTTGTTGTGAAAAATCATACAGGTTTGTTTCTCTTTGGTTCTCCACTCCCTATGGGCTATTGGGGTAATCGGGTACCATTTTCAAAATGATCTTAAATCCAGGAATTGAGCGACCAAATTATTGTGGGCGTCACACTATGCACAGGATGGGTTTATTTGTGGAGGGTAGTTGGGGGCGATGATCTACCCCCTTGCTGGCCATTTATTTTTGCTGATATGAAGAGACTGTACCTATTTGCATAATTCTCTTGAGTTTTTTAACTTTCCACTAAGTCTGAATCCGATCCGTCTATTGCAGTGAGACTTGTTATGGCCCGGCGTAAACAATTTAACGCCGAACAGAATCGGGAGATGTAAGGATGACGACAAATCGGGTGGTTGTTGGAACACATTCAAAATGAATACTAGACTGCTCGTAGGTTGTCGTAGTACACTAGGTTGAATGGGTACCATATTTGAAATAAATATAGAGTTGCATAGTTAGCGATTAAGTGATATCAATCATCACAAAGTGCGTAGAGTTGGACTGGAGCTTGAGGAAAATTATAGGGAAGAGATGGTTGTTCAGGCGACCGTCTTTCCTCTGACACATACAATATGGTCCTTGTTGCTTCTATCCTTTGATTTATAGTATTGTTTGTGGAGTTCGCGTCTGAGTTGGATAAGTCTTGGTTTTCAGCGATGAATCGTCACATGAGATTCAACATATGGGGACAACGATGCACATGATGGTTACTTCGAAAAATCTGACATGTATGTTGTTGATGCTGAAGTAAGTTGCTTTGGGAAACTTGCGGGACTTGATACCAATGGTTAAAAACCCTTAACTCGAGGAATTGTGTGACTAAGAGATAAGTTTGGTCACACAGTGCGCAAACTGGGTCCTACAGTGTGGCCTCCGTTTGTCGTCTTTGGTTCGTTGGGGTGACTGTATACGAACAATATATAGGCTCCTCTCATATGTACAGTCATTAGAGAAATTTTTAGGTCTAAAATGTGCCTCCTATGAAAAATGTACAACCAAAATAAACTTTATAAGAACCAATAGGATTGAACATGATGATGTCAACCATGGTGGATGATTCACCATTTTTGGGGTAAATAATTAAAAATATTGAAAAATAATAAAATAATAAAACTGCTTTTTCAACTTGTCTCCCTAAGGTTTTACTCAAGTTTCAAGCAGGAGTACTCATTGGATGAAAATTTTAATTCCTCATCCAAGGAGTACCCATGCTACATGCTTTTGATGGACCTTGATACACGAAAAATGAGAAATAGATGAAAAAATGTGACTGGAATCACGTTTTTCATGTATTTCTCCTTTTTCATGTAGTAGGGTCCATCGAAATTATGCAACATGGGTACACCTTGGATTAGGAATCAAATTATGCATCCATTGAGTGTTTCCAATCGAAATTTAGGTAAACCAATGGGTAATAGTAGCTGATTACCATGAAGCTCAAGACTTGAACACTCACATGGGATGAAGGTACTTTAGTGGAAAAAAATAAGGCATCCTTCCCTATAGGTGACAGTGCAGGCAACACTTGATCCTCTTACCATTACCGTGCTCGATTCTTCGGCTGTTGGAAGGCATCACCAGTTATTTTGGGACGTTAGCCCTAGTACGCATTAAAATAAATCTTTGTAAGGCCCAGTTACATTGAGAGTGTAAGGATGAATAGGTCTATATAGGATTTTGAGTATCATATGAAAAACAAAAAAAACCACATTTTTTGCTTATCCCAATTGAGTATCCCATGTGAGTGTTCAAGTCTCTGGTAACACTTGGGTATTTGTTTCGTGGGTGGATAGATGAATTTGAAGCTCCCTAAAAAGTCAACATCTGTGTTTCAAAATGTATTATGACCACAGTGGCTTATTGGATGCCTACCCCTGATGGTCCTAACTTGAACTATAATTTATTTTGTGGCCCTTGTGGGGAAAATTTAGTGAGTTCAGTTAGTGATTATTTTTAGAGAGTCTCAATTTTCTTAGTGTGTGCCTTGGTGAGATAACTGTAAGAATAGGATAAAGGTCCCAACACACTGGATGCATTTTGGTCCAATGCTTACTGATGCTTTGCGTTTTCTTTCGATTTTACAATCACCAGTGTTATGAGATGTGGATATGCATTGATCCTTTACAATCCTTTTCTAATTACCCTATGTGTGATTATTCCTTGCAAAAATAAACGATGTGTGGATTATGGGTCACTTACACCTTGCCTAGTTAGACTATGTTTTCACCATAGAGAGATGGAAAATTGTCTTAAGAAAGCGTTCATGTGAATATCCAGGCTCACCGTGAGGTGCAATGGTGGTAGAGATTACTTGTTTTCTTTTCGACAGTTTGGTCCTAGTCCTGATTCCTAATGCAAAATTAAACTAATCTAATGCAAAAATTGAAAAAACTTGAATTAGCTAAAGATATGTGGATATATGAGACACTTAATTTTATGCTAATTAAGCTATGTGTTCTGTATCTTTTATGAGAAAATAGTTTGTTCAGACAACATATGTGGATTGAAGGCCACTTAGTTTTCCCTACTTAAATTATGTGTGATTTGCAAAAATAAAAAACTAAAATTAAAACTACTTAATTGCTAAGCTAAATTATAGAAAATAAGAGTCCTAACTAGTCATGAAATACCAGAACACAGTGATGGAAAAATTTTATGGGTTGACAAACACTTTACAATTGCAAAACATGGGAAAAATCAAGAAAAAATGGGCTTGATGGCTACCATGCGGCTTATACACCCACAGCCGCAAAATGCACGTATGTCAGAACAGAATGCGCGCGGTCAAGCAGAAACAAAAAAAAATCCTCCTCTTTTGGGAAAAATTTCCCACTAAGGGTAACTGAAGGTGCTGAGAGGATGCAGGGGTGATTTTGCAACAAGTTGTGCAGGAAGAATGACCTACATCAACAACCATTAATTCAAAATAAAGAATCTAGTGGAGTGTATTCAGTGCATGGGCGGACGAAATACACTTTGCTTAGTAGGGAGGTTTCTTACCTACATAAGATTCACAGGAAAAAATGGTTTTTCAAACGTTAGTGGAACAATTTAAACATGTAATAAGCTAAGTTAAATGGAAACATAACATGCTACATAAAAGATGAAACAAAAACAAAACAATATGAACAAGAAACATGCTCAATAGAGAAAACACACTAATAAATCAACAATGGAGAGCTTTCTCCCTTTATTAGGTGTTGTTAGTATTAGAAGATAGAATGTTAAATCCCTTGTAGTGTATCCTTTGAGCTATAGAGATCCAATATCCAAGACAAGGGGGTCTCTTCCCCTCACGTTTCAGAAAGCCTCTTTTACCTCTCAAAGGATGGTAGATTGATGAACATGTTGTGAACTCCTCTCTCTTAGATTGAGGTGTTGGATGGCCAATAATTGAATCCTTCCAAGCCTCTTGTTATTGGACAACACAAATTTTTTTGCTAAGGAGAAATTTGACCAACATAACAATGTATCTCCTATTTCTCTTCCCAAGGCTAGCTTTTATAGAACATTTTAAATTTTTCCTTCCTTCTCTTGGTCCAAGATGGATGGTGACACAAGAGTCGGGGTATGATTCCTTTATGTGCTGCACTAAATCCTCAAGGTGGCTTAAAGGAGACTCTACTTGGTTAGATTGAGTGAGAATATTTTTCTCCAAGTGTGCCAAGTGGTCCCAGATGATGACATTTTGCATCCGTAGGACTGTGTAGCTATCAAAGGGATAGTCACACAGTGCGCAAATATCAAAGGAAAATCCACACCGCGTGCTCAAAGCCAGTGTTGCTTGTGCGCGGTCCAAAATATTTTCCTTTGACTTTGGGAAAAATTTATATTTTTAGCTCCTCTAATGTATTTATTCCCTAAAAACCTTTATCTGTAACTTCTGCTTGACGTTTTTTAATGTCTTCTACTTGTATGATTTTCCAATGTTAACAATGACTTTAACTCCTTGAGTTCCCCTATTTTTTCTCAGATTGATTTAATTCTTGCATTTCGTAGATCATAGTTGATATAATGGGAGTGGACAAAAATGGAAGTGTAATGGCTTGCAGAAAACCTTCACTATTTGGAATAGAAATAAAGTATCTAGATTTTCCATCTTATAATATTGTTGAACCATGTGGTTCAATGACTGCCAAAAATGGATTGCCTTGAATACAATCCACTGGAATGTTCCCTAATGCAAATTTAAAATTCATGCAGTAGTCTTTAAAGAATAATGTGGTTTTGGGGATTTCATATTGGAAATTGAATCCTTGTGCCCCTAATCCTATGACTTCCTCCTGGCCTTGGTCCAATATTTAGTAGGAATTGACTTTTTATTTAGAACATTTATATCTTCTTCTATGTCTAATAAAGTCTTTAGAGTAAATACTTCATTCTGAATTTTAATTTGGAGCATTACATGATACTGTTGATGCTGAAAAACCATGATTTCCATATTATTCAATCCTTTAAAATATTCATTTTCAGTCTCATAAATTTATACTTTTTGATTATTTTTAGGGAAAATTTGTGTTTCTCAGAAAATATTTTCCCTTTCTTGTAATCTAGAGACTTGATTTTTGAGCTCAACAATTTCCCTTTTCAAGTTCTGGATTTCATGACTGACTTCTCTAAGAGTAAGGGTTCTCTGTTTGTCTTGTTGATGACTTTTTTGGAAATATTTTGTATTATTTTCAAATGATGCATCAAAAAAAGGGCTTTTAGGGCATTAGCTTTATTTGCAGAGGCAGATGAAGAACCTTTATTTTTAAGCATTGTCTGCAAAAAATGTCTCCATTAGTTTTTATTTCATCTCGCCTTCTGGTAGGATTTTTATCCCTGCTAATACTTTTTCTTCTTCCTCATCATTGATATGAGCCATGCAAAATTTTATCTTATGATGCGGTGTTTTCCAAGGAAAATTTTAGAGGCTAATATTTGGAGGTGGGCTAATTTTCCATGGTTTTTCCATAGAAACGATTCGCCAATTTCCATTTTTTTCTAAAATTGATTTGTCCAAATTTTATAGTATAAAATTATGCTATCTTAAAAATCTCTAAAATTTTATACAGACTATAAAAAGTCATTAAAAATTTGGATATTTTTTAAAAAATATGACACAACTTTTTACAGTGTGCATATTAGGGACTCGTAAGATTCACCAATCATTTTAAAATTTAAGATAAATTTCCATCCTTAAATTTTTCCCTAGTGCTAGCTCTTCTTCAAAACTGTATTCAAAACCGTATTTTGAAATACTGCAGTGGCAATCATCAAAGTCTGTGACAATTTCATTTTTCATTAAATAAAACAACATCATCATCTAAAGATAGTGACTCATAAATACTGAAATTTGATGTTTCAGTTGAATCACAACAATATTGTCCCAACATGTGCACTTCTTCTTTGATGGAGAAAGTAGGACAATTTTCTGTTTTATGAAGTTTAGAGCCACATTTATAACATTGGATGTGAAATAATGGCTTTTTCTCTTCCCTCTTTGACTTTTCTTGCTAGATTTTCTATGTTTATTCTCGAGATCTTTTCCCTTTATGAAATTTAGAACCTTCTCATTATGGACATCTATTTGAAGTGTGACCAAGTTTTGTCCACATAGCCAACATGTAAGTTTAGTCCATGCCTCTTGTTTGTGTTTTCTAAGATGTATATCCTGAGGGCTATAATAGTGAGGTATTGGAATTCTTTTGTAGTAACCTTTGCTTGAATTCGTTATATATTTTATAGGTTGTGGAGAATGACTGACCTTCTTTTTTAAAATTTTCTTTATGCATTTATTTATCATTTTTCTATGTACAGCTGGATCTTATAATGATAAAACATATTACTTATTACAAATAGATCTGCTATCAGGAAATATGGATAACTTTTGCATAGAATTATTCAATTTCATATTTGTACACAAACCAACTAGCGCTTTAGTTATACTACAATAAATTTCTCCTCAAGTGTAATATTCATACAGATTCTACAAAAATTCTTGAATTGTCAAATAATATACAAACTTGGAGGGAATGGCTGCAAGGTATACTTGTTTCCACAATAGGTTTTTGTTGTCTTTTACTTCGTATATTCTTCGGACCCACTCTCTATGGAAATCATCATATTGAAACATCCTTTTACACTTTAAATTCATAAATAGCATTGAATGCTTATTTGAAATTTCAGTTTCAGCAGCACACCAATGTTCAAAAATCATTGATGTTAGTGCTCCAATCATGTTATTATGTGGTTTCCCATCAACATTCATCACAACATCACCAATTTCATCTTTTATTACTTCCTCTTCCATTTTCTCAAAAATTGAAAGGGAAGATTCAACTTCCCACCATCTCTAAAGGGTACTAGTGAAGCATTGGATTAGGGGCTTACAAGCTTCAACTTCACTTTTTCCTTTCATATACATCAATTTATATTATATGAACATTTGATTTATCATTTGTCTAATTTTTCTTGAGCTCAGATTATCCACATTCCATTCTTTGTGATGATCTGGATTGAATTGTTTGTGACTCAGGTAGTCTTCCTTTACTGCTTAAATAAGGGGTGAGATATATGGATAATTGGCTTGGCAAAGGTTCATATACTGGAAAAATATGAGAATCAAAAGAAGACTCGATTTTTCTGGCTTATCTTCTTGGAACATAACAAGGAATCTATAAATTGATTTTTGGGTATGATGTATAGGAATATGATGGTTAAACAACATAGAAGCAGGGATGTCTATGTCTTTGGCGGAAATGGTTAGTTGTCAAACTTGGAGGACAAATCTTGTATTTTTTCTTGGGTTGTAAAGAAACTCATGCTGACTTCTTTTTCAATTTCTTCATATTTATCAGTTATCTTTTCTAACAAAGAAATTGTAGCGTTAGTTCCTTTTTTGAAAAAACCCTTCTAGAGTAGATACAAAAAATTGGAACTCATTCAAATTACTATTTACAAAATTTACATAATCTTGAAAAGACTCGATTTTATGTTTTTGAGCATTGTGGGTTGAAGAGTATACTGCTATTCCTTTGAGAGAAGTATTAGTCCAATTTAACTTCTCACTTACTTGTTGTATTATGTCATCAATCCTTGTGGCAGAGTCATGTTTCAAGACTAGGGGAGAAACTTTCACTATTTTATTCTTTTCTTCTAAAAAAATACCTATGTAAGGTGGGAAAATAGATGAAGAGTCAATCTTGGAACTGTCATAAGTTGTCCACTAATGCTTTGTGGAGGTTTCAACATACACAATTTGTACATATGTATCTTTTTTTTTTTTTCTCCATCCATAGAAGGAGATCCATGAGTTTGTTTGACTTATGTAATATTTCCACTCTAATGATAGATTTTTTTTTTCTTCCATGGATGTAGTCATATTAACTCATTTGAATATGGATGTGTAAATAGATCCCAATTCAATATTTTCTTGATCCAATCACTATCTACTTCGTATTTTGGACACCCTTCCATTAAAGAAAAGAAAAGGGTTTTGAAATATGTAGGGTGGTATGAGGTCATCCATTTGTTCAAGATATCCCAATCCATACCTGGGCATACCAGGTGGTCTTAGTTGGTTGAACATTTCCATAAGTCTAGGATCCTCATTCTCAAGAGAGGGTAACTCATGAATGATTATGGAATCATCATGTGGGAAAGAGATGTCATTACATTTTGGATTTGGATTAATTTTTTTTATCAGAGCAGAAGGTGACTCTCCAGTTCTAGGATTATGAATTTGATGAAAATTTATATGTACAAGGGACTTCAAATTGATTAAATTTTGGCACACACGACATTTTACTACTAAATCACAAAAAAAAGTTGGGTAAGCTCAAAAAACTCGGTATGGATACAGTTTGTACAAGTGAATGATGAATCTGTTGTGGATTGTGGAGAATGGCTGGCCTTATTTTTGGAATTTTTATTTATGGATTTCTTTATATTTTTTCTATGTACAACTAGATCTTATAATGGTAAACCATACTTATTACAAATAAATCTGCTATCAGGAAATCTGGATAACTTTTCCATAGACTTATTCACTTTCATATTTGTACATAAACTAACTAAAGCTTTAGTTATAATACAATAAAGTTCTCCCCAAGTGTAATATTCATATGGATTCTGGAAAACTTCATGAATCTTCAAATAATATACAAACCTAGAGGGAAGGGCTACAAGGTATACTTCTTTCCACAAGAGGTTTTTTCTATCTTTTACTTCATATATTCTTTGGACCCAGTCTCTATGGAAATCATCATACCAAGACATATTTTTACACTTTAAATTCATCAATGCCATTGAATGCTTATCTGGAATTTTGGTTTCAAAACCACTCCAATGTTCAAGAATCATTGATGTTAGTGCTCTAATCATGTTATTTTGTGGGTTCTCTTATCACTCTCCCCAACTTCCTAGGCTGAAAATAGAAGTGAAGAAAGGTAACCACAAACCAACTTTTAGCTAGGTATCTAGCCCTACCTAACCAGAGAGGGCTCTCTCTCTGTCACTTTTTTAAAATATTCAATTTAAGGCGGAGTACCAAATTTAGGCTAGATATAAGTTAAAATTTTTGAATTTTTTTTATAATTTGTTTGTTGGATTAAATAATTATTCATGAAACTAAAGCTAATTTCAAATATTGAATTTTAGAGAACAAAGTGAGGCATTAAGGTAGGTAAAATATTTGAGCACAATTAATTTTTCATTTGTATATAGTGGTAGAAAAAAGGCATGGGTTTGAATGAGCATATAACATGAATTCATTCTTCAGAAGAAAAGACACATTTGTAGAAATATTAATAAACAGAACATGTAGTTGATCTCTGTTTATAATCTGATAAGATTTTTACATAGAAACTAAAGTGGAAATGAAATAAAAGAAAGAAAAGCACAATGCTCAAAAGAAATACCACATGAATCTCACAATTTTTCTGCGACTTCTTTGATTTCATTAAAATATACAATAGCTCCACAGTAATACACAGAGTCTCAAAAAACTCAATTATCCAACCTGCAATACTTCGTATAGTAAATTATTTATAGAAAAACTAAATTTCAATAGATTATATTAAAGGTTATTGTTATCACTATAAAAAAAAATTCCAAACTTGGGTAGTTTGCTTTCTTCCTAGTCATAGTTTTTTTAGATAGGTGTGAAGTCATGCTAAGTTTTTAGGGGTTAAGTGATAGGGTTAGAGTCTCATTTCCATTTAGAAAATAAAGTCTAACAACCTTATTTCATACCTTGACAGTCTCATACCATGTTTAGAGAGTCAAATTTTAAACCATTTTGAAATTTTTTTGATTAAGCCATGATACCACGTTTTCGTAGCGTAATCAGTGTTAAAAACTACTTTTGCACTACGAAAACGCTGCTCATTTTGTAGCGCAAAACCCTGAAATTACATTAGGTGCGCTACGAAATCAAGGATTCGTAGCATGTCTTGTCAGTTATCAAATCCACCAAAATTTCGTTAATCATTCGTGATTAGGTGTCAGCCACGAGTCTTTTCTCACACATGCAACCATTCATAGCCATCATGACATTAGTTAGAGGTAATTTGTCTTATGTCATTTTAAAATTTGAAAGGGGCTGGTTTTTGGTTTTATTGTCTCATGCAAGAAACACATGATACATACCCTTTTCTGAATGGTAAGCTCATGGTAAGTAGGAACCAAAGCTTCTCTTTCATTCATCAAGTGAGGTAGTGTCTCTAATCAAGTGAGGCAGTTTACTCTGAAATCAAGCGAGGTTGTTGGTTACAGGTTTTCAAAAAAAGCACGCAGGAAATTCAAGGAAAGGATGACAAAGGAAAGAAAGAATCAAAGGTTGGGTCATTGTTTAAGGACGGAGCCTAAAATCATAGAGGCTCTAACCAAAGAAAAATTAGTTGAGGAGGCCTTCAAGAAGACAAGATGTTGGAAGTTATGTGAAAAATTGCAGGGAGGTCATAATCAAGTGACAAAATAATTTGCTCTTCATTTCACAGGTTTGAATACAAAGGTTGGTCTCTTAAACTTGACAATTTACCCTGAAATTATATCATCAGTGATAGAGATTCCAAGGGGAGAAGAAAGATAGTTCAAAAATTTCAGGTTTAAGATGGAACCTTGTAAAAATGTTCTGAAACCATGGTTTGAAGAGACAGATTTAACTAAAGCAGTGCCAAGGAGCTACATCAAGAACACCTATGCTAATCTGCTCTACAAAATTCAAAGTTACTTCACTTGTGAGGGAAGATACCATAAAGTGTATTCTTATCATTTCAAACTCTTGTTGCATTTTACTGGAATGATTTCTTTGGATTTTCCTTTCTTCTTGTTTCGAACTTTAGCTAAGATGGCAGATAAAGTGCAAATGAAAGCTCAATACTGTGAAACTTTAATTTTCCATCATGGTGCAGTTAAAATTGATAGTTTTACATGAGCTTCAGAGGATAAATAGATAATGGTATACATTTTTGTTTTTGTGTGGATTTGGGGTAGAAACACAAGGAGCGGGTATTAGCCCTAGGGCCAAAGAAAAATCATCATCAGAAACCAGTGACCCTGTAGAGACAAGATCAAAAATATTTGTCAAGTTAAAGCCTAGAAAGCAAGTGAAAGAGCCAGAGATTAAAAAAATTAGTGATTATTCAAGAAACCCCTCAACCTGCACAAAAGAGAACAACTAAAGTTAAGGAAACGGTACAGGAACAATCAACCAGCAAATCAGCCCAGAAAATATTCACTAGAAGTCAAATAGCAAAGGAAAAGGGAAAAACAGTGGTTTCAGAAGAAGATCCAGGCTTAAAGGATAGTTTGAATGATATTTTACAGGCTATTGATATTGAGGAATCTCCTTTAGTTCAAGCAGATTTTATAAGATTGGATGAAGGGAAATCTAAGAAGATCAAATCTTCCAAAAAGATGGATTTTGATGATGAAATTTCAGAGTTTGTGTTCAAGCCCAGAAGGCCTCTAACTAGGAAATCAAAAAGGTTGCAAGGGCTGGATATGGAGTTATATAAAGCTGGGGAAGTTTCAAATGTTTATGAGGAGTCCATAGACCTCTCATCACCAATGCATGAAGGTGACAGAAACAGAGTTTTCAACACTCAAAGAGAAAAGAGCAGTTATGAAGGAATTAAATAAAATTTGAGACTTGCTAATCTTGAAATTGCTAAGCTTGAGAAGAAAGCAAGAACACATGTTTTTGAGAAGAAAAAATTCAATAGAATAAGATCTTTGTGGGAGGTTGAAAGAGTTTCCAAAATTGAAATAGTCAGCAGTGAAGATCAATACTTTACCTGGACTGTCCCTGCAATCAAAGAGGCAAGATTTATGAGGATGATAAATGTTAAATTGAGGGCTACCAACAGGAGACTGAAAAGGAAGATTGAAGATCTTGAAATTCAATTGACAAATTCTGAATGTCATCTACAACAGAGGTATAACAAGAGCAGTAAGTGACAAATCCTTAATACAATTTTGTTTTTGGGAAGGACATCACTTTTTGAAGACATTGCAAAGTTGACTTATTTTGATTGTTAAGGGCTATTAACATCAAGGAAATCATTAAAAGGCTGTAAATACTCTTAAAATATAAAGATTACGAAAATACTGTGTAAAAAGGATATACACAACAGTTTCGTAGCGTGCTACGAAACTGTTGTAGGTGCATTTTTGAACATTTTTGTAGTAGTTTTGAGAGGTAAAAAAGCTTGGTTTCCAAATTCTGTTGCTGGTGGTGGTTAGAAAGGGTTCACAAATGAAAATCTAGGTCTCAAGGAAAAATAAAGTGGATGGTTGAGAGATGTTTACAAAGATACAAATTCTGTACTACAAAAACAGCTGCTCATTTCGTAGCGCAGCCATACCATCTCTCCTTATACTTTTTCAAAGGCTTATTTTTCTGTACAGGTGGAAATGCATGGTTCCTTGGAAATAATAACACATGTCACTTATCTTAAAAATTCAACATTTCCAGCAAAAAGGGTTCAAAGATCATCAAAGAAGGAAAAGGCTAAATTACAGGACACATGTCCCCTGTTTTGTAAGGCAAATAAGACATGAACTAGCATGATAGCATAACAAGATTGCAGGAATTATCAAGGTCAAAGATATAGAGGAACAACTTTCAGAGATATTATTTAGGTTCTAGATAAGGTTGTTAGACATAATAAGGAGTTTTACTCCTATTTGTATTAGGACTTCTAGAAGGGACAACTAACTGTCATATGTAATTATGAGTATGTTTTAGAAGCAGATAAGTGTTAGTCTAAGAAATTCGAATTCTCTTCAACATGAATAAGAGAATCCAAGGTTGTAATGATGAATCTATAAGAGACATGAGGTTGAATTGCTAAAATTTGGAAATTTTCATTAACAAGCAAACTATGTCACAAAAAAACTGTGTGTTTTTATTTTAATACAGATATTGGCTTACTACTCAGGATTCAGAAAGAATTTTTAATGTTTGATATTCCTATGGCTTTCCTTATCTACCTATTTGCAGTGGTATGAACATATGTTACTTAGAATTCATTGGAAAATTCTCTAACTTCCTGCATATGTTTGTAAACTATGTTTTGTTCACTCAGTTACTGTTTTGCTGATATATCTAAAAACTATGAAATGCCTTGAATTCCATGATAAGCTAATTTTGATGTTTTGTGGAAACATACCTTGACTCCATAGCCCAATAGATTTTTTTTGATCAGTAATTCAACCAGTCATACACTTTTATTCAATTTATTCCTATAGTTAGCCATCTAATCCTTAATTCAAAATCTTAAACCTAGTGAGAGAGCCCTCTCAGGTTGAGGAGGCTAAGCCTAAACTAAAAGTTTGGTTTGAAATAGTTACTTAGAGTCTACTTGATTAGCAGCCTATCAGGGTCAGATTTTGTGATAATAGTTATCAAAATAGATAACGCTTTATTTTCCAAACTAAACTCTAACTGTAACATGGAAATAAAGTCGATTTGTTGTGTTGGCGTTTCTCTAACTAAAAATAATTGCTGAAGGAGATAATTGTGGGTTGCGCTGGCTATCAGCTGACTGATGATCTGGCAGAGGTTTAATTTTCTTTGTTTACCATTTACTCTTGAAATTCACACAAATTTTCCGAGTGTTGTTCATCCGGGATGGCCAATTTTATTACCATACGGTAAACTTCATCCATTTCAATGTATTTGGAAAAAGTGGGCCTCACGACGAAAACATGTTTTACCTCATACTGAATAAAAATATCATTGCTTAATGTTCTCAATAGTGCCCTTCCTATCATTGTACCTTTGATGTTTGAAAACTTGGCAGTATCTCTGGAAATTTCTTTAAGTCTTCTCCAATAATCCTCTTTGGTCATCAATTTGTCATTTATTACAAATAGAGAAGGTGATCTCTTTTGTGTTAGAGGCTCTATTCTGCTGAAAAATATATGAACTATGATTTCCAGACTATGACATTTCTCCTCAAGCTAAAGAATTAAATTATACTTTGTGAGAACCTTATTTACTTCTAGGATTGTTTATGTTCTGTCATCTATGCCCAAATCATCTAGCTCATACATGTTCTTTGAATTCATAAACTTGATAATGGTGTTTTCTCTAGCAGGCTTGTCTCCAAGCCATGCTTTAATTGTTGCAATGGCTTCATTTGATTTCTGTATCAAATTCTATTGTTCAAATATAATATGTACACGTGGCTAAATTTTATTAAGAGATACCATGATGTCTGCCCAAATTATTTCTTTTACTTGGCCCAAAGTATTTCCAATGGCTGATTCCTTTTGTTCTTTTTGTAACCTATTAATTAAATTTTTGGCTCTCTATGCCTCAACCACATGTGAACTTTCACCTTTAGACTTCTAATATTGTAGCAATTGGACTTGTTCTTGTAATTTCTTTATCTCCTCTTCCTTAATTGACATATTTTGCACTGCTTTAGTGAGCTTCTCAGCTTCATCTACAGTACTTGTTGTAGAAAGTGTGGCTATAGGAATAACTGCAAGAGGAACTGCTTCTACAGGAACTTTGGATGTTTTTGCGTTGTGTTCCTTTTCCTTTATCATTTTCTGTAGCTCTAATTCCATATTTTTTGTTTGAGAATTATGTTCCATAATCAGCTTCATCATTTTTTTTTTCTGGGATTCAATATCTTCAATATCTTTTTCCAGAGGATCTTCTGTAGCTGGAATCTTGAACTGCTTTCTTAATTCTACTATGTCAACATTTTTCTTTTTTATAATCTCTTCTTCTCCATTGACATTGGATGGATCATATCCAATTTTTATCACTAGGTCTCTGGAGTTTTGGTTCTTGTTTCTTTAGAAAATGAAGAAACCTTCTCCATTTGCAGTTGTGATTGGACATTTTCCAATGAAACCTACAATTTTGAGAAACTCCTAGCAGTGTTAGTGAGAGTGGATGAAATCATCTCACCAATTTGTGTATGTAACTCCATTTTATCTATTGGATGTATCTCCTTAGTATCAAACTAAAATTCAGTATTTTTGTAATCTTCATATGACTTTGACTGTGGAATTTGTGCTTGAAGAAAAGAAAACTTCATTTTTCCCTTATCTAAATCAAAATAAGAGAGAAAATTACTCTGAGAGCTAGGAGGTTGTTTCCAAAACTAATTGTATGTGTTGGCCTTCAACATTTCATTCTTAAACTTTATCTCCTTGAAGGTGTAAAAGACAGTCTTCTATTTTTCCCCTCTAACAACTATACTAGTTTGAATGGCTTACTGCTAATCTTTAGAAACTACTCAAGTATTAGGAGTAGAAGTACTTTGATCACCTACCTGTGTGTAAGGAGGTGTCTCTTGGGTAATAATAATTACTTTTTTCTCTGAATCCTTGCTAGGATTGACTTTTGGATTGAGATTTTTCTTCTTTCTATAATGGATTTTAAATTCTTTGTTGGATGAGTCAGTCATTGGAGATGACTGATCTTCTCATATCCTTTTTCATGTTCTCACATGTGCAACAGGAGTCTATAATGTTGATGTAGACATTGTTTCTTCTTCATCCTCCTGTAAAGTACCTTCAGTCCATTCAAGTTGATTCATATATTTTTCAATTTCTGGTCTGTGTGTATAAAAATAAGGTGTAGATATTTTTTCTCTACCCTTAGTTTAGAAATGAAACCTACTGGATCATAAGACCATGTGAAACTGAGGCTAAATTGCATCTCTTTCAGCAATTTGTTTGTTTCCACCCCTATTGTCCTACTATTATAGATAAAAGGTCCTATCTCTGTTATGATTTTTAATTGTGACTTCTTTTTAGAAGACACAAAATGAACTTCATCAACATTAAGCATTTGTATGATGTATTCTAATGAAAAAATCCTCATTGGGAGGAATTTTTGCAATTTATAAGGGGGGATCTCACAACCATAGACTCTGAGTTCTGTATAATTCTGATAGAGATACCAATCTCCTGTTCTGGCTTGATATGATATTTGCAACACCTTTCTAATATCTTCACTGATCATGAGCTCTGCAGTGTTTTTTAATAAACTTAGTGTTGGAAGAGAAAATAATTCTACAAACTACTTCTATGAATATTCCTTTTGTTCCTTCATCACTAATGAAGTCCAAAAAATAATTGATTGTTGATTCCCTTCCTCATCCAATTTCTGTAATGAGAACTTGAATTTTTCTCCATGGGAATATAAAAAAAAATAAACTAACACAGAGGCATAATTGAAAACCTCTTCAGTTGGGAATTTGACAAACTTCTTATGGATGGAATTTGCAATGAATTGACTAAAATTGAATATGATGGAGGGTTTGGAATCTGTGGAGAAAATGGACATGAATCCTATGAAGGCTTCATCTACCCATTGGTCTGAATAATAACCAAGAAGCTAGGAAATAATTGTGATGATTTGTTTGGATCTTTCAAGGAAAATGGATGATGGAAATGGAGGATTCTTCTTGGGTAATGGATCATTTTTAGTCATAAAAAACTCAAGAGTTTGATCTCTTTTTGTGAAATATAATTTATGATATATTTCAATTAGTGGTTCTTGAGAAAATGGAGTGGAATTCCCTGTGATGGGGGTTTGCATCATTTTTCAATGGTTTAGGTAGTGATGGTCACTAAAATCTCTCATGTAGGAGTGATAATAGATCTTTGGTTGGGCACATACTAGGCTTGACATTTTCTAACAAATTCTGGAGCACTATGGGTGTGAGGAAAGATATAATGTGGAAAATTTTAATCCCACAACCCTATATCATCAGACTTATCTAGAAATTTATCCTCTAACTAGCAATACATTTCAAATAATTCAAGTTCATAGAGGGTTTCATGGATTTTATGGTCTTTGTTTGCTAATGGTACATGATGGAAGTCAATTGGAGGGTGAAGTAGCAGATTTACCAATTTTTCTGGTCCTTTATTCGTTGGAGGCATGAATGGATGTGTTTGAAGTGGTGGAAGCAAGAATTTCTGATGGAAAGCAGAGACCGAGACTGAGGAAAATCTCTACATATTAAAGAATATTGACAACTGTAAAGGAGGCTTTAAACATGTTTTTTTAATATGAATTTATAAACATTTTGTTTATTTCCCGTTGAAAGTAGCACGGGTACATTAGCCTAACGGTTAGAAATTTAATTTAATTTTCTAACGGTTATAGAAATGGGAATTTATTTGATTGGACATCGGCATAGTCCATGTGTCATGACATTAATGGCGGGTGGAGCAGAGGTTTCATCTGGCACCTAAGCAGGATTTTGGAGGGTTACATTGGCAGTAAATGGTTTTATGAGGGGGGACTATGAAATCATATGCATTTGACACATAGCGGTGGGGTCAGGTTTTGAAACCACCCTTTTCGAACACAACCCCCCCCCTTGATGTTAGGTTTCGGATGAAGGGGGGGGGCGGGCGGCGAAGTCACATGTGGATCGTTGGATTAGATTGTGATGCGATGGATGAACGGTAAGATGGGAGATGGTTAATATATGGTGGAGTTCAATGAATGGTGGATTAAGGGTATAATGAATACGATATGAATTTGATAAGTGATGGGTAGTAGTATGCAACATGTCACATGGGTAGTGGAGGATAACGCATAGGATTAAATCCTATGGTCTCGAGAGTGATTTTTTGAATTGTTGAAGAATAAATCATTCATAAGTATGTAGTTTTGAAATAATTTTATTCAGCAAAGCTCTTCATTTCTTCTTGAATACAACCACAGAATAGGAGTTTTCTGTGAAATGCAGAGTTTACTTTGAACTATAAAAACCAACTTACTCCTTCAACTAGACTTTTGAGATGTAAAAATTGACTTTAGACCTCTAAATGGTGATGAAATGATGTGAAGGAGCAGCATATCAAGATAATATTTCTTCAATGAGCAAAAATATTGCTAAAAACTAACTAAAAAGCAAAAAAATTTACTAATGACCTGATGGAAAACTCTCAAAAGAGCTATCTTTGATCACTGATAAATTGACTCTAAAAATTGCTCCAGCTGGGGATGGAAGCTCCTTCAGGAGGTGTCAAGAACATTGTAGATTAGGTAGCCTGACCATTGGGCTATGGAGTCAACTGGACTTTGAAAAAATTAAACAAATTAGAAACTTTGACTAAAACAACTGAATTAACTTTGAATTGATACGAGACTAAAACTTGTGAACTTTTTTTAAAAGAAAAGATGAGATGTTTGTAGAAATATCATGGCCTTCTCCTTGGGCTTCAAACTTTTGTAACAACTTCCTTATTTGCTAGGACATCAAATGTAAACTGGTATATACAATGACAGTGAATTTATTTCTCAATATTCCAAGAAATATAATGCTTTAGAAACCTAACATTGATAGGTCGTCCCAACACTTCCTGCCCTTCAAGATCTTCCAGCAAAAATGCCTTATTTCCTCTGAAAGCTACGATCCTGTATGGTCCTTTTCAGAAACTGTCATATTTCCCATGCTTGCCCTTACATTAGGGGAATTTGGAAGTCTAAAATGGGCCTCCTAAGGAAAATATAAAATAATAGTGGAAATAATAAAATAATATTTGATTACATCATCAAATTTTAGAAGGAAAAATGAAAAAACTACTTGTTCAACTCGTATTTTCAACTTATCTCCTAAAGTTTGTACTCAAATTTTGAGTGGGAGTACTCGTTGGATGAAAAATTTAATTCTTCATCCAAGGAGTACCCATGTTGCATACTTTTGATGGATCCTGCTACATGAAAAATGACTAATACATGAAAAACATTTTACTCAAATTTCGAGCAGGAGTACTTGTTGGATGGAAACGTTAATTCTTCATCCAAGGAGTACCCATGTTGCATAATTTTGATGGATCCTTCTACATGAAAAATATGAATTACATGAGAAAATGTGATTGCAATCACGTTTTTTCATGTATTTCTCATTTTTCGTGTCGTAGGGTCCATTGAAAGTATGCAACATGGGTACTCCTTGGATGAGAAAATAAATTTTGCATCAAACAAGTACTTCAACTTGAAATTCGAGTAAAACATTTAGGAGATAAGTTGAAAATATGAGCTGAAAAAGTAGTTTTATTATTTTATTAATTTTAATCTTTTTACCCTTTTACTTAAAAAATTGTGAATCATCCCCCATGGTTGACATCATCATCTTGAATCCTATAGGTTCTTATAAAGTTTATTTTTGTTGTAAATTTTTCTTAGGAGGCCTATTTTAGACCTCAAAATTCCCCTAATGTCTTCATTTATGGCATCCCATCTTAGAACAATGTTTCCAATCTTGAAGTCATCAACCTTTGTTTTTTTGTCAAAAATATTTTTAATTTTGTCATGCATCTTTGAAGTATTGTTGAAACTTCATCTCTTGATTATTGCAAATGTATCATCTGATTGATCCTTCTTTGAATGTCATTAGGATCACTGTTAACCTCCTACAAAATCTTCATTACTAGAACAACCAAGGAATAAGGGAAGTAATTGTCAACCTAATTGATCTTTTTGTGCTCACTCTATCAGTCCACAGAGCATTTGTAAGATTATTGTGCCAATTCCTTTTGTTTTCCTATAACATCTTCTTGATAATATTCACCAAAGACTTATTAGATGATTCTACAAGCCCATTTCCTTGAGGATAATATGCAGTAGAATAACCAAGTCTAATGTGATATTTATCACAAAAATCAATCATATTCTTAGATTTTAAAGAAGTTGCATTATCGGTGATAATATTGTATGGACAACAAAATCGAGACAAAATATTATTTTCAAGAAACTGAATGATAACATAATCAGTTGCTTGCCTGGTGGGAATAGCCTCAATCCATTTGGTAAAATAATCTGTAACAGTGAGAATCCGTTTGTGTTGAGCTGAAGATGGAGGATGAATTTCACCAATAAAGTCAATTCCCCATTGCTGGAATGGTGCTTGGACTTCATTTGGTTTAAGAGGCAAAGGTAAAAGTTTCCTTTTTCCTTGAAATATCTACCACTCATGACAACTATTAACTATTTTGTAGACATCAAAAATAAGGTGGGCCGATAAAAATTTTCTCTCAAAATTTTATTTGTTGTGTTTTTCCAATAAATATGACCTCCACAGTCACCCTTCTAGAAATTTGTCATGACTTTCTCAACTTCACCTTCAACTAAATAGTTCAGTAATATTCCACCAAGATCTTTCCAGTATAGGACACCATTCAGAATCTAGTATTTCAGTGCATTTGACTTCAATTATCTTGCTTTGCTACTTGGCGTGACAGGCGGAGGATTCAAATGTTGCAGATTATATACAATATCAACATACCAGGGAGATAAAGAAAATATTTCAGCTATCTCAGATAATGTTTTAGCATTTTTTTCATTAGACAGTGCAGTAATGAAGTTTATTTCTAAGGAATGAAGATTAGAATCTACCATTAGCTTTGCTAGGCCTTGTCCTTTAATTAATTTTGTGGGCTTAATCTCCAAATCATACTCTAGCAAGGAAGCAATCCATTTACCTCTACGACCTTCCAGATCATTCTGTGTGAGCGCTTCTTTAACAACAACATTTGGCACATAATCAATGACATGGGAATGTAAAGTGTACACTTTGAAATATTTTAATTCTTTGACTAATGCTAAAGCTTGTTTCTCAATGATATTGTAATTTAAAGAAACATCTATTATTGTTCTGCTAAAGAAAGCAATGGGATGTTCTATATTTTGATTTTTCTTTTACATTAAAACAACAACAAGTGTATGCTCTGAAGAAAATGAAAAATTTATAAAATCAAGTGTATAGTCTAGGCTAATGAGAATGGGAGCATGAGATAGAGCTCACTTGACTTGATTAAATGACTTCTTCAATTCCTCAGACCATCTTACTTCAGTATCTTTCTTCAACATGTTAGTAATTTTCCTCAAATGTTCAACAAGATTAGGAACAAATCTTCTTAGAAAATTAATTTTACCATTGAAAGATTGAATCTCCTTTTTTCTCCTAGGATAATCTAAGTTTTGAATTTATTCAATCCTTGAAGGATCTACTCTTATGCCATCTTTATATATAATATGTCCCAACAATTTACCTTCTTCCATAGAAAAGAGGATCTTCTTTTGATTTAATGAATACCAAACTTTCTGCATCTTTGAAAAAATGTCTTCAAATGCTACAAATGGTGCTCATATGTCTTTGAGAAAACAATGATATCATCAAGGTAAATGACAAAAAACGTATCTTTTTCATTGGCAACAGTAATATCCATTTCTCTTTGAAAAGTTGCCCCTGCATTCTTCAAACCAAAAGGCATTTTGGCATACATGAAAGTACCCCAAGGTGTGGTGAAATCTGTCTTTTCCTGATCATCTAGGTGATCAAGAACCTAATTGTATCATGAGTAACCATCTAAAAAATAAAGTCTAGATGATCCAACTACCCTTTGGAGAATGTGGTCCATTTTTGGTAGTGGATAATTATCCTTTAATGATACTTTGTTTAGATTTCAAAAATCAATGCACAATCTAATTTCTCCCACCTTCTTTCTCACAAGTACTAGATTGGACAATCTGAGAAACAAATATGAACAATTATTCCAGTAGTGAATAATCTATTTATTCCTTCTAAATAGAAGGCAACAATTTGGGATTCATCCTTCTAAGCTTATGTAAAAATGGTTTTTTATCTGGATTCAAAGGAATAGTGTGTTGAATAATGCTTTTATCATAGACCTTCAAATCAGAATATTCCCAAGAAAATACATCTGAAAATTGAGAGATAAGTGTTGCATACTTAGCTTTCATTTCTAGACCATCTTTGGATTTTTTGAAGTGCCAAGATTTAGTTCTCCTACTCCCACTTCTCTTGGTGACATAGTAGGATTTCTTGCAACATCATCCTGGTCAAAAATTTCTTCCAAAGGTACCAAACCTCTTGGAATAGAATTATCCTTAAGTTATAGTACTTACATCTCTGTAGCATGAATTTCCTGGTCATCTATTTGGGCATTGATGAATTCTTCTTTTGTCTGCAAGAATTTATTGATTTTCTCATCATTTTGAAACACTTGCCAATATTGAACATTTTCAGGGACAATGAGGTGATGTTTGACATTTATTTCATATTTTTTGTTTGGATACATAGGAATTTTGAACATACTAGTAGAAGTGGCAAGAGAATTAGCAATAACATTGATGTTTCTAGGAATTAATGACAAAGTATATTCAAGAAATATTTTGAGGATATCTAGGACTGAATTTCAGTAAGTTGTCATTCTGGGATGTTTGGCCTAATACCCTCCTTTAACTTTCCTAATAACTAACTTGGAGTCGCCATATACAAAAAAATTCTTTGCACCAAGATTTTTTAATATTTTAAGGCTAACAATCAAGGCTTCATATTCAGCTTCATTATTTGTGCAGTCAAATGCTAGTTTGTAGGAAGACATTATAACATTTGGAGGGATATTCAATGATTGATTAATTAGGCTATGAATCCATATTCCAATACCAACACCTTCTTTTCCCATGGCTCCATCAAAATCCATAGTCCATAGACTATTTTCTTCATATGGAAGGTGCAAACCAGATGGCTAATTTTTGTTTTCTATCTGAGATACCTCTGTTGTATCCAAAATTTCCATTTTTTCTATTGTTTTCTTATTTTCTTCTTGAGGAGATGTCTTCAAATCTAAACTATTTGGCACTATTTTACAAAATTCTGTCTCTTCCAATTCTAAAACAAAATTTGAATTTTCTGGATTTTCTGATTTTTCTTCAATCAAAAACACTGAAGATGTTGAGCATTCTTCATTGAATAAAATAGAGGATTCTAAATCTATATGTACAACATGAATGGGATGATTTTTAGGCTTTTCTATAGTACTGATCATATACTTCATCTTACTTTATCTGTAAAGTTTCCTAAATTTTCCAAAGATGGTAATTGTGGCATATGAAAATTCAAGCTGCAATGTTCCTCTAAGCTTTTTTCCCCATGATCTAGAAAGAAGCATTCCATACCTAGGTGGGGTTTCATCCACAATAACATCCATGAGGGCATTCTTGGCTGGAATTTTTTCTAATGATACCACTAAATCCTTGATAAGACCAAGACATTTCACCCTCCCTGAATCAAATGAATAGAGATCATGATAAGGTCTTGTGACATCTAGTCGTAATTTGTCCATAATGGATTTAGGCATGAGGTTGTGTGATGCTCCAGATTCAAGCATTGCATTATGAAGAATAAAATCATGAATCTTGAGACTCAAATAAAAGGGAGGAACTTCACTATCTTCTGATTTTCCATCAACAACAGGACCAAAAAGAAGCTCGGGATGGTCAAGTTAACCATGTCAGATTTTTGATCAACTCTAAGAAAATTAGTAACTTGAAACTTGTATTGATCATTCTTCACTATCTCAGTCAAAGGAATAGAGACCTTCAATTTAGCAATTTCATTTTCAAGGGAAAAATGAACAGGATGCTTATCACTTCTTTTAGTGATGTGTCTTTCTTTTTAGGCATTTCTTTGGATTGAGAATCTCTCTTTTGTCCTCCTTCTTGAAATTATTGATATTTTTTTTATCGTTGGTGGATGCTTGATTAGATTTAGGAGAGGTAGAAGTAGCAGGTGCCTTTTATTTTCTTCTGTTTGGTGCAGCAACTTCTTTTTGCTGAGTATGGGTTTGAGAGTTATGCTTCTTTTGATTGGCAATTATAGGAACACTTCTACTCCTCAAACCATATTTCCTTTGAACTTGGGTGAGGGAATTTTGATATCCTCTTTGATAATATTCAATGCACATTAAGTCTTCATTGGATATGTCATATTTTTGGTCTTCTGATGCACAAATTTCAGTAGAATATTGATCTTCTTTAGTGAGGAAAATAGGTTTTTTATTTTTCTAAAAAAAATGGAATTCCCTATAAATTTCTTCTTCATCATCTTCATTAGAGCCTTCAGTATAGTTCTGCTGGAATGGTGTCCAAAATTGTTGTTGACTTTGTGGATCCTGACCCCTATGTTCCCTTTGTTTAATCATGTATTGGGTTTGTTGATTTTGACCCATGAAATTGGGATTTATTATAGAAGTTTCAGCTTGTCGATCAACACTGGACATCTTATCCATCATTTTCTCGATAACTTTAGTCAAAGTATCAATTTTTCCTTCTGATGAAGTGGATGTTTCTTCTTTTATTGTGACTCTTTTCTCTGTTTTTACCTTGGCCTTTTTAATAATAAGATTGGCCTCTACACTCACTACATATCTTTGCATTTCTTCCAAAGTTGATCGGTTTATTTCCCTCAACTGATAGGCCATGTCAGGGTCAAAACCATCACGATAATGGAGTAAAGAAAGGCCTGGGGGAGGTTGATATTATCAAGAATTGAATCATATATCTTATTAATTCTAGTTGTGAATTCTTGGACAGATTCATTTGTATTCCTTTTCAATGCATTATATTTAGATAGGATTTGCAGTGGATTTTTCTTCTCTTCCCATTTTTCCATGAATAAATTAGTTAGTTGTCATGAGATATCAATTGTACCATCTCCAAGAGAGAGAAACCATTTATTTACTTCTCTAGAAATACTTTGAGCAATAATACGCATCTTATCATCATCATTTTCTATTTCTTCAAGGTATATAAAATCAGTTACTTTAGCCACATGCTGATAGGTTGTGATTTCTGATGTTGTATCAAAGAGAGGTAGACTTTGACCATAGTTTTGAGGTAGAGCAATAAGATGACCTAGTAGAATCAGTGGAGAAAATATGGCCATGGTTAATCATGATGAGGTGGTGGAGGTGTGAATTTTGATGTGGATTGAATAAAAATTTGTAAAGGTAAATATGGAATGAAAGGAGGAACAGATGGTGTAGCTGTATGAGAAAGTGAAGTAAAAGATGTACTAAAATCCTATTGCTGATATTGAAAATAGGCATTTTCATAGGTTTCTTGAAAATTGTCTACTATGATTTTAAGCTTATGGAAATTGGACCAAACTTTAGTATCAGTTTCAGACTTAAAGGTTTTAGAAAATCGTGTAAAAGTCTCAAAATAAAAAGGGTCAAAAGTAGCTTCTGAGACAAAAGTTTCAGACTTGGTTCTAATTAAAAAAAATTTAGATTCTAGAGAGAAATCCAAATCTTCTAAAACAAACCTCGTAGGTATGGAATTTGATTTAATCAATGTAGGATAAACTCTTCCTAACTGTCGAGACTTAGTTTTATGTTTTCTCAAAATAATTTTAGGATTATATACCAGTGGTGATGGATTAGGGTTAGGTTTTGACCCAATATATCTTTTTGGAGTCATCTTAAGATCAAAAATTATATATTTTGGCTCATGTTTTGACTTCAGCCTGTTCAGAAAACTAGAGCTAGTCTAATTTTCAAAGGATTAAAGAAATATTTCCAGGGAATGTTTAGCAATCGCTCCCTAGAAATGGTGCCAGAAATGTTATCACTCTCCCCAACTTCCTAGGCTAAAAATAGGAGTGAAGAAAGGTAATTGCAAACCAGCGTTTAGCTAGGTAGCTATCCCTACCTAACCAGAGAGTTCTCTCTCTATGTCACTTTTTTAAAATATTAGCTAGTCTAATTTTCAAAGGATTAAAGAAATATTCCCAGGGAATGTTTAGCAATTGCTCCCTGGAAACGGTGCCAGAAATGTTATCACTCTCCCCAACTTCCTAGGCTGAAAATAGGAGTGAAGAAAGGTAACCGCAAACCAGCATTTAGCTAGGTAGCTATCCCTACCTAACCAGAGAGTGCTCTCTCTATGTCACTTTTTTAAAATATTCAATTTAAGGCTGAGAACCAAATTTTAGGCTAGATATAAGTTAAAATGTTTGAAATTTGTTTTATAATTTGTTTGCTAGATAAAAATAACGATTAGTGAAACTAAAGATGATTTCAAAGACTAAATTGCAGAAAATAGAGTGAGGCAAGGTAAGTAAATTATTTAAGCACAATTAAGTTGTCATTTGTGTATAGTGGTAGAAAAAAGGCAGGGGTCTGAATGAGCATATAACATGAATTCATTCTTCAAAAGAAAAGACACATTTGTAGAAATCTTAATAAAAAGAACATGAAACTGATCTCTGTTTATAAACTTATAATAATTTTACACAGAAACTGAAGTGGAAATGAAATAACAGAAAGAAAAGCACAGTGCTCAAAATAAATACCACATGAATCTCACAATATTTGCTGCAACTACTTTGATTTCATTAAAATATACAATAGATCCATAGTAATACACAGAGTCTCAAAAAACTCAATTATCCAACCTGTAATACTTCATAAAGTGAAGTATTTATAGAAAAAGTAAATTACAAAATATTGTTGGGAAAAATATTGAGAGGGGGGGGTGAATCAGTATTTAGTGCTGACTGAAATTTTTTTAACTTTTTCTTGCTTTTAAACCCATACGCTACTTTAATGAACACAACTCGCGTATACATGTGGATATCCTTAAGTAAACTCGCGTATGCTCAGAGATCTAAATATGTATTTAATTCTTAACTTAGATCATTGCATCATTCATTCATCAGATGTTTAGTAAGCAGTAAACAGGTGCAGTAAGAACAGAATAAATCACCACACATAAGCAACACACATGAACACCAGGATTTAAGGTGGAAACCCAATTCGGGAGAAAACCACCGCTGCCTTCATCTCAGTCTTCAATATTTATTATATAAAGAAAAATTCTTACAATCATGTACTAACGCAGACTCATACCAACACGCAGGCACCCACCTGCAGAAGGCTACAACCTTCTCTCATTTACTAGCCTCTCTTGGAAGGGAGCTACAACCCCCTGCTCTCGTTTACCAGCATCTCCTGGAAGGGAGCTACTACCCCCTGCTCTCGTTTACCAGCTACCACTGGAAGGGAGCTACTACCCCCTTACTGAAGGCTTCAACCCTCAGCACTACTGCCGACCACGTTTCATCAATTTTCAAACTGGATCAAACAACTTCAACACAACTTTTCACTTATCAACAAATATACTTCGCCCAATGCTTCAAACAGAACAGTGAAACCACTATAACTAGAATATCAGAGATAACCCAAACTTCAGAATAGATATGCAGAAACACATTCAACCTTGAGCAATCATTAGTTCAGATACCATACGCGCTTTTATTTAATCAGACCTGCGTATACACGCGCTTTTCATGAAACGAACCCACGTATACATCTGTGCATTTTTCAGAAAACTCTAACTGCCCATACGCGCTTTTATTGAATCAGATCCGTGTATACATGCACTTTTAATGAAACGAACCTGTGTATAGATTTATAAAAGATAAACTTTGCAGAATAGATCAGATCTATGAACTTACCCAGATTTCTTCAATTTCTTCATCAAATTTGTGCTAGGTCTTCATCACTTCTTTTCAGATCATCCTAGAGATTCATCATTTCTAGATCTAGAGATCTTGAACCTTCATCATATTCATAGGTGCATCATAGATTCAGATCTATCAATTAAGAACTGAGTTCAACCGTGCAGATATACTTCAGAGTGAAGTATTCATTAATGCCTAGACACTTACACACCTTCTTGCACTATGATTTTCTTCTCCTTAAATAGATTTGGCCTTTATCAATACCATGAGTCAAAACCACTCAACCACTGATGGTATTCTTGGACGGGATCAAATAGATAATCAAGCGCTCAATACTTTGGGCCAATACCATGGTAATGCCCCCTGGTTTTATAAAAATAGAGCACAAATTGGCATACGCGACTTGGCACATTCATTTCCACGTACATACGCGACTTCCCCTTAATAAAACCGCGTATGCCTTGTGACATACCTTGTTCAACATTATTCTGGCACTTTCTAAATTTCTTTCTTTTGCTACTTCTGAACGTATCTATAGATACATCAGATTTACATCATTTCCATCAAGGACAACTTCATCAAGCAGGTTCCATCAAGGTCAATACATTGTATCACATTGCCAACAATCTCCCCCTTAACTCATCAAGTAGGTTTCCATAAAGTTCAATAGGTTTCCATCAACTTTATCAAGTAGGTTGCCATCAAGGACAACACTCTACATCATATTGCCAACAATCTCCCCCTTTGGAGTTGATGGCAACCATGATGGTGTTTGATCATCGCAACAGATAGATACATTGATTATAATCATTATGCAAGCACCATGATATTCTCCCCCTATTTAAACACCATGATAAACAATTCAAACACCATGATACTACTCTCCCCCTTTGACATCAAGGGCAAAGGCAGATCAAAACCAAAACAAGGTTTTTCTTCTCATGTAGAAAGAAGAGCTCTATAGATCTGATGTGCACTGAAGTTACCATGCTCCCCCTGAGTTCATGCTAAATCTTCAAACATATTTTTCAATGAAGTACATGACTCTATAACCAAGGACTCATACTTACATCAAAGATCCAACCAAGTGGATTTACATATATGACTCATGTAGCCAACCTAGTGGGTTTACACAATTTGACTCAACTACCCAACCAAGTGGGTTTACAAATTTGACCGAGCCCTCTACATGACTGAATATTACAATTTACATCATAGGTCATAGCCTTTTCATCAAATTACACATATGACTTTTTATAACCAATATCAAAAATACCTCAAGAGAGATCATAATTCAGAATCATCATAATGCCAACAATGCATTACATTTAGTAAGGCTAATGCTCCCCCTAAAACTGTGCATCCAATGCATCCTTTCCATATGACCAAAACTCCTCCTTAGCTTGTGAAACCTGAACACTTTCAACAGCCAATCATCAAGGCATATTTACCCAATATTAGAGAATGAAACAGAAATATAAGAGCTGAAACATCATCAGAGATACCATACAACATCATAGATACCAAATAGCACTGCAGCTGTGTTGAAGAATGTTGACCCCAAGTAAAATTTGTCAGCAACTAACCATACGCGGTTTTCTTTGTATAAACTTGCGTATATACGCGACTGTCTTTCAGGAAACCCGTGTATCCAATTTAATCTTCTGAATTTAAGCAGTTCTGATTTTCTGCATGGCAGAGACTACTCCCAGCTTCTGTCTGAGATATTCGAATGCTTCCCTGGGCAGGTTTGGTTTATATCACAAACTTGTTCTTTGGAGGGAACATACTCCAACTTCACCTTTTGTTCATGCACTTGTTCACGTAAGAAGTGGTACTTGATGGGAATGTGCTTGGTCTTGAGTGCATAACAGATCTTTTGAGATACCGATGGCACTTGTATTATCACACATAATGGAGATAGGAGGGTGAACAAATGATTTGAAAGTCTTGTAAGGTTTGCATCATCCAGAGAAGTTGAGTGCAACATGATGCAACAGCCACATATTCTGCTTCTGCTGTAGATAAAGCAATAGAGCTTTGCTTCTTTCTAAACCAAGATACTAATCGAGGCCCCATATAGAATGCACCACCACTAGTGCTTTTTCGCTCATCAACATTTCAAGCCCAGTCCGCATCTATGTAAGCATGAAGAGTAAGATCAACATTATTTGGATACCATAGGCCAAAATCTTGAGTCCCTTGTAAATATTTGAATATTATTTTTACAGCCTCAAGGTGTGACTCCTTTGGATTAGCTTGGAATCGTCAGGAGTTGTTAACCGTACGTGTTACACCATTTTTTGGTCATCTAACCTATTATCATTAGATGAACCCAAGTACACCATGTAAGACCAATTTTACCCTAAGTAAAATTGCTTTCACTATGTGAAATAACTTAGTAAAACACCTTTATTAAGTTGTTTATGGTCTAAACAGGAAACCCCAAAAGGAAATATTAAACAGACCTATTTTGTTTGATTTTTCTCATGGAATAATTAATTAAACCATAATTTAATTATTATTCCTAGTCATCTTTAACCCAAAACAAAGAGATTAACCTTTATTTATCTTATTATTTTCTAGGAATAATTATTTAAATCTTATTTAGAGAATATTCCTTGTTAAATATGACCAAATCACCCACAAATAATTAAATAAATCATTATTTATTTAATTATCCTTCAACCATTTCCTTAAAAAGATAAATAAATCATTTATTTATTTATTATTGACAAATAAAAGGATTTGACCCAAGTCAAATGCTTTTTCCCTCCACCAAATATAATAAAATATTCCATAAAAAGGTGGATCTAGATTTGGTTAACATTATTTTAATCGTGCACCAAGATCTAGAATGACCCAATATTTTGTTATAAATAGGAGGGTTTTTCCTACCATTCTTCACCTTTTGTTGCCAATTAGATCACTCTGGATCTATACACTTGGTCACATTTTACATTATTTGTTGTGTGAGCTCCCTTTGAGTTCTATCTTTGTCTGGGTTTTCTACACCAACAAGAGAGAGAGATTTTTAGATTCGAAGTGCTGAGGACTACAAAGAACCCATCCCATTGAGGAGATCTGGATACACCTTCTTGTTTCCTCCCAGGTGCCCTGTAATATAAAAATTCATTCAAAAATCGTGTTCTTGTCTTGTCTGTTGGATGTATGGAGCAAACTCTTTACTTTACTGCTTAATGTCTTTCCATTTATAGATCTGTTTGTTGCAGCACTTTAACTACTAATTGCAGATCTGAAGATGTTTTGCAGCCATTATTGTTGTTAGGGCTATTAGTTATGCGTAACTAAAGTGGTTCTTTTTTGTACGCTTCGGCCCCCTTTTTCGGCCAAAGGATTCATACTAACAAATGGTGACTCCACACGAGTTTTAAATTACGACCGCTGTCGTTTTTCATATTCCTGCATATCCAGCTACTTCAAACCCTAGGGTTTCTTTTTAGATTTTTTGTTTTTCCTATTTTCATGTTTTTTTTCTCCTATAAAACCCTAAAACATTAACATTTCTAACTTCCGTGTGTTTCTGGCCCTATTGCGCAGGTAAGCGACATCAGTCGCAACTGAGACGGCAACTTTTTCGGAAATCTGCCGCCGGGACACCCGGAGCTTCACGTCGCACTTTTCGGCCCAGAAACTGCGACCTAGACTCCAGGTCGCACTTTTCACTTCTTCGGCACCGATCAGAAAACAAAGCCGAACCCTCGCGACCCGTGTCAGTAATTCTTCTCGGGTTTTGCTGAAGCTTCTGCCAGGGTTTTCCAGCCTCTGTCTCCGCCTGTTTGGACCTGTTTCTGATCTGCTTTGCTCATCTAAGTGGGAACCTAGCCCCCTAGGGCTTCAGTACCCTTCAATTTTGGTGGAAGAGTTTTAGATGTTTCCGGTGTTTGATTTTTCAGAGTTTCAGCCTTCCCTTTTTTCAGATCTGATACCTCATTCTCAGATCCCTTTAAATCAGCTCTTTTTCCTTTCAAACCACCTCTTGTAGTTTTGTTTGGACCTCCTCCCTGTCCTTTCGGCTTTTTGTTGATTTCCTCCTTTTTTCCAGCCACCTTGCCTCCGCCTCTTGGCTGTGATCTGCACCTCTTTTCAGCAGCTTTCTCCTTTAGATCCCTGTCCCTTTTGACCCTAGATATATTGGCCTCTTTTTAGTGTGTTTTGACTAGATGTTTTCCCTCTTTTAGATTAATTTTGAGAGACCCGCCTTTTTGGGTTGAATCGATGCACTTGTAGCTGTTAATTTTCTGTTATTTCAGCATTATATACTGTTTTTGCAGCATTATTTTCAGTTACGTAGCAAACTTTTTCTCTTGCTCTCAAAACGAAAAGGGTTTAAAAATTAAAATTAACGCACGCCACACACTCACCCTAAGCGAAGAAGAGCCTGGTTTACACCGCCAGGCAAAGACTTTAAAATCAATTGACACTGCACCTATCTGCCCTTGTTTTGACATTGTAATCACTTGATTCTACACCTCCTTGCCCTTGTGGTCGTTCTTCTTCCCCTTGTGCCATGTTTGTGTTGTTATCATTGTGCCCCCAAGGCGCACTTCCTGGAGACTTCTTGGCCTTCACCCTCAGTTTCCGGTTGATCGACCTGCTCTGTCTCGCCGTCGTCAAGCCAGTCCTCCTTCGAGTCCGCACTCTGAATCCTCTTCTGATTCATTGGGTTCTCCTTTTCTTTCTGGTTCTCCCCCTGTCACCTTCACTATGTCTGGTCTAGGGCCTAATGCTAGCGGAGCTCTCAGTCCTAATGCCGGAACTACTACTAGTGGAACCGCCACAGGAACTACCTCAGCCGCACCCTTGTTGTTGTACATCGCAGGCCTCAGCCTCCCCGATTTTAATCAGTTGATCAATGACCCTATCCACCATGATGTTGGTTGGCCTGCTATGCCAACCAAGCTCCCCTTTGACATCCCTAAGTTCGAAGGCCTTGCTGGAGAAGATCCAACCAACCATGTCCGATCTTTCCACATGTGGTGTTCCTCCAATTCTATCACCGATGATTCCATCCGTCTTTGGTTGTTCCAATGCACGCTTACCGGTGAAGCTTCTAAATGGTATGTTGACCAAGCCACCTCTTCCCATACCACCTTTGTGACCATTGCCCAAGCCTTTTTATCTTACTTCCAGCTCCCTCTCCGATACGATACTGGTACGGAGCTTTTGACCTCTTTCAAGAAAACCTCTTCAACCCGCCTTTCCGCTCATGTTCAGGAATGGCGATGAAGACGAAGCCTATGTCGAGCTCCCCCCTTCGAAGATCGGATCTATATGGACTAGTTCCTTCGCTCTCTCTTAGCTCCCATTGGCAAAGATGTCGCCTCCCATTTCCCTCAGACCGAAGAAGCCGCCCTCCAAATAGCCTTGAAATATGACCTGATCTATGCTCAGTATGGTTATGTTTATACCGTCCTTCCTGACCTCCCAAGGCCCGGAGGTGCTAACGCCCCGAGGGCATCTCATTCTGCCGATGGTATCGTTGGAGCCCTTTCTCATCCATATGCTCAACCTCCTATGGGCTATGGTCTCCCTCAGGGAGGGGCCAACACCTCTAGCACTTTTCCCCCTCCAGGTAGCATGTATCCAGGATACGACATGCCTCATCCTTTTGCCTAACCTCCTACTTACCTCAATGTTTCCCAACCTAACCATTACCCTTATCCACAGCCTAGTGTGCCAGCTCCTCCAGCATATGTGCTTCCATCTCCCTTGCCTCCTCCAACCCCGCAACAACACCTACAGCCCCCTCCAGGGCAAGTATTTGCACAACAGGGCACGACTAATCCCCCTTCTTCTCAAAGAAGGCGGAGAGGCAATCCCAACCAATCTGCCCCTGGTACTCAGGGACCCAATCCTCAAGGTATTGACCCTAACACTGTGAACCAGAAACAGGGCACTCAGCCCAAGCCGGACAGGCCTCTTCGCACAAATAAGCCTTGTTCGTGTTGCAGTGTTTATGGTCATTACACCCACGATTGTCCCCTCTTACCACAGATGCGTCAGATTTGGGAGTCTCAAGCCACATTGCGCGGACAACGGGCCTCCCCTCATGCTCCCCCTAATGTGGCCACTACTCAACCAGCTGTGTTTACTGATCCTTTCCCTCAGCAAGGATTCGTGGCTACCCAACCACCTGAAGGATAGGTCGCCACTCCACCTTCCATTTTTGGTTCCTCCGATTACCAGATCCTCATGATGAACTCTGATCCATCCCCAACCGTCGACCTTCACCTTCAAACTTGGTCTCGCCAGTACCCCAAGCCTTCCGCTCATTCTGCCCCCGAGTCCCCTTCTTCCTATTTCCTCAAAGAGCCTCTTTCGACATCCAGTGGCCCCTTACACATCCCTCAACCCAAAGTTGAGGTTCATCCAAAGATTCCCAAGGGACCATTACGCCGAAATGCTGCTTCCAGCCGAGCCGCTCAGTCGTATAGCATAGTAGATGATTTTAAGCACCCTGGGTTGCCATTTCCACATTGGAACTCCTCCAGTCATGCCCTTCCCAAAAGAAGGCTCTGCTATCTGTCGTGGGCGCTGTAGATCCTGCTGATGACCAAATGATTGTTTTCGACGCCCATCAATCAGAACATCCTCCTCTTCCTGCTTTTGTCGTCTTCCAAATCCCAGTCAAAATCCGGAATGCCAACGTTTCTCGATGTATAATTGATGAGGGGGCATCCACCCGTGTGATGTCCGCTTTGGTTTGGAAGCAAATCAGATCTCCTGAATTGGCCCCTTCCACGATCACCCTTCGAGCGTGGGACGGCCACGCCTCCCAGCCCATTGGCCTTTTTCGTAATTTTCCTATCACCCTTGCCAGTAAGAATGTTTGTGTTGACGTCGAAGTCATCGACGCCCCTCTAAACTACAAAATTCTATTGGGGCGAAGCTACACCTATGCCATGTCTGCTGTCCCATCTGTGGTTTTTCGTAAGATGTCTTTTCCTCACATTGGAAAGATAGTCACCATCGACCAGTTGACTTATCATGAGCCAAATTCTCAGACCTCCCCTGAGACGACCATCTCTTCCTTAGCCAATAAGAAAACCGTCGATTCTGTGACCAGTGTCTCTCCCGGCGTCTATAAAGACTCCTCTTTGCTTGGCACTTTTCCTGGTCTCCCTCCTCCTCCTATCTCTGATCCCAGCTTATCGAATGTTTTCATGATGCAATCGTCTCGGGCTGCCCTCAAGCGACCTGCCTCGGCTAGTCAGCAACCTCAGCCGCAACCTCGCCCACCGCAACCCGCTCCTAGCCCTTCCTCTCCGCCTACCGGACCTCCTCCTTCTAGCCCTTCTCCTACAGCTGGTATCCCTGAACCCCTTTATCCCCCTGGATCAGTTCCCCCAGGCCTTAACCATCTCGGAGCCGTCCCTCCTGGTCATTACCCTGCTGGTTAGATACCTTTCCTAGCTCCCCCTCCCGGAGTCTATTCGGTCCCCATCATGGCCACCCTCTCTCTCCCTAACCTGACCCTGGGTATACCCATCTGGTACCTTGACCCTCCAGCCGCTACCCCACCTGGTCACGCCAAACCCTACCTTGCTTTGACACTGGTTCAACCGGTCCCCCTCGCTTCCTCTGTTGCCACTGTGCCCCCAGCACCTCCATAGGACCCCTCTCCTATCGTGACGGCTCCCGGGAAAAAAGGCAAAGCTCGCAAGGGGGCACCCAAAGACAAGGCTACCCCGACTGACCTGGCCCCTCCTCTGCCCGCAAAGCCTTGCGCCTTGTGTGATGTCGTCGGTCACGCCACCCATGCGCGTCTTGAATTGTTGCACCTTAAGATCCTAGTCAACAAGATGTTTCCCGAATCTGATATCCCCGAAGTCTACGTCACTATCCCGGATTCTATCCCGAAACTCAAAACCTTGCGCACAAATCACCCTTGTGCTTTGTGCAATTTCCATGGCCATTACACCCACCTTTGTCCCCGCCTTGACGAGTATCGTTCCTCCTTAGACACGTACCACCAATTCAAGGCTACGCATGATAAGATACCTTCTCACTTGTCTGTGAGTTCTACTTCGATAGGACCAGAGGATATTCCTACTCCCATTCACATTCCTCCTCCCGCTATCGAACCAACAGAGCCTTCGATCACCATTTTGTACCTATTGTCATCCTTGAGAGATAATTCACCTAACCTTCGACCTGCAGACACTCTCGGTTCCCCCTCAGTGGACCTTGGATCTGTGGACATTGTGCAGGTGAGCCCTTCTCCGCAAGATAACCAGTCACACATCACTACATCATCGGGTGATCCTCCTTCCTCCAGTCTCCCCATCTTCCAGTCCGATGAAGACATTATGGAAGCCATGACCAACCTTGACTTTCCGTGGGATGATATGCACCATCGCGCATACTTCCTCCCACAGCAGTCCCATGACCAATATGCTGTGGAAACCAAAGACTTCATTCCCAATGCATTTGATTGGTTAAAAAATCCCATCCCTGCACCTGATGCTTTCGAAGAAGGAAACATGGCCAACATCTCTCCTACCATTAAAATTGACATTTCGGTCAAACCAGGAATCGAAGAATATATCACCTTGGGTGCCCAATGCACCCCGGAAGAAATCGAAGCTTACACTAAGCTTTTCAAATAATTCCGCGATATTTTCACCTGGTCCTACTCCGAAATTCCTGGGCTCGATCCCACCATCGTTGAGCATCATATCGACACGTGGCCCGATGCCAACCCAGTCCGACAAAAGTTGAGACCCATTAATCCTTCCAGATGTGATGTTATCAAAGCCAAAATTGATAAGCTCAAGCAGGCTGGTTTCATTTATCCTATTGAATACACCACTTGGGTGTCCAACCCAGTTCTCGTCCTCAAGAAACAAGGCACCATCCATGTCTGCACGGACTTTCACGACTTGAACAAAGCTTGTCCCAAAGACAACTTCCCCACACCATTTATTGACCAAATCATTGATGAGTGTGCGGGGCATGAGGTTCTATCCTTTATGGATGGTTTCTCCGGATATAACCAGATTGTTATCCGTCCTGCTGACCAACTTAAAACTGCGTTCATCAGTCTGTGGGGAACTTTTGCTTACCGGGTCATGACATTTGGCCTTAAAAACGCTGGCGCCACTTTTCAACGGGCCATGTCTTATTGTTTCCATGACTTAGCTCATATTATCCTTGCTTATTTAGACGACCTCATTGCATGTTCTAAGCATCGGGCGCAGCACCTCCGCGATCTGTGTACCGTCTTTCTCCGATGTCGCAAGTATAATATCCACCTTAACCCGTCGAAATGCGTCTTTTGCATTCCCGCCGACCGTCTCTTAGGCTTCATAGTGTCTAAGGATGGTATCACTCTTGACCCTTTAAAAGTTCAAGCCATTCTTGAACTTCCCATTCCACGTACCCTACGCCATCTCCAGAGTCTCCAAGGCAAAGCTAATTTTCTTCATTGGTTCGTCCCTAACTATGCCACCACCACACATGGGTTCCTTAGACTCCTCCGATCCAATATCCCATTTGTTTGGGATACCTATGCTCATGAGTCTTTCGATGCCCTCAAGCAGGCCCTCACATCCACCCCCTTGATCTGCCCTCTTGACTTTTATAGGGACTTCATCCTGTACATCTCCACTTCCACCTATTCGGTCGCTGGTGTCCTTATCCAGGAAGATGACAATGGTATCGAGAATGTGATTTACTACGTCAGTAAGAACCTAGTAGGGCCTCCTGTTTCTTACTCACATGAAGAAAAACTAGCGTTGGTTGTTGTGTTCTCAGTCCAAAAACTTCGTCATTACATCCTCATGCGTTCCACCAAGGTTGTGACTAATTCCAACCCCATGGCTTTCCTATTGAGTCGCCACATCCTCACTAGGAAGTATGCCCGTTGGGTCGTCATCCTTCAAGAATTCGACCTCGAATTTGTCACACCAAAAAGTAAGAAAGGTTTAGCCCTTGCTGAACTCATTTCTAAATTACCTACCAGAACACAAGATCCTCCAGTTAATGATGATTTCCCTGATGAGCACTTATTCGCCATTACCTCGGATGATCCTTGGTACGGCGATATCCTCACTTACTTGCGAACCCAAAAGTTCGCTCTTCACCTTGATCATGACGCTCGACGACGTATCCAACACCAGGCTCCTCGCTACCTTCTTATCGGTGACGACCTTTATTGGCGCGGTATAGATACTGTCCTTCGTCGTTGTCTCACGCACACTGAAGTTGAACAAGTCCTCAATGCCTGCCATAGCGGCGCTTGCGGTGGCCACCTCTCCGGTCTTGCTACTGCCCAAAAAGTCATGCACGCTGGGTATTTCTGGCCTTCCCTCTTTAGTGATTGCATTGAAGCAATCAACCACTGTTACAATTGCCAACATTTCGCCCCTAAGGCGCGAGCTCCCCCAGCTCCCCTCCATCCAGTTGTCTCAACTGGTCCCTTTTGTAAATGGGCCATCGACTTTATGAAGTGTCGTCCGCCATCTGCTGGTAACCATAAATATATCATCGTGGCAGTCGACTATTTCACAAAATGGGCCGAGGCTATGCCAACATTTAACAACACGACAGCTACCACAACCCTTTTTTTCTTTAACCACGTTATCACTCGATTCGGGGTTCCTAAACAACTGGTCTCTGACCATGGTCGACATTTTGAAGATGAGATATGGCGTGAGCTATCCTCACTGTTGGGTTTTGAGCACCAATATTCCTCCTCCTATTACCCCCAAGGTAATGGCCAATTTTACGTAGTCAAAAAAATCCTCAAGACTATGCTTCAACGAACAGTGAATAAGCACAAAACCAACTGGCATCTTATGTTCTTCCCTGCTTTGTGGGCCTATCGAACTTCTGTTAAAACTGCCACCGGGTTTACTCCTTTCCACCTCATTTTTGGAGAGGAGGCAGTCTTACCGATCGAGTGTTAAATTCCTTCCCTGCATCTGGCCATTGAACTTCTCCCTGACACCCAACCTCTAGAACAATGACTTATCATGCTTGAGCGCGCCTCCGAAGAACATCGTGTTGCCTTGCAAACCATGGAAGCGGCCAAGAAACGCACCAAAGCTCAGTATGACAGAAAAGTCCAGCCTCGTACTTTTCACGAAGGCGACCTTGTTCTAGTTTATGACCAGGCCCATGATGTCCTTGGTCATGGGAAGTTTGACTCATTATGGCTAGGCCCTTACATCATCAGTAAGGATCTAGGTAAGGGGGCATACCTCTTAGAGGATTTCGAAGGCAATCCCCTTCCTAATCCTCGCAATGCACTCTATCTTAAGAGATATTACCCTTAGCATTTCCCTTCTGAAATGCATGTTTTATTTTCTTTTAGATAGCCAGCATCTTTTTCGTTTTTTTAATTTGATACTTCACCAGGACACATTTTGTCCAAGATGGGTCACTTCCCCTCTCATTAAAATCACATTTCTTCACTTACAACACTTGTACTTGGGGCCACCACTTTGCCTCCTTACTTGTCTTTGTTTGTGTTGATTTTCGTCGTGAGTTACCCTCTTGTACTCATGTTTTCATGGTCCCCCATTGGACCTTTACTGAGTGGCAGTACCATCGAGTCGCCCTTGTTTAGAGCATCCAAGCGGAGTCATCATCACATTCATGGAGTCTATCCCGAGTCCCTTTGTTCCCTGCTATAGTCCTCCATCCCTCATTGCTTGGTTTCTCTCTTTTGTCGCACATTATGGCCTTCAGTCCCACTGTCCCTTATCCCTGATGATATTGTGTCAGTTGCTGCCATGTCATTCATGCCCTTTATGCTCTAGCAAGGGAAGTCGTCCATTCGCTACTCAGTCCCCTCCATTCCACCATCATCATTGGTATTAGTCTTTCCGTCGCTCTACTATTTTCTCTCGTGCCTTAGTTGAGGACCTCCCATTGCCTCACCTATGGCAGACCTCCTTCTGTCGACATCAGCTCCTTCATTCCAGAAGACAGGTCTAGAGGGCGGTGTACCTTGGTTCTAGCTTCCACTCTTATTCGTTGCCTCGGATCAGGCAAAGGGATCTCTCATTTCCCTTTGACTTGATTGTTTCTCCACTCCAGCTCCTTTCAGCATGATCTAGATCCGTATACTTGATGGTTCAGTGATGCAACAGCAGCTCTTGGTGATTCCCGGGTGTGTGTGAGATGTCTCAGCCCTCATGAGGGGGTGGCCCTGCAGGTAGCCCCCCACATGCCCGAATGACCTCTTCATTGCAGCCCTCGATGCAGCTCCATATATTTGATGATGTCGGCCTTAGCCGCTTGCAGCGCCTCTTTGATTTGCATGTATCAGTCAGATTTTGTGAGCCCTTCCCCACTTATAGGGGGCATTTGGGTTGTATTTTTATCTCATGTACTCAGATATTATTGTATAAGTCCTGGCTGTTATCCCAGGCACAACATGTATGTGGGATCCCTCATTGTATTTTTATCTGGCTCATGTTTATGCCGGCTGTACTTTATGGTTTGGTCCCTTGTTTACTGGACACACTATTCTTTTGTACTTTGTCTCGGCGGGCATAGGTATGCCTCCCCCGCCGCCTTTAGCACAGGTACCCTCTCATAAAAAGAGACTTGTTGCACCTGCAAGTCTCATCTCCTCGGGGTCTAGTTCTTCAGCACATTAGTCTACCTTACATTTCTCTCTCTGACTTCCCTTTTGATGTCTGGTGATTGAGTTCTTACAACATACTTCGGTCATACGATTTGCTCCTAACACTCGCACGCTGGGGGGCAATCTGTTACACCATTTTTTTGTCATCTAACCTACTATCATTAGATGGACCCAAGTACACCATGTAAGACCAATTTTACCCTAAGTAAAATTGCTCTCACTATGTAAAATAACTTAATAAACCACATTTATTAGGTTGTTTATGGTCTAAACAGGAAACCCCAAAAGGAAATATTAAACAAACCTATATTTGTTTGATTTTCCCCATGGAATAATTAATTAAACCATAATTTAATTATTATTCCTAGTCATGTTTAACCCAAAACAAAGAAATTAATTAGATAAACCTTTATTTATCTTATTATTTTCTAGGAATAATTATTTAAATCTTATTTAGATATTATTCCTTGTTAAATATGACCAAATCATCCACAAATAATTAATTAAATCATTATTTATTTGATTATCCTTCAACCACTTCCTTAAAAAGATAAATAAATCATTTATTTATTTATTATTGACAAATAAAAGGATTTGACCCAAGTCAAATGCTTTTTCCCTCTAACAAATATAATAAAATATTCCATAAAAGGTGGATCTAGATTTGGCTAACATTATTTTAATCGTGCACCAAGATCTAGAATGACCCAATATTTTGTTATAAATAGGAGGGTTTTTCCTACCATTCTTCACCTTTTGTTGCCTATTAGATCACTCTGGATCTATACACTTGGTCACATTCTACATTATTTCTTGTGTGAGCTCCCTTTGAGTTCTATCTTTGTTTAGGTTTTCTACACCAACAAGAGAGAGAGATTCTAGATCTGAAGTGCTGAGGACTTCCAAGAACCCATCCCATTGAGGAGAATTGGATACACCTTCTTGTTTTCCTCCCAGGTGCCCTTAATACAAAAATTCTTTCAAAAAACATTGTTCTTGTCTTGTCTATTGGATGTATGGAGCAAACTCTTAATTTTACTACTTAATGTCTTTCTATGCATAGATCTGGTTTTTTGCGGCACTTGTCTTGATCAACTAACTGCAGATCTGAAGATATTGGCAGCCACATTTGATGTTAGGGCTATAAGTTATGCGTAGCTAAAGTGGTCTTTTTCCGTACGCTTCGACAAAAGATTCATACTAATAGCATGCATAATGTCTAGTCTAGTCCCAGTGAGATAAAGTAGACTTCCTATCATAGATCTGTATTCTGGTTGATTCACCGTGGGAGAATCATCATGAGAACTGGGATTACATCCGGCTATCATTGGTGTACTTACAGGTTTGAATTCTTCCATGCCATACTTCTTCAGAATTTGCTTAAGGTATTTTGCTTGTGATAAGAATATGCCATCTGTAGTTTGATGCACTTGCAAGCCAAGAAAGAATGTTAGTTCCCCAAGTAAAGACATTTCAAATTCTTGCTGCATAGCTGAAGAAAATTTCTGACTCATAGATTATTCATTGCTTCCAAAAATGATATCATCAACATATACAACCACAATCAATAGTTTGTCATTTTCATTTTTTGTGTATAAGTTGCTATCAACAGACCCCTTTAAAAATCCTTGTTGATGAAGATATTTTTCAAGACGATAATACCATGCCCTTGCAGCTTGTGGAGCTTGTTTGAGACCATATAGAGCCTTTTTAAGTCTACAAACAAGATTTTTATCATTTCCCAAAATGAATCCTTCTGGTTGTTCTATATAGACTTCTTCTTCTAGATCACCATTGAGAAAGGAAGATTTAACATCCATTTGATAAACTTTGATTTGTTGGAAGCTTAAAAAAACAAGAAACATTCTTATGGCTTCAAGTCTAGCTATAGGAGCAAAATTTTCTTCAAAGTCTATACCTTCTTGTTGAGCATACCCCTTGCAAACAAGTCTAGCTTTATTTCTTATAACATCCTCATTCTCATTTAACTTGTTTTTGAATATCCATTTAGTTCCAATGACATTTTTGTCATGAGGTCTTGGTACTAATTCCCAAGTGCGATTCTTTTCAATTTGATCAAGCTCTTCATTCATGGCTTGAATCCAACATTCATCTTTGCTAGCTTGATTGACATTGTGTGGCTCAATAGTGGATAGAAATGCCAGATAGCTAGAAGATCCCACAAGAGTCCTTCTTGTTTGTACACCTGATCCCTTATCTCCCAAAATTTGAGATTCTGGATGATTCTTTTGAACATATATGGATGGAGCTTTTTCAGATAAATCATCTTCAAGTTCTTAATTGGATTCACTGTCTATATCATTGCTATTTGATGTAGGAGGACATATGTCACCATCGTCTTCATTTTTTGTTTGTTTTTCTTCTTTTGGGGCTGCAGGAGATTCATTAATAACAACATCAATACATTCAACAATCTTCCGAAGTCTTTTATTGTAACATTTATGTGCTCTACTCCTAGAGGAGTAGCCAATAAGTATTCCTTCATCTGCTCTGGATTCAAACTTGCCAAGTTTTTCATCATTATTTTTGATAAAACATCTGCTTCCAAAAACTCTAAAATGCTTCACAGTGGGAGGATTACCATACCAGAGTTCATATGGATTTTTATCACTATTTACTTGAACATGTGCCTTGTTAAGAATATTTACCGCTGTATGTGCTGCTTCTCCCCAAAAATTGTCAGGTGTTCCAGAATCATCAAGCATAGCTCTAGCCATTTGTTGAACTGTTCTATTCATTCTTTCTGCTACGCCATTTTGTTGTGGAGTGCCAGCGACAGAAAACTGTCTTTTTATGCCATGTTGTTCACAAAAATCAAGGAATTCATTTGATGTATATTCTCCTCCTCGATTAGATCTAAGACACTTGATTTTCAGATCTAATTCATTTTCAACTAGTGCTTTGAAGGTCTGAAATTTCTCAAATGATTCATCTTTGTGTTTAAGCAGCCCAATCCAACACATTCTAGAGAAATCATCAATAAATAAGATATAGTATTGTTCACCACGTGGTGAATTTTTCCTCACAGGTCCACATATGTTAGTATGAATAAGTTCAAGAGGCTTACTTGATGATCCTTCCTTGGCATTAAACTGTACTCTGGTTTGCTTACCAAATTGGCAAGATTTGCATATGATATTTTCGGGTGGAGTAATATTGGGAAGATCACGGACAACTTTAAGTCTGCTTGATTTGTTGATCTGAGAGAAGCTCAGATGCCCCAACCTTCTATGCCATAGCTAGTTTTCTGAAGATTTGCTCAAGTAACATTGTTCTTTGCAGTTCTTCAATACATACAAGTTGCTTGGAGTTCTTTTTCCTTTTATAATTTTTTTACCTGTATCAAGATCACGTACCACACATTCTTTTGAACTAAAGACAACTTCAGTTCCTTGATCACACATTTGACTTACACTTAACAGGTTATGCCTTAATCCATCCACATACATGACATCATTTGCCTTCACCTTTTCTTTTAGAAACACAGACCCTTTTCCCTTAATCACAGCTGGAGTATCATTTCCAAATGTAACTTTCTTTTCTTTTTCTAGAGCATTATATGCAAGAAGTTTGTTTTTGTCACCTGTCATGTGTCTTCAGCATCCACTATCAATGTACCATTGATTTTCTTCACCTTCTGCAAATAACGCTATGCCAAAATTTTCAACCTGCAATTCCTTCTTTTTCCATACTTTGGAGCTTGAAGGAACATGCTCTTTTGGCTGAACTTTGCTCCTGCATTCAGATTCTTCATGGCCAAAGTTATTGCAATAAGCACATTCAACTTAATTTAGAAGAGGAGAAAAGTTGTTATAGGTATTATTCTTTGTTTCAATATCAATCGTTTTCTTTCTTGCTTCTCCTGTCATGATGGTTTTATATGCAACACATTGAACAAATTTATGACCAAAATTGTGACATGAGAAACATTGTCCATTGAAGAAGAAATTTCTGCGATCATGAAATCTTCTACTTGAATTTACCTGTTGATTGTTGTTTCTTTGAAATATATTCCTGTTGGTGGTCTTTGAATTGATATGATCATGCTTTACTTGTAATGATTCTTTATTCCCTTGCTGAGTGGCAGAATGTTGTAAACCAATTGTAGTTGCTTTTAGATAATTTGGTGCTGAAGCCTGAGAAGATTCTCTGGTATATCCAAGACCTGTCTTTATAAGAGGAGAACATTGTACCTTGATAATCTCATCTAGGGTTTCAGATCCTTTAGAAAATCTAAGATTCAGAGTCTTTACTTTCTCACATTATTTTCTTAGACTTACCACTTCACATTCTAATTTCTCATTGTGTTTCTTTGCTTCTTCAAACTGCTTTTCCAGAGTTTCTATGGTTATTTTCCTTTCTTCTAAGAGTATTTTTCTTTCTTCTAAGTGTATTTTGAGTTGATTGTTTTCTTCAAGAAAATCATTGTCCTCTAGAGCATCCACAAAAGTATCCTTTTCTTCTCTAGATTCAAATTCCATGAGAAGTCTAAGATCTTGTTCACATTCTTCCTCACTATCAGATAACCCATCATTGTCTTCATGAGTATAGTCACTTTTTCTAGTGTTAAATCGATTCTTATTCCTTCTTGCTACTTCCTTCCCTTTTGCAGGTGTTTCTTTATGAGGACACTTAGCAGCATAATGACCAACTCTTCCACACTCAAAACATTTGAAAGGAAGCTTACCTCTGAACCGTCCTGTGCCAAGTTGGAGTTTCTTTACAAAATTTACCTCAACTTCTTCTGAGATATATCCTGATCCTTCTGCTTCTTGGACTTATTTCCCTTTTGTAGAAGCTCTGAAGACAGCCTCTTTGACTTCAGATGGTCCTCCTCTTCTCATTTCATATGCAGTTAGAATGCCATGAAGTTGCACCACAGTAAGATTTTGAAGATCCTGTTTTTCTTCAAGAACAGAAACTTTTGACTCAAATTTTGTCGTTAGCGATCTTAAAATTTTCTCAACCAAAGTAGATTCGGTTATTGTTTCTCCCAAATTTCTCATACGATTTACAACATCATCAAGACGTAAAAAGAAACTGGAAATATTCTCATCACTATGCATCTTTAAATTTTCATATTCAATTCTGATAGTTTGAAGTTTTGCACTTTTTACCTTTGCATCACCTTCATAACTTAGAATGATTTTGTCCCATATCTCCTTTGCTGTATTCAGCTACATAACTTTGAAAAATTCTGATTTAGTTAGACTTCCCGTTAGATAATTGACTGCCTTTGCATTTGTTTCATAATTCTTCTTTTCAGTCGGATCTGTTGGTACTGCAGCTGGATATTGATATCCTCGTTCAACAATGGCCCATACATCTGCTCCCATAGACTGAAGATAGGATCTCATCCTTATTTTCCAGAAGATTAAATTGCTTCCATTAAAGAGCGGAGGCTTGATAGATGCTATTCCATCTTGATTGCTCATCTTGCTTGATCTTCCTTCTAGCGGCTAAGCTTTTTCAGAAGGACCTGCTCTGATGCCAATTGTTGGGAAAAATACTGAGAGGGGGGGTGAATCAATATTTAGTGCTGACTGAAAACTTTTTAACTTTTTCTTGCTTTTAAACCCATACGCTACTTTAATGAACACAACTCGCGTATACATGCGGATATCCTTAAGTAAACTCGCGTATGCTCAGAGATCTAAATATGCATTTAATTCTTAACTTAGATCATTGCATCATTCATTCATCAGATGTTTAGTAAGCAGTAAACAGGTGCAGTAAGAACAGAATAAATCACCACACATAAGCAACACACATGAACACCAGGATTTAAGGTGGAAACCCAATTCGGGAGAAAACCACCGCTGCCATCGTCTCAGTCTTCAATATTTATTATATAAAGAAAACTTCTTACAATCATGTACTAGCGCAGACTCATACCAGCACGCAGGCACCCACCTGCAGAAGGCAACAACCTTCTCTCGTTTACCAGCCTCTCCTGGAAGGGAGCTACAACCCCCTGCTCTCATTTACCAGCCTCTATTGGAAGGGAGCTACTACCCCCTGCTCTCGTTTACTAGCTACCACTGGAAGGGAGCTACTACCCCCTTACTGAAGGCTTCAACCCTCAGCACTACTGCCGACCACGTTTCATCAATTTTCAAACTGGATCAAACAGCTTCAACACAACCCTTCACTTATCAACAAATATACTTCGCCCAATGCTTCAAACAGAACAGTGAAACCACTGTAACCAGAATATCAGAGATAACCCAGACTTCAGAGTAGATATGCAGAAACATATTCAACCTTGAGCAATCATTAGTTCAGATACCATACGCGGATTTATTTAATCAGACCTGCATATACACGCGCTTTTCATTAAACGAACTCGCGTATACATTTGTGCATTTTTCAAAAAACTCTAATTGCCCATACGTGCCTTTATTGAATCAGCTCCACGTATACACGCGCTTTTCATGAAACGAACCTGTGTATAGATCTATAAAAGATAAAATTTGCAGAACAGATTAGATCTATGAAATTACCCAGATTTCTTCAATTTCTTCATCAAATTTGTGCCAGGTCTTCATCACTTCTTTTCAGATCATCCTAGAGATTCATCATTTCTAGATCTAGAGATCTTGAACCTTCATCATATTCATAGGTGCATCATAGATTCAGATCTATCAATTAAGAACAGATTTCAACCGTGCAGATATACTTCAGAGTGAAGTATTCATTAATGCCCAGACACGTGCACACCTTCTTGCACTATGATTTTCTTCTCCTTAAATAGATTTGGCCTTTATCAATACCACGAGTCAAAACCACTCAACCACTGATGGTATTCTTGGATGGGATCAAATAGATAATCAAGCGCTCAATACTTTGGGCCAATACCATGGTAATGCCCCCTAGTTTTATAAAAATAGAGCACAAATTGGCATACGCGACTTGGCACGTTCATTTCCGCGTACATACACGACTTCCCCTTAATAAAACCGCGTATGCCTTGTGACATACCTTGTTCAACATTATTCTGGCACTTTCTAAATTCCTTTCTTCTGCTACTTCTGAATGGATCTGTAGATACATCAGATTTACATCATTTCCATCAAGGACAACTTCATCAAGCAGGTTCCATCAAGGTCAATACATTGTATCACATTGCCAAAAATATCCCCCTTAACTCATCAAGTAGGTTTCCATCAAGTTCAATAGGTTTCCATCAAGAACAACTGCATCAAATAGGTTTCCATCAACTTTATCAAGTAGGTTTCCATCAAGGACAACACTCTGCATCATATTGCCAAAAAATATTACATTAAAGGCTATCATAATAGATAGAAATTTATTTTCCAAACTAAACTCTTAATGTAGCATGGAAATGAAGTCGATTTGTTGTGCTGGTGTTGCTCTTACTGAAAATGGTTGTTGAAGGAGATAATTGTGGGTTGCGCTGGTTGTCAGCTAACTGATGATCTGGCAGAGGTTGAATTTTATTCGTTTATCATTTACTCTTGAAATTCACACAAATTTTCCCAGTTTTATTCATCCAAGATGGCCAATTTTATTACCTTACAGTAAACTTCATCCATTTCAGTGTATTTGGCAAAAGTCGGCCTCGCCACGAAAACATGTTTACCTCATACTGAATAAAAATAGCATTGCTTAATGTTCTCAACAACACCCTTCTTGTCATTTTACCTTTGATGTTTGAAAACTTGGTAGTATCTCTGGCAAGTTCTTTAAGTCTTCTCCAATAATCCTCTTTGGTCATCAATTTTTCATTTATTAAAATAGAGAAGGAAATCCTTTTTGTGTAAGAGGCTCTACTCTGCTGAAACATCTTTGAACTGTGATTTCCAAACTGTGACATTTCTCCCCAAGATGGAGAATTAAATTATTCTTTATGAGAACCTTCTTTACTTCCAGGATTGTTTATGTTCTATCATCTATGCCCAGATCATCTAGCTCATACTTGTTCTTTGAATTCAAAAACTTGATAATGTTTTTTATTGTAGTAGGCTTATCTCCAAGTCATGCTTTAATTCTTGCAATGGATTCATTTGATTACTATATCAACTCCTTTTTTTCAAATATAATCTGTACACTTGGCCAAATTTCATTAATATATCCCATGATGTCTGCCTATATTATTTCTTTTACTTGGACCAAAGTATTTCCAATGGCTGATTCCTTTTGTTCTGTTAGTCATCAGTATTTTTTATTACTTGTAGATGACTATAGATTGGTTCTAGATTTATAAAAACAGCATTCTTTGAACATTTTGAGTTTTATAAATCTCACTGCCTTCATTATCCTTATAGGAAATTTTTCACTATTTCATCATCTTGCCATTCCATGGTCACCCTGTCACCCCCACAACTCTTCCTAAGCTTATGCCTCTCATTTCCATCCTTCTTTCCTGCCTATGACCTCATTACTCTGTTTTCCCTTGCCCATAACTCTACTTTCCATCTAGGGTTTTCCTAGAGCCTACCCTTTCCCATGATCTCTAGGTTCCTCAAGCATTGATGATCTCTAAACTATCTCTGTAGGCTCTTTAGATAAATCAAGTACATTGGTTTTTGGATCTTCAATACATCACTTTGACCAATACTCTGTTTTTCACTTGAAGACTCCAAGCCAATTTTCAGTTAAAGACCAGGTCAAAGAGTCCTCCTACTAGGTCAATTAGGGTTTCATATGATCCAAGGTCAATCATTGGTGTTTCAGACACTATTTTCCTTTGTTAGAATCTGGTTCAGACGTATTGAAATGTTGAGACATGGTTATTCAAGAAAAGATCTAAAAGAGTCCAAAGAAGACTACCTTACCAAATTCAAGGTCTGAAAGAGGTCAATGTAACTTTGACACTTTTACAGGAGTGTTAAAAGGTCTATTATAAGAAAGTTGGTGAGGTAGGAGGTTTTCTCCTAAATCAATACAACTCACAGCAGAAGAAAGGGAAACAAGTTGGTGTTATAGAGAACTATGGTTTTGAGCTTAATAGCTCAATTGAATGCCAAAACACCAACCACTTGTAGAAATGACCTGAAGGAGACATACAATGCCAAACATGAAGAAATTCTATCAGATATTTTTGATGATATAGGGAAAAAGGTGAGGTGAACTGGAAAAAAATGAATGAACTTGAAAGGGCTATAGAGAACTTAGAAGACAACATTGATGATTGTCTTAAAACACTCCAAACATCTAGGGTTTTGGGAAAATGGCTAGAAAAGGTAAAAATCATGAATATTCCACTGTGTGATCATATCCCAAAATTTTCTAATGAACTTATCATGCCCCCATCATTTTCCAGGAAGTCATTCCAAAGGACAAATCATTTGCCACACCTAGGCCCAGTTTTTCTTCAAACTATGTTTCTGGCCAAACAGAGACGAATTTGACAAAATTGAGAGAGGTTTTTGTCCGTCATAGGTCCAAGAAGAAAAAAATCCTTTATATTTTACAAAAGTGTCATGGTTTTAGAGAAATATAAAAATACAGGTGTCAAAGGAGAATTGTTGCACTTCTGGAGTGACGTTGGGAAAATCAGGTTTTCTCATAGCTGGAGTGTCCAAATGACTTTTTTGATAAATCAAATGATAACTAAACTACAAAAGATTTCCAATGAGCTATCATGAGCTCAATTTGGAGTTGATTAAGGCCTCCAAAAGTTGCCTGCACCAGCACTCTGCATTTATGCACCATCATTTAACACTTTTTGACAATTCTTGGGAGAATCAATGTTTGACAAGACAAATAAACTCCAATCAGTGAAAAAAATATATATTTAGAAAGTAGACAAGATACGATTTCCAACGAGCTATCATGAGCCCAATTTGGACAATGGAATGACCTCCAAATTCCCTCTGCAAAAAGGCATTACACGCTTAGGAATTGGCGTTGCGTGCTCAGGAGTTGGCACTGCACCCTTGGCATTGGCACTGTGCCCTTGGACATAGAGGTTGTCTAAGCCCTAAAAACAATCAAATCACTCCAAATTTATTCCAAGCTCTTGTCAAAGGTATTCTAAGCACATAAATAGGTAAGTGGATGCCCTAACTTCATCTCCAAGCATTTTTATGGTTTGAATGAATGAAATCAATACCCTAAGAGGCAACCCTAAGACCTAAGCTTGAAAATTATTGTTTTTCATTTCTTCATATTCCCATAAAGAGTATCAATCAAGACAGAGGTGTAATAGGGTGCTATGAAGGTTTTCATTCATCTAATTTGGTCATAACACTCATTCATTCACCCCCTCACTTGCAAGAAAAGTTGACATTCCATTACCCTTATTCACCTCAATTACACATCAACCTCTAGTATTTCAAAACAGAGTTTGAAATATCAGTAGAGGGTTATCGTTAACTGTTCAGCTTATCCCTCATTCTCACATGTTTAAACCCTCACTCATTCCTCTCATCCATAAGCAGACTGCCTTTCCGTTACCTCCTTCATATCAGTTTCACATCAAGTGCTATTTCAAAGGCAGAGTGGTCAAAATGTCAGAAAGAGAGGACAATGGTAGTGAGGGAAATACAAATAAAGAAGAAAGCAAAGAAGAGGATATCAGTGAAGAACATAAAAATGAAAAATCAAACAATGAGTAAGGTGACAATGAGCAATCAAATGTCAATAAGGGAGAGGGAGATCATAAATCAAGCAATGATGAAACAAGCAATGAAGAAGAAGGAAATGAGGAGGATGATGTTAGTGAGGCAGAGAGCATTAAAGCAAAGAGGAGGAGGATGGCAGATCAAAGAGCCATAATGGTAGTGAGGGTAGTGAAGCACATACCAATGATGATATTGGCAGTGATGATGATAGTCATAAGAGCACTGAGGGGACTGAGGAAAATAGTGATGAGGTTAAAAACAAGCAGCTAGAGGCACAGAAGGCCATCTATGAGATCAAAGCTATCAGGGCTCAGAAGGAAGCTACATATAAATAAAAACTTGAAATCCTTAATAATTTATCCCTATAGGCATCCCAAACATAATTAGCAAGGAAAATTCAAATTTTGGCACAATTTTGAAGTTTTTGGATTTTTTTATTGTTTTAAAGGGCCAAATGCATAGCGCCACTAGCACTGCGCTCTTTTTTGGGGCACTCTTTTGAGGAGTGGATTAAATTTTTGGAATAATTAGGCCAAGGACATCATCCAAAATAAAATTTCAGATCATTTGGAGCAGAATTGGTACTCCAAAAGTGCCAAAAACACCAAAAATCACCTTTCTGCCCTATTTTCAGAGTTGGCGCTGCAACCTTAGTAGTCTTGGGAGATTGAGTTTTTGAGTAGGTAAATGAAGTCCAATAAGAAACAAAAAGGATGTTTTGGAAATTTTACTGGACAAGATTTCCAATGAGCTATCATGGAGCTCATTTGGACACATGGAAGGCCTCCAAATCTTGGTCATAAAACAGGAAATTTTTCCAGTGTAGGCGCTTCGCAGTTGGACCTTGGCGTCGCGCCCTTGCCTGCAAAGTCAACAAAAGACAAAAATTTATTGAGAAAAGATATTTTAAGGAATTTTAAGGCAAATCACTCCTAGTTAGGCAGAATTTATGTTTGAAGTTATTTTTCATTTATTAAGTTAGATATTTTGTGCCTTGGGCCTTACATGGTCTCTTTGGACAAAAATATCATTTATGATGTATTAATGATATTTTGGAAACCCTAGTTAGGATTTTGGTCCTCCTTTCTAGTTAAATACTGCATTGAGGCCTCATTGTACATGTTGGATGATTATTGAGAAGAAATATCATAGACTTGAAGATTGGAGAAATTGGCTTTGGTTTTTGTGGATGTATTGATGTGCATGACAATGGAGCAAGCTCACTTGCAGGATTCATGAACATAGTTAATGGTGATGTATTTCTTATTTAGTTCTTGTTTTCTTGTGTTATCATTTTTTTTCATCTTTCTCATGCAATAGGATAGAAATTTTAGGCTAAGAAATGTTGTTTAGAGGCACCTTAGCTCTGTCTGCTCTCTATTGCTTGTATGTTTTCCTCTGCTAGGTCAGATTAGACAATCCTTGAATGCTCCCTAGTCCCACTTATGCTTGTTTATATTAAATATGATTTGATGAATCCAATGTCAAAGTAGTTCATGGTTAGTACTACTCTTTGATGTAACTTAAACATTGGTTTTAAGGTCTTTGCTTTAAAGTTTTGCTGACTAAGTTTAGCTGAAGAGGTTATGATTTTCCCTGCCCTTTTGTTTACCCTAAATGGTTGCTTTGGAGGTCTTATTAGTCTGATTAAAGAAATTAGGAGTTACCTACACTTTGATCTCTACTATATGTTTATCTTAAATGTTTTATTTTCTTGAAGGTGAAATCACTGGAAGACTTACAAGTTTCTTTCTTTCTATGTAAGTGTGTTTTTTGTAGTTGGATCTATCTGTTCTGTTTATGCAACATTGTGTTACTGTCATAAAAGTATATAATTATAGATATAGTGCACGTGGATGAAAATAGAGACCTATTAACCCTACGCAGAAAGAGGTGACCTGGGTATCGCAGGACCAAATGCAACTCTGCTTGCCTTACCTATCCTTTCTCAGGGTGCAGAAACCTGGTTCCAGCACCCACCCATACTACTTTGGGTGAGACTTTGACCTATGCATTAGGGGAATTTTAAGGTCTAAAATGGGCCTCCTAAGGAAATTATAAAATAATAGTGGAAAAAATCAAATAAGATTTGATGACATCATCAAATTTTAGAGGGAAAAATGAAAAAACTACTTTTTCAACTCATATTTTCAACTTATCTCCCAACTTTTTTACTCAAATTTTGAGCAGGAGTACTCGTTGGATGTGAAATTTAATTCCTCATCCAAGGAGTACCCATGTTGCATACTTTCGATGGGTCCTACTACACGAAAAATGAGAAATACATAAAAAACGTGATTTTAATCACGTTTTTTTATGTATTTCCCATTTTTCATGTAGCAGGGTTCATTGAAAGTATGCAACATGGGTACTCCTTGGGTGAGGAATTAAATTTTGCATCCAACGAGTACTCCCACTCGAAATTTGAGTAAAAATTGTGGGAGATAAGTTGAAAATACGAGTTGAAAAAGTAGTTTTATTATTTTATTATTTTTTAATATGTTTACCCTTTTATTTAAAAAATGGTAAATCATCCCCCATGGTTGAAATCATCATCTTGAATCCTATTGGTTGTTATAAATTTTATTTTTGTTGTACATTTTTCTTAGGAGGCCCATTTTAGACCTCAAAATTCCCCTAATGAGAAACTCAGAAAACCCAAAACATCTCTAGATTGGTTTTTAAAATTTTTGATGGTGGACAACAAGAAAACTCTCAAAGAAATAAACATCATCCACCTAGTGACTCCACTGGCCTCCAGTAGCCCTGTTGACCCCACTAGTTCTCACAGACTCCCCTTGGAATGTATTAATTAATCCTAATATTGCTAATGGTGGACAACAAATTTGAAATCTTCCACCTGGCGACTCCACAACTCTCAATGGACCTAAAGACTCCGCTGGTAGAAGAATCTATACTGGATATATAGATGCAGTAGCCCTTTCCTCTGACTAAAAAATATGGATCCCAGGATACAATGCAAGTATGCTCCAATGAATAGAGATCACATCCCTGGATTCCCACACAAAATTCCTCAGATAAATTGGGATAGGAACTTGCCTATTTTTTAAGATGAAAAAATTAATGACCCCTTGTTACATCTCATCAAATTTCATATACATGTATGGGGGTTAAAGGTTGAATGGCATGAGGACTGCCTTATGAAAATTTTCATGGGGACATTAGAAGGTAAAGCAATATAACGGTATGAAGGCCTAGACCCTGGTAATTTGTTTTCTTTAAAGGATTTCCACAAGGTATTCTATGAGCATTATAAAGAAAATTTTTCATATTTATCATTAGCTGAAAATTATTGTGATCAATCGAAAGATCGCATACAATACCTTGTAAACATTGATGAAGATTTGAGAAATTGGCATCCTGGAGATCTAGTAGAGGAAATCCATGCATTTCATACTCAAGTTAACTTTCATGACAACCAAGAGGAGTTAGTTGAGGATGAAATCAATCAGGAAATGAAGGAAGATCCACAATATCTCTTTAGAGTGACAAGTGATGATTCATCATCTCTTTTGTGTAAGTATCAAGAAGACATCCAGCCTTATGATCTTTCACAAGATAAAGAAGACCACTGTGGTTCAATCCCAGGAAAAGAAGAAGCTATTGGCCATAAACACCCTCTTTCTAATCCCTACTACCATAGATCAGAAAATAGGCTTATAGATCAACATATCATAAAACAAGTTGTTGATCTAGTGAGCATATTAGATAAATTTCCTTCTATGAATAAGCTACATAGGTATGATAAATATGATGATGATATATGTCCTCCAGACTCAAGCTAGCACTACAGAAAAATCAGTGATTAGTTTGTGGGACAAAGACATTCATTTTTAGCAGCTGAAATATAGTAATCAACAAACACATATTAGCTATGGGAGTGAAGAAGAAAGTGCATATAGTTTAGAAGAAGGAGAAGGATCTTTACCCCTTTGTTGTACTTCATTTCAGTTCATCAAGGACAACCTTAATGCAATAAAAAATCAACAGTCTTTGGGTATTGATTTTAACAACAAAGAATACATTTAGCCCTATGACCAGCCTTCACAAGAGAGAAACTGTCGTTCTATACAAAGAAAGAGAAAAATGCCTCCTCTTTTAACTGAAGAGGAAATCGATCAAATTCTAAACATGTAACCAGCATCTAAACCTTCATGTAAAAAAAAAATTATATTTTTCTCGTGCTAAACTATGTGCTACAGTCTTGCCTCATGAAGAAACAGAGGAAAAGATTGATTCTAAGGCTATACTTTCTCAAGAAGATTTATTGCCAAAGATTTCTCCTGCTCATCAACATGATGGCCTTCACACAGAATTCGGCCCACTCAACCAAAGCATAGCAGGTTTGCTAGAGGAAAACATTGCAATATATGATGAGGCTGCCAGTACGGATGATCACGAGGAAGAAGAAGAGTTTCTTTCCCAAAAGAATCTCAAGCTTAGCCAAGTGGAGGAAGGAATGGTCCTGGATACAGCTGATTATTCAAATCCTCAGAACCAGGTATTGTTTCAAGATCCTTTTGCTATTTTATTAGAGACATTTGAATAGGGAGTAAAATATGTCAAGAGCAGTTTTTTGCATAGTTTAAAGAAAATTTTAGGCACTGATGTTCAAAAACAAATGAGGTGGGAGTGGCCTTTTTATTTTTTCAACACACTCAAAGAGCTGAAGAAACATCACTCATGGAATCATCTACTTGATTGGTTATATTGGAAAAGGGATTTCACCAAATGAATATATATCATATGTAAGTTAGCTTAGGATAGATAGATGTGCAAATAAGCTTAGCACTATGAGCATATTTCTAGCTTTAGTTTCATATTGTTTTGACAAAAAGGAAGAAAAATGAAATACAAAAACAAATAAAAGAAGAAAAGAGGGCAGGTGAAACGAATAGGTACAACCTCGTACCAAAAAAGAGTATTGTTGAAAGTGTGCAAGCCTAAATGCCACTACCTTTGAGGAAAAAGTCTTGTTCAGTCATCTAGCCTAATCATGACTAAACATGTTTTAAATTTCTGCTGATAGGTTCATCAAAGAAGACTTGTCAAACCATTTAATCTTGGCTTGTCAGTAGATTAGATTAGGAAAAGATGTTGGTTCACAAAGCATAAAACTGAACTAAAGAAAAATGAGAGGGATGCATAACCAATTTTGAATCATAGCCCTCATGTTTTCTAGTTTTTTATTGAACAAAAATAATGTCTATTTGCAGCTTGTCCAAATTCCATAGCCCATGGAAAATCGTATTGCTTAATCCTAGTTTGGTCATATTTTGAATTTCATGTCAGTAGGTTAGAGAATAAAGTCTGTCAAATAGCTTAATCTTGACATATGAGTAGACTAGGTAGAGAATAAGAGATTTCATTAGCCTAATATGAACTCTTGGAATGATAAGGGTAGAAGTAGATAGTTCAATGCTTTCAAAAGAAAAGAATGTCAAGGTTTTTCCCATCCAAGTGCACCCAAAAGAAGAAAAAATGTTAGGTAAAATAAGATGGGTAGGGAGAACTGATATTGAAGCAATCATGTTTTTTCAGATTTTTGAGATCATAACTTCAAGAGAACATTAGCAAATGAAGGAAGAAGGATCGGCCAAGTACAAGTAAGGTACTAATCTTCAAAACTCAGAGATTTGAACTCTGAGGTCCTTGACACCTCCTAAAAAGGAGTTTCCCTCCCCAAGTGGAGCCATTATTAGTCATCAGTATTTTTCATTACTTGTATATGACTATAGATTGGTTCTAGGTTTCTAAAAACAACATTCTTTAAACATTGTGAGTTTTAGAAATCTCACTACCTTCATTATCCTTATAGGAAATTTTTCACTATTTCATCATCTTGCCATTCCATGGTCACCCTATCACCCCCACAACTCTTCCTAAGCTAATGCCTCTCATCTCCATCTTTCTTTCCCACCTATGACCTCATTACTCTGTTTTCCCTTGCCCATAACTCTATTTTCCATCTAGGGTTTTCCTATAGCCTACCCTCACCTGTGATCTCCAGGTTCCTCAAGCATTGATGATCTCTAAACTATCTCTGTAGGCTCTTTAGATGAATCGATTACATTGGATTTTGGATCTTCAATACAACACTTTGACTAATACTCCGTTTTTCACTTGAATACTCCAAGCCAATTTTCAGTCAAAGAACATGTCAAAGAGTCCTCCCACTAGGTCAATTAGGGTTTCATATGATCCAAGGTAAATCACTGGTGTTTCAAACATTGTTTTCCCTTGTTATAATCTTGTTTAGATGTATTGAAATGTTGATACATGGTTATTCAAGAAAATATCTAAAAGCTTCCAAAGAAGACTACCTTATCAAATTCAAGGTCTACAAGAGGTAAATGTAACTTTAACACTTTTGCAGGAGTGTTAAAAGTTTTATCAGTAGAAATTTGGTGAGGAAGGAGGTATTCTCCTGAATCAAGACAACTCATAGCAGAAGAAAGGGAAACAAGTTGGTCTTAAAGAGAACTAGGGTTTTGAGCTTGATAGCCCAATTGAATGCCAAAACACCAACCACTTGCAGAAATGACCTAAAGGAGACACAAAATGCCAAACATGAAGAAATTCTATCAGAGATGGTTGATAAAATAGGGAAAAAGATGAGCTGAACTGGACAGAAATGAATGAACTTGAAAGGGCTATAGAGAACTTAGAAGACAACACTAATGATTGTCTTAAAACACTCCAAACATCTAGGTTTTTGGGAAAATGGCCAGAAAAGGTAAAAAGCATGAGTTGAGCTCCATGGTGGAAACAAGAGAATACTTTGAATATGCCACTAAGTGATCATATCCCAAACATGTCTAATGAACTTATCATGCCTCCATCATTTTCCAAGAAGTCATTCCAAAGGACAAATCATTTGCCACACCTAGGGCCAACTTTTCTTCAAACTATGTTTATGACCAAAAATAGATGAATTTGACAAAAGTGAGAGAGGATTTTTTCCATAACAGGTCCAAGAAGAAACACCTCCTTCATATTTTACACAGGTGTCATGGTTTTAGAGAAATTTAAAAAATACAGGTGTCACGAGAGAATTGCTACACTTTTGGAGTGACCTTGGGAAAATCAGGTTTTTCTCATAGATGGAGTTTCCAAATGAGTTTCCTGATGAGTAAAATGATAACTATACTGGAATCGATTTCCAATGAACTATCATGAGCTCAATTTGGAGTTGAGGAAGGCCTCCAAAAGTTGCTTGCACCAGCACTCTGCATTTCTGCACCATCATTCAACACTTTTTGAAAATTCTTGGGAGAATCAACTTTTGATAGGTCAAATCAACTCCAATCACCAAAAAAAAAGGTATATTTGGAAATTAGATAGGATAATATTTCCCACGAGCTATCATGGGCCCAATTTGGACACAGGAAAAGCCTCCAAATTCCCTCTGCAAAAATGTGTTGCACACTCAAGAATTGGCGTTGCGCGCTTAGGAGTTGGCGCTGCACCCTTGGCACTAGTGTTGCGCCCTTGGATAGAGAGGTTTTCTAAGCCCTCAAAACACTCAACTCACTCCAAATTTATTCTAAGCTCTTATCAAAGATCTTCTAAGCACATAAAGAGTTAATTGGATGCCCTAACTTCATCTCCAAGCATTTTGATGGTTTGAATGAATGAAATCAAACCCTAAGAGGCAACCCTAAGACCTAAGCTTGAAAATTATTGTTTGTAATTTATTCATCTGCCCATAAAGAGTATCAGTCAATATAGAGGTGTAATAGGGTGCTGTGAAGGTTTTCATTCATTTAGGTTGGTCATAAAACTCATTCATTCACCCCCTCACTTGCAAGAAAAGTTGACATTCCATTACCCTTATTCACCTCAATTACACATCAACCTCTAGTATTTCAAAATAGAGTTTGACATATCAGAAGAGGGTTATCATTAAGTGGTTAGATTATCCCTCATTCTCACATATTTACACCCTCACTCATTCCTCTCATTCACAAGCAGGTTGCCTTTCCATTACCCTCCTTCATATCAGTTTCACATCAAGTGCTAGGGTTTCAAAGGCAGAGTGGTCAAAATGTCCAAAAGAGAGGATAGTGGCAGTGAGGGAAAGATAAATAAAGAAGAAAGAAAAGAAGAGGATATTAGTGAAGAAGATAACAATTAAAAATCAAACAATGAGGAAGGTGACAATGAGTAATCAAATGTCAATAAGGGAGAGGGAGATGAGAAATCAAGCGATGATGAAACAAGAAATGAAGAAGAAGGAAATGAGGAGGAGGATGTCAGTGAGGTAGAGAGAATTAAATAAAAGAGTAGTGAGGATGATGGAAGATCAAAGAGCCATGATGGTAGTGAGGGCAGTGAAGCACATACCAGTGATGATGTTGGCAGTGGTGATGACAGTCATAAGAGCAGTGAGGGCATTGAGGCAAATAGTGATGAGGTTGAAAACAAGTAGCTAGAGGCATAGAAGGCCATATATGAGATCAGAGCTATCAGGTCTCAGAAGGAGGCTAAGTAAAAATAAAACCTTGACATCCTTGCTGATGTATCCCTATAGGCATCCCAAGGCCATGGATTTTTTACTGTTTTAAAGGGCCAAAGGCACAGCGCCGATATTTTTTGGGGCACTATTTTGAGGAATGACTTAAATTTTTGGAATCCTTAAGCTAATTGTATCATCCAAAAAAAATTTCAGATCATTTGGAGCAGAACCGGTACTCCAAAAGTGCCAAAAACACCCAAAAACTCACCTTTCTACTCTATTTTCAGAGTTGGAGCTGCACCTTGAGTAGTCTTGGGCGATTGAGTTTTTTAGCAGGTAAATTAAGTCCAATCAGAAAAAGAAAGTTATTTTTGGAAAGTATACTGGAAAATCTTTCCAATGAGCTATCATGGAGCTCATTTGGACACCTGGAAGGCCTCTAAATCTTGGTCACAAAACAGCAAATTTTTCCGGTGTAGGCGTTGCACCCTTGGACCTTAGCGTTGCGTCCTTGCCTGCAAAGTCAACAAAAGACACAAATTTATTGAAAAAATATATTTTTGAGGTCTTTTAAGGCAAATCACTCCTAGTTAGCTCAGAATTTATGTTTGAAGTTATTTTTCATTTATTAAGTTAGATATTTTGTGCCTTGGGCCTTGCATGGTCTCTTTGGACAAAAAAAGTATTTATGATGCATTAATTACATTTTGGAAACCCTAGTCAGGGTTTTGGTCCTAATTTCTAGTTAATTAAATACAACATTGAGGCCTCATTGTACATGTTGGATGATTATTGAGAAGAAATATCATAGACTTGAAGATTGGAGAAATTGGCTTTGGTTTTTGTGGATGTCTTGATGTGCATGACAATGGAGCAAGCTCACTTGCAAGATTCATGAACATAGTTAATGGTGATGTGTTTCTTATTTAGTTCTTGCTTTCTTATGTTATCATTTTTTTCATCTTTCTCATGCAGTAAGATAGAAATATTAGGTTAAGAAATGTTGTTTAGAGGCACCTTAGCTCTATCTACTTCCTATTGCTTGTATGTTTTCCTCTGCTAGGTCAGATTAGAGAATCCTTGAATGCTCTCTAGTCCCACTTATTCTTTTTTATCTTATAGATGATTTGATGAAGCCAATGTCAAAGTAGTTCATGGTTAGTCCTGCTCTTTGATGTAACTTAAACATTGTTTTTAAGGTATTTTATTTAAAGTATTGTTGATTAGGTTTAGCTGAAGAGGTTATGATTTGCCATGCCCTTTTGTTTACCCTAAATGGTTGCTTTGGAGGTATTCTTAGTCCAATTAAAGAAATTAGGAGTTACCTACTATTTGATCTCTACTATATGTTTATCTTAAATCTTTTCTTTTCTTGAAGGTGATATCACTAAAAGACTTACAATTTTCTTGCTTTCTATGATTCACTAAATTGTTGTCTTAGTTCTTGCTTGCTAGGGTTTGGTCAAAGAAGTTATTGGTATTCCATACCTTTGGTTATTTCTTTATGGATAGTAATATTAAATTCCATTCTCATTTAATTGTTTGACAAAGGATTATTAATTTCCCTTTGCACCTACTATGTTCACAATTTAATGTTTCACTTCATGCACATAAGCTTTTAGATCCATTTGGCTTTGTTAGACTTTCCTTGTGATATACCCTTGACCTATTGTTGCACTTCTCAAGACCTTTTGCAGACCCCATAGCCCAATGGTTTAAAACTCTCTCACTCTCTCTATTTTTCTTGACAACCTACCCAACCAACCAACCAAACAAACAAACCCTAATTCTTCTAACTAGCCTAAAATCAAAACCTTAAAAACAATCAAGTTCACATATTTCATACAAATATAGAGAGAGCCCTCTCTGAGTCCAAGAAGGCTAGGTCCTATGACTCCAAAGACTGGTTTTATGTTACCCTTGTACATTTTTTCTTGCCAATATAACAAATTACAGGGACCTAACATGTTCTTTTTATAACCTCTCAATTAACATTTTGGCTCTATGTGCCTCAACTGCATGTGAACTTTCATCTTTAGATTTCTGATATTGTAGCAATTGCACTTGTTATTGTAATTTTTTTATCTCCTCTTCTTGGATTGACATATTTTGCACTACTTTAGTGAGCGTCTCAACTCCATCTGCAATACTTGCTGTAGAAAGTGTTGATGTAGGAATAAATGCAAGAGGCACTGCTTCTAAAGGAACTTTGGATGTTTTTGCGGTGTGTTCCTTTTCCTTTATCATTTTCTCTAGGTCTAATTCCATTTTTTTTATTTGAGCATTCTGTTCCATAATCAATTTCATCATTTTTGTTTTCTTGGATTCAATCTCTTCAATATATTTTTCCAGAGGACCTTCTATAGCTGGAATCTTAAACTGCTTTCTTAATGCTGTTATGTCTGCATTTTCTTTTTTATAGTCTCTTCTACTGCATTGACATTGGATGGATCATATCCAATTTTGATCACCAGATCTTCTAGAGTTTTGATTCTTTTGTCTTTATCAAATGAAGAAACCTTCTCCATTTTCAGCTGTGATTGGACATTAGCTAATGAAACCTACAATTTTGACAAACTCATAGCAGTGTTAGTGAGAGTGGATTAAATCATCTCACCAATTTGTTTATGTAACTCCATTTGATCTATTGGATGTATCTCCTTAGTATCAAAGTCAAATGTATTCTTTTTGTAATCTGCTTCTCACTTTGGTTGTGGAATTTGTGCTTGAAGAAAAGAAAACTCCATTTTTCCCCTATCTGAATCAAAAGCTAAGAGAAATCTACTCTGAGAGCTAGGAGTTTGTTTCCAAAACTAATTGTATGTGTTGCCACTTCAACATTTCATTCTTCAACTTTATCTCCCTGAAGGTGTCAAAGATAGTCTTCTCTTTTTCCCCTGTAACAATTGTACTAGTTTGAATGGCTTGCTGCTGATCTTTCGAAAATACTGAAGTAGTAGGAGTAGAAGTAATTTTATCACCTGCTTGTGTGGAAGGAGGTGTCTCTTCAATAATAAAAATTACTTTTTTCTTTGAATCCTTGCTAGGATTGACTTTTGGATTGAGCTTTGTCTTCTTTCTGTAATGGATTTTAAATTCTTTGTTGGATAAGTCAGTCATTGGAGTTGACTGATCTTCTCTGATCCTTTTCCCTACTCTCTCCTATGCAACAGGAATCTGTAATGCTGATGTAGACATTGTTTTTTCTTCAACCTCCTGTAAATTACCTTCAGTCGATTCAAGTTGATTCATATATTTTTCAATTTATGGTCTGTGTGTATAAAAATAAGGTGTAGATTTTTTCTCTACCCTTAGTTTAGAAATGACACCAACTGGATCATAAGACCATGTGAAACTGAGGCTAAATTGCATATCTTTAAGCAATTTGTCTATTTCCTCCCCTATTGTTCTGTTATCACAGATAAAAGGTCCTATCTATGTTTTGATTTTTATTTGTGACTTCTTTTTAGCAGACACAAAATGCACTTCATCATAATTAAGCATTTGTTTGGTGTATTCTAATGCTAATATCCTCATTGAGAAGAATTTTGGCAATTTGTAAGGGGGAAGCTCACAGCCATAGACTCTGAGTTCTGTATAATTCTGATAGAGATACCAATCTCCTATTCTGGATTGATCTGATAGTTGCAACACCTTTCTAATCTCTTCACTAATCCTTGGCCCTGTAGTGTTGTTTAATAAACCGAGTGCTGGATGAAGAAACAAATCTACAAACTGCTTATATGAATATTCCTTTTGTTCCTTCACCATTAATGAAGTCTAGAAAATAATTGATTGTTGATTCCCTTCCTCATCCAATTTCTATAATGAAAACTTTAATTTGTCTCCCTGAGAATATAAAACAAATAAAATAACACAGAGGCATATTTGAAAACCTCTTCAGTTGGGAATTTGAAAAACTGCTCATGGATGGAATCTGCAATGAATTGAATGCAATTGAATATGATGGAGGGTTTGGAATATATGGAGAAAATGGACATGAATCCTATGATGGCTTCATCTGCCCATTGGTATGAATAATAACCAAGAAGGTAGGAAATAACTGTGATGATTTTTTTGGATATTTCAGGGAAAATAGATGATGGAAATGGAGGATTATTCTTGGGTAATGGATCATTTTCAGTCATAAGCAACTCAAGAGTTTGAGATCGTTTTGTGAAATCTAATTTATGATATATTTCAATTAGTGCTTCTTAAGCAAATGGAGTGGAATTCTCTTTGATGGGGACTTGCATAATTTTTTCAATGGTTTCGGCAGTGATGGTCACTAAAATCTCTCCTGTATGAGTGATAATAACTCTTTGGTTGGGCACATACCAGTCTTGCCATTTTCTAATAAATTATAGAGCACTATGGGTGTGAGGAAAGATATAATGTGGCAAATTCGAATCCCAAAACCCTATATCATCATAATTATCTAGAAATGTATCCTCTAACCAGTAATACATTTCAAATAATTCAAGTTCACATAGGGTTTCATGGATTTTATGGTCTTTGTTTGCTAATGATATATGATGGAAGTCAATTCGAGGGTGAAGTAGCAGACTTAGTAGTCTTATAGTCCTTTATTATTTGGAGGCATGACTGGCTCTTTTTGAAGTGGCAGAAGCAAGAATTTATGATGGAAAACAGAGGTCAAGACTGAGGAAAATCTCTCTAGATTAGAAGAATATCAACAGCTACAAAGGAGGATTTAAACGTGTTTTTTTAATATGAATTTATAAATATTTTGTTTATTTCCCATTGAAACTGGCATGAGTACGTTAGCCTAACGATTAGTAATTAAATTTAATTTGGTAACAGTTATAGAAGGCAAGAATTTATTTGATTGGACAGTGACATAGTCCATGTGTCATGACATGAATGGCGGGTGGAGCAGTGGTTTCATCTGGCGGATAACGAGGATTTTGGATGGGTACATTGGTGGTAAATGGTTATATGAGGGGAGGGGTGCAAAATCATATGCAGTTGACATGTAGAGGCAGGGTCAAGTTTTAAAAACCACCATTTTCGGAACCCCCTGATGTTAATTTTCGGATGATGAGGGGGAGGGGAGAGGGGTGTGAAGTCGCATGTGGATCGTTGGATTAAATTGTGATGCGATGGATGAACGGTAAGATGGGAGTCAGTTAATATATACCAGAGTTCAATGAATGGTGGGATAAGGGTATAATGAATGCGATATGACTTTGATAAGTGATGGGTAGTAGTATGCAATGTGTCACATGGGTAGTGGAGGATAATGCATAGAATTAAATCCTATGGTCTCGAGAGTGATTTTTCGAATTGTTGAAGAATAAAACATTCATAAGTATGCGGTTTTGAAATAATTTTCTTCATCAAATATCTTCATTTCTTCTCGAATACAACCACAAAATAGGATTTTTCTGTGAAATGCAGGATTTATTTTTAACTGTAAAAACCAACTTGCTCCTTCAACTAGACTTTTGTGAATGAAATGGGGGTTTCACTATCTTATTTTTAGTGAAAAATTGAAGATTTTTCCATGGGCAGTTTTGACCTTAGATTTGACCTATATGAGATGGAAAAAATTGACTTTAGACCTCTACATGGTGATGAAATGGTGTGAAGGAGCAACATATCAAGATAGGACTTCTTCAGTGACCAAAATTGTTGCTAAAAACTAACTGAAAAAAGATAAAATTTAAACTAATGACCTGATGGAAAACTCTCAAAAGAGTTATCTTTGATCATTGATAAACTGACTCTAACAGGTTCCCATCGACATTCATCACAACATCACCCATTTCATATTTTACTACTTCCTCTGCCCCATTTTCTCAAGTTCCAGGGAAAATTTTAAGGATGGGAAAATTTTTTAAAGTTTAAAACATTGATGAATCTCACTAGTCCCTAATATGCATACTATAAAATTTTTATTGATATATTTGTAAAATTATTCAAATTTATAATGATTTTCTATATACTCTCTATATAATGTTGGCGATTTCTAAGTTAAAATAATTTTATATTGTAAAATTTGGGCGAATCATTTTTATAAAAAAATGGAAATTGGCGAATCTGTTTTTGGAAAAAACATGGAAAATTAGCCCACCTACGAATATTAGCCCCTAAAATTTTCCATGTTCTCAACAAGTGTATGGGAAGATTCAGCTTCCCACCATCTATGAAGGGTAACAGTGAAGCATTGGATTAGGGTCTTACAAGCCTCAACTGCACTTTTTTCTTTCATACACATTAGTTTATATTTTTTGAACGTTCGATCTATCATTTTCCTGATTTGTCCTAAGATTAGATTATCCACATTCCATTCTTTGTCAGAATTTGGATAAAACATTTGTGACTTAGGAAATCTTCCTTTACCACTTAAATCAAGGGCATGATATCTTGAGAATTGGCTTGGCAAAGGCTCATATATTGGCAAAAGTTGAGAATCAGAAGAAGACTCGGGTTTTTCTAGCTTCTCTTTAGGGAAAAAATAAGAGAATTATCAACTAATTTTTGGGTATGATGTAAAGGAATATGATGACTAAACAACATAGAAGCAGGGATGTCTGTATCTTTGGTGGAAATGGTTAGCTTGTCAAACTTGTAGGATAAATCTTGTATTATTTCTTGCGTTGTAAAGAAACCCATGCTAATTTATTTTTCAATTTCTTCATATTGATCATTTATCCTTTCTTACAAAGACATTGTAGCTTTAGTTCCTTCTCTAACAAACCCTTCTAGAGTAGATACATAAAACTGAAACTGATTCATATTTCTATTTACAGAATTTACAAAAGCTTACAAAGACTCAATTTTCTCTTTTTGATCATTATGGGATGAAGAGTGTACTTCTAGTCCTTTGAGAGCAGTATTAGTCCAATTTAACTTCTCAATTACTTGTTGTATTCTACCATCAATCCCTGTGGTAGAGTCATATTTCAAGACTAGGGGAGAAACTTTCACTATTTTACTCTTTTCTTATAAAAAAATATTTCTGTAATGTGGGAAAATAGATGAAGACTCAATCTTGGAACCACCATAAGTTGTCCATTGATGCTTAGTATAGGTTTCAACATGCATCATGTGTACATATATATCTTCTTTCTGTTTTATCCATTCATAGAAGGATATCCATGAGTTTGTTTGACTTATGTAATCTTTCCACTCTAATGAGAGATTTTGTTTTTCTTCCATGGATGTAGTCATATTAAACTCATTTGAATCTAGGTGTGTAAATAGATTCCAGTACAACATTTTCTTCATCCATTCACTGTCCACTTTGTATTTTGGACACCCTTCCATTAAAGAAAATAATTTATACATTTTAGGCTTGGAGGGATTCTTGCAGTCTTCGGGAAAAGGGTTTTGAAATATGCAGGGTGGTATGAGGTCATGCATTTGTTCAATATATCTCAATCCATACCTGGGCATACCAGGTGGTCTCATTTTTCTGAACATTTATGTAATTCTAGGATCCTCATTCTCAAGCAGGGAAAATTTTAAGGATGGAATTTTACCTTAAAGTTTAGAAACCTTGGCGAATCTTACTAGTCCCCAATATGTCAATTGTAAAAAATTTAATCATATTTTTGTAAAAAAAAAAAAGTTTTTCATTATTTTATATTAGTATATATAAAATTTTGGTGATTTTTAGGGTAAAATAATTTTATACTATAAAATCTGGGTGAATCAATTTTCAAATAAATGGAAATTGGTGAATCTTTTTTTTTGAAAAAATCATGGAAAATTATCCCGCCTGCGAATATTAGCCCCTAAAATTTTCCTTTTTCTCAAGTGAGGTTAACTCATGAATGATTAGGACATCATAACGTGGGACAAAGATGTCATTACACTTTGGATTTGGGCAGGAATTTTTTATCAGAGAAGAAGGTGCCTCTCTAGTTGTAGGATTATGATTTTGATGAAACTTTTTATGTACACGGGACTTCAAATTGACTAAATGTTGGCAACCAGGACATTTGATTACTAAATCGAAAAAATTCAAAACTTGGGCAAGCTCAAACCACTCGGTAGGGATACAATTTGTATAGGTGGATGATGATTCTGTTGTGGATGCTTCAAAATAAATGGGTTGTGAGTTTCTATATTATTCTACCTCTATTTTTATCTTTCTTTTGGGAATGGTAAAGCATCTTGGAAGGGATAAGACTGAATATATCTAAGCACAGTTTATATTCTGAATTTTTGGTGTCTTTGGTATATCAACCACTGAGTCCTTAGGAAAAATCAACTCTTCCCACTTTATCATTTGGTGTTCTATTTTCCAATTCTGGGCATCCATAATAACTACAACACTTGACATACAATCCTGGCCAAGGGAGTGTAAAACTGCAAGATAAAGTGTACTTGTATGACAAAAACAACCCTTTGTATGTATTGAAATATTTTTCCTTTTTCTCTTCATATCAAACCCAGAGGTTTTGATTTTCAATTGTAAAATATCTTTGATTTTTTCATCAAATACATATACAGAAAATTTCGGATAACAATCAAACCAGACAGGGCGATTTGAAAGAAGAGCAACTATCCCACCATGCAGGTAATTAGTGTATTTATTATGTTTCATATCTCTGATTGTCGCCAAGACAAAAATATTCAACCCTTTGTGGGTTAAGGCAGATATTCCTACCCTTATACACCGAAGATGAACATAAGAAGTGTTATGCTTTTGGTTTTATTTTTGGAGTTCTTCGAGATCTAATAAAGGGATAGTCTGGATGGATTCTGCATTTTCCTGAATTTGTATGACACATTATATGACAGACACTCTAGTAATAAACTTTAAATAAAACATTTATAGATTATAATATACTTCAGAAGGACTAATTGAAGGAAGTTTCCAGCATGAAGAGGGCTATTTTTCAACAATATTGATCATAGAAGAAGAGGCTTTATTAAAAATATTTTGTATATCAAGATCTTTAGGATTTTGTTCTTTTTCTTGGACTTCATGGAAATATACAAAATTTCTTCCAGATTCCTTTTTTAAAAAGAAAAGTGTTTCAGAATTATCCAATGAACCAGACGTTACTAGCTTTGATACCAATTTTTGATCGCTTTTGTCGGAGAGGCTACCTTCAACGAAGAGTGACGCTTGTAGAAAGGTATGATTGTTGACTGTGCTACACGAACCCTTACAAAAAATTGTACAAAAACCTTAAGACATATCCAATGCAATATAATCTCTTTCAACGACCTTCTACCAATATGATCAAAACTACACTCCAAGATCCTAAGTGAACCTCCAATGAATCTCTGATGAACCTCACACAGTCAAAATTATAACACAGAGATAAAGAAAAACCAAAAACGAGACAAAAAACCTTTTATTTTATTAATTTGAAGAATAGATGGTTATTGTTGGAACAGGGTCTCCTACGAGCTGCGAAACTGGTCCATTTTGGTGTATTTTTTATTATATTTAGTCTAGCGAAGGGGTTTTGGGGTGGGTCAAAGCCCCGAAAGCATTGTAATGGGAAAATGGATAAACTAGGGATCTGAAAACCATGGGTTGCAGACCATAGGAAAGTTTAGGCTAGATTATTATAAATAGAGGAACATTTTGTATTGTAAGGTAAATAATGAAGAGCTATTGATGCGAACTATGATTTAAGATATCTATTTGGGTGTTTGGGTTTTGGGGAACAGACTCCTGTTAGCTGTGTGCGCGGAGATCCAGAGTCCAGTTGTGTGCTAACCCTGCTGCTGTTTGCATAGGCTGGGAAGGGTATTGTTAGAAGGACTGATGAACTGATGAATAAGAAAGGTTGATAGAGAACTGAATCTATGTGTATTGTTTGTGTGAATTGATGGTAATTACTGCATTATGTGCCTTTTATATTCAAGCTGCGAAAGATCTGTGTAAGTGTGTTTTCTATAGCTGGATTTGTCTGTTCTATTTATGCAACATTTTTCTACTGTCATAAAAGTATATAATTATAGATCTAGTGCACGTGGATGCAAATAGAGACCTATTAACCTTGTGCAGAAAGAGGCGATCTAGGTATCGCAGGACTGAACGCAGCTCTTCTTGCCTTACCTTTCCTTTCTCAGGGTGCAGAAACCTGGTTTTAGCACCCACCCATACTACCTCGGGTGATACTTTGACCTGCGCAAGCAGGTCACTGCCGAAAGGGCCAGTAGTATAGGGGTTTGTTGGCAAACCTTGAACTCCGAACCTGGGTCAGGACCCCTCGAGCCAACAAATGGTTCTATTGCCGGGACCCGAAGCATTTTGAGAAAGGGATCGGGTAATAACAAGAGCATACTGGAAGCCTGACAAAGAAGGGGACATGGCAGTGCACTTGAATTCACCTACCTTTAAAGGCGTGACCGATGAGGACATGGATCATTTTTGGTTTGTGGCAGACTCGGTATGGACTGCGTAGGGTGTGGTAAGAGATATGGTGAAATGAGCGCAACTGTCCATAGCCTTCGAAGAGAGAGCCCTGGATTGGTATATGCGGTACGTATCTCAATACGAGGCCACATCTATTCAAGATATTAAGGATGGCCTAAAGCAGCAGTTCCGAAAACCTAAATCCTACTCTTAGACTGTAGCAAAGGTGAAATATTTCAAGCAAGGAGCAACTGAGTCTGTCTGGGAAGCTGATCAACGCCTAAAGAAAGCGATCAAAGAAGGGGAATTTAAGTATGATGACAGAAAGCATACGAAATGGTTCATCGCCATGCTACTCCGTCACCTATGCATACCTATGGGTCACCAAAGTTTTGAATCACAAGACAAAGCATTGGAAGTCGCTATGAAACCTGAAGCTACACCTAGGATAGATGTTGTGTTGGGGGTACAGCAGATCCAAGCACAGCTCGGGGCAATGCACCTAGAAATTCAGGACCTACAACAGGAAAGAGGAAGAGAAGCTAGCGCAGAACTGGGGCGAGCATCGAGGCTTATGAAGGATCTGTGCCCAGGCCGCTCGCGAATAGGAGAACCCAGTCTAGGGTGCCCGGGATCAGAGGGGCCTAGCCCAGGACGATGGGACCCAAATGAACCTACGTTCTGTAACATGGATGATTGCCTAGATAGGCTACGTGATACTGACCACTGCCCCCATCCGGGCATCGACATTCCTGGAGGAAAGCAACACTGGTGTCAGTTCTGTCAATCAATAGGGTATGATGAGCAGGACTGCCAAATCCATAATTTAGTGATAGGCTAGGGAAATTTGCCTAAAGCACAATCAGCCCTCGCCTCACCAAAAACCCCTGCGGGCCTGAACGACTCCCCCTTCGAAGGCAGGGACAGAAGCCGAAGTGGAAGCGCAAGTCGAGGCTGGGGCTAACTAATATGCTATAACTGTGGGTACACAGGGCATTTTGCGAGGGATTGCCCGAACCCTACAAGACAGTCCTGTAGGTATTGCAGACAGTTGGACCATATGCTTGAAGATTGTCCAGCCTTAATAGCAAAAATATAGGAGAAGTAGCTCCCACCTATGCAGAAGGTGTGGAGGGTTCATATTGAGCTAAGAGGCAAGGGTTCGAGCGTAAATTTTGTTACGCACAGCAGATTGGCTACTAGGGGGATTGAGGAGAAGGTGGGAACTGAAATGCTGATCCCCAAAGAAGTTAGTGAACAAGAACAGCTGGACCTGGGCCAAGTAAGGGAAACGTTTATGGAAGCTCGAGGGGACATCCTCAGGAAGGAGGCATCGACGTCCCTATGACCTGTGGATCTGAAGGCAGCTGAGGAGGTCAAACCCTTCCTACAGGCATGTATGAGATTGTTGCGCAACCCCCAGGCAGTATAAAATCTGCAACCGTTAATAGATAGCTATGCAACACATACCACCAAATCCCCCAATATTAAGGATGTGCACAAATTATACAAGTATAAAAAATGCACTAGGAGGGAGATGCGGTTGACAGCCTAGATTGGAAATTTCGAGATGGATCGAGTTATGTTAGACCTCGGATTAGACGTCAATGTATTTCCTAAACAAACCTGGCAACGAATGGGGGAACCAAAGCTAGAATGGTCCACTATCCAGCTGCACATGGCTAATCAAAAAAATATTGTACTGTTGGGAAGGTTACCAAGGATTATGGTAGATATCGCAGGAGTAAAGGTCTGGGCTGACTTTGAAGTCATTCAGATCATTGAGGATGTTGACCCCTATCTTGTGATACTGGGATTGGATTGGGCCATTGACATGGGTGGTATCATTAACTTAAATAAAAAAAGCATGGTGTTCAAAAATAATGGTACAAGGGTAGTCGTACCATTAGACCCTGCGGAAGGTAAATGTTATACGAAACCAGTTCCCAGGGAGGAAGATGTGGACTATCTCTATAAATTGACTGCGGGAGACGCGGATAACCCAACCAAGGGTGAAGTACTTTGCTGCAAGGAGGATACTGAATGCTTGTCTGACCCTAAGGAGGAAGTAGAGACTTGGCAGAACTGGTTACATAATGTCTCCACGTTGTGTTGTCTTCGAAACAAAAAAAACTTCCGCTCTGTTTCCTCAGAGGTCAGAACTCAGACAGAACCAGGAATAATTGACTACTGTGGGCCAACCCTGGGAAAAGGTCAGGCTACCCCACAAGCAAGTGGAAGGTTGTCTACAACAACCATATGTTTAGGAAGTAGGGCTCGCACACCCCCGACCACCTCTACAACAAAACAACTGTGACGATATGCTCTGACTATAGCCTCCCTTAAAGCCTCACTTGCGTAGAAAATAAGGTTCTCTTGGTCATGGGTCATGAGTTTCCTAGAATGGAAGCCTATGTTGGGGGAGGACATACAGCTACTACCGATGGGTGACCCTAGTGTAACGTATGATTGAAGCCTACCGAGGATGCGAAAACTAGCCATTGGAACAATACCTAGTGGTAAAAAGTAGAAGTTACCGTTGGAAGGAGCAACCTCCGGGCACTCAATGAAATGAATTATGAGGATTTTTTACCATTTCTTGGGAAACCCACCTCGAATAGAGTTCACGTCACCATCGCACGCTTGGGGGTGCTATAAAAAGAGCAGGATAGTTCAGCCAGAGGTACTGTTCCACTTGCACAACTCACCTACCTCATGCATCTCGGGGAAACACTTGAGAAATTGGATTTTTCGTATTTACATTGTCCCTCTCATGTCTAGTCAACCTATTTTGTATGATAGTATTCATCCAGGGCTGGGATTCATTTTTCGTACAAGGATGTCAGCTACTAACCCTACTGAACCCTCAGCCCCAATGGGGCCTGATGTTGAAGAAGTCCTGGAGGTTGAGTCTGAATTGGAAGAAGTTCTCCCTACACCAGTCACAAGGAAAGGCAAGGAAAAAGCACAAGGTTCAACGAAAACCCCGAAAGCGGCAAGGTGGGCTACCAGGAAGCCTGGGACTTCCCCAAGACATGTCAGGTCTCCGCTAGCATCACCTCTAGATCAAAACACACAGGAAGGTGCTCTACCTGCTAAACTGATCAATTGGTTACCTCCCTTTGTTCACCCACGCAGGCCGTCTACACGAAAACAAAAAAACTTGGATGGCTTGGTCACCTATCTGCAAACTCCCCTAACCCCGAGGGAAGTCCCTGTCCTCAGTGATCCTTGCGGGAGACTCCACGAAGTCAAGTTTGATGATCACAATTTCGCAGACTCTAAAACCCTGTCGGAATTGGCCCCTTCATTATACTTTGATACAATCCATAGAGATGATGGAGTCACAGTGGTGCCCCAGCGCTGGGTATGCAGCTTGGCTGGATCGGGACTTTTGAATCTGCTCCGAATGCCTCATTTTTGCCATTACAATGTCACATATCAGTTGGCTCACCAGTTTCTCACCCTCATTCACGATGGTTGCTTATGGATTCATGATAGGGTCCCTATTGATGATGCATTGATACACAGGATACAGGCCTTCCTATGCACGGGCCTCACCCATTAGAGCGGGTGGGAAAAAAGTACGAAGGGGCTACCACTACGTTTGTATGGGAGACCTATGCGGTGCATCGAAATCAGCGAGGGTTTGTGATCCAGACTATCAATGACCCTGCCACACAGATGAGTACTCAGCTCTTAGCCTGCAAGCTCATGAGGAAGTGCCAGGTTGCGACTGTCCCCGCCTATGTGATCCAGTTGTCCAACTGGTGCGCAAAGGGCATTTCTTTCAACTGGGTTCAATACTTGTGTGATGAATTTCTGGCTAATGTATGAGAATCCCAAGAGCAAGGGACATCTTTCTTCTATTCATGGTTATTATTCATAATAGCGATGGTCGTCTGGTACACACCCGAGGAGTCGGTCCTCCCTGAACTTCCTCCTGGGATGTGCGAAGGAGCTAGGTATGCTCACTTATGGGACTCTAAGGATAACCAGCGCATCGAGGATAACAAGGTTTTTTGGATCCTCTTCCAGAGAAGTGTAGCAGCTGCCATAAACTCCCAACTCCAGTTGTCCCCGACAATATATGAAAAATACAAGAGTGTTGCCGCGTTCCAAATTACCATGCACCATGTTCAGATTCGCAGCCTCAACAATAAGACATGGAAATCTCTCCCTTATATGGTAGCATATGAGGAAATTGACCTGCTAATCTCGCTATGCCCCCTTGCCTGGAAAAAAGGCCTCACTGATGATCGTGGGGAGATTGCGAAGCCCCACCAAACGACCTCAGACATAGCTAAGAACAGGGATACACAGCTGCCACAGACCACCATGGCTAAACATCAGATAGTGCCTGACCAAGCTACCACCCCTCCCCCCAGTTCGAAGCAGTCAGGAGAGTCCGCACATCAGCGCGCCCACCGCGCACAATATAACGCAATGGTCACACTTACTAACAGTGACCTTGAGAAAATCGCAGACACAGTCGCCTTGTCTATGGAAGACAACTGGGCAGTTGTCGAGGCACAATAGAAGGCCGCAGTAGACTCTCTCTAGGCTGAGCTCCGTGCTCTCCGGATCAAAATCGATACACTGCCAACCAGCATAGGCTAGGCACGCACCCCATCGGTCGACGACAATTCGGCGGTAGTCAATAAGGGAAATCATCTCTGGGCTATACCTAGCACTGCCTTGATAGGAACGTAGTCCCCGGCAGGCACAAGCATCTAGCTAGACCTGGCTAAGCTTCCCCACGCAGCCTTACAGGACCTCCATCACGCTGTTTTCGAGGAGATTTGTTATCGTGACCAGCGAGTACACCAACAACTTGGTATTGTCGAGAACACTATCACACAATAGGATTTTGATTTGCTTCTAACCGTGTCACAACAAGTGGAGCTCGAAACAGTGATCCACCAACTCTGTACAGAGGTTACAGATGAAATTTCGGCTACGGACACACCTTGGGCTAAAGTGGAAAAATTGGTTGCGGCCCTCAAAGCATCGCGGATGGAAATTCACATCGACAAGGCATAGCTGGAACAACAAATTACTGACTTACAGGCTAGACTATAGCCTGAAACGCCCACAGAAGTCTACGCCCAGTGCACTGCCCTATTCACCGATGTGACAACTATTATTTCGAGGGAGATTGCTCAAGGTTTCTAGCTGCTGGAGTCAGCCATGCAACTCTGGACTAAGGTTCAGCATGATCCGGTCCTTCAGCAAATCAATTAGGACTTACAGCAGAAGGAAGAAGCCTTCGAGCAGGTTAATGCTACACTGACCACTTTAGTACCTGCCCAACGCTTGGCACAGTTAAAAACTAGCAATGATCTCCAGGATGAGATTGAGACATTCTAGAATAAACAACACATCATGACGGAACGCCTAAAGCCTTGGGTTGCCACATCCCTCCAACTTTCACATGATATTGATGGTGCAACCAAGCGACTTAATCAGATTCTTCAAAGTTTCACTGCGGCGGCTGAAGGTCTGACCTCCCAAAAGCTGGTAGACCTTGCACAGGGTGCTGCTGCCCAGAGTCAAGAAGTGTTACCTCTGCTAATCATCGCCCTTACTACCTCATGTGCGTAGATAGAGACCGCACCACTGCCGTGACTCAAGACGAGTCACAATATTGTGTTGGGGGACTGTTGGAATAGGGTCTCCTACGAGCTACGAAAATGGTCCATTTTGGTGTATTTTTTATTATATTTAGTCTAGCGCAGGGGTTTTTTGGTGGGTCAAAGCCCTGAAAGCATTGTAATGGGAAAATGGGTAAACCAGGGGTTTGAAAACCATGGGTTGCGGACCATAGGAAATTTTAGGCTAGATTATTATAAATAGAGGAACATTTTGTATTTTAAGGTATAGAATGAAGAGCTATTGATGCGAACTGTGATTTAAGATATCTATTTGGGTGTTTGGGTTTTGGGGAATGGACTCCTGTTGGCTGTGTGCGCGGAGATCCAGAGTCCAGCTATGTGCGGACCCTACTACTGTGTGCGCAGGCTGGGAATGGTATTGTAAGAAGGACTGATGAATTGATGAATAAGAAGGGTTGATAGAGAACTGAATCTATGTGTATTGTTTGTGTGAATTGATGGTAATTACAGCATTATGCGCCTTTTATATTCAAGTTGTGAAAGATATATGTAAGTGTGTTTTCTGTAGTTGGATCTGTCTATTCTGTTTATGCAACATTGTGCTACTGTCATAAAAGTATATAATTATAGATCTAATGCACATGGATGAAAATAGAGACCTATTAACCCTACGCAGAAAGAGGTGACCTGGGTATCGCAGGACCAAATGCAACTCTGCTTGCCTTACCTATCCTTTCTCAGGGTGCAGAAACCTGGTTCTAGCACCCACCCATACTACTTTGGGTGAGACTTTGACCTACACTGCAAGCAGGTCACTGCCGAAAGGGCCAGTAGTATAGGGGTCTGTTGGAAAACCTTGAGCTCTGAACCTGGGTCAGGACCCCTTGAACCAACAGTTATTATAGTCATGGAGCCTTAGTTTTTTTCAGAGATTGAATGCTAAGGCATTTATTAGTTATACTAACTTAGAATAAGCTATAAAATGAAGGCTTCTTGGCCCTTTGCAGACTCTGCTTATGAACTAGAGAACTCAAACCAAAGACTCTTTCCTATGAAATTCCGACAACTTTAGGTCCTCACCAAGCTCATAGGTCCTGATGCAAAGACTTCTCAGACTTTAGACTTTCTATGAATCAACTACAGGCTGACGAATTTCTTCGTGATTCAAGAAGATCACCTTCAATACGAAGATGTAGAGCAAGGATAATTCTTAACTCTCAGATTCTTAATCTCTCAAATTCTCCATGTCCCTCAATGATTCTCCTCTCCCTTATTTATCAGAATTTAGGGGAGACAAATGGCATATTATAGTACTACTGATATTGATTAATATATTTTTCATAGATTCTTTAAGATGTGGGTCAAACTGTACCAATCGTTGGAGAAGTTCTCCAAGTCTTAGAGAGTCGTCTGGTGAGATTTATAATAAGGAATTTTGGGACAAGGAATCGTTTGAAAATTATACAAAGTGGAGATATAAGGCATCACATGAAACCTTTATTTACATGGTGGTGATATTATTAGAATCCCATGAAACCATTGTAAGGTCCCACCTTGCCAACCATCAATATTATAGAGAAATATTGAACATAAAATGAAAATGTGTTTTTTTGTTTGTTTGTTTGTTTCCAAATCCCAAGAGAAGCCCAAAGCCAAAGTCTCACTCAAACCCCAAAGCCAAACTACCAAACGACAACCGTCACTTGATCCTCAAGCTCAAAAGTCATATTTAAAAGAAATATTATTTAGTGGGATTGATAAATATAAAACTTTCAGAGGCACAATTCCCAACAAGCTAATTGTTACTTTTGTTGTGACTAATTTGATTTTATTTTAAATAACATGCTCGTGAATTCTTTACTTGAAAGGAGAATTAATTTTCTATAGGAATGTATCCAATATTTGTACTTTCGTATGTAAGCGGAAACTACAACAATTCACTTACCCAGTTTTGACTTTATCAACATGAATTTTAACTCAATGGGATTACCACGCTTATTCATTGAGACATTCTAGAAACATATTGGTTACAAATCCTAATTTCACTCAGGCATTTTTTTTTCATGGAAAATTCATATGTGTAAATAGCTACAGCCATTGAATCATTATGACAAACACTTTGCAAGAATACAATATACAACCATTGAGGCTTTTTTTCAAACACTTGGCGAGCATCATCTCTTAAGAAAATTTTGAAAACCATTATCAATATGAATATAATATTCTTAATCAACCTATTTAACTCATAAAATTCATAAATTAAAACTTCAAATATTGGAATATTAAAACAGAAATTCAATTATCTTAATCCTTCACCAAAAACTTGAGAACAAACACACATAGTTGGTTGTAGTATTCTGCAAAAGCGCCCAACTTTACGATCTGGGTTCTGAAAAGTATTTTTTTTGGATCAAATGGGGATTTACAGGACCATAAGGCATGAATACCCCTGATGCTGGGCTGAAACATTACGAAACCACCCATGGAGGAAAAGTTGTTAAACTAACAAATTTTCCTACTCTTGGAATCTCATTTACAAATTTTGTCAAATAGATGTCATGCAATCTTGAATCTACAACCATGCATAACAAATAGAAACAAAAAAATAATCTATAATTACTTATTTATTTTTTAAATTATTTTCCAAACCATTTCATCTACTGTAATTGAATTGAAGGGTTTTGAGATTCATCAGGCATTATTTTCACTCAATCATTCCTACAAACACATTACAAGCATCCTGGGCTATTGTAATACATATAAGGAGATAATCAAAAATAAGAGTTAACCAATGATGATTATTTTAATGCATTATGTATTCCTACTTTTTATCTACATTTGAAAATATTGCACGCACCTAATGACTAAAATTACGTCAATTAATTTCTCTGAAACTCTTGGCTGCCATTATTTCTGCATTTTTATTTCAAGGGTTGATCCATAGATTCCTCCAAGTGTACTATGGATATATGTCTATTTCCTTATTTCTCCCATAGGCTACAAGTTAACACTTATTAATGCATAATAATTTGCATATATAGTAAAAATAGTAATAGTTCTCATTCACGTATTTTTCCAAACACTTTGCAACTTATTATGAAACCATTTCCAAAACATGTCTCTAATTACCTATTTCAATTAAAATGAAACAAAACCATAACCCATGAAACTCTCATCCAAGTCCTTCGGAAATTATTTATTGCAATTATCGCCATAAATATTTTGCTTTCCTTTCTCAAATGCTACCATACATAGGTTAGTACCATAAAATACACCAATAATAATTCCAATACTGAGATATAAACATCTATACATATAGACTGCTCTTAGCCTTCATTTTTAACTAATCAATAACCTTCTAGATAACACAAGCTTAAACCAAAATTAGATGCTTACAACATTTTAAACTTCTACCTTTTTGTTTTATGCTAAAGCTATACTATAATTTTAGGACAATGGAAAGTACACCCGAAGAGATATTCAGCTCCATTCACTGAGAATATGATCCACCTTTGATCACTTAACCAACTCATTTGAACCATCACATGAAACCTTTATTTACATGGTGGCGATATTATTAGAATCCCATGAAACCATTGTAAGGTCCCACCTTGCCAACCATCAATATTATAGAGAAATATTGAACATAAAATGAAAATGTGTTTTTTTGTTTTTTGGTTTGTTTCCAAATCCCAAGAGAAGCCCAAAGCCAAAGTCTCACTCAAACCCCAAAGCAAAACTACCAAACTACAACTGTCACTTGATCCTCAAGCTCAAAAGTCATATTTAAAAGAAATATGCTTTAGTGGGATAGATAATTATAAAACTTTAAGAGGCACAATTCCCAACAAGCTAATTGTTACTTTTGTTGTGACTAATTTGATTTTGTTTTAAATAACATGCTCATGAATTATTTACTTGAAAGGATAATTAATTTTCTATAGGAATGTATCCAATATTTGTACTTTCATATGTAAGCGGAAACTACAACAGTTCACTTACCCAGTTTTGACTTTATCAACATGAATTTTAACTCAATGGGATTACCACGCTTATTCATTGAGACATTCTAGAGACATATTGGTTACAAATCCTAATTTCACTCAAGCATTTTTTTTTCATGGAAAATTCATAAGTGTAAATAGCTACAGCCATTGAATCATTATGACAAACATTTTGCAAGCATACAATATACAACCATTGAGGCTTTTTTTCAAACACTTGGCGAGCATCATCTCTTAAGAAAATTTTGACAACCATTATCAATATGAATATAATATTCTTAATCAACCTATTTAACTCATAAAATTCATAAATTAAAACTTCAAATATTGGAATATTAAAATAGAAATTCAATTATCTTAATCCTTCACCAAAAACTTGAGAACAAACACACATAGTTGGCTGTAGTATTCTTCAAAAGCGCCCAACTTTATGATTTGGGTTCTGAAAAGTATTTTTTTGGCATCAAATGGGGATTTATAGGGCCATAAGGCATGAATACCCCCTGATGTTGGGCTGAAAAATTACGAAACCACCCATGGAGGCAATTTTGTTAAACTAACAAATTTTCCTACTCTTGGAATCTCATTTACAAATTTTGTCAAATAGATGTCATGCAATCTTGAATCTACAACCATGCATAACAAATAGAAACAAAAAAATAATCTGTAATTGCTTATTTATTTTTTAAATTATTTTCCAAACCATTTCATCTACTGTAATTGAATTGAAGGGTTTTGAGATTCATCAGGCATTATTTTCACTCAATCATTCCTACAAACACATTACAAGCATCCTGGGCTATTGTAATACATATAAGGAGATAATCCAAAATAAGAGTTAACCAATGATGATTATTTTAATGCATTATGTATTCCTACTTTTTATCTACATTTGAAAATATTGCACGCACCTAATGACTAAAATTACGTCAATTAATTTCTCTGAAACTCTTGGCTGCCATTATTTCTGCATTTTTATTTCAAGGGTTGATCCATATATTCCTCCAAGTGTACTATGGATATATGTATATTTCCTTATTTCTCCCGTAGGCTACAAGTTAACACTTATTAATGCATAATAATTTGCATATATAGTAAAAATAGTAACAGTTCTCATTCACGTATTTTTCCAAACACTTGCAACATATTATGAAACCATTTCCAAAACATGTCTCTAATTACCTATTTCAATTAAAATGAAACAAAACCATAACCCATGAAACTCTCATCCAAGTCCTTTGGAAATTATTTATTGCAATTATCGCCATAAATATTTTTCTTTCCTTTCTCAAATGCTACCATACGTAGGTTAGTACCATAAACTACACCAATAATAATTCCAATACTGAGATATAAACATCTATACATATAGACAGCTCTTAGCCTTCATTTTTAACTAATCAATAACCTTCTAGATAACACAAGCTTAAACCAAAATTAGATGCTTACAACATTTTAAATTTCTACTTTTTTGTTTTATGCTAAAGCTATACTATAATTTTAGGACAATGGAAAGTACACCCGAAGAGATATTCAGCTCCATTCATTGAGAATATGATCCACCTTTGATCACTTAACCAACTCATTTGAACCATCCAACTTTCCACCCAACCATATATAGGGAGAAATTATCCCCCTGGAACCCCCGAGCTATAATGTAATATTCCTAATTAGCTTTCAGCTAGTTTGAATATTAATTTTTTTATTTTGTCACTTAGATAAATGAATAAGAGGGTAGAGAGGCCCATAAATCTCTTTAGTGGGAATAAAACCACTTTTAATGTGAATGTGGATATTTGTATCAGATGAATAAAACACTATTGGGTGTGAATAAGGGTTAAAGCATGTGGATGGGGTTGATTTTGACCAAATCAACAGTGTTGTCATGGAGGTAGTGGAGATTTATTGGAGGACAAAGCAGTTATGGTGGAGGAGTGTATGCATGGGAGTAGCATATTTAATGAGTATGACCAAGGGTGAGGAAGCTCACCAAGCATATAAGGAAGGGTTTGAAATCCATAGAAAGCATTCTGAATATTGTTTATGTCTTGCTATTTTATGAATTTCTACATCATTCAGCCATTTAGGGGAGTCTGTTGTGTTGTTTAGCACAAGGGTGTTTCTAAGCAGAAATCCCACCCTCATCCTCGGGGGACTTCGAGTACCCACTAAGGAGAGGCTCATTGAGCTCCATTTCCAACATCCGGCATCATACCAAGCTTCAGCCATTATACACATCATAGTCTCCTTTAGGATTGTATTGTTTTATAGGGCAATAGCAGTGGATGGTTGATAGACCCAGTTTCTAAGCTTGTTTTCCAGGAGGCTAGCAAGGAGGTTCCTTTTGGAAATACTGAGAGGGGGGGTGAATCAATATTTATTTCAATTAGAGCATTAGTTAATCTTCAATTATTATCAGTGTTTGTACAATGATAGCAGAAAACAAGAGGAACACAAATGCACACAGTTTTTAAGGTGAAAACCCACTCCGGGACAAAAACCACCTAATGATTTTCTAATAATTCTTTTCAACTCCAATTGAAAATAAAGCTCCAACTTCCTAGAATCTAGAAAAGCATTCTTCTCCAGCTCCCACTAGATGGACGCTCCAACGCCCAAGATTCTTTAGTAGTCACTGAACGGATGCCCCAACACCCAATGAGCTACAACTCACCTTAGCACCACCCTACCACCCTATAGAAGAATAAAAGAATAATGGACTCCCATACCAGGGAAAATGGTCCACTTTACAATGATATATAATGATGTAGAAGAAGAACATATACTAGACCATAACCCAAACTTTGACACATCCACCTAATGATGATCCTAGACCTCCCAACACTGCCTCTTCAACCCTTGGAAGATAGACACTAGTACAATTTGTACAATAATGTATTTACAATGACTAAGTACAATGATTGTATGCAGTGCTGCCCATTTGAAGACTTCATATGATGAACTTCTTGTTGTTGTTATGCACCTTGGTTTCTGCTCTTGTCATGCTACCCTTTGTTGCACCTTGTTTTGCTTTCTGCCGTAGAAAGTCTAGTCCTTTGCAATCCTTGACAACACATGATCTAGCTTTTTCTTGCCTTCTAGGAGCTCGATATTGAATCTGGTGTATCTCTGTTATTTCAGATCCTCAATATATGATTTTAGGTCCTTTAGTAGTCCTTTGAGTCTTCTTTCTAATTCCACAGGTCTAACCCAATTTGGATTCTTCAAGAGAGAGTTATACCCAATTTCTCACACTGCCCTAATTATGAACTGTTTCAGCAGAGTGCACTTGTATGGCGTGCCACGTGTCACTGTTTCTTCATTTTCCTCTGAAATTTATAGAGAGAAAACTAAAGACTATGCGCTATCTGAAATTTTTTATGAAATTCTAATCCGATACTCAGAGAGAGATTTATGACGATTTTACCAAGGTCACTTCTTTGAGATGAATTTCAGGAGCCTACAAAAACCCTTACTTCTACAGATCATATCTCCAAAAATGTTGTGCAAATTGATCTAAAATTTTTATTGCAGCTTCCTCAGGATTTAGGCTTCGCCTCATAAATTTTTTAGCTTCTGTGCCTTCGTAGAAAAAAATTTAGAGCGAAAATTCCACGATGACCTGTTTCAGATGGCCAAATCCCATACATAAGGAGGAAATGAAGATCACAATTTATATGAATGCTTAAGTTGAGAGGGACTTAAACAAGTGAACGTGGGAGGGATCTTAGGAGCTTAAAAAATATTAATTATGACTTTTCAATGACCCATGCCCCAACCCCATGGGGTTTTAGCCCACTAACTGGGGTACAAACTTCAAACATGAATATCTCTCAAACCGTGAAGAATTACATGGCATGCCATATATCAACGGAAACATCTCGACAAGTAGAAACCATAAAAAGAATTATTTACCCAGAATATGTTAATTTGGTAGGTCAAAATTCCCATGCAATATTGGGTTAGCCCCTAGTGCTGCTTGGGTTGACATCAATGACAACCGCTGATCAACAATCTCCCCCTTTGGCATTGATGGCAACACAAGTACTCCCCCTGCGATCATGACACCTTTTCCTACAACATTCTCTCCCCCTTTGACATCAATGGCAAAGGGTAACTCCCCCTAAAACACAACCATCCTGCAGACCTGTACACACTTCCACTCGCGCTGACACACGTAACCGTCCTCCGCACCCATAACACCACTTCTACCTGCTGGGCCGACACACAACCGTCCTATAGACCTGTACACACTTCCACTTCCCCTTTATATTCTGAAAAAGGAAAATCTAATGAGAACTTGGGAGAATCCCAAGCTTCTGGTGAAGATATTCCAATGTTGGCGAATATTTAATATGTGATTCTTTTGGTGTTTCTTGGAATCTTGCTACTTGTCCAACTGCTTGCATCATCTGGTCAGGAGGCTGTTACATATAGAAGACTACTAATCATAGATCTGTACAACCTTTGATCCACATCCTTAGATGAGTCGTCTATGCTCAATTTGCAACCAAGTAAATACATCTCGAAATCACTTTGCACCTTTGTAGAAAAATTCTTACTTAGTCGATCATCATTGCTACCAATTATTGTATCATCCTCTTTAGCTATTAGACATGCTTTAGTTGCTTCATCCAGAACATATATGTCATTTGGAGCTCGACTTGCTGTAGCCACAATTTCACCATACACGCCTTTCATGATTTCACATTTCGTGGAGTTGAATAGTATTGTGTGTCCTTGATCACACATTTGTCCAACACTGAGCAGATTGTGATTCATGTTTTCAACCAATAGAACATTATTGGCTAGAGAATCTTTGCTTCCGAGTGTGACAGTACCTGATCCTATAACATTTGAAGATCCATCATTTCCAAAGGACACGGTTCCATCCTTCTTCTCTTTCACAGATACAAATTTATTTCTATCTCCAGTCATATGCGTTGAGCAACCGCTATCAACATACCACACATCTTTGTTCTTTTGAGCCTTGAGAGCGAGAGCACAATTATAATTCTTCTTCTTCTTCCATTTTCATTCATTTTGTGGCTTCGAAGATTCTTTTGGAGGATTTTCAAGTCTACAGTGTTTGGCTTTCTGTCCAAAGTTTCAACATTTGTAACATTCAATATTATTTCTTAAATGTTCAAATCTATTGATGTTTCGCTAAGCCCTGGGAGGTTCATATTTGACAGATCTCCTGGAATCGTATTCGTTCCTAGGTACATGCGACATTCTACAGCTTTATGACCAAATTTTCCACATGAATAACAGTAGCCATAAAAAATATGTTGGTACCTGGATGGAAATTTTTGTTGAGGAATTGTCTTCCAAGGTTGTTCTTGCGAATCTTGTCCGATGAAGTCTACATGCATGTAAAATCTCATAGGTTCATTGTATTTTGTTGTAGAAGGTCTTGCTTCTTCTTATTTGTAACCGATGCCAGTTTTTTCATTGTAAGATCATTGATTGTTGATGAGTTCTTCCAATGCCCTTGAGCTGTTGGCATAGTTTTGGATAGTTTTTCCTTTCTTCACTTCCTCACGCAGCGAGACTACTTCAGCTTCTAATTCTTCCCTTTCTTGGTTGCTTTCGTCCAAATTCTTTTGAAGTGACTCTTCAATGCATTTGTGTTCTTCAACTTCAATTTTGAGACCTTGAACTTGTTCTTCAAGAGTTTTGGAATGGATCTTCTCCGCCTTGAGATCTTTTATAAGCTTGATTGTTTCCTCATAAAATTCGTCTATGGTCCATCCTTCTTCTTCGTTGTTTGATACCTCTTGCTTATTGTGCTTAGGTTTATTGTGCTTGGCCATAAACAATACTCTCTCATTAGCTTCTTCTTCACTATTATTGTCTTCATCGGATGATGAGCTATCTTCTTTAGAGAGAAAGTTCCTTTTGGATCCTTGCTTGTTGAATTTCTTAAAGCCTTTCTTTCTTTTTGAGTTGCCATTACTTTTGTTTGGACATTTTGCTACAAAATTCCCAACCTCATTACAGCTGAAACATATCAATGGAAGTTTACCTTTGAATTGTCCCTTACCAATTTGTAGTTTTCTCCTGAAGTAAGCATATTCTTCATTTGAAAGACCTTCTTCATCATTTCCCTTTTCTTCACACTTGCAGGTGCATGTCTTTTCAATTGAAGGTTGTTTATCCTTATTGGTTTTCTTAGACGCAACAAACATAGTTTCTAGATGCGAAGTACCCTCTTCTTCATCAAGTCTCATTTCATATGCTATGAGAACTCCATGTAATTCCTCTTTGTTGAGTTTGTCCAGATTTGCACTGTATTCTAAGACCGATAGCTTTGGGTTGAATCTCCCTGATAACGTTCTAATAATCTTTCATATAATAGTCTTCTCGTCAACTGGCTCTCCCAATCCTTCTAGAGTATTGGTTATTTCATCAACGTATTGAAAGTATGCAGCAATGTTGCAATCTTCTTTCATTCTGAGTTGCTAAAATTTTTCTCTATAGATTTGAAGCTTTTCTTCTTTGACATTTGAGTCACCTACATATATATTCTCAAGCTTGTCCCATACATTTTTGGCGGTTTTAAAATCCAACACCTTATGATAAGTAGATTCAATAAGTCCACTGATAATAATATTATTTTCTTTTTCATCATTTACCAAATTCTTCTTACCTTGTTCATCCGCAATTGATGTAAATCCATTTGAAACGGTATGTCATATAGCTATTGCGCCAAAGGAATGAATATAAAATTCATTTCTTTTAAAATTTTAATTATTTTCACTGAATAGAGGTACACCATTCTTGGTATGCTCCATGACCTCCTTCCAGCTGTTAAACTACTATTGAAGGAACCAAGCTCCGATACCAATTGTTGGAAATACTGAGAGGCGGAGGTGAATCAGTATTTCTTTCAATTAGAGCGTTAGTTAATATTCAATTATTATTAGTGTTTCTACAATGATAGAAGCAAACAAGAGGAACACAAATGCACACAATTTTTAAGGTGGAAACCCAGTCCAGAACAAAAACCACCTAATTATTTTCTAATAATTATTTTCAACTCCAATTGAAAAATAAAAGCTCCAACTTCCAAGATGCTAGAAAAATTCTTCTCTAGCTCCTTTGGATGGATGCTCAACGAGATTCTTCGGTGATCAGACAAATACTTCAACACCCAATGAGCTACAACTCACCCTACCACCACCCTACCAACCTATAGAAGAATAAAAGAAGAATGGACTTTCGTACCAGGGAAAATGGTCAACTTTACAATGATATAGAATGATGCAGAAGAAGAAGATATACTAGACCATAACCCAAAATTTGACACAACCACCTAATGATGATCCTTGACCTCCCAACACTACCTCTTCAACCCTTGGCAAATAGACACTAGTACAATTTGTACAATAATGCATTTACAATGACTAAGTACAATGATACCTTTACAATGATTCTATGCAATGTTTCCCACTTGAAGACTCCATATGATGAACTTCTTGCTGCTGTTATGCACCTTGGTTGTTGCTCTTGTCATGCTACCCTCTTCTGCACCTTTTTTTTCTTTGCTGCCGTAGAAATTTTGGTTCTTTGCAACCCTTGACAACACATGATCTAGCTTTTTCTTGCCTTCTAGGAGCTTGATATTGAATCTGGTGTATCTACCCATTGACTGAATCTACATTATTTGATTTTCGATCCCTTGTAGTAAGTCTCTGGTCTTCTTTTCACATTCTGCGGGTCATTAATTCAGATTCTTCAAGAGAGAGTTATACCCAATTTCTCACACTTCCCTAATTATGGACTGTTTCATCAAAGCGCACTTGTACAGAGTTCCACGTGTCACTGTTTCTTCATTTGCATCTGAAAATGATAGAGAGAAAACTATAGTCTCTGAAATTTCTACCATTTTTTACGGAATTCTAATCTGATACTCAGAGAGAGAGTTATGACTATTTTACCAAGGTCACTTTTTTTAGATGAATTTCAGGATCCTGCAAAAACCCTTACTTCCACAGATCATATCTCCAAAAATTTTGCACAACTTGATCTAAAATTTTTACTGCAGCTTCCTCAGGATTTCCACTTTGCCTCATGAAAATTTCATCTTCTGAGCCTTCGTATGCAAAAATTTAGAGCGAAAATTCCACGATGACCTGTTTCAGATGGCCAAATCCCATACATAAGGAGGAAATGAAGATCACAATTTATATGAATGCTTAATTTGAGAGGGGCTTCAAAAAGTGAACATGGGAGGGATCTTAGGAGCTTAAAAAATATTAATTATGACTTTTCAATGACCCATGCCCCAACCCCATGGGGTTTTAGCCCACTAAATGGGGTACAAACTTCAAACATGAATATCTCTCAAACTGTGAAGAATTACATGGTGTGCCATATATCAACGGAAACATCTCGACAATTAGAAACCATCAAAAGAATTATTTACCCAGAATATATTAATTTGGTAGGTAAAAATTCCCATGCAATATTGGGTTAGCCCCTAGTGCTGCTTGGGTTGACATCAATGACAATCGCTGATCAACAGTTCCTTGAACATTATTTCACCATTAGGAATTAGGCCAAGTTTCTTCCATCATCTACAACGTAGTCTCCTTTAGACGCTGCGTTATTTTGCAGGGAAGTTGTAGTGGATGGCTTAGTGCCCAAGTTTGTGAGTTAGATTCCCAGTGAGGGGAGCATGCCCTTCATCCGAGAGATCCATTGGAGGAGTATCAGCCATTCTTATGTCATATTAGCCACCTCCCAGTAGTTATCTAGCTGCAGAAAGTTATTCATCCCTAAGGCTGCATTTTGTCATTTTTGTATTTTGTGTATTTCCGAAAACCCTTTCTAGGTTGTCTTGGAATTGTGCTAGAAGGCCTAGATCTCTCATCCTGACATTTTCCAAGCACTATATCAGTAGATCCATGTAATTTCATTTACAGCAACAATTATCCCCAGCAAAAATTGTGTTGTCCTAGCCTCCGACATTCTTATATAGCAGTTGTTCTTCATCTTTTATGTATTGGGTTCTTAGAGGCTTGTTTTGCCTAGCTTGAGTGTCATTTTCCTCAATATTTTTTACACATTTTCTACTATATTTTCTAATATAATGGCTTCATTATCTTCTCTCATTTGATGTGTTGATATTTCACTACAATTTCCAGTTATATGTTCTACATTCCCGTTTTTCCTAATTTGGAATATTACAGTGGTATCAGAGCATAATCTTGGCTCAGCCTATGGGGCACTACATCTATAAATCTGGAGCAATGGACGGAAGAGAGTTCCAAAACTTCTTCTCCAAACTATGCAGGATATTTTCATAGAAATCAAGGAGACGAGGATGGAAAGACATAAAGAGACCCCAAGAAGGTATCAACATGGAGAGAGTTCTGGCATCTCACATTAATGGTGTGAGCAATCAACATTACATCCAGTTCCACAACGCTCCACCATGCCTTCATTCCTGGCAATAAGAAATGAGGTAGGAGGAACATAAGAGGAGGATACTCTTGGTGATTATCTCCTAGAATATGAATCTCAATCTCAGAGGTTCAAAAAGAATCTAAATTTCCAAGGGTTCTATCAGATTAAGGATAATATAAGACCTAGTAATCAAAATAGAGGTAGAGGGTACATGCAAAACAATGGTCTACAACACACTTTGGGAAGATTATTTCTACCTACTTTTGATGGGTCACCCAAGTGCACAGCCAAGGCTTGGGTAGGGAAATTAGACATCTATTTCCAGCTGAACCAATTTTTAGAGATGGAGGCCATTAAGATATCAGCCCTGCACCTTGAAGGAGAAGCACATGAGTGGTGGTTTCAAGGTCTATCTACATTGGGGCATTCCATTATAACTGCTTATGTATAATTTACCCAAAGGTTGGTTGAAATATTTGATCGCAGAGAGACAGAAGCTCATTTTGTTGAGCTAGCTAAGCTCAAGAATTCAGGATATCCAGAGACTTATATCTGTGAATTTCTGAAACTTTCAGTCATGGTTCAAGATCTATCCATAGCTAGAAGAGTACATATGTTTATTTATGGACTAGAAGAGCCTTTGCATAAGTTGGTAGAATCCACTAGACCAACTACGCTCTAGGATGCTATTGAGAGGGCTAGAGACTTGCAACATAATTTTCCAAGGGCAAGATCCCCCCTTAAGCAATATCTCTCCTCTCAGTCAAAAGGGGAAGCTATGAAGGTTCGTTCCTCAAGAGAGAACCAAGACAAAGGATCTCTTACTGATGATGAGGTATTCTCCGATAAGAAGGGGAAGAAATAAGAAGAGTTGGAAGGAGATACCAGCGATGTAGCACCAGGAGGAGATCCACCACCACCTGGAGGTGGAAATGGAGTAATTTCTCCAACTAGAGGAGCCCTTGCATCCCTGTGAGGAGTTCCAAAGAATCTAACATTAGGATACCGAGGCACAGTCCAAGAGTAGCATGTATCAGTATTGATAGAAATTGGTACTACCCATAATTTTATTGATGCCCAACTAGTACAGAGGGGAGACATACCCACCAATGGTTATGAAGGATTCTCAGTTTTGGTCCCAGGGAATAAGCAGTGGGGGAAGGGTGTTCCAACATTGACTATAACTTTGGGAACATACACCCTGATAGATCAATTATTTGTGGTCAAGACCGCTAACACTAATGTGATATTGGGTGTGCAGTGGTTGATTACACTGGGGAAGGTCACTACAAATTGGGAGGCCTTGCAGATGGCATGGATAGACCAGAAGGGCAATAATCATCAAAATATCAAGGGCATTCACACCCATCTACCTCAGGAAGCCTCCACACATAAGATGGAGTCTGATTTTCATAGAGGAAACCAGGAAAAATCAGTCCATTTAGATATGCAGTTTACTCTAGACCATGATTTTTTATTATTTGGAGGCATTCCACCAGGGAGGCCCTTAGATTTGAAGTTGGTTAAATATTTCTCACAACAAATTACACCACTCACAAATCTAGTTAAGCAGAGAGCCTTGTATGGGACCAGCACAACCCAAAGGGCCTTTGATTGGCTCAAGGAGGAGATGAATATTTTCTTGGTATCAATATCACCAACTTTCACCAAGCCTTTTGCACTGAAAGTTGATGCTTCAGGAGTGGATGATGGCACAAGTATGGTGCAGGAGGGCTATTCCGTAGCCTTTGAGGGTCATAAGATACATCCACATCAGAAGGGGTCTTCCATATATGTTATAGTTTTGCTAGACTTCATACATGGATTTTCCAAACTTAAGAGGTTTTGGATGGGCAATAGCTTCCAAGTGAATATTAACCACCATGAACTTCAATATTTTCTTGAGCAGAAACAACTGCAAGGGAGGAAGCAAAAGTGGGATAGTATAATTTTAGCATGTGGCTATGCCATTGAGAATCTCAAACAGGTAAGAAAGGAGGTGGCAGGTTCCTTATCACAGAGGTCAGTAGCACTGTCATTGATGAGGAGGAATCTAGATTAGGAGTCCCAACTATTGGTGGAGTATTCCAAGAACAACTTCACATGTGAAGTGCTTGATGGGCATGTGACTCATGAGAGGTATAGAGTTATGGATGAAGTCATATATTACTAGGATCAGATCTTCTTTACTAGAGATTCTAATCTCAAGGAGAAGGTTCTACATGCAACACATGGTTCACTCCTTCTCAATCACCAAGATTTCATCAGGACATATGAGGCCATTTGGGGGAGATTCTCATGGGAGGGTCTCAAGGAGGATGTTCTCCAGGATATCAAGAGATGTGTAGTTTTCTTGAAGAATGAGGAGGGAAACAAACATCCTGCAAGGTTGTTATAGCCACTTACCTTTCCAGGAGAGAGATGGGAGAGCTCATGTATGAACCTCATCACCAACTTGCCAACAGTACATGATAAGGGTTGTGTCTTGGTACTTATTGATCAACTAACAAATTATTTGCATTCCTTTTCCATTTATTTATAGTGCATTGCTCCATAAGAAGGAAATTCCCTCTCTAAACTTCATGGTCTTCTTAAGACCGAAATCAGTGATAGAGATAACCACTTCTTGGATGGATTGGGCAAGTATTGCTCTATTTTTGGTGTACTCAGTTGACACCCAATACCATTCACTACTTCCAAGTAGATGAGAAGAGAGACACAACAAGAAAGTGGTTGGGAAGCTAGTTGCCACATTATGTTCAGGGGTAGTGTTTGGTCAATTTAGTGTGTCCTAAATTGTTACATTTAATTTTTCAATCCGGGATTTGTAACTTGACGAAGTGTGGCGCACTATATGTGAAAGATAACCTATCTCTTACTTTTTGTCGTTTTTGGATTTTTATTGAAATTCTGAAAAACAAGTATGGAGACAAATATTCAAGACAACAATGTCTTTCTAATGATTTTCCAAACTTCAAAAGAATTTAAAAACACACAATGACAAAATTAATTCTTCAAAGAAAATGAAATTGCATTACTACTCTAGTCAAACAAACAATGAACTACTGATCATGAAACTCATTATTCTTGCTGCTGTTCAAACACAAAAGAAATTATGCTTAAAGAAATCCAAAATTTGTAACAAAGTAAATCTAAATCAAATTACATCAACTTATCTTTTGATCCCTCACCATTAGTCCAGCTATGGTTTTCGGAGGTAACCATAAACAACTTGAGCAATCTGATATCTAATTTGCAGAAAAAGAAACTAATATCAAACTACACACTCATACTTCAATCCCTCACCATCAGTCTAGTTGTGGCTTTCGGAGGTAACTGAAAATGACATGAGCAATTTAATATATCTAACTTGCAGAAAGTAAACTAATATCAAACTACACACTCATACTTCAATCCCTCACCATCAGTCCAGCTGTGGCTTTCGGAGGTAATTGAAAATGACATGAGCAATTTAATATATCTAACTTGCAGAAAGTAAACTAATATCAAACTACACATTCATAATTCAATCCCTCACCATCAGTCCAGCTGTGGCTTTCGGAGGTAACTGAAGATGTCATGAGCAATTTAATATATCTAACTTGTAGAAAGTAAACTAATATCAAACTACACATTCATAATTCAATCCCTCACCATCAGTCCAGCTGTGGCTTTTGGAGGTAACTGAAGATGTCATGAGCAATTTAATATATCTAAATCTAACTACTAAAACAAATGTGCAAGACTGAATTAAACAAAGCAGTGCTGGAATTAAACAAAAAGTAAATTAGCAGCAGAACAATATTAATTCCATGTCATTAGTCTAAAAGTTGTGCAAATGCCCGGGCTACCTATTTATAACCTGAAACAAGAACACTGATCAGTTAACAATAACATAAAACATGAAAGATTATGGACAGAAGTACAATGTAAAGCATAAAAGATTATGAACAGAGATGAAGCATAAATACCATGAAAGATGCAATGTATAAACACATGAATGAATTATGGCACAATAAGCTTAAAGAAATAAAACAAGAACTATACAATAATGCACAAAACCTCAGCGTGTGCAGGGGCCCTCTACACCAGCCTTGGCAACAGCCTTCAAGTACGAATTACGCTTGGAAACAGAGTCTTCTTATATATTAAAATGCAGTCATAACAGAAAGGTGATGTTACGGCACAGTGACAATGTAATTACATTACAGAGCTATCTGGACGCTAATGGAGACTAATCTAATATGCGTATGCAAACGCATTATTTATAAAAAAGGAAATATAACTAATTCCCTAAAGTTTGTACTGATGGAGAACACGTAAACCATTACGTCCAAGGATCTAGGATCATGGCCGCATTGAGGAGTAAATCTATGAAGAGTGGATGTTTGAATTCGGCTTATGGAGCCATGTACAGGTGTTGATTTGTCTCCCGCAATTCAGAAACGGCCATATGAATCTCCACGTGACGAGAAATAGAGTCCTGTCACCGTGGGACTCTACGGTTGACTTCCACTTGGCCACCTTTGACCGCAGCCTCCCTAGATGAATTTTCCCGAGCCAATAGGACACGATCCATGTCCACATCATTTCTGACTTGCCCATGTGGCTCATTTTACCTGAAGACACCTGTAACATAGAGTTTCACAAAATGGCTGCGGAAAGTTGCAGTAGCTGTGGAAAGTGGCAAGATTCCGCAGCTAAATGAGCAAAGTCTAAATCAAACAACAGACAAAAAAATATAGTTAAAAACCATTTTAGATGCTCTTTTGCAATTAATATACAATGATATTGACAACTTGGGAGGTTCAGGTGAATGAAAAAGGTCTAGGAAGATGTATAAGAACAATGCAGATTTGAGACTCAACATACCCCCACTGTGAAGGTGTTGCATGTCCTCATGCAACCAAAATTTTGATAATATTTCTTCAGTTCATATGCCTTGACACTTCAGCCAGTACATCCAATCCTCTCCTCTTCTTCCTTGGTGCTGCTAACATCCTAGGCTTTTTCATTAAGCATCTAAATTTGATATTAACCAGTGCTCTGCTTAACTTTTGGCATTTCCTTTTCAATTTCTTGTTCTTCTTCTGCCATATTCCCAGATGTAGCATGGTATTATCATGAATGATTTTGTCCAATTTTCTTTGTTCCTTCAATGTCTCATTTTCATTTTTAATGTGTCTATTTAAGAGCTCTAGCTCAAAGACTTCCTGTTTCAGTGATTGGACTAAATCATCTTGTACTGTGTGAGGCTGAATGGACGAAGTACTGGGACCTGTAGCTGCTTTTTCTAAAGATTCTATATAATCATATACTTCCTGCTGCTTGGGGTCTATATCAGGTGTCATTTTTATTGGGCTGTCCCCAAAATGCTGTGAAGGAGAGTTATCTTCAAAATCTGGCTGAGAAGGGCTCACATCAACATCTTGCTGAGAATGGGATGGACTATGTTCAAGGTCTGACTGAGAATGAAATGAACCAGGTTACTTGATGATATTCTTCTTCAGAAGAAGGGGTTTGATGTATAGCCTCAATACTTTTTCTCTCTTTTGATGTTATTGGCTTTTTACCCTTAGTTTCTTTCTTCTTCCTCTTTGACAGTCTCTCTTCCCTATCAGTTCTTTCAATTGTAGTAGTAGGAGTATTTTGAATTTCATCATTTGTTCTCTTTCTCCTACTCCTTCTTGATGTGCTACCTTCAGGAATTTCTTGAGTAGGAGTACTTTGAGTTTCATCATTTATTCTTTTTCTCCTACTCCTTGCTGTGCTACCTTCAGGAATTTCCTAAGGTTCCTCAAAGAAATTTCTAATCAAAAATTGTTCCCATGTGTCTTTCTTCTCCTCTAACTCTTTTTCAATCAAAATTTTTACAAGACCGTGGTGATATAGATGTGGTTCTACATCCCCTAAATGTTTCTGAACAGTCACAGACATCTTCTTCAAACTATTTAATAGAAAATATGGGAGATTAAGAGTTTGATTATCTAGAAAATTCATCAGCAATCTAGTATGGTACATATACATGGACCCAAAACGGCCTTCACAGGTAATGAATTTTTGAACAACTAGCAGCAAAGTAGCCCATTCCTTTTTCAAAGCATGAACAGGAATTCCTCTTTTAAAAATAGTTATGTCCATACCTTGGTTTCATAAGATTATTCTCCAGGCTTCATCACTAATGCTTTTATTCTTAAACCAACGCTCACCCTCTTGAGGAAGTTTCGTGGCAGTTGCTATAGATGCCTCGTTCACCGCAAACTTAAGGTCTCCAATCTCTACTTCCAGGCCATTGAACGACCTTGCAAATGCTTTTGTCACTTCTTTATGGTAGCCTCTAAACTTTTGGATAAACTGCAGCCACTTTTCTTTCTTCAATATATCCTTTACTTGCGGATATCCTTCCATGAATTTAGGTCCTTCTGGTTCTCCTCTTAGCAATTTACCCATCCTTCTTTCTGCTCTTCAAAAATTTGCCTGTGTGAGGGTTCAATGGAAATAGAATGGCTGAATGCACGGAAATGAGCACAATGACTGTAGGTAGATATCAGAGAGTGGGTATACAGACTGTAGCGTAACAGAGAATGAAATGGAGTGAGGCGGAATAGAGAAGGGTTTCGTGAGCACGGCAGAGATACGGCTGTGAGATTAACAAAACAATAGGAGGAGTATAACACATCTAGCAGTGTTTTGAAATTTGGTGGCTGCAAAATAAATGTGAGCACGTTTAAACAACGGCTATGGATTTATGCGGCTGTAAGAAGCCGTAGTCAAATCAACTACATCTCATTGTCACAGGTGGAGTATCGGAGTTTGAGTGAAGATCGGAGGTTTAATTATGGGGACCGTTTGAAAATGAATGCGAAAGGATCATATGAAGATCGTGAAAGGGTTACGGAGTTTGTCAATATAATCATTGCACATAATGGAGCTTATGGTTCATAACTATATAAAAATGTGTTTTCAATGCTCTTTGAAATAAATTTTACTCATACCTTGGAATCTTTTCCTTTTTCCTTGGTCTTCAATTAGTTGATCTTCATTGGTATCTTGAATGCCCCATGTCTTCATAATTAGTCCTCTCACCTGCATTTAATTTCATGGTTATGGAAATAACATCTGGCTGTACATTCTTTTGAAAACAGAGTGGTAGCTGCGGAAACTGGAGTCAGCTACAGAAACAGATGTCAGCTGCGGAAACTGACACAGCTATTATTTGGGTGAATGAAAATGAACAGATGACAAATGACTAGATGGAAATGGTCATGAAAAAGAATTTTATTGGTGAAAATGGAATGAAATAGATAAAATGAAGTGGAATGAAATGAAGTGAAATGAAGTGGAATGGAATGGAGTGGGTGGTCAGAAAACTTGTGAAATGAAAGAGAGATATATTTTTTTTGGAAAATATAGAGTGTCAGGTGTTCCTAATTTTCACCCTATATTTTCTGTATAAGACTGCCAATCAGTGATTGGTTTTCAGGCTTATACATTTTTTTTTTTTTTTATTGAAAGAAACAAAAGCTGAAGTAGTGGAGAAGAAAGATTCTTATGACACCCATTCAATTCTGAGCCTAGCCATGACTCATTTTGACAAAATCCTCTTTTGAGAGTGGCTTATGATAAACTTTCAATATATGGCCATTCACAATAAGAGGAGTTTGAAACTCATCAATGGTCTTGATTCTTACCGCTCCATTGCTAAAGATCTTGTCAATCTCATGTGGCCCAAGCCAATGAGTCTGAAATTTTCCTTGAAAATCTTTAAACTTGGAATCAAATAACAATGCCCAATCTCCTTCTTGAAACTTCTTCTCTTTGATGTACTTTTCATACCATTTAGCTCTTTGATATTGAACTAGATCAGTTCTTGGTGCCTCTTGTCGATCTCATCTGGCCTCATTTCTTGCTCATTCTATGCTTTTGGCTGTCGATAAATTCATTCCCAATTGAGCGCTATCTTGAAGGTCTTGACTTGGAACTCAATGGGGAGCAGGACTACTCCCATAAACAAGTTCATAGGGAGAATGTCCTGTTAACCTTCTCCATGTTAACCAGTTATGCTGAAGCCCACGAAACCGGAAGCCTTCACCTTGATCTCTTCTATGTAGATGAACAATTTTGGTGATGATACTTTCAAGAACTTTGTTGGTAGACTCCACTTGACCACTTGCTTGCGGATGGTAAGGAGTAGATATTCTGTGCTTGATTTTGTATTCTTCCATCAACTTCTTCACCAAGTTGGATGTGAATTGCCTTCCCTGATCTGTCACAATTTCCCTTGGGACACCAAAACGAGTAAAAATATCCTCAAAAAGAAAAGTAACTACAGATGCTTCATTAGCAAAAAGTAATGGTTTGGCTTCTACCCATTTGGTAACATAATCAGTGCAAACTAATATATATCTCTTTTGTCTTGATGGAGGACTAATAGGTCCTACAAAATCCAAAGCCCATTTTTCAAAAGGTTCAATATGTACCTGAGGTTGTAATGGCATCTCACCTGAAGGAGAAGGTTTCCCTACCCTTTGGAAATTGTCACACCTTTTGACATACTCTTTAGCATCTTTAAACAAGGATGGCCAATAATATCCTAAATTAAGGATCTTATAGGCTGTCCTCTTATCAGCAAAGTGTCCGCCACAAGGTTCATCATGACATGCTTTGAGAATATGGGGCATTTCATCTTTCATCTACTGACCACATCTTGATCACAAGATACGCCTACCTTTAAACAGTGCATTTGAAAGTCATGAATATTTGAGAACTCACAAGATAATTTTTGTTTTCTTACTTGAAAATAAAATGTGAGTATAGTTTAACTAATAATGGTTGCAATATCCATTAAGGAAGTCTGTAGTTCATATGAAACAAGTGGCTAATGTGAAACTTATCCTCTCTGAGGAGAATATTCTTCGATGTCTGAATCCTAGACAAAGAAATCGACTCTTTTGTATTTTGTTTTCTGGTCTATCCAACTTAGAGTAATATTGTTGAATTATTTAAAAAGTAAGAGCCATCTTGTCACTCTTGCCATTAGTAACGGAGTTTTTTTCATTAAATATCTAATTGCGGAGATAATTAGAGTGGATAAAAGTTTCATGGCACATTATGTAATGTCTAAACTTATTAATTGCATGAACAACGACTAAAACTCAAAATCTTTTTCAGTCACAGTATAGTTCAACTCCGAGGGAGTCAAATTTTTACTGGTGTAATAAATGGCATAAGGAACTAAATCACCCAACACAGATCCTAGAGATGTATCTGAAGCATCCATAGAGATATGGAAAGGGAGTTTCCAATTTGGTCCTCTCAAGATAGGTGCTTCAGATATTCTTGTTTTCAAAGTTTCAAAGGTTGATTGACAATCAGGATCCCATTTAAATTCACAGTCTTTTGTAAGCAATTTGAAGAGTGGAGATGTTATTTTAGTGAAGTTTTCTATAAATCTTCTATAGTAACCAGTAAATCCCAGAAAACTTCTAACATCTCTTTGACAATTTGGAATAGGTAACTTGGAGATGACTACAAATTTTGATCTATCAACCTTAATCCCTTCTCCTGAAATATGATGTCCTAAAACAATCCCTTCAGTAAACATCATAAAGCATTTTTCATGGCTTAATGAAAGGTTTGTTTCTTTACATCTTATAAGAAATTTTTCCAAATTTTCTAATGCCTCTTCAAATGAATTACCATAAACTGTAAAATCATCCATATAAACCTCTACACAATCATGGATTAGATCAGAAAAAATTCCTAGTACCGCTCTTTGGAATGTTGCAGGTGCATTACATAACCCAAAAGGAAGCACTCAATAGGCAAAAGTTCCCCATGGAAAAGTAAATGTGGTCTTATCTTGATCTTCAGGTGCTACCTGAATTTGATTATAGCCACTAAAACCATCCAAAAATGAAAAGTACTTTTTACCTGCTAATGTATCTAATACCTGATCGATAAAAGGCAAAGGAAAGTGATCCTTAAAAGTTGCTTTGTTTAATTCCCTGTAATCAATGCATACCCTCCATTTACCATTCTTTTTAGGTACTATAACCAGAGGAGAAACCCATCGACTATCTGAAATTGGATAAATGAAGTTTACATTGAGTAGTTTTTGGAGCTCTTCTTTCACTATCTCCCTAAGATTTGGATTCATTCTTCTTTGAGGTTGTCTGATTGGTCTACTGTTTTCCTCAATATAGATATGATGGATGCAAGTCTTAGGATCAATACCTTTCATGTCAGTATACTCCCATGCAAATGCAGTAGAATGTTTTGCAAGATTTTGGTTAGTTCTTCTTGTTGCGACTTTTCCAAATGCTTGTTGATATTCAATGTTTTTCCTGGAAAAATCTCAATAGTAGAACTACCAAACTCTTCCATAGAGTAAAGAGACATTTGTCTTGATGATAAATATTCTATGTCAGATTCCAACTGAAATTGTGTGGGGTCATATTCTGAAGATGTCTCAAATTTTTCTAATGTGTTCAGAATTTGACTATCCTCACTAATTTCCGAAATGGTAAAGACAGGTTGTATAATGTCCTCATCATCGACCCATTCATTGTCTCCTACTTCTGTAATTGCTTTTGCTGGAGGATGCAAATTGAATTTCTTTGTCGAATTACCATTAGAAATGTACATATCCCCAGATCTACAACTAATAAAAGCATCAGCTGTGGCTAGCCAAGGTCTTCCTAAGATAAGTGGGTGCCCTCCTAGATTACTCTCGGGAGTCAAAATCATAAAATCTACTGGATATTCCCAAGAATCTAAGGAGACTGAAATATCTTCTAATACACCATCTGGTTTAATAATTGATCGATCTGCAAGTTGCAGTAAAGTAGGTGTAAAAAGAAGGTTAGGAAGTTTTAGCTGGTCCATAGTCTATCTACTCATAATGTTAATAGCAGCCCCTAAGTCAATCAATGTGTTTGGAATTTCGATCCCATTTATATGTGTCTTGACAATTGGACTTCCTGGATCTACATACTTCTGCATGGTAATTTTTCCCATCATAATATCTGCAATTTTTCCTACCAGGTGGATTCTTCTTGTGTCTTTTAATTTCCTTCCTGGTCTTTTGAAACTCAACTCCTTTATTGTTTTTGCTAGAATAGGAATCTCTCGAATGGCTTGTAACAAGGGAATCTTGATACAAACATTCTTCAATTCATCTAGAAAATCATAGTTAGGCAACAAGATTTGTTTTTTCACCCCCTTTTCAATTTGTAGTCTTTCAGGAAAATGAGGTGTAGATGAAGATGCAGGTTGCTCAACTATAGGAGTTGTGGGTATTAACTTTTCTTTTTCTTTTTGAATTCTTGAGTTTTGAAGAGATGCTTCCTCAGAACCCTTATTGTCTTCAAGAGAGTCCTCCTCAGAGGTATCTTGCTCTTGAATATCTATAGAAGGTTTTTCTAAAACTCTACCAGATATGAGTTGTACATCGTTGAGAGGAACAATCATATATGTAGGAAATTGTTGTCCTTCTACCATGTAAGTGTTCTGAGGATTTTTATTGTTAGGATTTGGCAATGGCTGAGCTGGAAGTTGATTTGTCTTTTGTTGGTATGGAAGCATGAGTTTAGGATTTGGATTTTGTTGAGAAGGTTGTTGTTGTGGAAATGGAAATGAAAGTTGTGGATTTGGGTTTGGAAGTTGTGGAGCTTGTGGATTTTGAAAAGATGGAGGATATTGATAAAATTGAGCAAATCTCCCATAAGGATTTTGCATCCCTTGTACCCATGGCTGATATGGATTTTGATGTTGGGGCCAAGGTTTTTGCCAAGGATTCCAATTTGGTGGGGTTTGAAGATTCATAGGGTTGTTAAACCCTTGAGTTTGTTGTCCCTGCCAAGGTCTTCTTGTAATGAAACAGAGAGATTCTACTGAATTTGGGTCTTCTTGAAAGACAGCTTTGAGTCCAGGATTTGAAGGACAATCCTTGATCTCATGATTCTCTGAGAAAATCATACATGTTTCTACAACTTTTGCATACAAGGGACATTCCCTTAAAGCATGTTTCTTCCTACATTTTAGACAAAAGATGGCTAGAGCATCTGTTTCTGCTTTCTGCTTGTTTTGGATTTTAAGGGTGTGTAGTTGTTCTCTAAGGCTCCCTAAGATATCAGTTTTGAATTCATCAAGCATATTACCAATCTTTGCCCTACTTACCGATCCAGTTGCAGATTTGTTAGCCCTAATAAGAGAAGGATCCCTAGGCCCTTTTCCTGTTTTAAATTTTCCTCTTGAGAGATGGACACATAGTTCTGTTATGTCACGAAGTGGAAGTTGAGAAATGTATCCTTTCCCCATCATGTTTAAAATATCTATCCATTCATCTCTAATGGCTTTTAATATGAGGGATTTCAAGGTTTCATCATCTAAGTTGCTCATCTTTGCTCTTTTCAAGTTGTATTGAAATCTTTCAAGTAAGTCTTCCAAATTTTCATCTTCTTTTTGCATCATTTTGAATACCTCATCCTTGTGATTGGTGGGCATAAAATAGTCCAAGTATCTATCCAAATTTTTTTGTTTCATATCATTCCAAGTCCTAATAGATTGAGTGGCTAATCCCATGAACCATTTCAAAGCAGCTCCCTTCAATGTTGAAGGAAACAGTTTGAGTTTTTGAGAGTCTTCCATATAGTCATAGGTTTGGCACACGACTTCAAACTCAAACAGAAATGTTTCAGGATCCTCACTTCGCAATCCATAAAATTTAGGGAGGACAGATGGTGAGATGTTTTTCATCGTTGTATGAGTTTCCTCATCAACTATAGGGAATCCAAACAAGTTGTCTCCTTCCCTATTTCTTCCATTATTTCCTTCACCATTGTTGTCTCCATTTTTTCCTCTACCTCTACCTCTACCTCCAAATCCATCTATTATTTCCTCTGCCATGATAGTTTCTTTAGAGTCCTTAAATTCCTCTGATTCTTCTATCAAGGGAGGATGAGAGGGAGTCTCTTCCTTTTCTAAATGAGATTTGGTAGGTGGTATAGGAGAATCCTCTAATTCAGCTGCTCCTTGGATTCCAAAAATCTTAAGGCTAGGGGTAGATGGTGGTGAATCTGGTCTATGCCTTGAAGAAGATGGAGTTGTGAAAATCGAACTCTTGGCTTTAGCTATAAACCTTCCCCTAGAATCTCTTGATCTATGCATGTCATTTTTTATTTTTTAAAAAGTTGGGCTAATAATTCTCTTTCTGATCTTCCAGATCACACTAGGTGCAAGAAGAGAGCATACTTAAGAAATTACTAAACCAATAACTCTCTTTTATGATCCTCCAGATCACACTAGGTGCAAGAGGAGAGCATACTTCAAGAAGTTATCAAGTTTTCCCTTCTTTTATTATTTTGTTTTTTTTTTTTTTAAGAAATTGGCTACCTAGTTACACTTCCCCGGCAACGGCGCCAAAATGTTTGGTCAATTTAGTGTGTCCTAAATTGCTACATTTAATTTGTCAATCCGGGATTCGTAAGCTGACGAAGTGTGGCGCACTATATGTGCAAGATAACCTATCTCTTACTTTTTGTCGTTTTTGGATTTTTATTGAAATTCTGAAAAACAAGTATGGAGACAAATATTCAAGATAACAATGTCTTTCTAATGATTTTCCAAACTTTAAAAGAATTTAAAAACACACAATGACAAAATTAATTCTTCAAAGAAAATGAAATTGCATTACTACTCTAGTCAAACAAACAATGAACTACTGATCATGAAACTCATTATTCTTGCTACTGTTCAAACACAAAATAAATTATGCTGAAAGAAATCCAAAAGTTGCAACAAAGTAAATCTAAATAAAATTACATCAACTTATCTTCTGATCCCTCATCATTAGTCCAGCTATGATTTTCGGAGGTAACCATAAACAACTTGAGTAACCTGATATCTAACTTGCAGAAAGTAAACTAATATAAAACTACACATTCATAATTCAATCCCTCACCATCAGTCCAGCTGTGGCTTTCGGAGGTAACTGAAGATGTCATGAGCAATTTAATATATCTAACTTGCAGAAAGTAAACTAATATCAAACTACACATTCATAATTCAATCCCTCACCATCAGTCCAGCTGTGGCTTTCGGAGGTAACTGAAGATGTCATGAGCAATTTAATATATCTAACTTGCAAAAAGTAAACTAATATCAAACTACACATTCATAATTCAATCCCTCACCATCAGTCCAGCTGTGGCTTTCGGAGGTAACTGAAGATGTCATGAGCAATTTAATATATATAAATCTAACTACTAAAACAAATGTGCAAGACTGAATTAAACAAAGTAGTGCTGGAATTAAACAAAAAGTAAATTAGCAGCAGAACAATATTAATTCCATGTCATTAGTCAAAAAGTTATGCAAATGCCCGGGCTACCTATTTATAACCTGAAACAAGAACACTGATCAATTAACAATAACATAAAACATGAAAGATTATGGACAGAAGTACAATGTAAAGCATAAAGATTATGAACAGAGATGAAGCATAAATACCATGAAAGATGCAATGTATAAACACATGAATGAATTATGGCACAATGAGCTTAAAGAAATAAAACAAGAACTATACAATAATGCACAAAACCTCAGCGTGTGCAGGGGCCCTCTACACCAGCCTTGGCAACAACCTTCAAGTACGAATTACGCTTGGAAACAGAGTCTTCTTATATATTAAAATGCAGTCATAACAGAAAGGTGATGTTACGGCACAGTGGCAACGTAATTACATTATAGAGCTATCTGGAAGCTAATGGAGACTAATCTAATATGCGTATGCAAACGCATTATTTATAACAAAGGAAATATAACTAATTCCCTAAAGTTTGTGCTGATGGAGAACACGTAAACCATTACGTCCAAGGATCTAGGATCATGGCCGCGTTGAGGAGTAAATCTATGAAGAGTGGATGTTTGAATTCAGCTTATGGAGCCATGTACAGGTGTTGATTTGTCTCCCGCAATTCAGAAACGGCCATATAAATCTCCACGTGACGAGAAACAGAGTCCTATCACTGTGGGACTCTACGGTTGACTTCCACTTGGCCACCTTTGACCCCAGCCTCCCTAGATGAATTTTCCCAAGCCAATAGGACACGATCCATGTCCACATCATTTCTGACTTGCCCATGTGGCTCGTTTAACCTGAAGACACCTGTAACATAGAGTTTCACAAAATGGCTGCGGAAAGTGGCAAGATTCCGTAGCTAAATGAGAAAAGTCTAAATCAAACAGCAGACACAAAAATATAGTTAAAAACCATTTTAGATGCTCTTTTGAAATTAATATACAATGCTATTGACAACTTGGGAGGTTCAGGTGAATGAAAAAGGTCTAGGAAGATGTATAAGAACAATGCAGATTTGAGACTCAACAAGCAGCAAGGAGCCAAACTGCGTTGGTCCTACTTAAGGGACCATTTTCACCACCCAAAATTTCACATGGCACTCAGTGTATCTCTCTTCTTAGTTCCATATGGTGATGATGTTCTATTCACTATTGATGTAATGGGTTGGGAAAAAAAAGGTTCCTAGAACCAAAGATTGGATCCTAGAGAGTCTGGATTCATTTCAACCTCTTGAGGACAACATTACTGCACCCCAAGATTTGCAGCATATCTACACAGATCATATATGTGGAGAGAGAAAACATGGGGTGGACAATTTGTTCCATTATTTTCAGCCATACAACCCATCTACATTGCAGAAGCAGGAGACTGATCATATTTTCTATGGACCACACATGGTGAACCATCTTGTTGGGAGAGTGGCATGTAGGTTAGAGATTCTCATTGGGATCAAGATCCCCAACATTTTTTATATCTCATGCCTCAAGAAGTCCATTAGACAACATGTAGTTTCCTCCATGGATCTCCCACTTCTTTATGATGTGATCAATTTGGTTTTATCAACAAGGGCTAACTTGGACACTTGGGAGGGGTAGCTAAGGGACAGATTGATTGGATAGCATCTGGTTCTGTGGAGGAGTCTATCAGATGATGATGCTACAAGGGAAGGAAAGGAGGTTTTGCAGTGTCCATCCTTATAGTTCCTTGAGGACAAGAAACATTTGGGAGGTGAGGAATTTAATATTCCTAATTAGCTTTCAATTAGTTGGAATATTAATTTTTTCTGTTATCACTTAGAAAGATAGATAAGAGGGTAGAGAGACCCATAAATCATTTTAGTAGGAATAAAAGAACTAATAATGTGAATGTGGATCATTTTTTCAGCTAAATAAAACACTATTGGGTGTGAATAAGGGCTAAAGCATGTGGATGGGGTCAAGTTTGACCAAATCAATAGTGTTGTCATGGAGGTAGCGGAGAGTTATTAGAGGACAACACAATTATGGTGGAGGAGTGTATGCATGGGAGTAGCATCTTTAATGAGTGGGACCAAGGTTGAGGAAGCTCACAAAGATATAAGGAATGGGATGGAAGCCATAGAAGGCATTCTGAATATTGTTTATGTCTTGGTCTTTTATGAATTTCAACATGCTTCAGTTGTTTAGCGGAGTTTGTTGTGCTGTTTAGCACAAGGGTGTTTCCGAGCGGAAATCCCACCCTCATCCTTAAGGGAATTCGAGTGCCCACTCAAGATAGGTTCATTGAGCTCCATTTCCACCATCTAGCATCAAACCAATCTTCAACCACTATCCACAGCACGGTCTCCTTCCAAATTGTGTTGTTTTACATGGCAGTAGCAGTGGATGGTTGATCGACCCAGTTTCTGAGATTTTTTTCCAGTCAGGGGAACAACCCTTCATCCGGGAGGCTAGCAAGGAGGTTCATTGAGAATTATTTCACCATCTAGAATTATGCCAAGTTTCTTCCATTATCTACAACGCATTCTCCTTCAGAAACTGTGTTGTTTTGCAGGGCAGTTGCAATGGAGGGCTCAGTGCCCAAGTTTGTGAGTTAGATTCTTAGTGAGGGGAGCATGCCCTTCATATAGAAGATCCATTGGAGGATTATCAGCCATTATTATATCATACTAGCCACCTCTCAGCATTTATCTATTTGTAGAGCATTATTCAGCCCTAGGCCTTCATTTTGGCATTTTTGTATTTTGTGTATTTCTGGAAACCCTTCTGGGTTTTCTTAGAATTGTGTTAGAAGTCCTAGATCTCATATCGTGGCATTTTCCAAGCACTATATCAGCAGATCCATGTACTTTCATTTACATCAGCAATTATCCCCAGGAAAAACTGTGTTTTCTTAGCCTCCGACATTCTTATATAGCAGTTGTTCTTCATGTTTTATGTATTGGCATTAGCACATTTGCCCCAAATTCCGATGGCCAAAATTTCTCTCTTGCGACACATAGGCGGCCCAAGAGTGACATTTTTCGGTGCACCAAAACATGGTTTCTCCTCACGTCGGGCTTCCGACACTTTACTTAAATGTCGGTCTTACGACGGTTTTTTCGACGTTTTTATGGCATCGTCACAATTCTGACATTTCAAATTTTCCATCACTCTTCTGACCGCTCACGATTTGTCGCACTTTCGACGTTTATAAATGTCGCTCTTCCAACAAAACACTGAAATCACTCTTCTGACGAAACACCGACGTCGCTCTTCTGACGAAAAGAAATTTAAAAAAAAAAAACAAGTGTCGCTATAGCTACGGGTCGAAACGTCGCATTACCGACGATAAGAAACTAAAAAAAAAAAACTAAGTGTCTCTATAGCGACGACAAAAAATATTTTTGGAAACATCACATTACCGACAGCAATAAATTAAAAAAAAAAAAAAAAGTGTTGCTATAGCGACGGAAAAGAATTATTTTTTTAAAAACCTACTCGTCGAAATACTAATGACAACAAAAAAATATTTAAAAGTATATATATATATATATATTTCCACCAAATCCATCTTGAAAATCTTCCATCTTTATGTGATTGCTATCACCTTATGACAAAAGCAGGATTCAATTGGATTCTCCACGACAATCTTTCAAAATGAGCGTTCCAGCTTCTGTACCCTTTCTTTGATAACTTTTAGCAGCTACTCAAAATAATTACTCTGTTTTTGGTTCCAATATATCAGTATCATGACATACCACCTCCTCTGTTTTTGTCTTACTTTAGATAAAAAGGAACTATGGGGGTAAACTAAGAGTGTTTCTTGCAGATCTTCTAAAAAATTGTGCTTATGTTTTGAGATTAAATCCTTGCTTTGTATCTTATTACCTATTTATATAAGCATCCTTGAATGGTAAAGGTGGTATAACCACCTAACACCTAACCACATCTAAATAGTAAATTGGTCACATGTTTCTAGTAGAGCATCTAGGATACTAACTTTTATCACTACTAAATATCATTGAAGTGTTAATACACTCTAGCAAACCACCTTAACAGGACTCAAACTGACACTTGGCACATATGACATCCAATATATATGATGCCATGTAAAATTTAGGATGCTGTCCCTCTGGCATATTTTGGTTTCATTTTACATTTCTTGTGATGGAGGCTACTAGAATCTCTAGCAAATTAAATATACTCCCATCCTAAGTAGAGGTGCACATCATTGGTACCCAATTCTTGAACATTTTTGCATCATTCCTACCATAGAATCTACAACACATTTTTTCTACCATCTTATATGCCTTTCTTAATAAATTGGCCTGTTATATCCCATTGGATCAATATAAAAAATTATTGGGATATTTCCACCAATTTTTAAGGATATTCTTGATAGCTAGATGAAAATCACAAAATCACTTAGCTGTAAGGGACACTTGGTATTTTGGAAGCTTGTAATATTTGGTGATGCAAGGATATATATATGTTGATACATAAAAACCATGGATGTACTGAACAATTATATATTATATATGTTTCTATGCACTTGATTATCCATTCAATAGTTTCAGCACATGGTAGAAGGATATGGTGTTCTACTACTTTGTGGAGCCAAGAGTACTTGAAACTATGATACATTTCACTATCCTCTTCTTCTCCAGGAAACAATTTTTGAGTAAATGATTGATAGATACCTTACCAAGTCATTGGAATTAAGTTTCCCACATAACTACATAGGTTGGAACTGAGATTATAGATTTCTACATGGTATCAGAGCTATCTCTGACCTTGAGCCTCAGAGCTTGTGATCAAATATTTTGGAGGCTTGTCTAGAGACTCAAGTTCAAGTAGAAGAAAACTATGAGAAGGATACATTTGATCGCAAGAAGAGATATTTTCAAGAAATTGAGTTTTGAAGGAAAACAATAAGAGACTGTAGCATGATTTCTATGATGGACAGGTGGAGACAATCTATTACACACCTAAATAGAGCATAAAATTATTGTAGGATATACTGAAACACTCTTAACAGTGGATTTCATGAGGGCAATAGAAAAAATTCTGAATATAGAAAAAGATGGAGTTCAAAAAAAGCGTGATTAATCAACTGATAAAAACATCCAGATGTCATCACCCCTAAAAAAAGTAGCAAGGGTTCTAGACATCACTGAGAAGACCACTTGATTATGTTTATAAACACCCTCATTAGTCCTCGTGATCCTTCGAGTATACGAACTTTGTTTGTTACAACCCACAGAATAGCTTGAGACCCAGAAAGATACAATAACTATATGCCCAAAAATGTTGGTCAATTGGGCCAAAAAAAAAAACTCTTAGTGATTAGCACCTGCAGAAGTAATCAAGGCTACATCAAAAAGCATAAATTTAAACTAACAGACACACAAGAAATGCATTAAAGGGCATGATCAAGTAATTTTTTTTCAAACCCAAAAATTGGGTGAAGCTATTACCAAGAGCCTGCAAGCCAATAGTATCAGTAACTTGTGACTTGGAACGGGACCATGGACCGTGACATCTAGAGACACTCCCTATGGGGGTCCCAAGCTAGGGGGATGCCCACCCCTTAAGCCACATCACAACATAATAACTCAAAATGTACAAACTCTAACCCGCTCTGGTTTTGAACCTCTGGTCAAATAATGTTGGAATAAATAAAGAAGAAGGCATAGGGGCTAGGTATAATAGTTAAGCTCTAGCTGAATATCAACATCATAGATGGAGATACAAGACCATATATTTAAAAAAATTACCAAATCCCATATGCTTGTACAATATTATTTAAGCCCACAAAAACACTCAGCAACCCCACAGTGAGAGACATCAAACAACATCGTTCTCAGATACCTGTATGGACACCATGAGGACAGACTATAAATGGAATATTAGGGGAATTTTTAGGTCTAAAATGGGCCTCCTAAGGAAATTATAAAATAATAGTGGAAATAATAAAATAAGATTTGATGACATCATCAAATTTTAGAGGGAAAAGAGAAAAAACTAATTTTTCAACCCGTATTTTCAACTTATCTCCCAAAGTTTTTACTCAAATTTCGAGTAGGAGTACTCGTTGGATTAAAAATTTAATTCATCCTAGGATTACCTATGTTTCATACTTTCTATGGACCCTGCTACTTGAAAAGTGAGAAATACATGAAAAAACGTGATTGCAATCACGTTTTTCATGTATTTCTATTTTTTCATGTAGCAGGGTCCATCGAAAGTATGCAACATGGGTACTCCTTGGATGAGGAATTAAATTTTTCATTCAATGATTACTCCCGCTCGAAATTTGAGTAAAATATTTGGGAGATAAGTTGAAAATACGATTTGAAAAAATAGTTTTATGATTTTATTTTTTTTAATCTTTTTACCCTTTTACTTGAAAAATGGTGAATCATCCCCCATGGTTGACATCATCATCTTGAATCCTATTGGTTCTTATAAAGTTTATTTTGGTTGTACATTTTTCTTAGGAGGCCCATTTTAGACCTCAAAATTCCCCTAATGGAAAGATGAATGTGCAGGAAAAAATCATAAAGTATTTTTGCATAGTAGAAATCATTTGGCCTAACGAAAACATCAAGTACAATATCTAGCAACTGGTGTTAGATGCAAAAATCTCCACCAGTGGTCTGACAAGGATTCCTCTAGGGTAACTAGGGCTATAAATTAATTCATGGGTAACCTAAGAAAACAATAGACATTACATGCAAAAACCACTTATCACTGTGTTATTTTAACAAGAATTATAGAAGTGATGTCCAAATAAAAAATGACAAGTTTGCACTCAATGTTAGTTCAGGTAAATTTTAAAACATCCTCTATTAAAGCACACTACCAATTCAACTATGAATTAATAAAAAATTAGACAGTAATATGTACTCTGTGATGACTATATAACTATCTGGAGTTTGTAATTAGCTAACTGATATATTTTCCAAATTAATCGACTCCATAGCATACAATTGAATTAATGTAACTGTAATCACCTTGCCAATCTTTTTTTTCTTTGAAGTTTCACCCCTTCTTTCTTTGTCAAAAGCCACATAACCAGCCATTGATGGAATGGAACTAGGAAAACTTGCAGACTCCTGCTGTTGTTTAGAACAATTAAGTAAAATTTTCCCATCATACTTCTATTTTTCAATATATGCTTCAACGTTTACTCAATAAGCAAAGACACAATGAGAAGATTGTTGTTAAATGCATCCTACTGCTAAATATCACTAAATTATTCTAATAAACAAGACAACCAAGGATACTGTTCATGTTAGAATTCTACATAATCCAAACAAGTGTCACCTTGGAAACACAGTTAACTAACTGAATTCTTCTAATAAACAAGAAAATTCACTGAATTATTCTAATAAACAAAAACAATTGCAGAGAATTATTTGTGAAATATTGCCATTTCCAACCTTGCTAGGTCTCTTCCACCTGAATGGCACATATCAAAAACAGATGAGGCTAGGTACAAGACCCGAGTGACAGGTGATTTTGGTGGAAGAGTTACCCCCTCAAACTTGACACCTGAATCGAAGGAAATCTGTGTTATATGGTTCAACCATAGATCTCGAGGTGTGTTTCTGAAAACAACATCAATAAGAAAATTCCATTTTCTTATGAATAAGGCAACACAGTCTACCTATTCAACTTTTTCTGGTTTGCAATCACAATAATCCAACCAGGCAATCTTTGCTATATTTGAGACTTCTATTTTTCCATAGATATTTTTAATATTAAGATACATAGAAACTTAACAAATTAATGAGAAAAGTACACGTCAAGTAATTTTGTCTCATCCCTGCAATGATATCAGTTTTGGTATTCATTAGCTTAGTAAGAAAATGCATCAAACAGTTGGCAAGTGTAACCATCAATTGGGTCTAGCATAAGTAGTTGCGGGATGGATGGTTATCCTAACCATCCAGGGTCATTTCTATTTCTATTTCTGTAAGTGACAAATTGAGCCTATAAAGAGTATTATTGTAATGTCTTTGACCTAGCGTTCTGCTCTGAAATTTCTGGGGTTTACCCTGGGTACCATCTTCAAAATGATGGGAAATAGCCAGAGGCTTTCCCTTAAATATGTTAACCAGAGAACAAAACAAAACAAAAATTTTAACTATTCATGATGAATATTTCAAAACAAGCAAAGGATGCCTAGAGATTATGTATTCATAGGAGGAAAATAGTTACTAGGACAAGAAAAAGTGCCCAAGATTCAAAAAATCAGAAGAATCACACCAATTATGGATATAGTTGTGTAATAATTTATAGACACTACAAGTAAAGAAAAAAATTGTAATTAGATTTTACATGAAGCCAAATAAACCAGACCATCGCCACCTCATGGAGAACAGGAAAATAAACCAAAATTTATAACACAGCTGAATTCAAAATAACATGAGAATAACTCCTAAATATAGTGTGAATCACATAATTTGAAAACATAAATTATGAAATATCATCCTACCTATTGAGATTTATCTCCATGAATACTTGTTGCAGGAAACCCATTTGACGATAGCCAATATTCCAGTGCATCAGCTCTCCTCTTCGTCTCCACAAAGACTAAGGTCAAAAATTTTTGTAGTGTTTATATACAGTACTTCAACTATAATTACACTAGCATGTAACAATTATTACGTGCAGGGAATTTAAATTTAAAGGAAGTATTGCTTTAGACTAAACTGTTCCCATAGAAAAAAACAAAAAAAACTTCAATAATTTTAAAATTCAAGCTCTGACTTTTAGCAAGGTAGATGTAATCATGTAAGTGAAGCTCTTTATTACTGTAATTGCTACAGTTTTCACCACACTCACCTTTCCATGAGCACCTTCAGCTTTCTGAGCATGAATAAGATCCATTAAATGGATACGTTTATCAGCATCAAGAACAAACTCTACTCTTTGTACAATCAGATCTGTGCTAGAACCAACCCTTCCAACTGCTAGAAATATGTAATTTGAAAGGAATCCACAGCCAACCTTTGCAGGAAAATAGATTGTGATGTTCAGAAATTCCCAGATGAATCCAATAATATTTTTTATCACATATGAGGATAAATAAAATATATGATTCAACCATAGGATTGATGAAGGAGGATCTAAAAAAGTGCAAACAGGTTGAGTTGGAAATTGGAATACAAGGGCATACTCTATAATATCTCAATATCCATCACAGCAAATGGTGGATTATCATATGTCAAAATAGTATATACTATATATGCATGACAAATCAAAACACCAGTTTAATTGATTTCATCAAACCACTGGATAATAATTCTCAACATTACCTATATCTCCTTTGGAAAAGTAGCACTGAAGAGCATGGTCTTGGAAAATTTTACAAATTTGGGGTTCAAAACCCATGTCAAGCATGCGATCGGCCTCGTCTAAGGCCAAATACTGTATCATAGATAATGACAGCCTGCCCCTTTCAAGGAGGTCCCAATTTGATAATGATGTGTCAGTGCCAAGGCAACTCCTAAAGTGACAAAGAAAACGAAATACAAGTGAAAAATAAAATTCATGGCTAAGAAATGGTACATCCTAGAAGGAGAGAGGAAATACTCAACACTAAAAGTAAAGAATACAGAAGCGATTGAGAGCACATCAAAGGATGCTCATAGACCTAGAAAGCTTAATGCTGCAAAGTGCCAACAATAAGATAGTATGCAGGATCTAGAGGTATGAAACAAACTACCATTCCATCATCTACATATTCTAATAAAAGACACGAACGTAAGTCATCATATTCCATCCATAAATTAAAAAACATGAAAGCCTCCTGCCTTTGATGGCAACATTATAGGTTATTTAGCCAAAACTAAGCTCCTTGTTTAGAAAGGTATTTCAGTTTGCATAACTTCTATAATGATATAAAAGTGTTCGATAGATAGTGCATCACTAAAGACGGAGCATCATAAGCTATTATAGATTGTTAATGGTGCATGACTCTCAGCATCAGTTAATGTTAATGCATTCCATATCTTAAAGTAGGGATCCATTTTTGTAGAAAAATATGAGCATACATTTATGTTTCTTTTGAAATATATGGACTGTATCAAAGATGAAAAGTTTAAATTCAGTCACATTAAGAGTGGTTTGCATGCAACTATTATAGATTAGTTGTGTGTATTAGTTTGTTAGGGCTTTGAGGCAAGGACCACAGTTTCTTAGTCCATAGTTCTTTAGGATTGAAAGTAAAAATTTCAATGATTAAGTGCCCCATCCTATTTATGGAGCTATAGAGGAGGTCAGGTACACCACAAAGAAGTATCAAAGCCTCCAGGTTTAATTCATTGGACCTCTGGGATACTAGTAAATGGTTTGAAAAAAAATGTGTAATGAGCATCTAGCACACACTGCTTACCAATTGGTTGTTAAAACACGTGAACTGAATTGGTGTTTGAACCAGCCAGTTGTGGAGAATCATAAACAATGGTGTTGTATTGAAACCCTTTGCTACTACATATGGTTACATGCTCCCTAATTATAAAACTGTCTATTTGGAATAACTTACAAGGAGATACTTTTGAATAGTGTAATTGTAAATAGATTGAACAAATGTGCCTATTTGTGTTATGAACTTAAGACTCCGTGACCAAATAACAGAAAGAGGATGATCTATTATGTCATCATTTTCAGTCATGGATAGAAGCTTTGATTGACTCCACTTGGCGGTAAATTAGGATATCTCATTAACATGTATGCCTAGTTCCAAAACCTGGTTGATACACAGACCCTACTTGACAAAATGTGTTAAAGGAGAAATGTTACGTAGTGGGTTTTGAATGCACATAGAACAGAGCACATAGCACGTGATTTTTCTTGCTGTGTCTCTTCTGCTTTTGAAGAGATCTTAGTAGCAGCATTAATCCTGTCTTATCCTGTACACAGAATGGCTTTATATCCTGTTAGCTAGTTTTTATCAAAACTTCTCCTTGTGAGTTTTGGATACTTGTAGCTTGAGAAAATAATTGCACTAATAAAACAACGCAAATGAATTGACAGTCTATAGTTGTGATTTTGGCATATAAAAACACGCTCTCTGAGAACAAATGTAGTGAACATAAACCATTGTAATAAAACTCGTTTCTCCACAAGGTAACGAGATATATGGCTTCCTGATGAAGGGAGTTATGCAAATGCTTGGCTATATGCCAAATCCTCAACCTAACAAGTGGAAAAACTGGCACTGCGAGTAAGCCCTTCTGTTTTATTCCCAGATTCAGGGACACAAGACAAGCCTAAAAGTCTCTTCTTCAGCTCCATAGTAAAGGCATCCATGAACTAATCAGCTCTTTATGAGGGCATGAGAGCTCGACTTGAGTTGGGTATTGTAGGGACTAAAATCTATAAATGATATCCAAGTCTATCCATGTAGATGTCAGGGACAGGGTTATTATAAGTCATTGTCAAATTATATGCCTATAGATTGGAGCATGTCCAAGGCTAGAATGAAATTAAACTGCATCTGTGACATCATATATTATTATGATATCATGAATTCCTTTAAGTGTCAGGCACCACTATTTCAAGTATGGTGACCTAGTCTGAAGGGGAACTAATGCCTTACTTCAAGTCTGATGTCTTCTGTGTAGGTCATTCAACCTATGGAGGCACCTTTAATATATATATATGTGTGTGTGTGTGTGTGTGTGTGTGTGTGTGTGTGTGTATATATATGGGATCTAGATGTACAACAACGTTGAAGATCACAAACCCATAACTAAATGTACAACATTATCATGACTGCAATTTCTGCCACAATGGTGAAATATACAACATAATCCATGCTTGCCTATGGCTTCAATATGTCCTAAATTTTAGGCAATGATTGCCATTTTGCAACCCTATTTTGTAGAGTGTTGTATTGAATAAGTTATGGGTATCATAGTTATTGAATAATTTATGCCCTAAAATGAAGAAAGAGGTTGTTAGTCAAACAACAAGCTTCCTCAATATCATAGTTACTCCTTCGACTACAGTGAAATCAAGAAACTTAGGTTACTCAATTTAAATTAGGGATATCATGGAACAAAGTCTCTCAAATGAGGGAGAACAAGGAACTTATAAGTTACTCAATTGACCATAGGGAGATCAAGGGTATTTAAAAACATACTTGTCTAACATAAGAGGAATAAAATATGAAGCGAATATAACGAAGCATGAACAAAAGATCCAGAAATCAGAAAGAAGAAACAACAGTTCTTACATGGCCATAGGACTTGGTTATTAGGTAGCAGATCCAGAGCCAGTAACGAGAAACAATAAACTGAGTGGATGAAAGATGAAGAAAGAAACCAAAATTGAGTGGGAGTAACTTGTAACTTGTCACAAAATGATGGGTGTGGACCTATTTCAAATTTGACTAAAATAATTTTAATCAGGAAAAATATTACAGAAAAACAGTAAGAAAACAAAACCAGGCCTAGGCTAGATGATGTTATATTGACCCAATACAGGGCAAAATCAGTTTTAAATTAGAAGGAAATATATCATGTTTTCATGTGAGAAAAAAATACCTGGATCCATAATGCTAAGACATAACACACGGTAATACTTGCCACATGTTGTTCCCAGATATGCTCTTAAATATCGTGGTTGAAAGTGTTGTTCCAGGTAGACCAAGCTCAATTGAGGACAACCAATAGTTTTTGGAAGGCTGAGATGGGGCTTCTTTCCTTATGTTGTACAGTTAGTATAGTCCTTTGGAATATAACCATTGTCTTAATTCAGTGGAAAACTTGTACACATATCCACCACCTATAAATGGGTTCTTTCCAAGGATGACTTGCTTTCCATATCCCACTTTTCAAACTAGCCATTTGTAGAGAAAGGGGAAAGTGACCATGAGTGCTTTCCATACTATGGAGCCTATTTTGGAAGTTTTAAAGGTATGTACTCTAATCCATTCCACCACCGTCGGGATTCTTAAATATTTTTCCTTGATAATTTGACTCCAAAGTCCCTCTCCAAATAGACTTCTCCAAATATTTTTTAAGGATAAATCTTTGAAAAACCAGATCAAATTTTTAAATCCCCAACCTCCTAGAATTTTTGGAATAGATAGAGAGTACCAGTTTGCAAGTTTTACTCCTTCTTTACTGTATTTTCCAGCCCATGGGAAATTGAATATCATCTATCTTATGGTATTGAGGATAGCATAGGGGATTTTAGCTAGGGAAAACTAGTAGACTGCAATGTTTTCCAAAAAAAAATTCACCATGATAATTTTTCCCCCAAGTGACATCCATTTGTTACACCATAAATTAATTTTATGCTCCACTTTTATTATCATCCACTTCTAGTCCTTTTTATCATAGTTTTTTTGTTTGAGAAATAAGTTGAGATACTTGATACCATTTTCGAGTGAGGTCTAAATCTGCAATGGAAAGATATAATGAATCTCCAAAAGTGTGTTTGGGTTGACTATCAATTGATGATAGGAGGATTTATTAAGATTGATCTCCATTATAGTAGCATTGCAAAAGAGGTTTATTATTATGTGGAATGCATGCCATTCAACTATGATTACTAAACCTAGAAGAAGTACATTGTCCACAAAGAGAATATGAGTAATGGATTTTTTTGGAAATTTTAATGCCCTTTATATTTCCATCCTATTTTTATTTCAGTAGAAGGCAACTTATACCTTCCATCACAATTGAAAACAACAACAGAGAAAATTGGAATCCCTTCCTCAGACCCTGAGAGTTGATGAATTTTTTGGAAGGAGAACCATTGATAAGGATGGAGAATTTGGCTAAGGATACACAACCTATGATCTAGTTTGTAACCTCCAAGCTCAACTCAATTTTAAGGAGAAAAAGTATGAGGAAATTCCAGTTGAATTTATCAAATATTTATGAAGACCCATTTTAAGTACAAGAGATTTCATTTTTTTGGACTTAATAGAATGGATGGCTCCTTGGGAAATGGAAATTGCATCATGAATCTGCCTATCAGCAATGAAACTGAATTGATTTAGTGGCAACTTTTCTTCTATCATTTTTTTGTAACCAGCTCCAAAAATAGAAGAAAAGAGTTATCAACGCCTCAGAAATAAGCCACTTCGAGGGGGAAACCTCCAATACATTACATAAATGAACAATTCTTGGATGATACAATTTACAAAACCTCCTTTCTATATATAGGAGTCAATGGAGCAATAATCTAATCCTAGTGGGGCCACAATGTAATCCTAGCCGACTTAACAATCATAATTTAAGGGCACAATAATAACAATGTGGGGGTTACAAGGGTACAATAATAACAATAAGGGGGTTACACTAACAACAATAAGGGACTATACTAGTAATATAAGGACCTAACATGCCCCTCTCCTTCAAAAAATTGTTGTCCTCAACGCTTGAGTAGCTCTGGGTGCTTCTGTATAAAATTCTCATCCTCCCATGTAGAATCTTCAGTGGGTAATTTCTTCCACTTGATGAGATACTCTGAAATTGATCGATTCCGTAGCTGTCGAGTTCTTATTTTCGTGACCGCTTCAGGTTCCAATATGATTTTTCCTTCCTCATCAAGTTCTGGGAATATTTTTTGAACTGGAAGATTTTCACCTATAACCTTCTTTAAGCATGAAACATTGAAAACTAGATGCACTCGCGAAGAAGCAGGAAGCTCCAATTTGTATGCCATAGTACCAATCTTTTGCAACACCTTGTAAGGACCATAATACTTTGGCGATAATTTATTATCCTTATTAGCTTGCTTGAGGGACATTTGTTTGTATGGTTGTAGCCGTAAAAATACCCAATATCCTACATCAAAACTTCTCTCGCTGCATTGTTGATCTGCCTGTTGTTTCATTCGATTTTGTGCCAAATTCAGGTTATTCTTTAAGAGTTGGAGAACTTCTTTATGATGCTCGATGTGATCTTCCACTGCTTGAACCTTTGAATTTTCCCTTAAATATGATGTGATGGATGGTGGATGATAACCATAAAGTGCCATAAATGGGGTCATTTTTGCTGCAATATGGAAGGAAGTGTTATACCACCATTCAGCGAGAGGTAACCAGTTGACCCATTGTGTTTGTTTATCAGATACAAAAAAACAAATATGTCCTTCCAAACATTTATTTACTATCTCAGTTTGACCATCAGATTGAGGATGATAAGATGAGCTATGCGCTAATTGAGTACCCAAACAAGAAAATAACTTCGTCAAAAAATTTCCAGTAAAAATAGGATCTCTATCGCTCACAATAACCCTTGGGATTCCATGTAGCTTTTGAATTTTGTCCATAAATGTAGTAGCAAATGTACTTGCTTTAAATAGATGAGATAATGCACAAAAGTGTGCATACTTGGTAAGTCTATCAACTACCACCATGATGACACTCTTTCCTTTGGACTTAGGTAAACCTGTAATAAAATCCATTGAAATATCCTCCCAACGTTGACTTGGAATGGATAAAGGTTGTAGAAGTCTCGGGGTCTTAATTGTCTCAACTTTATTTTGTTGGAAAACCAAACATTCCGCCACAAACTTTTGAATATTAGATTTAAGGCCATCCCAAAAAAAATCTTTCTTCACCCTGTGGTAAGTTTTTAAAAATCTCGAGTGTCCTCCTAAAGGAGAAGTGTGCAATTCCAAACGAATCTTTTGTTTTAGTTTGGAATTATTAAAAAGATATAAGCGATCTTTGTACCATAAAGAATCATTTTTCCAACTAAATGTATTAGATGTACTAGGATCTTGCTGCAACTTTTGAATTAGTGTCCACACATCTTTATCTTTCTTCCATTCATCTCTTGCTTCGATTATCCAATCTGGTTGGATAATAAAAATGGCACAAAGCAATGCTTCCACCTCTTCATTATTTCTTGAGAGTGCATCTGCAACAACATTAAGCTTTCCTTTTTTGTAGATTATTTCAAAGTCATAACCCAACATATTTGTGACCCATTTTTGCTGCTCGTCTAAAGATATTCTTTGTTCCAAAAAGTGTTTAAGACTATCATGATCATTTTTTACCTTGAAGTGTCTTTCCATTAGGTAAATTCACCATTTCTTTAGTGCATGCAGTATTGCTAACATTTCCTTCTCATAAATAGGTTTTTGTAAATACTTTCCTTTGATTGGACGAATTTAAAAAGCAATGGGTCTTCCTTCCTACATTAAAATAGCACCAATTCCATTTCCTGAGGCATCACATTCCACAATAAAGGTTTTTGTCAAGTCTGGCGTAGCTAAGACTGGTGCTCGGCACATTGCCTCTTTAAGATGTTCAAAGGCCATAGTTGCTTCAGGAGTCCATGAAAATGCATCTTTCTTCAATAATGTTTTTAGAGGTGCTGTTATTCTCCCATAATTCTTAACAAACTTGCGATAATACCCAGTTAAATAGAGAAATCCTCGCAACTTCTTTATGGTTGTGGGGACTTTCCATTCCTTAATGGCTTTAATTTTGTTAGGGTCTACCTTAACACCCTCGTGAGATACAATATGACCTAGATATTCCACCTCTTGTACTCCAAAGAAACATTTGGATGTTTTTGCATATAATTATTTCTCCTGCAATAGTTTTAGCACCCTGTCAACATGTTGAACATGATCCTTCCAAGACCTGCTGTAGATTAGTATATCATCAAAAAATACTAGCACAAATTTTCTAAGGAAGGGTTTGAAAATGGAATTCATCAACCCTTGAAATGTAGAAGGTGCATTGGTAGGCCAAAAGGCATGACCAAAAATTCATAATGACCCTCATGAGTTCGAAATGCTGTTTTTGGAATATCTTCAGTCTTCATTCTAATTTGATGATATCCTGAACGAAGATCCAACTTGGTAAAATAAATTGCTCCATGTAATTCATCCAATAATTCATCGATCACAGGAATGGGAAATTTATCTTTAATGGTGAGCTTATTGAGCTCCCTATAATCTGGACACATTCGCCATGATCCATCCTTCTTGTGTACCAATACTACGGGAGTAGAGAAAGAACTTTGACTAGGTTGAATTATACCCGCCTCTAACATTTCTGCAATCATACGTTCAATTTCGCTCTTTTGGAAGTAAGGATATCTATAAGGCCTGATGTTTGGAGGAACACTTCCTGGACTCAAATGAATAGCATGATCATGATCACGAATAGGTGGGAGTTCTTTGGGAGTTTCAAACACCTTGGAATGATTGTCCAAGACTTGTTGGAGATCTGCAGAAATAGATGATTTTGATGTTGGAACTTCTAGTGAGCATAATTGTGCAATTACGCCTCATTGTTCTTTCTTTAGAAGCCTTGTCATGACATTAGAGCTTATTATCTTTCCCGGCTTCCCCGCAATACCCTCTAATTCGACTTCCTTTCCTTCTGAAAAAATAAAAGTTCTTGAAAATTAAAAGCTACCGTCCCCAAAGATTGTAACCGTTGTACTCCTAGTACAACATCAACACCTCCCATAGGAATGGAAAGCATTGGACTAGTCAATACATATTCCCCATGGTTAGCTTGATATTATGGCATTTTCCAGAGTAATTTATAGTTCCTCCATTTGCAGCCATCACTTGACATTTTGGTGCTGGGTATAGGAAACAATTTAATTCCTTGGCTACCTTACAATGAATAAAATTATGGGTGCTACTTGAATCAATCAACACTATTACCTTTTTCTTCTTGATATTTCCTTCTATCTTGAGATTTTGAGGAGTGGTAATTCCTGCCAGTGCATTACATGATATGGTCAGATTCATTTCTTCCTCTTCTAGGGCTTGTTCCTGGTGTATATCCTCTTCTTTTTCATTTTCTTCTTCCTCTTCACAATCTATGTAAAATAATTTCTTCTCAGCACACTTATGACCTTTAGTGTATTTTCTATCACAACTGTAGCAAAGCCCTTTTGCTCTTTTTTCTTCCAATTGTTGTGGTGTCAACCTTGTAGGTTGTGGAAATCTAGGCGTAGCAGCACTTCCTTCTTTATAGAAGTGAGTGGTAGGCTTCCTTGTCGCCATAATTTTACATTCAATTTTTCTTGCCAACCTGAATGCCTTCTCCAATGAATCAGGTTCCAAAAAGCGAACTTCATGTTGGATGTTATCCTTTAAAGTACCTATGAAGAGATCAATCCTGTGTTCCTCTGGAATATCAGTTACCCTTATATTCAATTTTTTGGAAGTCCTCAATGTGCTCCCCCACTAAACCCTTTTGTTTGAGATTTATCAATTGGCTAAAGAAGGTGTTGCTCTTTGTATCCTCATAATGTGCTATCATTTCCTCCGTAAAAATTGACCAAGTGAAATTTTTTTTACGGGAGCAAAGCCATTGATACCATACAAATGTATTTTGTTATAAATGTAAAGTTGCAATGCGTACCTTTTGTGTGTTTTGCACATTATGGAGATCAAAATATTGCTCCATTTGTAGTATCCATGTTACAGGATCCTTTCCATCAAACTTCCTCATATCCATTTTTGGAATATGGTGGTTCTTCCTGCCAACATTAGAGTTTATGAAATCACGATTAACATTTATTTTGTTCACATCATGAGTTTCTTCTACTATCTTTTCACCATTAGGAAACATTTCTTGTATCAACTTTGTCAAACCTTACATGTCTGCTTTTAGATCATTCTTCATGTTTTCCATGTTGTCTTTCATTTCACCCATCTTAGCTTCCATGCTAGCTTCCATGCCATCCAACTTAGCTTCCACGCCTTTCTTCAAACCGTCCGTCTTTGATTCCACGCCTTTCTTAAAAACTTCCATTTCATTTTTTGTTGCTCTTTGCGAGAGCAAAATTTGGTGCACTTGCTCTTGTAATTTTGATAGATCATGTTGCAATTCTTCATATTCATGAGTTATAGTAGAGCCTTCTAAAGACTTAATGGGTGTTGAATTATTTTTACAGGGCATATTTTAGAACCCAATACTGATATCTATTCTACAATATTCCCTTGGAATCAATTCAAATTGATTCTTCACACAAGACTTATGCAATTCGGAAAAAAAAAATACACGCCTTTTTCTTGCTTTTGAGGATCTTGATATTGAAATTAGATTATCTTTGTGATTGCAACACTTAAATATTTGAATTTTTGTACTAACGTATCCCTCTGAATTCTCTTTTGAATGCCACAAGTCTGACCTAATTTGGATTCTCCAAGACAAAGTTGTGTCCAATCTCCCACAATGACCCAATTATGGACTGGTTCAGTAGAGTGAACTTGTACGAATTTCCATGTGTCACTGTTTCATCCTTCGGCTCTGAAATTGATATCCAAGAAACTATAGTTAGTGTACTTGTGAAAAAGTTTTACGGCACTCCAATCCAATGCTCAGAGAGAGAGTTATGTATATTTTTCCAAGATCACCTCTTTGAGATGAAATTCGGGAAACTGGAAATGCACTACCTTCCACAGATCATATCTTCGGAAATATTGCAAACCAAGCTCTGAAACGTTTTGACAAGTTTCTTCAGGATTTCGGCTTCACACCATAAAAATTTCAGATTCTGAACCTTCGTAGAAAAAAATTTATAGTGAAAATTCCACGATGACCTTTTTAGAGCAGCGAAACCCTAGAATCCAAAGCTCTAATACCAAATGTTGTGTAACCAGCTCCAAAAATAGAAGAAAAGAGATATAAACACCTTAGAAATAAGCCACTTTGAGGGGGCAACCTCAAATATATTACATAAATGAAAAATTCTTGGATGATACAATTTACAAAACCTCCTTTCTATATATAGGAGTCCATGGGGCAATAATGTAATCCTAGTGGGGCCACAATGTAATCCTAGCCGACCTAACAATAATAATTTAAGGTCACAATAATAACAATATGGGGGTTACAAGGGTACAATAATAACAATAAGGGGGTTACACTAACAACAATAAGGGACTATACTAGTAATATAGGGACCTAACAATCATCCTCTTGATCTTGTTTGAGATTATCTTGGAGATTATTTAATATACTAGGTTGCATAGGGAAATGGGATTGAAGTCAAAAAAATTCTTGGGCTTTGAGAATTTTGGAATTAAGGCTATGTAGGTATCATTGATTTCTACCGACACTTTCCTAGATCTTCTATATTCCTCTACCATCATGCATAAAATTGATCCTATGATATCAAAAAAGGTGAGGAATAGTTCCACTATCCATTTATCTGATCCTGGACTTTTTCCTTTAGAGAAAATTTTTAGAACTCCTTCAATTTCCTCTAGGGAGACCGGGATACCGATCATATTCAATTCCTCTTGAGTGAAGAAGCATGGATAATGTTTTATTAATTACAGCAATGAGCTAATGTTTGAGGACCCTAGATCTTTGAAGAGAGATGAAAAGTAGGATGATGCTGCAATTTTTAAATCCTTAGTGGAAGAGACTATTTTTCCATATTATACCTCAAGCTCCCATATGGTATTTATGTTCCTCCTATTATTTGCATAGCTATGGAAAAATTTGGTTTTGACATCTCCCATTTTTATCCAAGTGGCCCTACTTTTTAGTCTTCGTGTTTCTTCTTCCATATTTAGGATCTAAGTTTTCCTAACTTCCATAAAGCTCAATTTCTAGGTTATTTATACTGAGAAAGATGAGGAGAATATATGAGAAAGGTGTTCATATTTAGATTATATTTCTGTGAGCTATTTTTGTTGTTTTGTTTTCCTTTTTCTCTCCGAGTACAAAACTGCCTTTTTTAGCTCCATGAGATTTCTAGCCAAGATAGCCATTATTGATGAGCAGTTAGAGACCACGTTTTTCTATAAAATTTCCTTTACTAACAATATGAAAGATCCTTCTTCCAACCATGAATGGTTGAATTTAAAAGGATATATTTTTTTTATAGGATCAAAGTACATCTCTAGAAAAATGGGCATGTGATCTTAGAACTTATCTTGGGTTGTCTAGGATTTGAGCCTCCTTACTCTTTCTTCTCTTTCTTCCAACTTCTTTTCCATTAAGAACCTATCCATTCTTTTGGCTATCCATTCCGCACTTATCCTAGAATTTATATAGGTATGGATTAATGGGAAGGGAGCCATGTCACAGATTTAATGGTTCTACAACATTGATGAAAAGTAGGAGCTCAGAGGATCTGGTCTAGCTTAAAGACCCCAAGTCTCTCCTACATATATAGTAAATTTAAAGTCTCCTATCATTATGAGGGCTTGATCTAAGAGAAGTTCATTAGCTTGTATCGAGTCTCAAAAATATTTTATGTCATTGTATAGTCCATAAGAATTGATTAATTTTATGGGCAAGGGAATCCTCTTATTGATCCTTCTAGAATGATACCCAATGAGGAGGAGAAAGTCTGGAGTGATGCATATTTTGGGTCCCATATAGTGATTAGCCCGCCTGACAAGCCATTTGGTTCTACAACACATGAATACCAGCCTGAACAAATATTTTGGAAGCACACTCTAGCTTTTCCTCCCGATACCATGGCTTCATGAAGATAAATGATAGAGGGGCCATGGGTGTTGATAAATATTTTGAGGGAGGAAAATTTGGAGGGATGCCCAACCCCTCGAATGTTGAGAGACAAAATTATAATTATTTAGGAGAGACAATGGGTGTTTTTTCTCCAAGCTCCATTGAATTAAGATATAAATCATCAAGTAGAGAGAGGTTGATTCCACCCTGGATAGGCTAAGGATGATTTCCTTCTCTTGCCATTTCTTTTTGTTGTTCTTTTTCTTTATGATAGTGATTTTTTGAAATGAGTAACTAGGTTATGTCTAAGGGTCATCAATTTGATTAGTCCCTCTGAATGTGGAAATAGGGGAAATATTAATTTCATATTTATATGAGAGCATTGGTGCATAGGTTATAGGGGTGCCCGAGCTAGTAAGGGAGATTGAGGCACTAGAGTGCTCTTATTCTGAATCAATCAAACCAAATTTGAATAGGGAATTCGAAGGGAATCCAATATTTTTTAGAGCCAGATTGATACACAAAAAAAAATTATTTGGCTTTTCAGGGTTGTCTAGAAATTTGGAGGATGTTATAGGTTTCAAGGAATTTGGTACTGAGTTTGTGGAAAATAGTGTCTGCTAGAATTCGAAAGAGAGAAAATGGTTATATAATTAAGTGCATTCAATTATATCTGATCCATAAGTAAGGAATGTTCAACAAATATATTTTGAATAAAAGATTTTGGATTTGAAGAGAGACTTACTGGCTTGAACCATATCGCGAGAGTATTCGGGCCCAAGAGAACCTTCAGGTGATCAACTGGACGAGATGTATTCCACCACTTTATCATCATCCTTTTCAGTGACAACATTAGCCTCATCCTTAGAAATTGATCCTTTAGTATAGCCTTGAGTAGGGTCGTCTGGAAAAAGTTCCCTTTCCCTTGAAAACTTAGAGCTCATATGTTGGTTTTTCAACTTGCTGAAACTAACTCATTTACCTCCTTCAAGGTAGAATTTGGCTTTTCTTTCGAAACCCGCAAAATTGTATCAGGAATCAACTGTTAAGCTGGCCTTGTTAGGTTTTTCGATGGTTATGGATATCAAGACCTCAATGCAAAGAAGCCTCACAAGTATTGTCTAGATGGCCTAGATTCCTACAATTTATACATCTAAAGGGAGTCTTTCGATATTCTATCAGCTATATGTTCTCCTTCTCTTCCTAAAGAATTTTTAGAAACCCTGGTAATCCTTCAGCAGTATCCATCTCAACCAAAACACATTCCATATGTTTATCTACCATCGAAACAAAATCTTCATCCAGGTAAATGAACCTATCCAATGAATTTTTTGCCTTGATAAGTACCTCCTTTTACCATAGCTAGAGCTGGAATCCTGGAAACAAAACCCAAATATTCTTACGTTTATGGAATCCTTAGAGCGGCAGTCTAAATTCTCAAGCTTAGAGACAAATATGTTCTCCTTATCATCCTAAATCATTTTTAAAAACCCTGGTAATCCTTCAGCAGTCTCCATCTCAACCAAAACCCATTCCATACGTTTATTTTCCATCAAAATAAAATCTTCATCCAGGTAAATGAACCTACCCAACGAATTTTCCACCTTGATAAGTACCCCCTTTGACCATAGCTCGAGCTAGAATCCTGGAAACAAAACCCAAATATTCTTACGTTTCTGGAAACCTCAAAGTGGTAGTCTAAATTCTCAAGCTCAGAGACAAAGTGACCAAGGCCGACTAACCTAGACTTGGCAGGGATTACCAAGTGAAGTCCCTCCCAACATCTCAACCGTCGATTGCCAAAGTACCAATGGTGGAGATCTACAAACCGTTGCACTACAGAAACATATCTCATACCGTCACAATACCAATAGTTTTATGACCGTCGGAAGACCGACGTTTATCCCCAATACCTTCGATTATCTTAGAAACGTCACATTTCCAATGTTGTGTCCCAAAACGTCGCTCTTCCGACGGAGTTCCTAAACATTTCTATATCGAAATTTATCCCCAATACTGTCGTTTATCTTAGAAACATCACATTTCTGACGTTGTGTCCCAAAACTTTTCTCTTTCGATGGAGATCCTAAGCGTCGTACTTGTCTTGGAAACATCATATTTCCGATGTTGTGTCCCAAAACGTTGCTCTTCCGATGGAGTTTCTAAATGTTGCAATACTGACGATGTCCTTAAACGTCACTATAGCGACGGTTGTTGGCGGGATTTAAAAAATTGAGAAAAATTGGGGAACTTTCCGACAATACAAAAAAAGTTTTGGAACTAAAGTGTCGAAATTTTGACCAAATGTACTAGTGTGGGTTCTTAGATGCTTGTTTTTCCTAGCTTGAGTGTCTTTTCTCTCAATATTTTGTACAAATTTTTCGCTATAATGTCTAATATAATGGCTTCATGATCTAATCTCATTTGATGTGTTGATATTTCACTGCAATTTCTAGTTATATGTTCTACATTCTTGTTTTTTCCTAATTTGGAATATTACATATAAGAGCTCACAAGTAGTACGACAATATAGCAATAGAGATATATACGAGGCAAGTTGAGGAAGACAAATTTCACTTCCTCTCAATACCACTCATGGTAAACTCCATTGGGTTGAGCTACATAGAAATTTAGATGATCTTTTTTCTACCCTCCAAGTCTCTCCCTCTCACAATATTTTTATTTTATTTTATAAATTTCTCCAACCCTTTGTATCACAATTCACCCCCCAAGTGATAATACATGAGACACATATATAGGAGGAGAAACAAGTTCTTGTCATAAAGGAGGAATGATATGCATGCCTTGTATTCCATTCAGAGGAGTGTAACTCATGTCATTAAGGAGAGGTATGCATGCTTTAGTTAAGGAGAGTGTAACATATGCGTTAAAGAGAGTGTAAGAGTAATATTTTATGACATGTATTTAATGAGTGTAAGAATGTAATATCCCAAATGGGATATTTTAAGAATTTTTCTAGAAATTAATTCAACCATAAAATCACGAGAATATTTCCATGTAAAATAACTTCATAAATTTAAGCTATTAACATTATAAACAATTTTCATAACATCAACCACAATATTTACGACAATAAAGGAAATATAATATGCAACTGAATAATAGACAATAAAAGTATGCAAAAGATCTCAACCTTATTTTATTAATATAAAACTGCTGGTAAAAAAACTAGAAATGGTTTAAATAATGGCCCAAATAGATCTACAACAATTCCGCAACTGGCCTCCAAAACAAATTGGAAATAACTGCAACCTATGAATCCTGAATGGATCCACCAAGGGAAGAGATGGGTGCTCTCCTACTCTCACTAAATCAACTAAGGGTTTTCATCTTGGGGATACTACTGAAGTAGGTAATCCAAGTTCTCAAACCTCTCACACACATAATGATCCAATCAAATATATCTCCAAATGACTTTCACTTCTCCTTTTACAAGTCTGTTAGATAGATCTCCAATCCTCTAGAAGCATCTTATTTTATTATTTTATTATTATTCTAGAATATCCTCCATTGAACCTATCAAAATGACTTTAATTTAATTATATTTCACTTAAGTCACTTTTGGCCCCTTTTCCTCTAAATATTATTTTTCCTTTAATTAAATGACCAATTAAAGTCATTTTTAAAAAAGGAAAATAGTATATCGCCCATGGTACTATCTCTGGCCACTAAAGTCACTTCTCAACATCCCATCCTAAATATCTCCTCATTTTGGTTCCAACGTGCCATTACACTAAGTTGTTCTATAATGTATACCTCCCGGAATGCCACCTTGAGCGTGATTAATTGAGTGAAGCCCAAAAATAACTCATTTTTCTGAAAGTTGTCGAAATGCGTTGGAACGAAAGGAAAATTGTGCGCATGATGGAATATATCAAGCGAATACCATCAATCCTCATAGAAACTCCTCAAAACTCCTCCAAAATTCCCCTGGGCCCAGTGATGACACCAACCTTTATCTGTGACCTGTTTGCTCCCAACTCTTGAAATCCATCCTAACCCTGTCAGAGGTGATACCAAAAAAAGGAATATTACAAAGAGGAATATGCCATTCTTTGATGAGTGCATAAAAGAGAGTGTAATGTAAATTTGAAAGAGATAGAGTTACAGAGAGCCATGAGAATCATCAAGGAGAGGGGTGTCAAGTGATTGAGGAGATATAATTTTCTTTTCATAATAATATCATAGTCTCATAAAAGATAATAATAATATTTATAATATTTATAATATTGAGGACAAAGTCAAGGTTGAACTATTAGGATTGATTAGTGATAATTTAAGCTATTTTACTTCAAATATACTTGATTACCCATTGATTGGAGGTGATTTACTATTTTTTGAAATTCATACTTGAGATGTTAAACGTGACTTTCTATTTTTATAAAGTCACTCCAAAATTTTTAGGAATGAGATTTTATTAAGGAAATTCATCCCTAAGCTGCCCATGAGATTTATTTTTCTTCCGAAGTATGGGCATTCCGCACCCCTATTGTATACATCTTCATGCCTTAGTAGATTGAGGACTTTGTGCCCTGATCTACTCTAAAGATCCAAGATTCCACACCTTGATATTTTTCAATATTCAAGACTCCGTACCCTAAACATTTCATTATAGATACAAGACTCCATGTATTTATCTTTCATGGATTTAGAACTCCATGCCCTAATCCTTTTATTATATATCCAAGACTCCACGTCTTTTTATTTCATGGATTTAGGACTTTGTGCCCTAATTCCCATGGCTTCTCATCTACTCTTATTTGAAACTCCACACTTCACCTTAAGGGATTTATTGTGAGCTCATACCCATCTAATGGTTCTTCGGTAAGGTCTTGTTCCAATACCTTCACACATCACAATATCATAGATCAAATGAATCAAATGAATTTCATAATAAGCTTATTCAAATTTTAACAATGATTGTGCATGACTTCCACAGTTATTTATAACTCGAGCATCCTTGTTGGCAATGAACAAGCCCCCTGTCACATCATGATTAGTACAATATTAAGCATATATATAATAATACAAATAATTTATCATGAGTTTCACAATCATTATAATTTGAGCATCCTTGTTTGAAAATAACCAGGTCCCCTACAACATCATGCTTAGTACAAGATTAAGCATATATAATTATACAAATCATGTATCATACATAAATTATAATTAACCATATGTTCCACATAACCATGATCATCCATGGATCTATGTGTCTTGATCTTGGATCACCATACATGTCACACAACTATGTCCAAACTAGGATACCAAAGAGAAAATATCGATATTATGTTCTTAACCAAAATCGGTTCTTATACACACAACCATATATATAATCATAAGAACATAAAAGATAGGTGATCCAAACAAGTTCTATAGCATATAAGCATGTAAATAATTCTGTCATGCATAATATTATATCATCATATCAAAATCACCCTCTCTAAGTGTCATCAAAGCTATCTCACCAAGAAGGGACACTACATACCGGTCACACTCATTGTCATGTGACTAGACTTTTACATTATGTTACACAATGGATTCTCTTATCATGCAAAGCCCATGAGAAACGTATATAGGTACAATGGTTAGGTTCCCAACACATTCGTGCAAGGGAATATTTGTTTGACATATTTTCCACTAGTGTCCCATGCTTTAGTAAAGATGCGTCAAACTATCATAGGCTTTCCTAGTATTATTTGATTCTTTATTTTTGTGATGACTAACCATTGGTGGTGCTTAGCCATGGAATCTAAAAGAATCCCATTATGTGTGAATATGTTTAAATATGGTACATTTTTACAGGGCTAATGAGAGCAGTCTATACATTCTTTGCATGTTTGTCGGTAGTCTGATAGGAAGTAAATGGACCCCATAAAAAAAAAATTGATGTCGAACCATGTCCACCATTATTTTAACTAGTACGGTTGATGTAGAAGTTGGTTGAAAAAAAATTATCCAAATTTTAAGAGTGTATAATAGGTACCATCTGATTTGTCTCTGCAAATCAGGTTCCACCATAACTTTTTATATCGAGATAAATCATAAATGTAATAAGGAAAAACAAGTTCTGGATTATGTTGTGGTCACCTGAGTCTTTAGTGAAATGTCATATATATGGTCCTATTTATCAAAAAATATTTGTGAAACATATTGAAATATATATTATTTTTCTCTCTCTAGATTATATTCAGATCTCTGGAATGAAGATTTAAGGCATCTTCTGCTAGGTTTTCCATGTTTTTGGAATGATAAAAAACCATGTCATGGATCCATTTGCTGGACTTTGCATAAATATTGTGTCCCGGGACTAAATGTTGTAAATATCAATGAGGTTTGAGATTTTCATCTAAGACCTACATCTTTCTATGCTGCCAAGTTGGTTTCTCTGGAATTTCTCGGAAAGTTTCATGACTTTCCATAACATCCCATTCTGTAACTATGACCCTTAAATGGTTTTTATCTTGGAGATTTTCCCTACTAAGAAAATCATGAATGTTATTATTGGTGCCTTTGATATGTTCTATACCAAAATCAAAATTTGAGAACAAGGCTTGCGATATGGAAAACTTTGATTCTCTTGGCTTTTTAATATCTTTGGACAATAATTTTTTCATGGAAAAAGCATCAATCCTTAAAATAAACTTATTATTGACTAGTTGTATATCAAATTTATGTATGCAATTCCAAGCTCCCTTTACTTCCTTTTCAATAGTGTAATAATTATGTTGAATTGGATTCCAAACACCAAAATCAAATTATATAATATGTTTGTTTCCATCTTTAACTTGTTTGAGAACACCACCCCAACAAAGATCACTGGCATCTGATTCAAAAATTTTAAATAAACTTTCATCAGAAACATATAATATAGGAAACACATGTACCTTCTCTTTGATCTTTCTTACAAAAACTGTATGGGCTTCAGTCCATGGGCTTGAAATTTTCTGTAATCTTTGGTTTAAGATTTTCCTATCATGGGCACAGATTTTGTAGAAGTTGGAGACATAGTTTAAACAACCTAGAAATATCTGCAACTGTGTTTTGTCAAGTTATTTCATCTGGGAATTTATCAGCAAATGTGATTGCATGTTGCTGCAAACTAATTTTCACATTTTCTATAACATGACAAAGGAATTTAATATTTTTCTAAAATGTTTTCCATCTTTTTATTTCTCAATACTAGTCTTCTATTTCTGACTATCTGCTTGAATCTGTATATATGTTTGCAATGTTTGTTGAGCCCTAAAATTGTCTTCTCTTTTTCCAAACTTCACTTCATTTCATCATTCCTTTATCATTTCATAAACCTAAAAATCAATGAGAATGACTAAGATTACTTAAAGGTTGCATACAATGATTAAATTATTGTACTTTTGTGATTTTTGCTATCTTAATGATTTTTGAACAGTTTAGCTACATAATGCAGTCATTTTGTAGCCAATCAAGTGTTCCGTAGCTGTTTTGGTGTTTAAGTATGTTACAGGTATCATCTGGAGAAAAGGCACACATAGGTGAATTCCAAATCTTTCCTACATCATTCGTTCCCTTCCACGAAGACTGGATCGATAGCTGGAGGTACCTATGCACGTGGTCAAAGAAAAATTCAAACAAATTGTCTTCTACAGAAATCAAGACTCTTGATTTTTCTTTACAGCAAATCAGGAATCCCAAAAGAGTTTCAATTTTATTTTGACTTTAAAACTATACATGTACCTACTTTTTCTCAATGTTATTTATGTAATTGCATATAAATTAAAGCTCTGTAATATCGAGAGGGACAAGTTGATACATATTTTATCATTATTTTGATACTCTGTTTTTCAAGCGTTTTGATAATAAAAGGAGTATAACTTTGATGTTGTTCTGAATAAAACCTTGAGGAGTTAAAGATTTAATGCCGAATTGATAGCAGATGGCCCCTGCTATTCGAGGAGGTTTTACATGCTTTCTAGATAAGTAGTTTTCAATTCTGTTTTGTCATATTTCCTTACTTAGACTACTTTCTGAAATTATATCCTTTTGCATTATGTTTCATGTCATTTGCTTAGATAAAATATCCTCATGGTATTACAGTTAGTCTTTTTCTCAATCTCTTCCAATATATCTCTATTAAATGAATGGGATTTACTTGTAATATTTTGAGTTACTACCATTTCAGTTTCTGTTATTTAGATTAAGAAGATCCTCATTATCTTACAGGTGTTCTCTTTCTCAAGCTCCTCCAATATATCACTACTATATGAATGAGATTCAGTTGTACTATTTTGAGTTATTAGCATTTTATTTTCTTTCAATTAGATAGAAGATCCTCATCTTATTGCAAACAATATTTTTCAAAAGCTCTTCCAATAAACCTCTAATTCACGAATAAGACTTAGTTGTAATACCATGGGTTACTGTTTTTTTGTTTTATAGAGTATCCTTATCACATTATTCCTAATCTCTTTCAAAAACTATTCCAATAAACCTCTAACTCATGAATGAGATCTAGTTGTAGTGTCATAAGTTGTTTCAGCATTCCATAGGAGATCCTTACTACATTATAGTAATCTTCTTCTTAAGCTATTCCAATAAACCTCTAATAAATGAATGAGATTCCACTGTAATGTTCTGAGTTATTGTTTGTTTCAATTTTAGTAGATCCTCATTGCATTAGAATTAATATTTTTCACGAGCTCTTCCAAAAAATCACTAACTAAATGAATCAGATTAAGTTATAGTGTTTTGATTTACTTTTTATTTCATGAATGTTCATTTAGCAGTTGTAATTTCCATGGATTAGGATTCTCTGTTTTTATCACTTCCTAGTTAGGAATAGATCTTGCAATCAAATTATGTTTTAAGCATTCCTCTTTAACATAGATTTAATTTCATTTTCTTAGCATAGAGTAACATATTAGAAATAAAACATAAAAAAACCCCCAAAACATCAATAAAACACTGAAAACAATGAAGTAAGAAAAAGGACACTTAGGCACATATAGTGCAAGTACACTTCATCAGTTTACTAGCCCTATTCGATAATTTATGCTATCAATTTAGGACACTAAATTGACTAAAAATTTTGGCGCCATTGTCAGGGAAGTGTAACTAGGTAGCCTTATTTCCTATTTCCCAAAAACAATGATATGCGTAGAGAAAGAGATTCTAGGGGTAGATTTATAAGAGGCAAAAGCTTAATTCCCACAACTCCACTCACTCCACCAAGACCAAGAAGAAGCACACCTCCAACTCAAACCCACATTCAATACTATACTGGTCATAGGCTTCCAGAAGTTTCAAGAACAGATATTCCATTAGGAAGATCTCCCACTTCATCCACTGAAGAAATTCTAGAGGAAGAATATCCAAGGAATCCTACAGAAGGGATAACCTTTTTCACTTCCACAGGGGAATATATTCCAGCAGAATAATTACAAATCCCTAGTGAAGAGGAAGAAGAGGAATATTTCTTCAATATACCCTTGATATAAGAACCAATAGAAAAACTAGCTCTTCCAACTAAACCCTATATCAGTTCAGAGGAATCTATCATGGCAGAAGAAGGGGAAGGAGAAGTATTTAATGGAGAACATACACTATTTGGAGGAGGTAGAGGAAGAGGAGGAGATAGAGGAAGAGGTAGAGGTACAGAAGAAGGTAGAGGAAGAGGAAATGCAGAAGGAGGAAGAGGTAGAAGGGAAACTGGAAGTCCTTTTGGATTCCCTATAATAGATGAAGATACTAATGCAACTATGAAAAATATCTCACCCTCTATTCTTCCAAACATTCATGGACTAAAAAGTGAAGATCCTGAGACCTTCCTATTTGAATTTGAAGTTCTATGTAGAACCTATGATTACCTACAAGATGCTCAGAAACTTAAATTGTTCCCTTCAACATTGAAAGGAGCAGCATTAAAATGGTTTATGAGTTTAATCACTAGGTCTATTAGGACATGGGATTAAATGAGAAAATCATTTCTAGATAGATATTTGGATTACTGTATACCAGTTAACCATAAGGAGGAAGTGTTCAAGATGATTCAAAAAGAGGATGGAAATCTAGAAGATTTGTTGGAAAGATTTAACTATAACATCAAGAGGGAAAAAATGGAAAACTTAGACCAAGATACTTTGAAAGCTCTTTTGTTGAAGGAAATTAGGGATGAATGGATAGATATCCTTAATATGATGGGGAAAGGAGACATATCTCAACTTTCATTATCTGATATAGTAGAACTATGTATTAATCTTTCAAGAGGAAAATATAAGATTCTAAAAGGAACAAGAGACCCTACTCTTGCAAGGGCAAGAAAATCTGCAGCTGGAACAATAAGTAGGGCGGAAATAGGAAATATGCTTGATGAATTCAAAACTGACATTCTAGGGAGTCTTAGTGAGCAAATAGATACCCTTAAGTTACAAAACAAGCAGAAAGCTGAAACTGATGCCTTAGCAAAATTTTGTTCCAAATGTAGGAAGAAGCATGCCTTAAGAGAGTGTCCTTTAGATGCAAAAGTAATAGAGACTTGTGCAATTTGTTCAGAAAAACATGAGACCAATAATTGTCCCTCAATCCCTGGCCTTAAAGTTGTCTTTCAAGAAGAAACAATCACAAATTTTACATAATCTCTTAATTTTGTCTCTAGAAGACCTTGGCAGGGACATCAAACACAGGGGTTTAATCAACAAATGTATAATCAACCCCTCCTAATTGGAACTCTTGGCAGCAACCTTGGCCCCAATTTCAAAATCAATCTCAACCTTAGGCTAAAGGAGCACAAAACCCTTATGGGAGGTTCTCTCAGTATTATCAATATCCACCCTCTTATCCCTCATATCCAACATATCCAAGCTTTCCTCCTCAACAAAATCCTTAGCAGAATCCACAACATCAAAACCAACATCAAAATCAAAATCAAAATCCACCACTTCCATTACCATTTCCTCAAAAAGCAAATCAATCGCCTGCCCAGCCAATACCAAACCCCAACAATAAAAACCTTCAGAATACATATATGATAGAAGGTCAAATATTTCCAGCCTATTTGATTACTCCTTTAGACCTTAATGATGTTCAACTTAGGTCTGAAAGAATACTTGAAAGAAAGAAACCTTCTATAGTTATACAAGAAAAAAACAATTCTGAGGAAGATTATCTACAGGTAAATAAAATTTTTGAAGAAAACACATCTCTTCAAGACCAAAACATTGGAAAAGAAAAACAGAAAGAACCAATAATTTCAACTCCTATGTTAGAACAGCCATCAACATCCACTGCCACACCTCCTTTTCCTGAAAGATTACAAATTGATTAGGGTGTAGAGAAACAAATTATGATGCCTAACTGTGATTTCCTAGATGAGTTGAGAAATTTTTGTATTAATATTCCCTTATTATAGGCCATCAAGGAAATCCCAATTCTAGCAAAGACAATAAAAGAGTTGAGTATGAAAAAAACAGGATAAAGAATAAAAGAGATAAAGAAAATAAAATTGGTAGGAAAAATAGTAGACATAATGATGGGAAAGGTTTCCATTCCAAAATATCTAGATCCCAGAAATCCAGTTGTTAAGATACATATCAATGGAATAGAAATTCCAAACACACTTATTGATCTAGTAGCAGCAATCAATATCATGAGTAGGCAAATCATGAAAAAACTAAAACTTCCTAATCTTATTTTTACACCCACACTACTACAATTAGCAGATAGATCTGTAATCAAACCAGAATGGTATTAGAATACATTCCAGTGTCCTTAGATTCTTGGGAGTATCTTGTGGATTTCATGATCCTAACTCCTAAAAATGATCTAGGATTACACCCTATTATATTAGGAAGACCTTGGTTAGATACAGTTGATGCTTTCATTAGCTATATATCTGGTGATATGTACATCTCTAATGGAAGTTCGGCCAATAAATTCACCTTGTATCCTCTAGCAAGAACAATCACAGAATTAGATGATACTTAATGGATTGATGATGAAGAAGATATACAACCTCTCTTCACTGTTTCATAAATTAGTGAAGATAGTTAGATTTTGAATACCTTATAAAATCATGAATCTTCTTCATAATACAAATGTGAAAAATTTCAAGAAGAATCCAATATTGAGTTTTTGTCATCAAGACAGATGTCTCTTTACTCCATGGAAGAATTTGGCAGCTCTACAATTGAAATATTCCCAGGAAAAAACTTAATAATAAACAAAAACCTAGAAAAATTTCAACAAGAAAAGCTAGTCAAAATATTACAGAGACACTCTTCTACATATGCATGGGAGTACACTGATATGAAAGGGATAAACCCTAAGACTTTCACTCATCATATCTACATAGAGGAAAATTGTAAACCAATCAGACAGCCTCAGAGAAGGATGAATCCAAACCTTAGGGATATTGTTAAAGAAGAGTTGCAAAAAATTTTAAATGTCAACTTTATTTATCCCATTTCAAACAATCAGTGGGTTTCTCATTTGGTGATGGTACCCAAGAAAAATGGTAAATGGAGGGTATGCATTGACTACCAATAATTAAAAAAAGCTACTCTTAAAGATCATTTTCCTTTACCCTTCATAGATTAGGTGTTAGATACATTAGCAGGAAAAAAGTACTTTTCATTTTTGGATGGTTTCAGTGGTTACAACCAAATACAAGTTGCACTTGAAGATCAAGATAAAACCACATTTACCTGTCCTTGGGGTACCTATGCCTACCGAGTATTACCTTTTGGATTGTGCAATGCACCTGCAACATTCCAAAGGGTAGTATTAGGAATATTTTCAGATCTAATACATGACTGTGTAGAGGTATACATGGATGACTTCACAGTCTATGGAAACACATTTTAAGAAGCCCTAGAAAACTTGGAAAAAATTCTAAAAATATGTAAAGAAAAAAATCTTTCATTAAGTCATGAAAAGTGTTTTATGATGTTTACTGAAGGGATTGTCCTAGGACATCACATTTCAGGAGATGGGATTAGAGTTTATGAGTCAAAATTTGAAATCATCTCCAGACTATTAGTTCCAAGTTGTCAGAAAGATGTTAGGAGTTTTCTAGGATTTACAGGATATTATAGAAGATTTATAGAAAACTTCACCAAGATAGCATCTCCACTTTTCAAACTACTTAACAAGGACTATGAATTCAATTGGAATCTTGACTGCCAGTTAGCCTTTGAAACTCTGGAAAAAAAAATATCTAAAGCACCTATTTTAAGGGGACCTAACTGGAAATTACCTTTTCACATTTCGACAGATGCCTCAGATACAACTTTAGGAGCTGTGTTGGAACAAAAAGACCTGATTCCTTATGCCATCTACTATACAAGTAAAAATTTGACTCCTTCAGAGTTGAATTATAATGTAACTAAAAAAGAGTTCTTAGTTTTTGGTCATGCCATAAATAAATTCAGACACTATATAACAGGCTATGAAACCTTTGTCCACACAGATCACTCTGCAATTAGGTATTTAATGAAAAAATCAATCACTAATGGCAGAGTCACAAGATGGTTATTTCTTTTACAAGAATTTAACATCGCCATTCTAGATAGGCTTGGAAAACAAAATACAGTAGCTGATTTCCTATCTAGACTCCAAAACATTAAAGACAATACTCCAGTTGAAGATCAATTTCCCGGATGAATATCTCTTTGCAATTACTACTCAAACTCCGTGGTTTGCTAATATTGCCAATTATCTAGTTTCAAGAAAAATTCCTTCAACTATGAATGCAAGAGATAAAAGGAAAATCATTTTTGACAGTGCAAAATATTCATGGATTGCTAATGAGTTATACAAAACAGGTCCAGACTTTATTATCAGAAGATGTGTTTGAGAAGACGAGATGCCTGAGATTCTCAATACATGTCATGATGAACCTTGTGGTGGACACTTTGCTGATAAGAGGACAGCTTATAATATCCTTCACCTAGGATATTATTAGCCATCCCTCTTTAAAAATGCTAAATAGTATGTCAAAAGGTGTGACAGTTTGCAAAGGGTAGGGAAACCTTCCCCTTTAGGTGAGATGCCATTGCAACCTCAGGTACATATTGAACCTTTTGAGAAATGGGCTTTGGATTTTGTAGGACCTATTAATCCTCCATCAGGGAAAAATAAATATATATTATTTTTCACTGATTATGTTACCAAATGGGTAGAGGCCAAGCCATTACTTTCTGCTACTGAAGCATCTGTAGTTAATTTTCTTTTTGAGGATATTTTTACTCATTTTGGTGTCCCAAGAGAAATTGTTACAGATCAAGGAGCTCAATTCACATCAAAAATGCTGGAACAAATGGTAGAGAAGTACAAAATCAGACACAGGAAATCCACTCCTTACCATCCACAAGAAAATAGTCAAGTAGAATCTACTAATAAGGTCATTGAAGGGACCGTGACAAAGACTATTCATTTACATAGAAGAGATTGGGTAGGAAGGCTTCCTGAAGCTTTATGGGCCTACAGAACTACATGGAGAAACACAACAGGTCACACCCCTTATGAACTTGTTTATGGAAAACAAGTCTTGTTTCCCATAGAGTTTCAAAGCCAAACTTTCAAAATGGAAGTCCAATTAGGACTTGATCTAACAGAAACATAAAAGCACATACTAGAGAAAATTAATGAATTGGATGAGATCAGACAAGATGCAGTCCAGAGAACAAGCATAGTCCAACAACAAAGGACTAGATGGCATGATAAGTACATCAAAGAAAAGAAATTTAAAGAAGGTGAATGGAACCTCTTATTTGATTCAAAGTTCAAGGATTTTCAAGGTGAATTCCAAACTCATTGGCTTGGGCCATATGAAATTGTGAAAATATTTGAAAATGGAGCAATAAAACTAAGGACAATGGATGAAGGGAAGGTAGCTTTTCTTGTAAATGGGCACAGACTGAAATTGTATCATAAGCCACTTTCAAGAGAATAATTTGTCAAGAAATTCCAAGATAACATTGATATGAAGTTAATGAAGAAGAATTATTCTTCTTCACTAACTTAATTGTATTTTTCTTCAATCATTTGTTTAAAAAACAAATAAATAAATAAATAAAATAAAATAATAAAAAACAAAATTTTAAATATGAAAACCAATCATTGATTGGCATGTTTATACAGAAAGTATAAGGTGAAAATCAGAATTCTTCTGACACTTTAGACTTTCAAAATTGATTCTTTTTCTGTAATTAAGTATCATAAAATCATAAGTTGTAGATTCACTTTTCATACTTCATTCCATTCCATATTCAATGATCCATATCATTCCATTCCATATTTCACTTCATCCATATTTCATTCCATTCCATACTCATAATCCATTTCATTCCATTCCATTCCATATTTCAGAGTTTTAACAGGTACGTTCTGCAGCTATCTGTTCTATAGCCAAGTCTTTTCTGCAACCAATTGACTCTGCAAGCCTGCTTCAATAAACAAAGGATGAGTCAAAGAATATTATGGAGCTTAAAAGATCAATATTTTTCGGATGAAGGACAAGCACAACAAAGTAACAAAATAAAAAAGGCTAAGGTAAACTGTGTGAAATTATTTTGATAGCAAAACATGAAAGATATAATATGGTTAAATCATATGTTTCCTAAAGTTATTTTATCATTCGAATTGATCCTTTCCTATCATAAAAATTCCTTGACCAAATCCCTTACATTTCACTCCATAACAATTCGTCATTAATTAAAATATTAACGGACAAAAATTAGATGTGACCTATTAGGTCACGTCCTTAGATCGTATCATTTATTGATGAATTTTGAAAATCATCATAAGATCTCTTCGCGGTCTTTTATCCCATATCAAACTCTTAACCCGCTAATTTTCATGGTTTACCATTACCTTATTCATTTATCCATATCTAGTCACTGCCATTACATTCCATAGCCAGTTTTCATCAGTAGAGAAGTCATTTTAAGGGTAAAACAACCTTCCACAACTACTCTTTATTCAGACAGAAGATCAGACACAGAGCAGTGGATATAAGCCAGAGAAAGAAAGCAATTTGTATCAAGGAGAAATGGGGCTTATTGTGAGATCAGAGCCAATTGGGATCAAACATTTAGAAGGATACCCTCAGGTTAAGGGATTATTACCGCAGAATGGATGGCTGAGCTTTATAGATAATTTCAATGGATTCCACAAAGTAATCACGAAGTAATTTGCAAGGTCATTCAGTGGATCAGAAGTAGAAATTGGGGATATCAATTTCACCATCACAAAATCATTCATAGTAGAAGCAACGGAATTACCAAGACAAGGAGAACGTTGGTTTAAAAACAAAGAGTTTCATAATGAAACCTAGAAAAAAATGCTAAAAACCCCAGGTATGGACATTTCAGTTTTTAGAAAAGGTATTCCTAGTACAGCTTTGAAAAATAGATGGAGGAATATGTTGTTGATTTTACAAAAAATCATAACTTGTGATGGTAGATATGTCACTTCTTATGTCTATCATATTAGACTGATGATGAATTTCTTATATGATGAAATAAATCTACCCTTCTTCCTACTTAATAGTTTGAAAAGGATGGCCTCTAATGTTCAGAAAAGACTTTAGTTCCTAGAAACTGCTTTGTATCATCATGGTTTAATTAAAATATTAATTGAGTTTCATTTGAAGAAAGTAGGAGATAACTGGGATGAATTCCTCCTAAGAAACCATATTGAAGAACCAGAAGAAACACTATCTAAATAAGAACCTGTAAGAAGAAGTAGGAGGGGAAATATTGTTAAAATTATTGAGATCAAACCCGATACATCAACACAGGAAGATAGTGAAGAAGTAATCTCTGAAAAATTGATAAAGATCAGGAAACAACTCAAGAATAAAAGAAAGGAGAAATTAAAAAGTGAATGTGTTGAAGAAAAAGATGAAAATCCACCTAAATTGAGAAGAAGCTCTAGGCTTAAAGGCATGGTGAAAAAGACAGGGACTAAAGAAATAGGAGTTATAACTATTGAAGAAGAAGAAACTCCAATCCAATATCCAGTTGATAGATCTCCTTCACACCAGTATGAATGAGACCCTAACAGAAGAACCCCAGATATAGATCCAGTTCAACAATAGATTTATGATTATGTGGAATCACTAAAAAAAAGGGCCTCAGAAAATGGAGAAAGATCTCTCAGTCCACAAGAACCTCCAATAGAAATTTTGAGAAGAGACAATTATGAATTGGAGATACTGAATAACCATATCAAGAATGAAAATGAAATCTTAAGAGATCAGGTCAAATTGAAGAGTAGCATGAACCACACTCTCTCTCAGCAAATGAAAACACTGTATAAAGCAAACAAGAAGCTAAAGAAGAGAAACAAGAAAATGAACAGGGCACTCATTGATCTTAGGTTTAAATTATTTATGAGGAAACCCAGAATGGAATTGACCAGCATAAGAAGCATAAAAATGAGGCTGGATGTTCTTGCAGAAGTATCAGTGCAAATGGAATAAATTATTGATGAAATTGCATGAGGACATGCAAGAGTTTTGCAGTAGGGGTATGTTGAGCCCTGAAATTGTCTTCTCTTTTTCCAAACTTCACTTCATTTCATCATTCCTTTATCATTTCATAAACCTAAAACTCAATGAGAATGACTAAGATTACTTAAAGGTTGCATACAATGATTAACTTATTGTACTTTTGTGATTTTTGTTGTCTTAATGATTTTTGAATAGTTTAGCTACAGAATGCAGTCATTTTATAGCCAGTCAAGCGTTCCGTAGTTGTTTTGGTGTTTAAGTATGTTACAGGTGTCATCTGGAGAAAAGGCACACATAGGTGAATTCCAAATCTTTCCTACATCATTTGGTCCCTTCCATGAAGACTGGATCGATAGCTAGAGGTACCTATGCTTGTGGTCAAAGAAAAATTCAAGAAAATTGTCTTCTAAAAAAATTAGGACTCCTGATTTTGCTTTACAGCAAATCCGAAATCCTAAAAGAGTTTCAATTTTATTTTGACTTTAAAAATATACCTGTACCTACTTTTGCTCAATGTTAGTTATGTAATTGCATATAAATTAAAGCTCTATAATATTGAGAGGGACAAGTTGATACATATTTTATCATTATTGTGATACTCTGTTTTTCAAGTGTTTTGATAATAAAAGGAGTATAACTTTGATGTTGTTCTGAATACAACCTTCAGGAGTTAAATATTTAATGCCGAATTGATAGCAGAGGGCCTCTGCTATTCGAGGAGGTTTTACATGCTTTCTAGATAAGTAGTTTTCAATTATCTTTTGTCATATTTCCTTACTTAGACTGCTTTCTGAAATTATATCCTTTTGCATTATGTTTCATGTCATTTTCTTAGATAAAATATCCTCATGATATTACAGTTAGTCTTTTTCTCAAGCTCTTCCAATATATCTCTATTAAATGAATGGGATTTAATTGTAACACTGTGAGTTACTACCATTTCAGTTTCTATTATTTAGATTAAGAAGATCCTCATTATCTTACAGGTATTCGCTTTCTCAAGCTCTTCCAATATATCACTACTATATGAATGAGATTTAGTTGTACTATTTTGAGTTATTGGAATTTTCTGTTTTTTTTATTAGATATAAGATCCTCATCTTATTGCAAACAGTCGTTTTCAAAATCTCTTCCAATAAACCTATAATTCATTAATAAGACTTAGTTGTAATACTATGGGTTACCGATTGTTTGTTTTATACAATATCCTTATCACATTATGCCTAATCTCTTTCAAAAACTATTCCAATAAAACTCTAACTCATGAATGAGATCTAGTTGTAATGTCATAAGTTTTTTCAGCATTCCATAGGAGATCCTTACTACATTATAGTAATATTCTTCTCAAGCTATTCCAATAAACCTCTAATAAATGAATGAGATTCCACTGTAATGTTCTGAGTTATTGTTTGTTTCAATTTTAGGAGATCCTCATTGCATTAGAATTAATCTTTTTCACAAGCTATTTCAACAAATCACTAACTAAATGAATCAAATTAATTTATAGTGTTTTGAGTTACTTTTATTTCATGAATGTTCATTTAGTGGCTGTAATGTCCATGGATTAGGATTCTCTATTTTTATCACTTCCTAGTTAGGAATAGATCTTGCAATCAAATTTTATTTTAATGCATTCCTCTTTAACATAGATTTAATTTCATTTTCTTAGCATAGAGTAACATATTAGAAATCAAACATAAAAAAAAAACCCAAAACATCAATAAAACACTCAAAACAATGAAGTGAGAAAAAGGACACTTAGGCACATATAGTGCAAGTACACTTCATCAGTTTACTGGCCCTGGTCGATAATTTATGCTATCAATTTAGGACACTATATTGACTAAACAATGTTCTTCTAGGGTTTTAGAAAAAATTAACACATCGTCAATATAAAAAATCAACCAATAAAAATAAGGCTCGAATATTTGATCCATGATCCTCTGAAATTTTGAAGGAGCATGTTTTAGGCCAAAGGGTATTACATTCCACTCATAGTGTTCTGAATGTACACTAAAAGTAGTTTTAAATTTGTCTTATTCTTTAATAGATACTTTCCGAAACCCATATTTCATATCAAATTTAGAGAAGATTTTGGCACCTGCTATTCTATTTATCAAATTCCTCTTGTGAGGAATAGGATAACTATCATCTGCTAATACATTTTTGAGTGGTATATAATTATCACAATCCTTGGCACTCCTCTTATTTGTTCAAAGTGTTTATTTACATAGAACCCATAGTAGTTTCAAGGTTTGTTGGATTCTCTTATCGGTCTTCTGTTTAAAAAACCTTGAATCTATTTTTGGTAGAGCTTTCTATACTCATCATTCATTGGAATGGCTCTGATTTTACAATATCTACCTGTATATTCTGGTTTGTATGACAATTCAACAAAATATTGCTTCTTATGCCAAAATGCATTTGGCTCCTCTACACAACATTATGTTTCTAATTGGTGTCTTAACTCAATTTTTCTTGTCACAATTGACTATTTTAATTTTCCATCAATCTTGAGACATGAATTTAACTCCTTGAGCTCTTCTACTTTTTTCTCAGATTGATTTAACTCTTGTATTGCCTAGATCATAGTTGATATTATGGGAGTGGACGCAAATGGAAGTGTAATGGCTTGCAAAAAAATTAACTATTTGGAAAATAAATAAAGTATCTATATCTGCCATCTTCTAATCTTATTGAACCATGTGGTTCAACAACTGCCAAAAATGTATTCCCAAAATAAAATCCATTGGAATTTTTCCTATAGTATTATTTAAAGCATAATGTGGCTTTGGGGATTGCATATTGGAAATTTCATCCTTGTGCCCTTAAGCCTATGACTTCCCTCCTAGCCTTGGTCCAATATTTATCTAGAATTTACTTTTTATTTAGAACATTTATATTTGATCCCGTGTCTAATAAATTATTTAGAGTAAAAAATTCATTCTAAATTTTAATTTTGAGAATTACATGATATTCTTGATGCTGAAAACCCACAATTTTCATATTGTTCAATCATTTAAAATATTCATATTTAGTCTCATATATTTCTAGTTTTGGATTCTTGTTAGGGAAAATTTGTGTTAATGAGAAAATATTTTATCCTTCTTTTATTTTCTCTTTTTATGATCTAGAGACTTTATTTTTAAGCTCAACAATATCCCTTTTCTCACTAGCATTAGATTCAACAATTTTAAACAAATTTTCATCAGATACATATGAAATGGGTAGGACTCAGACCTTTTCTTGTATTTTCTTGATTTCAGTTGTATGAGCATTCGTCCAAGGAATGGGATTCTTTTTCAAATCTTGATTCAAGATTCTTCTATCTTGGGCACAATTTTTGTAGAAGTTGAATACATAATTCATACAACCTATAAATCTCTACAACTAAGTTTTATCTTTTATTTCATCAGGAAACTTATCATCAAATGCAACAACATGTTGTTGCAGGGTGATCTGTACATTTTCAATGATATGACCCAAGAACTAAAAATTTGTTTGGAAGACTTCCATTTTCTTGTGACTCACAACCAATCCACTATTTTTAACACTTTGTTTGAATCTGTTCAAGTTCTTAAACTTTTCATCTACAGATTTAGAAAATACTAATATGTCATCTATATATACAATAATCCAATCAAAATATGGCTTAAAAACCTGGTCCATCACCTTTTGGAATTTTGAGGGAGCATGTTTCAAGCCAAAAGGAATAATATTCCATTTGTAGTGTCTTGATGGTATACCAAAAGAAGTTTTCAATCGATCCTTTTCTTTGATAAAAAACTGCCAAAATATTGATTTAATATCAAATTTTGAGAATATCTTGGCACCTGCAATTCGGGTTATCAAATTGCCTTTGTGTGGGATTGGGTAGGTTTCATTTGCCAAGACACTGTTGAGTGGTTTATAATTAATTACCAGGCATGGTATTCCTCTAATTTGTTTAGAATTTTTATTGAAATATAATCCATAGTAGTTCCAGGGGCTACTAGATTCATGGATCACTTTTCTTTTCAACAAAATTTGAATCTCTTTTTGAAAAAATTGTTAGTAGGCTTCATTCATAGGGATTTATCTGCTTTTACATGGCTTATCTGAATACTCTGGTTTGTATGGGAGATCATCGAAGTATTGTTTTCAATTCCAGAAAGAATTAGGCTCTTTAGAGAAACATTATTCTTCTAAATTTTTTCTGATTTCTGCAATTATCTTCATCACATCGGTTTGTTTGATCTGTTCTTCAATCTAGAGGCAAGATTTTAAATCTTTCAATTCTACTAGTTTTTCTTGTGTTTTATGTAACTCCTACATTGCTTGAATCACAGTGGAGATTCGAGAAGTTGAGACAAATGGGAGTGTGATGGTATGCAGATAACCATTATTGTTTGGCACAGAGATAAAATATCCTGGTCTACCGTCTTTAAGTCTTGCAGAACCATGTGGTTCTATGTCTACCAAAAATGGATTTCCCAAAATGCAGTCAATGGGAATGTTTCCTACTGAAAATTTTACATTTATGCAATATGTATCAAAACATATTGTGGCCTTAGGAACTTCATACTGGAAATTATACCCTTATTCCCCTAATCCAATAACTTCTCATACTGCTTTAGACCAATACTTAGTAGGGACATATTTTTTATTCAAAAAATTAATGTCTACTCCAGTATCTAATACATTTTTGAGACGAAAGATCTCATTCTGGATTTTAATATGGAGCATGACATGAAATTGCTGACGTTGTATTGCCATGATCTTCATATTGCTCAAGCCCTTAAATTTTGCAAGTCCAGTCTCGTATATTTCTATGTTAGGATTCGTTCTAGAAAAGAGCTCTAATTGTGAGAGGGTGCTCTCTTCTTCGGGAACTTTTCCCTTTTCTAACTTGCAGACCTGGGCTTTGAGCTCTATTATTTATTTTTTCAAATTTTCTATTTATTTTCTTATTTCTGGGAGGGTAAGAGTCCTATGTTTATCATTTTGATGATGATTCTAGAAATATTTAGTATTATTTTCAAAATAAGCGTCTACAAAAAGAGATTTAGATCTAGAAATCTTACTAGTAGAAGCAGATATTGATCCTTGGTTCTTAAGCATGGTCTGCAAGAATGTTTCCATCAACCTTTATTTCATTTCTCCTTCGGCTAACGTCTTTATTCCTGTAAGAACTTTAGCTTCTTCATCATCATTGATGTGTGCCATGCAAATATTGAGTTTTGGCTATGGTTTCCTTGATAGCTGTGCTTGTAGATCCTCCTTAGAACTATACTCTAAATCATTTTCTGTATCGGACATTGGACAGTGACAATTATTAGAATCTGTACAAATACAATTTTTAGCAAGAAATATGTTAGCTTGGTCTGAATCTTCAGAGTCAGAATTACTGAAACTGGAGGTTTCAATTGAGTTGCAACAATCTTGTCCAAGCATGAGAATTTCTTCTTTGATATGAATATTAGCACAATGTTCAGTTTTATGCAGATTGGAGCCACACTTAAAACATTGGATAGTTACAAGTGGCTTTTTTTATTTTTCTTTTTCCTGAGAGAATTTCCATTTTTTAAGTTTTGAGCCTTCTTCAACCGGGCACTTGTTCGATGTATGGCCTTGTTGGCCGTAGAGCCAACATACAATTTTATTCCAGGCTTCTTGTTTATTTGCGTTAAGATGTAGATATTGTGGACTATAATAATGAGTACGGGGCGCAGTCTTATAGTATCCCTTAGCATACTTTCTCTTAGGATGCTTAGGCTGGCTGGAGTGTTTTCAAGATTGTCTAGAATAATATTCCCTTGATCTGGAATACTTCTTGATATATTTCTTCATTATTTTTCTTTGTACAATAGGATCATCAATAGATAGTCCATATTTATTGGATATGGACTTACTATCAGGAAGTCGAGATAGTTTTTCAATTGACTTATTTTTTGGACATTGGGTTCAATGCTCCCCGTGTGTTTCACGACATGGACTAACTTCCTCTCATGGATCCTAACTTTGGCGATTGTAGCAAAGACTAACGCCTGTGGGTTTTGGTATAATGGCAATCGTGATTCCAAAAAATCATATCAGAGCGACAAGCCTCAAGTTCGAAACTCACCCGGCTCATGTTGGGGGGGAGATTGTTGGACATTGGGTTCAATGCTCCCCGTGTGTTTCGTGACATGAAATAACTGCCTCTCGTGGATCCTAACTCTGGAGATTGTAGCAGAGACTAATGCCTACAGGTTTTGGTCTAACGGCAATCATGATTCCAACATTATTCATCTTTGAATTTGTACATAGGCCAACTAAGATTCATATGGCTGTTGGAATGCCTCTTGAATTCTCAAATAATCAATAAATTCGGATGATAGTGCAACAAGGTATATGTATTTCCATAGGAGATTTTTACTGTCTTTAACCTCATATATCTATTGCACTCAATCTCTATGGAAATATTCATACTGTGACATATTTTTGCACTTCAAGTTCATTAGTATTTGGGAATGTTTATCTGATATCTCAGTTTCAGAACCACACCAATGTTCAATAATCATTGATGTGAGGGCATCAATCATGTTTCTTTGTGCACTTCCATCTTCATGTAATACAATATCTCCTTTCTCATATTTCACAAATTCTTCTGCCATTTTTTCTAAATTTGTGGGAGAAGACTCTAATTCACATCACCTATGAAGAGTACCAATAAAGCATTGAATCAATGTTTTACAGGCTTCTATTTCAGTTTTACTTTTCATGCACATGAGTTTGTATTCAGTAAAAATCTGGTCAATAATTTGTCTAACTTGACTAGAACTAAGATTATCGACATTCCATTCTTTGTGGGAGTCATGCTGGAATGTCTGGAATGCAGGCATGTGTCCTTTTCCACTGAAGTCAGGGGCGGGATATCTGGTAAATTGACTTGGAAGAGGTTCATAAACTGGAAAAAGATGGGATTCAGAAGATGATTCTGCTTTTCCAGGAGTTTCTTTGGTAAGCAAATGGGGAAACGTATCAACAATTTGTTTTAACAGAGATAGGATGACGGAAAATCATAGATGAGGAAATATCCTTGTCTTTTGCAGAAATGGATAATCCTTCAAATTTGGAGGTCAAATCTTTATTTTTTTCATGGGTATGATCTAATCCTTGAGTGAATCGCCTTTAAGTATCATCATAATGACATTTGAGTTGGTTAGACAAATATGTTGTGGATCTAGTTCTTTCATAGACAAAACCTTCAAGAGTGGAAACAAAAAATTGAAATTCATTCAAATTATTATTCACAGTGTTCATGGATACTTGTAGAGACTCAATTTTCTCTTTTTTTGAAAAATGAGTTGAAGTATGTATAGAGATACCTTTGAGGGAAGTATTTGTCCAATTTAAATTCTTAATGAACTTTTGGATTCTGACATCTGTACCTATGGCAGAGTCATCTCTTAAAACCAAAGGAGCATCTCTAGAAATATTTTCCTTTTCTCCTAACACAATAATTTTATATGGTGGAAAAATTGAAGAAGATTTAATTTTTGAACCAGAAAGAATTTGTATTTCTGTACTTGTTTTTTGTTTCTTCCATTCATAAAAATAAATCCAAGTTTTTGTAGAGTCCATATATTCTTTCCATGTGGATAAAAAACTATGTTTTTCTTCCATGGATGTTGTCAAATTGAAGTCATTGGAATCTAGATGTGAAAATAGATCCCAATTCAACATGATTTTCATCCAGGCAGCATGAACTTTGTATTTTGGACATTCTGTCATGAGGAAAAATAATTTGTACGTTTCAGCTTTGGATGGATTTTTGCAGTCATATGGAATAGGATTTTGGAAATGACAAGAAGGAATGAGTGAATCCATCTGCTCAAGATAACCTCGATCATACCTTGGCATATCAGCATGACACATTTTCCTAAACATCTCATTGAGCCTTGGGTCTTCATTTTCCAAAGATTGGAGTTCATGAATTACAAGGAATTCATCGTGAGGGAATGAAATATCATTGCACTTAGGATTTGGACAAGAGTTTTATAGCAAAACATAAGGCACTTCTCCAGTTCTTGGATTATGATTTTTATGGATAGTCAAATGTACAAGACTTTACATGTTGACTAGACACTCGTAAGAAGGGAATTTAACTTCTAAATTAGAAAAATTTAAAACTTGAGCAAGTTCAAATAATTCAACATGGAAACCATTTATACAAATTGAAGACGATGTGGTGGATGCTTTAGAAGAAATGGATTGATAATTATTGTAATATGTTACTTCCTGTTGTATTCTTCTTTTGGGAATAATAGATCTGCGAGGAAAATACAAAACTGCAGAGGCAAAATCTTATCTGATTTGTGTAGAAGTTATATTTTGGGTTTTGGGTGTTCTAGGAATATCTACCACCCAGCTCTAAGGAAAGCTTAGCTCTTCCCATTTAATTGTTTGATGCTGAATCTCCTGAGTGTGAGCATATGTGAGAACAACAACACTTGATTTCTATTCTTGGCTGGGAGAGTGCGGGACTATTAGATAGAGGGTGTTAGTATGACAGAAACATCCTCTAGTGTGGATAGAAATATTTTTTCTTTTTCTCTGCACATCAAAGCCAAATGTCTTTATTTGTAACTGTAATATGTCTATAATGTGTTCATCATACACATAGACAAAAAATTTAGTATATCAATCAAACCAGATAGGTCCATTTGATAAAGGTTCAACAATTCCTCCAAGAATAGAATCAATTTATTTATTATGAGTCGGATCACGAATGGTAGCCAAGGCAAAAGTGTTTAACCCTTTATGATTTAAGGCTGAAATTCCTACGCAGATACAACCAAGGTGAACGTAGGAAGTGTTGTGTTTCTTAGCTTCTTTTTTTAGTTCTTTTGGATCTAACAAGGGGATTTTTGAACAGATTATGCATTTTCTTGGACTTGGCTTACACATTATTTTAAAAAAACTTGAGTAATTACATTCAGGTGGAACATGGAAAGTTCAAAATAAACTTCGGATGGAATAATTGAATCTTCATTAGTTTTTCCATCATATAAAAGTATCTTCTTAGGAGAAAAGGAAAATATTGCCAGAGCTGCTACTTTGGTTTTAAGAGATGACTCTGCCATAGGCACATATGGAAGAATCCAAAAGGTCAGTGAGTAGTTGAACTAGACAAATACTGCCCTCAAAGGTCTCTCTATACATACTTCAACTCATTTTTCATAGAAAGAGAAAATTGAGTCTCTACAAGTCTCCATGAACACTGTGAATAAGAATTTGAATGAATTTCAATTTTTTGTTTCCACTCTTCAAGGTTTTGTCCGTGAAAGCACTAGAGCCACAAAATGTTTGTCTGACTAACTCAAATTCCAGTATGATGATATTGAAAGGGGATTCCCTCAAGGATTAGACCATACCCATGAAAAAATTAAATATTTGACCTCCAAATTTGAAGGATTATCCATTTCTTCAAAAGACAAAGATATTTCCTCATCTATGCTTTTCTGTCATCCTATCTTCATACAAACAAAAACTGTTGATAGATTTCCCCATTTATTTCCCAAAGAAACTCATAACAAACCAGAATCATCTTATGAATCCCATATTTTTCTAGTTTATGAGCCTATGCCAAGTCAATTTACCATATATCTCGCCCCTGACATCAGTGGCAAAGCACGCATGCCTGAATTCCATAAATTCCAACCTGACTCCCACAAAGAATGGAATGTCGATAATCTTAGTTCTGGTCAAGTTAGAAAAATTATTGACCAGATGTTTACTGAATACAAACTCATGTGCATGAAAGGTAAAAATGGAATAGAATCATGTAAAACATTGATCCAATACTTTACTGGTACTCTTCAGAGGCGGTGGGAAGTAGATTCTTCTCCCGCAATTTTAGAAAAAATGGCCGAATAATTTATGAAATATGAGCAAGGAGATATTGTATTACATGAATACGGAAGTGCATAGAGCAGCATGATTGGTGCTCTCACATCAATGATTCTTGAACATTGGTGTTGTTCTAAAACTAAGATATTAGATAAACATTCCTAGAAACTAATGAACTTGAAGTACAAAAAGATGTCACAGTACGAAGATTTCCATAGAGATTGGGTGCAGCAGATATATGAGGTTAAAGACAGTAAAAATATCCTATGAAAATAAGTATACCCTGTTGAACTAGCATCCAAATTTGTTGATTATTTGAGAATTCAGGAGGCTTTTTGTTGGGTTGTTTACTAGGTAAACAAGCACAAGTATTTTATTATCAATTTGGGCTTAAAGAACTTAGAAGCATCTCCACGATATATGGATTTCAGTTATAGTCAAGTTTAGAAGATGAATTATTAATAATAAAGGAAATGTATATTGCAAATATAAATCTTAACTAAATAATTTCTAATTCAATTATGTAATAAGAAGTAGAATGTTGAAGTTTGCAACAAGAAACAGTGAAATTGGCATCCAGAAACAACATCCTTGATCCTAGTGAAAATTAAGCACCTACACTAGGTGGGGCCCACACAGGCTATTCTTAGGTGGATGTCTATTTATAGATGAATGCTTATTTATAGATGCGTGTACAAATTTTATTTATAGATTGCATGTCTATTTATAGATGCATGTTGACTATTATTATCCCTTAATATTAGTTGGACAATAAACTATAATCTATTCTCAATGTGGACTTGGAAATAGTTAACTGAAGTGGAAAATCAGATAGCTAAGTGCATTTCGATTTAGAGGTTGGCTAGTGGGACATGTAGAGTAATTCTAGTTGTAACAGAGTTCGAAGTGCAGTGGTGCATTAGTTAATGCAAGTTGTAAATCAGTTTAACTCATTTAAGTGAGTTAAATTTAGTTGTGCTAGTTGTAACTGTAGATACACTAGTGAGATATCAAGTGAAATAAATATTAATTAATTCACATGTAGTGATCTCACATGCAACTGATGTTTTTACTATTATTAACTACATGCATGTTAGATCCAGTGGAGACCCAGTTGAGTTCTAGGTGAAAGGGAAGATAACTATTAGTTCTGATATTAGCAGGCTACCCAGGTGTAGTTATAACACCACAGGATGCCCATGATGCTCAGCGTAGTTGAAGAAGACTAAAATATTTTGTGATTAAGGATTGCATTAGGAACTGCGTGAGAAAGTCAGGCTGTCTGGAGACAGTAAATTGGCTAAGGAACTTGCCAATTTTTGCATGAGAGTGTGAGACAATTAGCTGATGTACTGAGAGCACTTGTGAGAAGAGTTTTGTATGTAATTTTTTTGTGATCCTTGTGGAATATACAATATATGATCGAGGGGTTTTGAGTAGTAATCTTTCCCCGAGAATATCTGGTGTTGTGGTTTTGATCTATTCTTCTTTGCTTCATGTGATTGGAAATTGTGTTGTTTTTAATTCCGCAGAATATTTGTAGAAGTGATTTAGTATTTAACTTTAGTACATTATTGGATCGGTGAATCCAAGATATACATGCATGTTGTATTATTTCTACATGGTATGAGAGCAGGAATTATTTGGGTGCGCGAGTTTGCAAAGAATATCTGAATATTTTGATGCAAAATTTTCAGAAACAAATAGAATATTTGGATTCCTTGAAAAAAATACCCAAATTTAAAAAAAATATGTCGAATTTGAGCTCGAATGAGAGAGATATCATCGATTTAAAATCAACTCTTTTGTTAGAAAATTTTGCAACGGCGGGACAACTACAATGTGTGCGAGCCAAGAACCTACATGCACTGAGGTAAAAGATGCATACAAAACTTTGAGGAGCAAAGCAGAGGTTAGTGAATTGGTGGTTGAGAGGGAGCCTCTCAACATGCAGCCTAAGAAGTAGTCTCAGAAGGTTGTGGAGCAGCCACAACTGGAGATGCAGAAAAATCTCTATAGATTTGATGTAGATGTGATTTCTACAGAGCTTCCTACCATTGGGAAGTGTGAGAAAGTCATGCAATTGACCCTTGAGAGGGAGCTATAATTTCATGTAGGTAAGAGTGAACCTCAATATGTGGAGCAGCCACATGCAGAGGATCATGGAGTGTGAACAACCACTCATGCAGAGAAATTTTGAGCCAGATGGGCAGAGGGACTGTATGCAGCTATACCACCAGGTGAGAGGTGGGGCGACATGCATGAATAATCCCAAGAAGAAATTTTTGGGTAGGATTCATTGAGATGGCGTGGATCTCATGAATCAAACCTAGCTACGAGGAGCCCATAGAGAAGCAATAGTAGGATCAGTTGGATTGATGTAGTCAGATGTCATGAGAACATGAAATCAAAGTGACAATGTCGGATACTAGATTGTAGATCAGAGTTGGCAGCAATTGCAGAGTGCATGGATGCAGGTATTAGTAGCGCAGTGGTTCCTCAAGACATGTGCAGTAGCTAAGAAGAAGTCAAAAGACTTTGATGATAGATGCATTATACTGATTCAGTTGTTTGGAGGCTATTCAGTTTCAAAAATGTTGCATGAAAAGGTTGCATGTACGAGAAACACTAGAGAAGTGTTGCATGCATGGAGTTTCATGTCGCATGAAAATAAATTCCTTTCTTGTTGAGAAGGAGTGTTAAATTTTGCAACAAGAAGCAGTGAAATTGGCATCCAGAAACAACATCCTTGATCCTAGTGAAAATTAAACACCTACACTAGGTGGGTCCCACACAGGCTATTTTTAGGTGAATGTCTATTTATATATGCATGAGAAAATTCTATTTATAGATGCATGTATATTTATAGATGTATGTGCGAGTTCTATTTATAGATTGCATGTCTATTTATAGATGCATGTCGACTATTATTATCACTTAATATTAGTTGGAAAATAAAATGTAATCTATTCTCAATGTGGACTTGGAAATAGTTAAATGAAGTGGAAAATCAGTTAGCTAAGTGGATTTCGAGTTAGAGGTTGGTTGGTGGGACATGCAGAGTAATTCTAGTTGTAACAGAGTTCGAGGTGCAGTGGTGCATTAGTTAATGCAAGTTGTAAATCAGTTTAACTCAGTTAAGTGAGTTAAATTTAGTTGTGCTAGTTGTAACTACAAATACACTAGTGAGAGATCAAGTGAATTAAATATTAAGTAATTCACATGTAGTGATCTCACATGCAACTGATGTTTTTACTATTATTAATTGCATGCATGTTAGATCTAGTGGAGACCCAGTTGAGTTCTATGTGAAAGGGAAGATAAATATCAGTTGTGATATTAGCAGGCTATCCAGGTGTATTTATAACACCACAGGATGCCCATGATACTCAGCGCAGTGGAGGAAGGCTGAAATAATTTGTGCTTAAGGATTCCATTCATCAGGAACTACGTGAGCAAGGTAGGCTATCTGGAGACAATAAATTGGCTAAGGAACTTGCCAATTTTTGTATGACAGTGAGAGACAATTAGTTTATGTACCGAGAGATCTTGTGAGAAGAGTTTTATATGTAATTGTTTCATTGTCCTTGTGGAATATAAAATATATGATAGAGGGGTTTTGAGCAGTAAGCTTCCCCTGGGAATATTTGTTGTTGTGGTTTTGATCTATTCTTCTTTGCTTCATGTGATTGGAAATTGTGTTGTTTTTAATTCTGTAAAATATTTGTAGAAGCGATTCCGAATTTAACTTTAGTACATTGTTATATCGATTGAATCCAAGATATACATGCATGTTGTGTTATTTCTACACAGAAGAAGCTCCTAACTTAGGAGAACTTGTTTTTCCTTCTCTACAAAACTACGTCATGAATCATAAACCAAAAATCACTAATGAACAATAGATCAAGATGCTTGAGATAATAACTGAAGAGGCTCCTAACTAAGGAGATCCTTGTTATCCTTGATTATAGATTCATTCATCATTGATTCCATTGTTAGAAAATAGGAAATTCAGAAAATCACTTAAAAGCAAGAAAGATGAATTCTAGCTTATAGTTCTTGATCAGATAGAAGGAATGTTTAACTTAAACATTGGGTTGACCCTTAATATTCAGAATAGAAATTAGAATTAGATTCATCAGCGTTCATAACTCATCATCATACATCTAATTAACTAATTAGGAATAAAACAAAACTAGTTCAGGAAATAGCAACTAAATTAAACAGAAAGTGCACTTAGTTCGGTGTGGGGGCCCCCCACCCTTGCCTCGCACACTGTGAGTAGTTTAAGCTACTAAAACTCAGTCAAGAATTCACCATATATAACAACAAAAAATGAAATAGAACAAGTCCTTCAATTAGCTCCCAAATTTTCAGAAATATCAAAGTGAAGTTATACAAATTCTATAATTGAATGCCTTTAATGTCTTAGGCTTAAATAGAGAAATATGAAACAAACTCATCTAAAATGTCTCCTACATCCATGTATATCCTTATACTATCTATTCAGGTCGATATCATCCATCTAATCTCTCAAAATATGGAAAATCCCATAAAATGCTAAATTTGACCTATTTCCTAGGGATTTACATTAAAACAGGTCTTGTTTGACTGCCTTTGACTAGGTTTGTTTAAGCTCGGTTTGACCGAACCAATAGGTGTAAATCTAATCTTAGTTCCCAATATTTCTAGAAATGTATTTAGCCTGAGCCCAGGCATCCTGAAAATATGACATCAATGAAGCCATCACAGGAATTTCTGGTCTGGTTAAAAAATGCACTTAAAATTCAATTTTTATAAAAACTTCTAAAAATTGAAAAACTTAGTTTATATACTTGGATATGCATTAATTGGACAAAATAGAGTGAATATGGATGTGTTAGAAGGATAATTCATTCTTGCAGACAAGACAGACCTCCCAAGTTTCCTATGGACAGCTAGCAACAAACAGACAAATAAATCTATCTTTCTCTAGATATATTGCGATTCATAATTAAATGCTATAAAGGCTTAACGATCCTACCTTTGATCCAACGCTTGTTTGTAGTAGTAATCCTTCAGTCACCCGAAAGATTTGCCTTCAAAAATCTACAATCACAAACAAGCAAACATCAAATAGCACCTGCATAGCATATATTCATAAATCATATCTATTATGGTGATCAAGGAATCCATAAAATAAACCAATGAATTGAAAACTTATTGAGAAAAATAGACTTATTTGTATTAATCTTAAATAAGAAGAGCCTTACAACCGTGCCCACCTTGATGTTGTATAGATCTTCCTGGGGTCTGGAACAGGCGTTTCCTTTACTCTGACAAGCCTTAAACTCTTCCAACTGAGATATGTACAGGTATGTAATCCTTCCCACATAAAATCTCAGCTAAAAGGGTCTGAGTTTCAACAGCACTTCGACTCCAATAATAACTTCAACCCATCAGTTGTCACCCTTTGAGGCTGCCCCATGCCTCTTTTTATAGTGAAAGAGAGGAAGTTACATCTCCATACAAGAAGGGATAGAATCCTCCTTCAAAGGGATTAATTCCTTATATCAAGGGGTTAGCTCCTTATTGGATGGGATGCATGAACATGAAAGGAGCAGACTTTCCACCGCAGGAATGTTTCTTGAAGCTTCCAAAAATGACTTTAACTAAGCTTCTATATTTTGCTTGTGCCTTTTCTTATCTTTTACAAGGGTCCGCACTTTTAATAAACAGAAAGAGTGTTTGGTTACGCATGATTTATAGCCAAAAGGTGCGGGACCACGGGCAATACTAAGAGAAAGTGTGGTACCAGAGTTTTAAGGCTTTTATGAGCTTTTCTCTTAGTTTCAAGGCTTGAATTTTAGGAACTTAGATATTATATACTTCCAAGGGAGTACTAAGATGTCATGGTGACAAATTTCAGTGTAACAAATTTCCCCCTAAAGTGCGAAATATAAGAATATTTGAAGAGTGATGTGCTTTATCATTTCAAGGATTAGCCCATGGACACCCCAGTCAGAATCCTGTAAAAACATTCAACGCAACACATATATGTATATATATCATTGCTGAGGTAGGCATTCCCATACTCAGATCAAAACTAACTAAAATTGTTCTGATACAGAAATGATTTTAATATTACATCAATAGTGTAGACACAACATGGGCGCAACCATCTGTAATGAATATTCTACTGAATAATGAATAATAAAATTCCTCGTAGCCTGGATGGTGGAAACTAGATCCAGGCCTTGATTTCTGCTTCTAGAACTAGTATGATTCTATCCATGCGATTAAATGTCTTGAAGTCGAACATGGTAGAAACCACTTGATTACCAGTCAATGATGTGAACTGTTAACAAGTCTGAGAAAAACCACCAATAATGAAAATGGCCCTCAAAGTACTTAGTACAATCCACGAAATGTGAATAAGTGATCTGAAGTCGAGCATTTCATGGCATCGTTCGATTGAAGGTCAATGATGCAACCTGTCGTCGAAGGCGAGAAACCTGCCATTAAGGCATGTAGATTTCAAGGTACTGGCAGATTCTAGATCAACTTCCTAGATGATGAGTTGTCATTGATAGAAAGCGATCTGTCGTAAGCAAGCTCACGACACGAAACCATAGATCAAGTTTTGAAAAAATGTTTTTCAAGGACTGACTCAGGGATGGCCAATGCGAATGGATACAAGTGTTTGCAGATGAATGGTTTGTTTGACTATCCTATTGAACACATAACGACACTGCAAATGGTTTGGTGAAAGTTTCCCTAAGCTAATACCCAGAAACCAGTTGAAGACTTTCAATGTGGTTTGATTAACTGATAGGCAAAGGATTTCCCAACCGAGGTGGAAGTGTGACAAAAAGTGTCGTGTTCAAGTGTGGTATAATGCTTTTACAAATCAAAGTGTAACAAATGAATCTGTTTTTCTCTCTTTTCCCCCACCATTTCTGGCAAGTACCTCTTTATTTTTGACAAGCTTGAGGAGGATAACATTTGCTTGTTTATAAGCTCATCCTTTGAATGATTCCAACTTAGTTTAAAATTGAACCCTAAGAAGGAGTGGTCTATTCCTGTTTGAAATCAATAGGTCCTTTACTGTTAAGTTTTAGCAAGTCCAGTATAGGACAAACTCGGTGTTTTTCATTTTTAGGGAGTCAGAAGAAAAAACTTAAGAAAACTCCATGGGTGTACTTTTTTGTAAATTTAGTCTCTCAGGCCTGAAAAAGGATAAAATAATGCAAGAGAGAACTCTATTGACCATGATTAGTCAATGTATACCTTTTTCGTAAATATTCCATTTCAATCCAGAAAAGGGGTAAACTTATACTGAAGGGATGACCATTCATTTACTTTAACGAGTTCGAATAATCAAGTACTTGGAAATATTTTCATTTTTAGAGAGTTTGAAAAGGGCTTAAAAGAGGACTCCATGGTTTCGCTTTTTCATAAAATTTAAAGAGCCTGAAAAAGTGATAAAATTTTACTCTTCATCAAAAATGACCATTTTTCCTGAAAAATCCGTTATTCTACACAAAAACTCGAAAAATTAAACATACCTGTTTCAATAATAAAAAATATTTTGAAAAACTGACTTTTTAAAGTGAAAAATAAACAAACTTAAAATTCATCTATTCAAAAACACTTATAAAAAGGAGTTTTTCAAGTTCATTTTTACCATTTGATTTTGGAGTGAAGTTTTTAGAGCTCTGGGCAAAAAATGCTTTGGAGAAGATTCTGGGCAAATCGACCTTCGGAATCAGAAAACCGTCTGTTTCAGGTAATCCAAAACCTCCTTATCTTGCTTTTCATCCATTCAATTGTTTAATTTAGGGTCAGAATTTCATTTTTGGGAGGAAAATATGTTGAAAAATCCACCCTCGGGGGTCCGTACCTAAGACATTAGGTACCTGCGGACCCTGACATTTTTCTACAAAGAAAAATGTCGGGGCCCCACACTTTTAACACAAGGCTTGTGCGTATCTACGCACTGTCCCTGAGCGTAAAGTGCGGAGGCACCATAACAAATTTAAAAACATATTTTCTTCTTAAATTACCCAAAAAAATTGCTTCAAAATTATTCTAATCCTTCATTTTACTTGTTGTAGGATATCTACAATGCTCATTTGGCGAGAACGGGAGCACGAAGAGGTAGATGAAGCAGCGATAATTCATCAACCTACTTTGCAAGCTTTAAGAGCATGCGAGCTTTACAAATTTTGGGCTATCACTAGCATGAGAGCTCAAGTGGATCTTCTTACTTGGCTGGTAAGTAAATGGGATGTTCAAGACCAATGTTTCGTGATCGGAGGTCACCGGTTCGAGATTGAGCTGGAGGACATCTATTTTTTGACTGGTTTGTCCAGGAGAGGTGAACCACTATCTCTATTTGGGGCTAGGCCAAGTGGCCAGTCTGTTTCCAGCCTACAATTAGAGTTATGTAATGATGACTCCAATCCCCAAGACAAACGGATTGACATAAAAACTATCATCCATCCCGAGCTTAAAGTGATCACTTTTACTGTTTTCAAGTTTTGCGGAAGTGCAGCTTTGCATGTAGCCACCGGATCTCAGATGCGCATAGCAGTAGACTAATTTCGAGGCACCATATTCAATTGGTGCGAGGCAGTGTTGGAAAATGTGAAAGGCCAACTTACTAGAGAAAAAAATGGGAAGCTAAACAACTTTCGATATGGATCCATTATAGTCACCCTTGCTCTAGAGAGGATCCCCATGTTAGCCCTGCAGCATATTCCTGTTGATTCTCGTTGACCTCAAGAACCTAGGATGGTTCGTTGGGTTGCTTTGATGGCCTGCCACAGCGAGGGTGGGGAGATTGTGCGATTTCCCTCGACACATTTTCATTGGCTGGAACGCCAAATTTTTGTTATAGAGGATTTTCCTTATGTTGGCATGGATTTTCATGGCGACCAGGAATTACCCCTTCCTCCAGTAACTCAGTGGGACGAGTCAGGTAAAAAATCTTTTTTGACATGTTCTAATTTCTAATTTTTTATTTTTTTTTAAATCATCCAAAACTGATAACAAAAATTTCAAATGCAAATGTGGGTCCGAGTCGACTAGCCATTCTCCGCCCCTCTGACCGAGGCAAATGGATGCAACAATTTTGTATGATGCTATGTGCCTGTTAATATATTTTTTGTCAAAATATAATGATTTAAGACCATTATTGTGGAGTGTTTTTTATAATATTTCCAACGCCATAATGGTTAGATTCTGTCAATTTGTTAAGAATTAATTAGTGCATATCATTTCCCTCAAGTAATGACTAGTCGAATAGAGGTTTCCTATTAAGTTTATTATCTAGAAAATTCCCCTTAGATAAAGTTCCACTAGTTTGTGTAGAAAATATATTATTTAATACTTAATAAAACTCTATCAATTCTATTAATGAGAAAGACCTAACAATCCAACAATCTGGGCACACCTTAAATTAATTCTTTGGCACACACTAACATTTCTTAGCACCTCGCATATCCTCAAACATCTTGTCATCACACTGACGCCCAAGCAAATGGTGGCATGCGCTGGCATAACATAGAACTCTCCTAGCATGTGTTGGCATGCATGTATTCCCTAGAATTCCCTGGAACACCGTTGTTGCATGCATTGACATACATTATCACTGTGCACACAATGCCACTTGGCATGTATTGGGACCTATTATTAGTGTTCCTAGGATACCCATTTTGAAAAATATAAAGTCCCAACTTGTTAACCCTCTCATGTGTTCATTTCCTTGCATTTTAGCTTGGCTCTTCCTTTTGTTGCCTTGACATTTCTTGACACATATTGACATACCCTGGCACCCTGCACATCCTTAGCACCTCACATTTATTGGCATATCTTGGCACTATTTGGCACATATAATTATCACACCCTGGAACTCCCTAGCACACTTTGGCACTTATTGACATGCCTTGATATTCCCTAGCATGCCTTACCAATGCTTAGCATACCTTGTGACTCCCTCCTTGGTATGACAACTAGCACTCATTAAGACTAGTCCCTGGCACATGTTCCTCATATTCATTAACTTCCATGAATTTTGACCTAGTTATCCCTTAATGTTTTGTCCTAGTACTCCTTAACACTCCATAACATGCATTAGCACTATCTACAACACCTTAGCACTCTTCAACATGCCCTTCCACTTCATAGCACGCATAACAATCCAGGACACATATTGGCGATTGGCATGTGTTGGCGATTGGCACGTCTAAGCATGTATGGAATACGTTGATATTCCTTGGTATGATTTGGCATGGTTTAATTTTAAGTTTATTTGAGATAAATTGTTGGAAAGTAGATGAGAAGCCACAAAGGAAGACTTGGAATTTAGAATGCACTAAGACTTTTCACTTGGCACCTATTGGCGCCTCGTGTTGGTAGGCCTAGCATGCCCCTCTTGGAAAAGGTAAATTGATGAATTACTAACCCTCTTATGTGTTCATTTCCTTGTATTTTAACTTTCTTCTCCCTTTTGTTGCCTTGACAGTCCCTCACACGCATTAACACACCCTTTGGCATGCCTTATCACTTGGCACATCTTGGCATGTTTGACATGACTTCGCACTATATGGCACATCTTAGCATTCCCTACCATGCCTTGGAACTCATGTCCTAAGAACTAACCTTTACAATTTTTCACAACTTGGGAAGCCAGTGAAGTCCTTGGCTACTGCAGTTCATGTGACAATATTGGCCTGCTTCAACCGCAAAAACTTGACCAATTTCACCTACTACAAGTAGATTGTGCCTTGTTCACCTAAGAACTACCTATAACTCATCTTATGCCACTCATTTGCAAGCTCAACTTGTCCCACTTAACTAGTTACCAAGACAAGGATCACATGTTCTAGCCATGGCCATAAAACAACTAAGCAACATAGCTTAAACCTGCAATATTTCACAAGTATGTTCAGTTCATATAAACTGTAGAACATTAACTAACAGTTTGCAAGAACCACAAGATGCACAAGTCACACAAGATATAAGCTGACACAAGTCGACTTCCCCAAAAATTATACACAACAATTTACAATATGCAAATATCTAGAATAGTTTAAAAAATGAGCATGTAGCCAAAGTGTGCCACATCTCATTTAAAAAAAATGCTAAAGGAAAAACAATGTTTTACCTAACACAAACTAATTTCCCTTTGTCTAAAACTGCTATGCCAAGCCTCGTATAACAACTATAGGCTTGCCTCATGTAAATCCTATTCTGAACTTCTCCTAACACACTTCATCCTCATCACACTTTAATTTGCTGACACTCCCTGGCACACACTCTTATTCATTCATTTCTATGAATTTTGACCTAGTTATCCCTTGATATGCCCCGACACTCCCTAACACTCTAGTTCAACATGCATTGACATTGTCCGAAATGTGTTAGCAAGCCTTTTCATTCCTTTTCATGCCATGACCCTCCCTAGCTATCATGCCCTTACAACTACCCTTACTTAATTTGCAACTTGGGAACCCAACCAAGCACTTGCTTGACTACAAGAGCTTGAACAAGTTACGGCTACTACAACTAGACTATGTTGTTAAATTGTGTAGCTTGGGAGGTAATCCACAAGCCTACTGAGATTGGTTTGTGTGAGTTTGGTCACAAAAGGAGTTATGGGGAAAGAATCCAAGAAAAGGGATTTTGGACCCAAGATGGGGTTTAAAATCTAAAAGAAAATTAAAAAGGAAAGTTAATATTTCCTAAGGTCTAAGTGGATAAAACTCGTAAGCTCTACAGGGTTCCTAAGAGGTCTAGGAAAAAATATTTAAGGAGGCCTTAGGATGAAGGAAAGAACATCTAGTGAGAAGGAGATCATTTGATCAAGGGGGCGAAGATAAATGTAGTCCTAAATAGGCCATCATCATTAGCATGTCTAGCATTCATTAATATGCCAACATATGATTTGGTATGGTTTAATACTAAAGTTATTTGATATCAATTATTGGAAAGTAGAAGATAAGTAACAGATGATGATTTGGCACTTAGAATGCACTAACACTTGGCAATTGACACTTATTTCCACCCAGTGTTGGTGTGCATAGCATGCCCCTCCTAGAAAATGTAAATTGATGACTTATTAAACCTATGATGTGTTCATTTCCATGTAGTTCAAATTTTTTCTCCTTTTTGTTGCCTTGATAATCTGTGACACGTATTTTCACACCCATGCACATCTTGGCATGCCTTATCACTTGACACATCTTAAAATATTTGACATGCCTTCAAACTATTTGGCACATGTTAGCATTCCCTCGCATGCCTTGGCACTCATGCCCTAACAACTAGCCTTGCATTTTCTGACGATTTGGGAACCCAATAAATTCCTTAGCTACTGTAGTTCATGTGACATTAGTCTCCTTCAGTCATAACAAATTGATTAATTGCACCTACTACAAGTAGATTATGCCTTGTTCACCTAAGAACTTCCTATACCTCATCTTAGTCCACTCATGTCCAAGTTGAAATTTACCCACTTAAGAACTTACCAAGATAACGATCACATCTAACCATGGCCATAAAAAAAACAAACAACATAGCTTACAAAGGGAATATTTCACATGTATGTCCAGTTCATATAAATAGTAGAGCATTAACTGATAGTTTTCAAGAACCAAAATATACACAAGACACACAAGATATAAGTCGGCACAAACCAAGTGCCCCAAAACCTATACACAACAATGTAAAATATGCAATTGCCTAAAATAGTTTAAAACATGACCATTCAGCCAAAGTGTGCCACATGTCATATAAAAATAATAGGTAAAGGAAAAATAGTTTTGTACCCAACACAAAGTCTCCCTTTGTCTAAATCTTCTTTGTCGAGCCCCTTATCGCAATCATAGGCTTGCATCTTTCAAATCCTATTATGAAATTCTTCTAACATACTTCGTCCTTGGAACACTTGAATTCAATGACATTCCATGTCACACACTCTTATTTGCTCATTTCCATGCATTTTGACCTAGTTCTCCTTTGTGATGCCTCGACACTCCTTAAAACTCCTCAATTTGCATTGACATTTTCTGGCATGTGTTAGCACACCTTTTAATTCCTCGGGATGCCCTAACCCTCCATATCTGTCATTCCCTCACAACTACCCTTACTTAATTTGCAACTTGGGAACCCAACCAAGTCCTCAGTTGACTACACGATCTTGACCAATTATGATTACTACAACTAGACTATGTTGTTGAATTATGTAGCTTGGGAGGTAATCCACAAGCCTAGTGAGATGGGTTTGTGTGAGTTTGGTCACAAAAGGCTTTGTGGGAAAAGAACCCAAGTGAAGTGGTTTTGGACCCAATATGGGGTTTAAAATATAAAAGAAAATTAAAAGGGAAAAATAATATTTCCTAAGGTCTAAATGGATAAATCTCATAGGTCATAGAGGGTTCTTAATAGGCCTGGCTAGGAAAATGTATTTAAGGATGCCTTAGTATGAAGGCAAGAACATCAGGTGAGAAGGATCTCATTTGATCAAGGAGGTCAGGAGATATGTAGTCCTAAAGTAGGTCGAGTTAGAGGGTTGAGTAAGGGTTGCTAAAGGGAGGCCATGATCATCAACCAAGAGCAAGATCATCATGTGAGGGTTCACAAGAATTTCACATACCTTAATGGGTTCAATATAGGAAGTAGGATGACATACTATTGGTTCTCTTATGGAAGATCGAGCTCAAGAGAGGCAACTCATGAGAATTTGGGCATGTAATTTTAGTGGTGTTTCCGTGTGAAGGCCACATCAAATTTTGAAATAGTAGAGAGGGTTAAGACCCTATCTGGTTGTGGTTAGTAGGTTGCAAGGTCTGTGATAAATACCAACACAAATGGAGGAGGTTTTGCACTAGAATTTAGGCAAGAACAGAAGAAACCAAAGGTGCAATATTGACTGAGGTAGCTGTAGTTTGAGGGTCGCGGTAGAGATCTAAAGTCCAGGTCAAGATTCAGTCAAAGAAATTCCCAGAATATATGGATTCATATGAGATAGGTCGAGTCTCTTATGGAGGCAAGAGTTGTTTCTTTTGCTATGGGTGGATAGGGTTTCTTCCAAAGAAATTAGAATAGAAGTATAATACCCTAGTTAGGGAGGTTTCCTAGCATGTTTAATCCATAACGTATTCCCTTAAGACTGTGACAAATATGCGTAGAAGAAGAGGGATCATGACCCTTAGAGAGAGATTTATCTCTACAATATATACCACATATTTGGAGGATGGTTTGCAGAAGCTTGTGCGAAGATAGAAAATCCAAAGAAAGGTTGAACCTGAGTAGAAGATTGAGCAGAATAAATGTGCCATATGACGAATGGATTTACATGAAGAGGAGTTGATTTTTGTGGACTACCCATAGAGTTTTTTATGCAGGAGCATCGAGCAAAAAATTTCATTATTATTTATGTGATTTAGGGGGTGATGTTTGTTTTAATTATTTTATAAATTATGTACATTTTAAAAAGTAAATTGAGAGAAAAATGTGAGTGTGAGGATTATTGTAAATATTCTATTAATTAATTGAGAATATGAGTGGAATTGAGTTAGATAGATAATTTAGGGATTAGGAATTCCTTAAATGGAACTCAATTGAGTCAAATAAGGGATAAATCTATTTTAGAGTTTGGTTGAGATTTGTGTGGAGGAAATCATGGATTGGAATTAATTCATAATTATGTATAGATATGAGGATTGTGTGAGGATGGAGAACAGAGTGAGGAATACAGTGAGAGATAGAGAGAAATGGTGTGAGATTTCATGTGAAGGGCAAGAGCCGGGAGGCCAACCACTGTAATATTCGGCCAAGGAAGGGTTTGCATTTGTAAATTTATGGTTGTATTTTATGCAATTATTTTGTTTGCTATTTGGCTCTCTCTTCATATGTAATTTAAATTGAGTCCAAGTAGACTTTATTGAAGATTAAATTGAGGATTTCATGTAAGAGGAACACACACTCTATTATCGTGCGTAAGAATCTGTTTTGTGCAGAATCCCTGCATCATTTGGTATCAGAGCCCAAATATCACATTAATCTGTGCAGCCATAGACAAGAGATGAGTTAGTGAATTTAATCTTTACAATTATATATATATATATATATATATATATATATATATATATATATATATGCTGTAGATGAGTGTGTGAACTGTAGGAACATTTGTGCAGCTGGAAAAAAACGATGGAAAAGGCAATCTTAGATTCGGCAACATTGGAACATGTGTAACAAGTGAGTGGCGTGGTTTCAATTGGAAGACTACCAGCGTAGGGTGGAAGTTTGTCACGATAGGCTGGAGTGTGATCATAGTGCAGAAGCCACAGTTGGGTGGACGCAAACATGGAGAATATTGTGGTCCACACTATAAAGGGAAAGATGGGAATCAACGATTACAACCAGCATTGAAATCGCATTATGTGGTTTCTAGCAGTGCTACAAGGGTCTAATTGCATTAGCCGAAATTAGAGAAATGATATACAGTAATTGATACTCCTGTGCGACGTCTCATGTTTAGTAGCAATTCCAGTAATGCGGAAAAATTCCATACATCATTTTCTCTATTGAACGACATCCCATATTTGTTAATGATTCCATTTACATAGAAAAAAATTATTACAGTCTTTTCCTTCTTATGTGACATCTTACCTATGGTAGTAATTTCATTATTGATTGTGTCGAAATTCGTAATTGAATGGCATTTGCGTTGATAAAGAGTGAAGTTGCAAATGCAATTGTGACTCATAGAGCCTAACCAATATAGATCGTTGCCTCTATGTTTTATGATTGTTCAAAAACCAAAAGTTACGCATTAAAAAAAGGCTTGTAAGATGGCATCCATTTTCTTGTGAACTACTTCCTGTATGATGGTGGAGAGACGCAGATATGGAGGATGTTGGAGATAAATCAGATTGAACATTGTGTGTTTGGTATTTTTCTCTGCGTCAAAGGGCACGCATTTCTGTCAAGTCTGCATGAGAAGTTAGACGTTGTCACCATGGAATTGTGGAGAAATTCCATAAGGAAAAACATGTGATGAAGGTTGCATACCGAGTCAACGTGCAGGACTAGCTATGAAGTTACATTAAATCTCTGACGTTGGTGCCGTGGAGTTGTGGTGTGTGGCCAGTGTGATCTGGGATTCAATACTGTGTTAGCAGACATATGAATACAACACCCATTCCGAATTCATACCTGTGTTAACAGTCCAGCAAGCGAGACTACACTAGTAGTCTTGTATGAGCGGTTCTAATTTTTTATGAGAGTCATTATAAGGCAAGAAGCAGTAATGAAAAGCGTGTGAGCAAAAATTAAAAATTGTTTGATAAAACAAGTTCAAAGCTTAAAACCATTATGCTCTGTAAAGGAAGGTGGTAATGACCAGTTAATGGGAATGAGAGTGATGGAGACTTTGAATCGAGGAATTCGAGCAGCGATTCTTCCAGTGATAGTGAAAAATGAAATATCTTTAAGCTTTAGAAGTGAATCCTTCAATTCCAGTGAAATAAAATGAAGCAATAGAAGACAACAAAATTTACACAACAAAATCATGGTAAATGTCGAGCAAAGGTATGTTAAGTAAAATTGTGGGGCGAGCATATTATATGTTGTCACTTTTGGCTTTTCTTAACCAAAATCGAATTTATAGATAAGTATTTTTGCTGAAATGATTTATATATATGTCAACATGTTGTTCAAACAATAATCAAAATTAAAGTGAAATTTTTTTAAATGTGGATGTATAAGGTTTTATCACCACAGTAGCTTTAAAGGAAATTAAGTTCTGCTTAAATGAATGGAAAAGGAGAATGCACTATCTTGGGTGATATAAAGAGAAGCATGCATTTTATAATATACGAGGTGGTTCATTATGCATAGTGTGGGTTCTTTGCAGTCTTGGTTGTGTCATTTTGGATCAAGGCTTGTAGTTGGAAATGGGAGAATTCTTTTGATTTTTGTTTTAAGGTTGAAAACACAAACAAAACATAATTGCTCAATGTTGTAGAATCCTTGTTTTTACCATCATATGGTGGCGCCTAAGGAGGTGTTGTTTAGGATGGGCACAATGTATGAGTTCTAAATTATTCATCAAAGAGGTTGAAAACATGAATAACTTGTTCTCTATACATAGGTGACGAGATGTGAATTGATGTACAATTTATAATGTGTAGTTGTATGGTGCATGAAAGTGCAGGAAAAATATCTGCGCTAAGATGATGAGTGTGTCGAAGAGGTTATGATATGAAGGGCATGCGAATATTCACAGTGATAAAGATGACACAAAAAAAGTGAAATCCCAAGAGTTGAAATTGCAAAGAAAAGGTTTATTAATAATCTTGAAGGGAGCATAAGGCATGATCATTCATTTCAAAGAGGTATTTTTGAATGTTGAAAATTAAATGTTTTATTTATTTTCACCATAAAATAAATCTTGGAAAAATGGATTGAATTTCGATTTAAAGGCTTCAATATCATGTGAAGTGATAAAGGGAGATGATGTAGTTGGTGACTTGATATTTCCTTAAGAATGGAGTATGAGAGAGAGTGAATAATTTACACCATGAAAATGTATTAAGGGTGGATGTTCATTGATATGTTTTATAACTTGAATTAGAGTCAAAATGTCCACTATTGTAATTATTGGGTCAAGCCTTGAATTCAAATAAGAGGTTAAGGTCAAATGAAAATTTGGATAGCTTGAGTCAAGATTGAGTTATTGTAAAAGAGGGTATATTTTCATCCAAGATGAAGAGTTGATGTAAATTCTGGAGTCAAAGAGTCTTAAATTAAGTCAAATGTTTGAATTTAATTGGGTGCATGATCGGCGGAGCCCGACACCCAAAGAGTTTGGTTATTATAACACGTGAAATACTATAGTTGTTGTTTGTAGCAAAGAAGAGCAAGAGAGTTGCCTAGAAATGATTCCAATACAGAGAACTGAAAGAGGTCAAGCATAGGAAGAGAGCTTGTATTGTTGAATGGCAAGTATGGAGGCTTGCTGAAAATGGGATTCGAATGAAATCCACACGTGAACAAATGAAGTTCACAAAGGAGGAGAAGATTATTGTTGATAGTCATTTCAGAGGTTCTAAGAAAGACCGCAACAGAATAAAGATGAAGGAAGATGCCAAGGAAAATGGCATATGTAAGGAGTTGATTGATGAATAATATGAGCGGGAGAACGCTGAGATAACAATTCACCTTGAGTTATTGATGGAATTGTTGCAGAGAAAAATGAAAAACTAGAGACATGGTTGGACCATGAGGATGAAAGTGAAGTGGCAGAGGCTACACGCAAAGAGGGAATAGCAAGTAAACATACAATTGACAAAAGGACTAAGGAAGCTAGAGCAGATGATGAGTGTGAAAATGAGATCTGAAGAACTCAGAGAGGCTGAGTTGAAAATGGAAGTTTCCATTTATGGCCCAGAACAGGGTGAAATTTTGGGTGAAGAGATCAATGAGAAAGATCTGATGGACTATTGGAATAGTTCAGAAGAATTGGAAGATATGTTCACAAGAGGAGCATATGAGGCTATGAAGCCTTGTATTTTTAAATCTCATAGTTTGTGTATGTTTGCAGGATTTGCGGAAGATGGTGGATAGTTTGGTGAAACTGTCACAGAGATGAATGAAAATCTTAAGGTGAAGTATGATGGAAAATTCCTTTTAGAGGAGGAAGGTACTGATTTGTTGTAGCAAGAAGAAATCATAAATGAATTCTTGTTGGGTGTAAGACAACTAGTTGAAGCTATTATGGAGAAGAAGCATAATGAAAATGCCGAAGTGATATTCCAAGGAGGTAAACAAATGAATTTTTTTAATGAAATTGCTGACAGAATTTTGCAATGTGATGATACAGAAACCAGGATAACTCAGGAGGATTTCCAGAAGAAGAATGAAACTGGGAATGAAGGTTGTGATGAAATGCTGGAAATATTTCACATGGAAATAGAGTTCTTGGAATGATGGCTTAAGGAACTTGAAGGAGAGATGAAACTTGCAGAACCTGATACAGAAGAGATTGTAGTTACTGTGCATGATAGGGATGAAATGTTTTTAACATGTATAGAGTTGAGTGAATGTTATAACTTTTCAAATAATAATGTGGCTATAGGTATAGAAGGAAACATTAATAAATATGATGTTGAAATCAGAGAAATTGAGCAAAAAATATTTGGGGATGAGATGAAATATCAGGAGCAGTAAGGAAGTTATGTCCATAGAGACATAGAGGAAACAAAAGTATTGAACCAGCAGGATAAAGATGAAAGAAACCAATATTTCAAAATAGGATCTACTAAAATCCAGAAAGACTATAATGGGAGATTGGTGTTAAAGCATCAAAAGAGACTAAAAGGTCTGGTATTTTTAAAACTATTGGTTTGTTGATGAAAGCATGTACAACACCAGATGAGAAATTTGTTACTATAGGAGTAGTCAATGACTATAGTTGTGATCAAGGAGAAATTATTGATTATTCTTCAATTCAAGAAGTTGACTGTTCAACACAATTACAGACGAAAGCATCAGACAAAGAGGAATTACTCTAAGGAATTGGTGAAACAAATTGTTGGAGAGACCGATGGAATGTGGTTTATAGAATGAGTGATGCTGATGTACAACCAGTTCAACATTATTTCAGAGTTTGGAGACCAGAAGAATGGGTAGCAGTGATTCGTCTGTAATTCCTGAAATAAAGATGATATGGTATGGAAAAGTGAGAGTTACATTCGATAGTATTCTAAAATTACTATTCTGGGAATCATGTGATGAATTAAAAATTAGAGTTAATACTTTAAAGGACCAGCAACAAAACAGAGTTTGGAATCCTGGACGGAGCAAGTTATTTGAGACTTGTGGCTGTCGCATTATTACAGAAAAGCGACAGACCTCATAGACAGGAGTCTATGGAAACTTCTCTACATGGGGAGTCTGATGCAGGAGCATCGAGCAAAAAAATTCATTATTATTTGTTTGATTTATGGGGGTGATGTTTGTTTTAATTATTTTATAAATTATGTACATTTAAAAAAATAAATTGACAGAAAAATGTGAGTGTGAGGATTATTGTAAATATTCTTTTAATTAATTGAGAATATGAGTGGAATTGAGTTAGATAGATAATTTAGGGAATAGGAATTCCTTAAATGGAACTCTGTTGAGTCAAATAAGGGATAAATCTATTTTAGAGTTTGGTTGAGATTTGTGTGGAGAAAATCATGGATTGAAATTAATTCATAATTATGTATAAATATAAGGATTGTGTGAGGATGGAGAAAAAAGTGAGGAATACAATGAGAGATAGAGAGAAATGGTGTGAGAGTTCATGTGAAGGGAGAGAGCTGGGAGGCCAACCATTGTAATATTCGGCCAAGGAAGGGTTTTCATTTGTAAATTTATGGTTGTATTTTATGCAATTATTTTGTTTACTGTTTGGCTCTCTCTTCATATGTAATTTAAATTGAGTCCAAGTAGACTTTATTGAATATTAAATTGACGATTTCATGTAAGAGGAACACACACTCTATTATTGTGCGTAAGAATCTGTTTTGTGTAGAATCCCTGCATCAGTTTTAGACATAGATCTGAAGCAGCCTATCAAATTTAGTCAATGGAATGTTAGTGGATGATTTATGACCCTAGTTCTGTCATCTACAAATTGTTAAAAGGATGATAAGAGGAGTAGTTTAGATTTGTTCATAGATTGGACAAAAAATAAATTGGCACACAAGAATAGTGATTTTGAGAGGACTCAAATCACTATTAGGTGGCAGATTTGAAGAGATCTAGATAAGGGCAGTGTTGTGGGCACTAGATCAGTAAATGAATTGACTGTGGTTGGGAAAATTGATGGCAGTCCAAGTACATTTGGAGGGTTGTTAGGTGACTGTCAAACAGGAGCCCTAAGTCTTGTATTTGTGAAGGAAAACAAGGTTGATAGAAGGGTAGGCATATTGCACTTAAGGATGTGCAGACTTTGAAGGACTAAAGTAGTAGACAAGTGAGCTAGCCAATCATAGAAAATTTTAGGGGCGAATTTTCGCCCTTGGGCGAAATTAAAGGGTTTTAAATTTTTATTGGGAGAATTTTATTTTCATAGTATATTTCTTCAAATCACCCCAAATTTATTTTATAAAAAAAAAAAGGTCTAGAGGCTAGCCCACCTTATTTTGAGGGAGAGGGTAAAAAAAGTAATTTTATATTTCAAATCGCCCCAAATTTATTTTATAAAAAAACTAGGTCTAGAGGTTAGCCCACCTTATTTTAAGGGAGAGGGTAAAAACAAAAGTTATCCCCTGAAATTAGAAGTTACAACTTTCCATTCACCCCAACTTACAAGAATATGTATTTATGATAGTTATTTCACCCTCCCCATTTGGTGTAAAAAAGGTTAATTTCTTTCATTCGCTGGTATTGGGATTAATTTGGAGAAAATGACCCTAAATTTTTGGAACAAATGGTAGTAAAAGAATTATTCACCTTTATTTAAAAATTCAATAGTCTTATTTTCATGTCTATTTAAAGAATTCAATAGTGTTTTTTTCATCTTCCAAGTTTGTTGCATATGTTTAGTCACAATTGTATCTAATGCACGAGGGTTGTTCACAAAGTTGTAGGAAAAGTTGTCGAATTTGAATTAATAAGTAAATAATTGAGCACACAGTGGTACAGGGTTGTTCGCAAAGTACTGTAATTTTAATGAAGAAGTTAGGAACCAATGTCCAATTGTACAAATAAGTCTGTGTATTTTTTCTATGTTGCAATTCCTCTTGCATGCTCTACCTTTTCCTCTTTTTTTTCACTTTTGGGAACCATAATAATTTTTTATTAGAAATGTATTTGGTTTTTGTAATAAACTAAGTATCATTAAATATATGTGTCCATTACAGAACCTGAAAACCTCATTCTCTTTTCCCTTAGATAATGAATTTTTGGTATATATAATTATAATTTTATGATATATACTTGTCATTTTCAAATATTATTTAGATAATAGGTTTTTGATTTTTCAATCTCGTTAAAATAATTGATGTATGATTCTTGATTTTTAACTTCGATTCATCTTTAAGTTAAAATCTATAAAAAAATTAAAAATCTTCAAAAAATAAGTATCATTAATTATATGTGTCCATTACAGAACCTGAGAACCTCGTTCCCTTTTCCCTTAGATAATGAGTTTTTGGTATATATAATTATACTTTTCTGATATATACTTGTCATTTTAAAATATTATTTAGATAATAGGTTTTTTATTTTTCATTCTCATTAAAATAATTGATGTCTGATTAAAAATTTCATTCGAAAAACATGATCCCTCATGTTCCAAAATCAATACAACCCAAATTCCATCGTCTATTTTGTTACTTACCCTTTATTTTCAATGTACACTTTATGCAAATTAGTTTCTACAAAGAAATGATAAATTAATTTTTGTTATTTGAATACAAAGGTGGTAGTTTGAAAATCTCTATCAGAATATTGTTTGCTGGAAGACACCCTATTAAAAAACAAATTTCACCATTACGTTTCTACCTGGAATTGATAAAGTTGTTGTTGTAATTCTTGGAATAATAAGGCATTGGTTGTTCAAAAAATTCAGCTGGAACACAATTGAATGAATTCCTAAATACATCCTATTTAAAAAAATTAACCAACTATATTCAAAACCGATGTATTATTGAAATAAAGAATGTCATCCAAAATTTCAAGATTGAAACTAAAGAGGTTATATTAAAATGAGAATTTAAGAAAATGAATAATAAATTTGAAACTATTTACTTCAAATAAATTTCATTAGCAAGATGAAGATGTAGGAGATATTTTGAGAAATTCTATATGCAATCCACATCACTAGATATCTATCAGCATCCTATTCATATATATGGTAGCCATGAAGACGAGAGAGATTTAGCATTTTGAAGACATTAAAAAATTACACGTGGTATATATATATATATATCAATCAGATTTATTAGGTTTCCATAGAGATTAAATATCTTATGTGCAAAATTTCTAGTCAATTTTTTCACTATAAATTTTGAAGACATTGAATCCATTTTATACATTCAAAAATATAATTTAAACAATGAAAATTTACACTGTGTGTGTGTGTCTATATATATATATATATATATAGATCAATTTTAATTATAGATATATATTAGCTTCTCATAGGGATTAAATGTTTTGTGTTCAAAATTTTTAGTTAAAAATTTCACTGTAAATAAAAAATGTGGGCTATAACATAAAAAAAAAAGAATATATATGTTATATTCTTACTCTCAATGATAAATAAAATAGTTCAATGTCCATATAAACTATCATAATATTATACCAATTTCATAGAGAAATTAAGTAACTAAAAGTAATAAAAAAATGGTATATGTTTGAGTACAAGAAATTGTATAATTCTTATCCTTTCCAAAAATATTGCAGTGCATGACTTAAATAACTTTTTAAAGATATTTTAGTAATACTCAAATAATTTTTTTAATATGCATGTCCAATAATTTATTTCAATTTCAACTTCATGCATATGTATATGGACAGGGTGTAAATGACGAATCATTTTAATGCTGATCATAATAAAAAATTTCAATGTTGTAAGAGGAGTAATTAAAAGTAAATTTTTTCAAGGAGATATGTAATTTATTTAATTTTTAATATCAAATTAAAATGCAACATTTAAAAATATGTAATTAATAATAAAATATTCAATGTGACTCATAAATAAAATATTTTAATTTAGAGAGTTAATTAATATTGAAATGTATTAAAAAATATATTAATAACAAAAAAATAATTTTAATGTGGAAAATATAATCCACAGGTAAAATATTTCAAGAAAAGCATTTAAATGTGCATATATTTATATTATTAAAAAAAACTATGTATGAAATATTATTTATGGCTAAATCATTTTAAGTAGTCTCATTGTGACCATTTTTTAAGAATATGTTTTGGTCAATTTTGTTTCAAATCAAGCAAATGTGTTCAAATTGCAAGTTTAAGCTATGTAGTTTACAAAATCCAAGTTCTCAAGTAAATTTTGATGACATTGAATCCATTTTTAACATTCAAAAATATAGTTTAAACAATGAAAAATTACATGTGGTGTGTGTGTTTATATATACATATATATATATATTACAAATCTATTAGGTTTCCAGAGGATTAAATATGTTGTGTGCAAATGTTTTAGTCAAAAATTTCATTGAAAAAAGAGGTTTTCCTTGGAGCTACAAGACTTTCTTTCTCCCTTAAAAAAATTGTATATACTCCCTCTGCCATATTGAAATCCAATATAAACCAATACAAACATGTACCTGTACATTGAGTTGATCATGTGTGCACAGATTTGTTCTTAGTGCAAGTATTGTAGTTAAGTTTCTACTTAAAGAATTAATCCTCGTATCCCACGTATGAAAACATACATGCAAACAAAAAGAGCATGTCGATTTCTCTCAATAAAAATTTGAGGTGTCATACATATGTACTTTTATCTAAAATTCTCAAGAAGCACTTCCATAAAGCAAAATATTCATTGGTAGCCTAGTTTTCAAAACCATGGGACATAGAGGAAATATGTCTTTTCGAATTTTCCCTTATACAATTATATTTTTGATCTGGATTTATGTAGGAATGCAACAGAATAAACATATAGCCATAAATACAAAAATGCAGCGAAAATAACACTTCATTTCATCAATATGAAAGAAATGAAATTTGCTTACAGATAGAATGGAAATAAACTAGCTAGGGCACTGGTAGCTTATCTCTGAGAAGAGATGTGGCACCTACAGGCCTCTAAACTGTGTTACAATGAGGCTTGAGGGAATATTTGTTATTTAGAAACAATGGGAAACCCTAAACATCCAAAACCCTAATCCTAGGAGATGAAGCACAAAAACTATGTTTGGGTGAATAGGTGTTTCGAATTCCTGGGAACATAAATTTGGCATACGATCTTTGTTTGACATGCACCATACCTCGTTAGAAAGAACTATCAGAGGAATAAAGCTTTCAGTGTGAGAAACATAAGTCCATGGACCCATATTGCTCCCGATTTTACCAAAAAAATGTCATTTAGGGCCTCAAAACGGCTCCAAAAGTTTAGGACCCGAAAAACTGCTAAAAATAGTAAGTTGTGCCAAAAATGAAAATTTGAAAGAGAAAATGGTGGGGCCCCAAGTGGAAAATGTGGGTGGCCACCAATATCCACCTGGATCGTTCGTCCCCCCTTAGGAACCAATGGTCCCATTGCTTTGAGATCCTCCATGAGATGAGGAAACTTCTGTTGAACTTGGTCACTGATGAACCAATTGCCTTGGCGCAAGAGTTGGCTCGCTTTGACAACCCGATATAGTTGGATCTTATATTGGAGAGTGTTCTTGATTTGCATTTCCATGATAAAATCTATGGTGGCATGTTCCATGCAGTCTAGTTTTATCTATATTGGTGTGAGTTGTTTTGTAATGCTAGAGGTGTCTAGTAGAGGTGGGAAGTAGGACGAAGGCAGTCCACATTGAATACTTGGCGTAGACCAAGGAATGGTGGAATATTGAGCTCGAAGGCATTGTTCCCTAAAGCCTTGGTGATGGTGTATGACCCATATCGGAGTGGGTGAAGCTTGCGGTCAGGTTCAGGGAGGCACTCCTTCTGCAAATGTAGCCACACTTTTTCGACCACCTAGAAGTTGTGTGGCACCCATTGTTGATCATGTCATTGCTTTTGCTTAGCACTAGCTTTGTCCAATATGTCATGAAACTATTGGAAGATGTGCTAAATGCGCTCGATGAAGTTGTTCGCTTTGTCAGCTTCAGACTGGACATGAGCCGAATAGGCCTGAGTAGCCGCAAATGTCTTGGCTACGTCAATGGGACATATCGGCTGGAATCCCAAGCCCACATGAAAGGGGTTGTGGTTAGTTAAGTTGTGGAGAGCCCAGTTATAACTGTGTTGTACATAGGGGAGGCTCTCATCCCATGTGCATGGATGGTTTTAATTGTACATGAGGAGAATGTGTACAATCATCCTGTTGACAACCTCTGTCTGGCCATCAGTTTGGGGATGGAAAGCTGTGGACTTGGTGAGCTTAGTATCCAGGATTGACTTGAGGCTGGACCAAAATGTATTGAGAAACCTATTGTCTTGATCTGATATTATAAACTATGGGATCCCAAAGTGCACCCACACTCGTTCAAAGAAGAGTTTAGCAGTGGCTTCTAATATGTTATTCTTCTTGCAAGCCACCATAATGGTCATCTTCGAGAATTTGTTGATGACCACGAAAACACAGTCGTTTCCATGCTTAGTAGATGGAAGGCCCGACATGTAATCTGTGAAGATGGATTCCCAACTTCAACTAGGGGTAGGTAGCAGAATATATAGGCCTTGCTCCTTGATGGTCGGTTTTCCAATGGCATAGGTAGTGCAGGATCTGATGTACTTCCCGACATCCTGTCGAAGCTTCGAGAATAGAAATACTTCTATAGTACTGCCATTGTTTTCTCGACTCTGAAATGCCCAGTGACTCGACTGTAGTGTGCTTCCCATATCATCTTGGCATGCTCACTTGAAGGAACACAAAGGTGTCCCAGGTGACATAACAATGCATCTTGGAGGTGAAAATTTTGAACTTGCTTACCCCCCAAGAGTGCCTTGTATGTGTGGCCGAATTCTGGATCACTCTTGTAGAGAAGCAGCCAATCAAAAGTTTCGTGCCCACAAGAGTTGACAACAGTGATTAGCGCCATGATCAGTTGTTGGCTGAGGAATTCTGCAACATTATTGGTGCTACCCTTCTTGTACTTGATTTTCAAATGAAGCTATTGCAGATATGGGGAACATTTCTCATGACAATCATTCTGCAACTTCCCTTGTGTTTGTATGAATTATAGGGGTCGGTGGTCTGTGTGGATGACTGTTTCCTTACCCAAAATGTAATGCTTCCATTGTCGACAAGCCTGCACAATGGAATACATTTCTTTGTCATAAGTGGTATACTTGCGAACTGTGTTCGACAATGTCTCACTGTGATATTCCACTAGATGCCCTTGTTGAGTAAGAACTTCCCCAATAGCATAGTCAAAGGCATTTGTCTCGATCTCAAATGGTTGTTGCAAGTCTGGTAATGTGAGCACTGGGGTGGAAAAGAGGTGATGTTTCAATTATATGAACACCTTCTATTTTTATTCCAACCAAAAAAAAAATTCTTTCACTCCTCCATTGGTGACTTGACTCAAGGGCCAGGTGATATGAGAGAATCCAAAAATGAACCTACATTAGAAATTAGCAAGACCCAAAAAGCTACGAAGCTCTGTTAGTGTGGTTGGGGCTGGCCAATCCCGAATTACTTGGATCTTGGTTGGATCCACATGCACCCCGCTTTAATCAATAATGTATCCCAGATATTGAACCTGGGTTGTGCCAAAAGTGCACTTCTCCAAATTGGCACACAACTTGTGTTGTCGCAGTGTTTGGAGGACTCGTCAGATGTGGTGGAGGTGCTCTTCCCAAGTCTGGCTGAAGATCATAATGTCATCCAAGTACACCACTACAAATGAGCTGATGAATGGCCACAAGATGTCATCCATCAACCTCATGAAGGTTGTTAGAGAATTTTTCAACTCGAAAGCCATGACCAACCATTCGAAAAGGTCCTCCTTGGCTTTCAAGGAAGCCTTCCACACATCGGAGGGTTCGATTGGTACCTGGTGATACCCAGACTTCAAGTCAATCTTGCTGAAATATTTCGCTCCTTTGAGTTGGTCCAAAAGGTCATCAATCTGTGGGATGAGGTGCCTATTCCGAACAATTATATTTTTTAGTGCCCCATAGTCAATACAGAGTCCACAATTCCCATCCTTCTTTTGTACCAACATGATCAGTCTCCCACATGGTGATGAACTTGGCCGAATGTGACCTTTCTGCATCAACTCCTGAATCTGCCTCTTGATTTCATTGTTCTCTAGGACAAAGCGCTGATAGATCAGTCCATTAGGTAGCGGCACACCTGGGGTCAGATCAATGGGGTGCTTGACCTGACAGTGCAAAGGCACCCCTGTGGGTGATGTGAAGATGTCCCCGTACTCCTCCACAACCTTGTCCATTTGTTGTTGTCGTGCAGATGAGCCCTATCTAGAGGTTGTGGCCACAGTCTTCTTCTTTCCCTATGGGTGGATCATCAGGAAAACAAATTTTGTGGTTTGGGAAATGAGCTTAGTGCATTGTTTTGTAGTAACCAAAGAGATAGCGACAGGCTGTGGTACCTCCAGTATCCTAATAAATGTATTTACCAAATTAATAGTAATAGTGCGAGGCTAGGATTCATACACAACATGTTACTTGCACAAGTATGGTTGGTCTAATGGTACATCAGAAACATCAACAGGAGCAATGTCACATAATGCCTCATCCGTCAAGGGCTTGATGCTGTAGGGAAGGTGACACTGCTCGCTGATGCAGTTATCCCATCCTTGGTGAAGCCACCCGATGGTGTATGGTTCCGGGTGTGCTGTGGTTGGAAGGCCCAACCGCTTCATGGTGTCCACTGAAATGAGGTTCCTTTGGTTCCCATCGTCGAAAATGAACTATAGCGGGGAACCCTTTACCCACACGTGGGAGTGCAAGAGATGCTCCTCCTCCTTTGTATCTTCTAGTTCCTCCTTTTGGATCTTCACAGTGGCAACAGTGGCATCGGGCTCCACATCAATAATCTATTTCCCTTTGTCATTCCCCTTTTCAAGTTCTGATTCAGAGTCGGAGAATGCATCTAATTTAGAAGCCCTCGTCTCGGTCACTAGTGACTACTTGGCCCGACACTGACTTGTGTTGTGAGTGGGGCTCTTATGGAACTCACACCACTTTCCCGTGTCCTTCTTTGGCTTTGCGGTGTTGTTCTTTGCTTGTGGCTTTGGTAGGTTGTCTTGGGCTGCAATGCCTTCGATTTTTCCTTTGTTCTGTGTTTTGAGGGCACCTTTCCCTTGCTTTTGATTCGCAGATCCAAAGTCTCCCTTGTTTTTTTTGAATTTCTTCTCAGTCTTAGCAGCATACCGGTATCTCGTACCAAGCGAGGAGATGTCGAGGAACTCCATTTCCTCCTGAACGTATCTATGCAGACAACTGCGATAATTTAGCACCAATTTTTTCTCCAAATATTTGATACCCAACTTTTCGCACAGGGTATGGAACATATTCCTCTGCTAATGCACGTCATGATCACTTTGTTTCTGCAGCGTGGTCCATTATATGTACTTTTCCTCATAGCTCCCCACGAGATAGTATTGTTTCGCGATGGCGTCTTCGAAAGAATTCCAAGTGGGTATGGCTGAGAACAGAGAGGGTTCTGTCTCGTCCTTTTTTTCATAGTAGGTTTCCCACCAATCCTTGACATGGGGGGTAGCTTTGAGGAGTGCAAAAAAATCTTCTCCCGGTCGGAAAAGTCATGAACCGAGAAATATCCTTCTAATAGATTCAACGATCTATGTATGACATCTAAATCTATTTGAACCTCAAATAGGGGAATGCCAAATTTTACTTGTACCTTAAAGGGAGTCATGCCTCCACAGTGGTTGTTGGATGTTGATTCGCCACCGAAGGGAAGTCGTTGAAGGATCTGGGAAAAGTTATCCATCATCACGTTCCTTTTTTTTTCGAGGGCCTCCTCGAGTAATATTTTGATAGGATCTCTTGCTCCCTCATCTTTCTTTTCATTCCCCATGGGCGGTCAGCGGGGTTTGTGAGGCTGATATTGCAAAGGTTCAACCAGATCGAACCCTAAATCCTTATGCCCCAACCTCATTGGGGACATGCAAAGAAGGACCGAGAAAAAGTAGACTGCTCTAATACCACTGATCTAGATTTATGCAAGAACACAAAATAATACACATATAACCATAAGTACAAAAATGTAGTAGAAATAACACTTCATTTCATTAATATCAAAGAACTAAAATTTGCCTACAAACAGAATGGAAATAAACTAGCTAGGGCGTTGGTAGCTTATCTATGAGAAGAGATGTGGTGGCTACAGGCCCCTGAACTCTATTAAAATGAGGCTCAAGGGCCTATTTATTATTTAGAAACAATGGGAAACCCTAAACATCCAAAACCCTAACCCTAGGAGATGAAGCGCAAAAACTATGGGCCCCGTTTGGGTAAATTGGTGTTTCAACTTTCCAGGGATGTAACTTTGGCATACGATCTCCATTTGACGCACATCATACCTCGTTAGAAAGATCTATCCAATGAATACAACTTTCAGTATGAGCAACATTAATCCATGGACCCATGTTTCTCTCAGTTTTCCCAGAAAAGTCGTTTACGGCCTCAAAACGGCTTCAGAAGTTCAAGACCTGAAAAACTCCTAAAAATAGTAAGTTGTGCCAAAAATGAAAAACTGAAAGAGACAATAGTGGGGCCCCAAGTGGAAAAGGTGGGTGGCCACCAATATCCACCTGGATCAATTTTATATCTATTTTTTTTTTTTTTAATTAATTTTAGTCAAAAAAATTATTGGAAATATCCTATATTTATTTTAAGTCTAGTTTGGAACATAACAAGTGAGTTCTTATTTTAATCAAAAAAATATTACAAGGTGAATGAGTATGATTAAGTAAACGAGGCATAAGATATACCTCCAGTTTCATATATAACATTAGAAAAGGAAGAATATGTTCCATAACATTAGTAAAGAAAGCATATGTTCCATCCACGATTCATTATTCCCTAATGGTATCCTATAACCATAATATTGATTCACATAGCATATTCATCACAAGCTATAACACTATTTATGTTTACTGGCACACTCACATCCAAAAATAAATAGAGGTAATGATACTTAGTAACAATGTTGTAGCATCGTATAAAATTATATTTACAAGAATTACATTGGAACATATGACATTGATTTACCATTATGAAGAAATAGTAAACTTGTAGCAATATTCAACATTGAAATAGTAAAATAATCCAACATAGTGCATCAAGCATAAACAAACCAAAGGAAGAACTTATCTAGTTGAAAGTTGAAGGCCAACGTTAACTTAGGTAGAGAAATTTTCCACCCAACCATAGACTCAGTATCACTAATCATTTTTATAATAAGCCACCCTAATTTAAGCTATCTTATTGCTAAGGAAAATTAGAACATTTTTATGGAAATCATTCTTAGGATAAAAAAATTACCTATCTCATTGTCTCATTGCTATTTTTTTTTCTTGGAACAACACAACTATTTTGATGAAACACATTTCTTTCCTTACATAGAATAAGGAGAATACCTTCCTCATCTACTCAATATTCCCTCAAAATTCTCTAAGCTCGCCCTCTATGTGTGAATAGAGGGTCTAGATAGTATCCATTAACTCCAACAAAATTTACTTGGTTCTTTAAATTTTTCATGTTTTAAAGGCTTCCTTGCTTGGTTGTTCAACCCACACTATCATTTACTCCTTAGCTTCCATCCATGGATTCTCCATCACATAGCTTGATATATTTCATGGATCCCTTTCCAACCCTATTTTTGAATCTATCTATATTCTCCCTCTCTAGAATTCACTTATTTTCACATAAATTATCTTTTAACCATTTGAATATCTTCCTTATCTATTTTAATAATCTATACATATTTATATAGTTCTCATCACATGAATTCAAACTTTCCTGTATCATTCCTTGATCACCCTCCTAGTAGGAACCAATACCTCTACAACTGCTTTCATGGATGATAGCATCCACCAAGAGAGAATGAATTTGCCTCTCCCTCTATTTCTTTCTCTCTTATAACTTAATTCTCTTCCATTTGATTTTCCTTCTTTATTATATCTAGCCCCATGCATCTCTCTTCAATGTTCTTTGCATGAGTTCATAATGGTCACACACAATTCATGTGAGTACAGAATGGGCTCCACTGTTCACCTTAGAACCAAAATTGATTATGTAATTTAGGTGAGCATTATATTGGACTATGTTCCTTGTCATAGTACACGAATGACCAATAATGAATCATTGCTTCTTCCCTACAACTATTAACATACATGCCTCTAAGACTACATCAATCATTGCCTCTCTACAATCAATTTCCTACATACAATCATGATTTTGTTCACTCCCCATCAATCACATGTGTGGTGGGTGTAATGATGAATGAATGAATAAAAAAATATCCCTGGCCCCAACACCCCACAAGACCTCATTTTTCCCTTTATTATGGGGACATTATTTTTTTTTCGAAGAGAATGTGAGGAAATCTAGGTTTTACCACTTCTCTCACAATTCTCATGATGAAGGTACTTATCCACTTGATTTCATAATTATGTAAGGTGTACATATCGAAAACTACCACATGCATTCAATGTTTGGTAGTTAAGGTTTCTATATTTCTAGTAAGGAACATGGTGATGAAGGAAACAAAGTAAAGTTTGGAAAACTAGAAAACTAAGGATTATTTGGCATGTATAACCCCCTAGTAACCTCTCACCTTTCACATATCATGCCATAATAACCCCTTTTTATGTGCGCCTACCTCATGTATCTCAATTATTTTATTAAATTCAAGAAAATTTATATTTATATTATTCAAATCACCATGAAAATTTTTCCTCATGGTGTAGATATAGCATGGTAATTAAAATATCCATGCCAAACAAAATCAAACATTCAATCATAATTAAGTACAGTTAATCAATGGGATTCAATATTAGGACCTTCTAGCATATCCCCCTTCGAATAACACAATCCTCAATGTTTTCTTCTCATTAAAAACACTTATTTTCCTCATTCTTTAGTTGTATTTGCAGTTCCATACAATTCAATATCTTGGTATACCATTGTTACACCATTTTTTGGTCATCTAACCTGTTACTATTAGATGGACCAAAGTACACCATGTAAGACCAATTTTACCCTAAGTAAAATTGCTTTCACTATGAAAAATAACTTAGTAAAGCACATTTATTAAGTTTTTTATGGTCTAAACAGGAAACCCCATGAAGAAATATTGAATAAATCCACATCTGTTTGATTTTTCTCAAGGAATAATTAGTTAAACAACAATTTAATTAATATTCCTGGTCATATTTAACCCAAAGCAGGAAAATTAATTAAAATGGTGTCTACATGGATTGGTTCCTTAGATCCCTTTTTCCTGCTATCGGCAAAGATGTCGCATCACATTTCCCTCAAATTGAAGAAGCTTCTCTCCAGATTGCCTTAAAATATGACCTGATCTACGCTCAGTCGGGTTATGTTTATATCGTTCTACTTGATCTCCCTAGACCTGGTGGTGCTAACGGACTGGAGGCATCCCATGCCATCGATGGTATCGTTGGAGCTCTTTCTCATCCATATGCTCAGCCTCCCATGGGCTATGGTATTCGTCAGGGAGGGGACAGCACCTCCAGCACTTTTCCCCCTCCCAGTAGCATGTATCCAAGATACGACATGCCTCCTCCTTTTTCCCAACCTGGTTACCACAATGTTACTCAACCTCCTTATTATCTGTATCTGCTGCCTAGTGATCCATCTCGTAAATAATTAGCACCCCTTCCTCCCTTGCCTTCTCAACCCCTGCAACAATAGCCATCGCCCCCTCAGGGGCAGGTGCATGCATAGCAGGGCGCGACTAATCCTCCTACTTCCAAAAACAAGAGGAAAGGCACTCAAAATCAATCTTCCCCCGGTAATCCTAGACCTAATTCCCAAGGTAATGCTCCTAACACTGCTAACTAGCAACAAGGCACTCAGCCCAAGCAGGACAGGCATGTTCGCACAAATAAGCCTTGTTCATGTTGCCGTGTCTATGGACATTACACCCACAATTGATCTCTTTTAACACAGATGAGGCAGATGTTGGAGACTCAAGCAGCATCGCAAGGACAACAAACCTCCCCTTCTGTCCCTCCCAATGCTGTGCCTACTCAACCGGCTGTGTTTGCTAATCCTTTCCCTTAGCAAGGGTTCATGGCTACCCAACCACCTGAAGGTCAGGCGGCCAGTCAACATCCTCCATCTAGTACCTCCGATTACCATATTCTCATGATGAACTCTGACCAACCTATGACCATTGACCTCAACCTTCAGACTCGGTCCCGATAGTACAACAAGTGTCCCACTACGTCTACCCCCGAGCCCCCTTCTTTAGGTTCCACAGAGCCTCTTTCAACAACCAATGGTCCTTTACAGATCCCTCATCTTAGAAAATTAAATATTATAGAGCAATGAAACACATAAAATATGCGGAAAACTCAAGCACACAAAACATATAAAACCAAAGAGACACAGATATATGTGGTTCACCCAGTTTACTAGCTGTTCGGGGTGGACGTAGCCCAAATTGGGTGAACCATGTATATCTGTGTCTCTCTGGTTTTATGTGTTTTATGTGCTTGTGTTTTCCGCATATTTTATGTGTTTCATTGCTCTGTAATATTTAATTTTCTAACAACTGGTATAAGAGCTGAAGATCTATTTGGCTGATAAACTCGTAGGAAAGAAGGGTTCCTGGTTCAAGTGGGAGCAATGGTGGAAGATGGTAAATTTATGGTCGAGAAATTTAACGTCCAAAACTTCTTGCTGTGGAAGATGCAGATTGAAGATTATCTATATTATAAAGATCTGTACTTACCATTGAGTGGCGAAACAAAGGAGCCGACGACTATGACAGACGCAGAATGGGATATTCTTGATAGAAAGGCACTTGGAATAGTACGGTTGTTCCTCGCGGTGTCGGTAGCCTTCAATATTTCGAAGGAAACAACAATACAAGGTTTGATTAAGGCGTTGGAAAATTTATATGAAAAACCCTTGACCTCAAACAAGGTATTTCTTATGGAACATTTATTTAATATGAATATGTCAGAAGGTGGATCTGTTGCAGACCATTTAAATGATTTTAATACAGTTACCAGTCAGTTAAGTTCTGTAGGGGTAAAATTTGATGATGAAGTTAGAGCTCTGTTATTTTTGTGCTCATTTCCAGAAAGCTGGAATGGTTTAGTTATGGTCATTAGTAACTTTGTCTTTGCATCTAGTACTTTAAAGTTTAATGATGTTGTTGGTGCTATCCTTAGCAAGGAAATGCGACGGAAAAGCTCAGGTGAGACATCGGGTAATGCTTTGAGTGTAGATTCTAGGGGAAGAAGAATGGAAAGAGGAAAGAGCTCAGGATATCACAGTAAATCAAGGAAAGGTAGATCCAAGTCTAGATCAGGGATAGTGTGCTAGAAATGCAGAAAGAAATGACACCTAAAGAAGGACTATAGATCTTGGAAGGGAAAAGAAGGAGACACACAACAAGAAAACAATCATGAAGAAAATGTGACAGGTGATGTGTTACAAGATGCTTTGATTCTTTCTTTCAAAAATGTTACTGATTCTTGGGTTGTAGATTCAGGGGTTTCATTCCATGCCACACCTGATAAGAAATATTTTCATGACTATGCTCAAGGATATTTTGGACAAGTTCGTTTGGGTGATGATAAACCCTGTAAAATTGTTGGAATGGGTAAAGTTCTTGTAAAACAACAGAATGGAAACCAATGGCTACTAAAGGAGGTAAGGCATGTTCCAGATCTGAAGAAAAATATGATTTCAACAGGGCAGTTAGGCGGTGAAGGTTGTGTGACAACTTTCACAGATAAAACTTGGAAGGTCACCAAAGGAGCCTTGGTAATAGCAAAAGGCGAAAAGGTTGGTACATTGTATTTATGCAATGGTATTTCTAACTCTGTTAATGCTTTAACTTCCAAAGGAGAAGATGCAACATTATGGCATCATAGGCTTGGACACATGAGTGAGAAGGGAATGAAGATTCTTCACTCAAGAAATTTGTTGCCAGGATTGAAGAATGTTGATTTGGATTTTTGTGAGAATTTCATTTATGGAAAACAAAAGAGAGTCAGATTTCTCAGAGTTGGGAAAGAAAAGAAGAGCGAAAAATTGGAGCTTGTGCATACAGATGTATGGGGACCTTCTCAGGTATCATCTCTCGGTGGCTCTCATTATTATGTTACTTTTATTGATGATGCAACTAGAAAAACATGGATTTATTGTATTCAGAATAAATCTGATGTATTTGATACTTTCAAGAAATGGAAAGCTTTGGTTGAGATTGAGACAGGAAAGAAGTTGAAGTGCCTCAGATTAGACAATGGAGGTGAATATTGCAGTAAAGAGTTTGATAGGTACTGTTCAGAGCATGGAATTTGTAGAGAGAAGACAGTTCCAAGAACACCACAAGAAAATGGTGTGTCAGAAAGGATGAACAGAACAATCATGGAGCGTGCAAGGTGCATGAGATTGCATGCAGGATTGCCTTTACAATTTTGGGCAGATGTTGTAGATACTGTTGTTTATCTAATAAATAGAGGTTCTTCAAGTTCCTTGGATGGTGGTATTATAAAGGAAGCATGGACAGGTAAAAAGGTAAACTACTCTTTTTTAAAGCCCTTTTGTTGTAAGGCCTTTGTCCATATTAATAAAGAAAATAGAACCAAGCTTGAGGCAAAATCAAAGAAATGTACCTTTATTAGATATGGTGTTAATGATTTTGGTTATCGCTTATATGATTATGAAAAACAAAAAATCATTAGGAGCAGAGATGTAATATTCAATGAAAAGGTATTGTATAAGAATCAGTTGCAGGAAAAAAAAAAAAGGAAAAAAAAAACAAATAATGCACAGTTCTTGATGAGATCAGAGAAAAGGTAAAGGTGCTTGAAAATAATAATAATCAAGAGCAACAACAACAACAACCACCACAACAGCAACAGGCACCTCAAACACTTGAAAGTGGTGTTAGAAGATCTACTGGGATAAGTAGACCCCCTGAACGATACTGTCCTTCATTATATTATTTATTGTTGACTGATTCTGGTGAACTTGAATGTTATGAAGAAGCAATGCAGGTTGAAAGCAGGAAGAAGTGGGAGCTAGCCATGGAAGAAGAGATGGGCTCCTTAATGCATAACCAGACTTGGGACTTAGTCAGGTTGCCTGCAGGTAAAACTACATTGCAGAATAAATGGGTTTACAGGCTGAAGGAAGAAGATGGAAGAAAACAGAGGTACAAAGCTAGACTTGTGGTGAAGGGGTTTGCACAGAAGAAAGGTATTGATTTTGATGAAATATTTTCTCCTGTTGTTAAGATGACTTCAATCAAAACTATTTTAAGTCTTGTAGCAACAGAAGATTTACATCTTGAACAGTTATATGTAAAGACAACATTTCTCCATGGAGATTTGCAGGAAGAGATCTATATGGAGAAACCAGAAGGATATGAGGTCAAAGGGAAAGAAAAATTATTATGCAGGTTAAAAAAGAGCTTGTATGGCTTAAAACAGGCTCCAAGGTAGTGGTATCTAAAATTTGAAAAGTTTATGTCTGAACAAGGTTATACTAGATGTCACTGTGATCATTGTGTTTATCTAGAAAGACAAAATGATGGAAGCTATATTATATTGTTATTGTATGTAGATGACATGCTTGTTACAGGGTCTAACATGTAGGAAATAAATGTGCTCAAAAGAAAATTGGCAAATTCATTTGCAATCAAGGATTTGGGAGCTGCAAAACAAATCCTTGGAATGAGAATAACTAGAGACAGGAAAAATCGCAAATTAACATTGTCTCAGAATGAGTACATACAAAAGGTGTTGAAAAGATTTAATATGCAGAATTCAAAACCAGTTAGTACACCTTTTGCTAGCCATTTCAAACGTAGTAAGGAGATGTACCCTAAGACAAGACACAAGAAGAAATAGACTATATGTCTAAAGTTCCATATGCATCAATAGTTGGAAGCTTAATGTATGCAATGGCCTGCACAAGGCCTGATATGGCACATGATGTGGGAGTTGTAAGCAGGTACATGAACAATCCAGGAAAAGAACATTGGATGGCAGTAAAATGGATTCTCAAATATTTGAGAGGTACCACAAATCAAGCATTATGCTTTGGTGCTTCAAAAATTGCTCTACAGGGATATGTTGATGCAGATATGGCAGGTGACAGAGATAACAGAAGGAGCACTACAGGATATGTATTTACTGTAGGTGGAACAACTGTCAGTTGGGTTTCAAAAATCTAGAGTGTTGTTGCACTTTCAACAACACAAGCAGAGTATGTTGCTGCTACAGAGGCTAGTAAGGAAATTATTTGGTTACAAATATTTATGGATGAATTGGGTAAGAATCATGATATGGACGCGTTATATAGTGATAGCCAAACTGCCATTCATCTTGCAAAGAACTCAGCATTTCATTCTAGGACTAAACACATACAACTCAAGTACCATTTCATACGGTCAGTATTGGAAGATGGATAGTTGAAGCTGGAAAAGATACACACTAGCCAGAATCCTGCAGATATGCTAAAAAAATTTGTAACCACGGAAAAACTAAGGATATACTTAGTTCCAATTGGTCTTCAAGGATGACGATGAAGATGAGAAACAGCCAGGTCCAAAGAGGAGTCATTTTCTAGCAAATGAAGCAGCGGTGGAGTTGCTACAATCAGTCTCGAAGTGGGAGATTGTTGGTTGTGGAGCATGATTATCTTGTTTATTTTGTATCACAGCGTTGGAACCCTGTACCTTAATGGGGGCGGCAACGCTGCCCGTAATTAAACGCTGCCCGGGAGGTCCAGGGGCCGGCTATGACTTTATGGAGCCCCCTCCCCCTGGCGGGGGGTTTCGGCGGCAACGCCCCTGAAGCTAAAAACATATGTAAAATTGCCTTGTAAAAGTATAGTAATTTCTTGTCAATCTAGGCCATTCATTAGGAAGATGATATAATGGTAGAAGTTATGTTTAGTTTAGGGTTTTTTTCCCTAGAAGGAAACCCCTTGCTTGTATGAGGGTATTGTATTATGGCTGTGTATTGTATGTGTATTCTCGGAGCGAGAAACAGATAGGCAGACTGTGAGAGATAACATAGGATATTATAACGGATCTGATGTAGGTTGTGTCTCTTCATTTTGCTGGATAATAGAAAGGAAGGACTGGCTGTTCGGGGTGGACCTAGCCCAAACTGGGTGAACCACATATATCTGTGTCTCTATGCTTTTATGTGTTTTGTGTGCTTGTGTTTTCTACATATTTTATGTGTTTCATTGCTCTGTAATATTTAATTTTCTAACACCTCAGCCTAAGGAAAACGTTCATACCAAGATCCCTAAGGGACCATTACGACGAAATGCTGCTTCTGGAAAATTTTCCCATTCGTATAGTATAGTAGATGATTTGGCAAAATCTCCTGCTGCCATCTCAACACTGGAACTCCTCCAGTCGTGCCCTTCACAATGAAAAGCTCTACTATCTACCATGGGTGTTGTATATCCTTTAGATGATATTTTGATTTTCTTTGATATTAACCAGTCAGAACATCCTCCCCTTCCTGCTTCCGTCGCCTTCCAAATCCCCGTCAAGTTCCAGAATGCCAATGTCGCCCCTTGTATCATTGCTGAGGGGGCATCCACCTATGTGAGGTCCACTTCGGTTTGGAAGCAACTCGTATCACCTGAGTTGGACCCTTCCACTATCACCCTTCGAGCATGGGATGGCCACTTCTCCAATCCCATTGGCACGTTCTGCAATTGTCCTATTACTCTTGCGGCCAAGACTATTTGCGTTGACATAGAAGTCATTGATGCCCCCTTAGATTACAACATTCTATTGGGTCATAGCTACACTTATGCGATGTTTTATTTCCCATCTATGGTTCACCGCAAGATGTCTTTTCCTCATAATGGAAAAATAGTCACCATTGACTAGTTGACATATTACGAGTCGAAGTCTCAGACCTCCCCTGAGTCCATCATCTCTTCGGTGGCTAATAAGAAAACCATCGAACCTTTGGCCAGTGTCTCACCCAGAGTCTACAAAGACTCCTCTTCACTTGGTTCATTCCCTGGTCTTCCTCCTCCTGTCTCTGATCCCAACTAATCGAATGTTTTCATGGTGTAATCGTCTCAGGCTTCCCTTATGCAGCCCCCTTTGGCTAGTCAGTAGCCCCGCCCTCTACAACCTGCTCGTAGCACTTCAACTCAGCCTTTTGGACCCCCCCCCCCCCTGGTGCTTCAGCAACAGCTAGTATCCATGAGCCTCTATACCCTCCTGGAATAGTTCCTTCAGACCTTAACCAACTCGGAGTTGTCCCTCCTGGCCATTACCCCTCCAGTCAGATACCGTTCCTCGCTCCTCCTCGGGAGTGTTCTCGGTACCTATGATGGCCACCCTATCCCTTGCTAACCTGACCCTGGGGATTCTTGTCTGGTAAATCGATCCCCGAGCCTCTACCCCACCTAGTCAACCCAAACCTTATCTTGATTTGACCCCAGTTCAATCGGTCCCCATGACCCCTCCCTATGTTATTGTGCCTCAGGTAGCTCAACAGGAACCTTCTCCTGTTGCGACAGCTTCGGGTAAAAGGAGAAAAGATTGCAAGAAGGCATCTAAAGACAAGGTTGCCCCGACAAACCATGCTCCTCCGCAGCCTCAAAAGCATACACCTCCATGTGCTTTGTGTGATATTGTCGGTCATGCCACCCATAACTATCCTGAATTGCCTCATCTCAAGCCCATGGTTAATGTCACATTCCCTGAGTCTATGGTCTCGGAAACCTATGTTCCTTCTTCAAATGTAGCTAAAAACCACAAGACTATTCACACCAACCACCCTTGTGCTTTTTGTGATCTCCATGGCCATTATACCCACCTTTGTCCCCGCCTCAAGGACGTCGACACCTCTCTAGCGGCAGTTCTCCAATTCGAGGCCAAGCACAATGAGTTCACGGCTCCCTTATTTGCGCATTTTGCTTCAGAAGAACCAGAGGACACATCAACTCCCATTCGCATTCCCCCTCCAGATGTTGAAATGATAGAGTCTTCGGCCACTATCCACTACCTGTCATCATCTATGAGATCGACAGTGGAAGACCCCCCTGGGACTTCCCCTTCTGTTTTGCCTGACCTCCCTCTAGCGATCACCTTGGGCTAAATATCAGTGGATCCTTCATCTACTTGTTTTCCTGTCACCACTTGTAATGATGTGTATGTGAACTTCTCTTCTCATGATGATGAGTCAGATAGCTTCGCCGCATCAGGTGGTCTTTCTTCCACCAGTCACCTCATCTTCGATTACGATGACGACATTATGGAAGTATTCACCACCCCTAACTTTAACTACCCCCCCTTACATCAAACCCATGCTTTCAAACCACATACACCTTGTGGCCATTACATTGACAACCAATTTTTGGGTAAGGGGGCACCCATATTTGAGAGTCTAGGAGAAGAAATTCTCCACGACTCTCCTATTGTATCTGGTCGTGTCGACTCTAGTAACCTTATTCTTCCCCATTTAGAAGAAACTCTAGAGTCCCATATCACTTCAGATCACTGTAGGGATGATACCCCTCATTATTCCTTCATCTTACATCAGCAACCCAATCCTCTAGACATTGTTGTTGACCAACCTGTGGGTTTTCTAGGAGAGCACCAGTTCATTATCTCCAAATCCAGTCTTTGGAATAGTGACACCATGTATGCCAATCCAGAAACTTAATCCGTTTGCTTCATATATGCAACACCAAAAGAGATGGGTAATCCTCCATTCCCTTTCTTGAACTGCATAACCATAACGAAAACAAATGGCGCACCACATCATAAAGATGTGTTTAGATTCCCCTTTTCTAAATACATTTTAGCATGACCATAACATGCTTAGGGGCACCTACACCCCTCAACCATAAAACCCCAGCTCTCATCCAAAAAGAACATTGAAACCCCCTTTCTTTGACAGGTCACACTTTTCAGGTAATTTCCTGGGACAAGTCACAGTTTTCTGCCTAGTACCTACTACCTAGGTCACAAAACAAACCCCAAAAAGTGTGACCTGGCTTGTTCATGAGCTCTGGGTGCCTAAACTAAAATTTTGATCCACTAAAATCAAAGAGTAGGGTTAGGCCTCCTACTTGCAACTGACAGATCTCGATTCCAACGATTGGTTTGTCTGCTATGATTGCCACAAGATTTAGGGCCTTCTCTCCTCTCTACATTCACCACAGCTACAATTGCATAGCTCAACAATCCCCATTTAGCATTACTATTGTTTTTATTGCCTCCAACAGTTGTTCTGTTTGGCTTATCATTTTTCTTGCATGTTGGTAGAGGAAGCCCACATAAGCATTCATTATTGTCAAAAGATGTTACACTGAAAGTGGAAAATTGTGTCCCTGTTGGAATTGAGCCACAAAGGTTGTTATATGAAACATCGAAAGAAGCCAACATTGATAATCTAGAGAGAATTTTAGGAATAAGTCCACTCAATTTGTTTTTTGACAAGTCTAATTGCTCCAAAGAAGGTATCTCACTGAGAGATGCAGGAATATGCCCTTCCAATTGATTTCTTGATAAATTTAGTAGTCTTAAGCTACTCATGCTTCCTATATTTGTAGGGATTTCTCCTATAAGATTATTACAAGAAAAATCAAATATAGTGTTTGCAGGCAATAGATATGACACATTATACTCAATTCCTTTGATGTCAATAATAATTTCCAAATCTAATTCTTCATTATTTGACACATTTTCAAATCCAATGAGCCTCTCAAGATGTGTTGGTATCCTTCCACTGAATTTTTTTTTGGATAAATCCAACACATGCAACTTGGTAAGATTTGTGATGTGTTGAGGAATATAACCATGCAAATTATTATAACCAAGGATTATAGCTTCCCAGTTCGGAAAAGATGTGAAGTACTGAAGAAGGTCCCCTGTTAATCCATTTTTCCTTAAATCCAAGAGCCAAGGTCGTGTACAATTGGCCAAAGATGCAGGCAATGTCCCATTAATGTTATTAGAGTGAGCAGAGAATATTTCCATTTGAGTACAATTGTCAATGCCATTAGGAATCAGTCCATCCAAGTTGTTTTTGATAAATCTAATGTGTCTAACAAAATCAAACCATAAATACTCTCAGGTATACTCCCTGAGATATTGTTATTATATATGGTTAGTGTAGAGAGAGAGCCTAAATGGCCTATGCTATATGGAATATGTCCAGTTAACTTGTTTGAATGCAAGGTTAAGTATTCCAACAAATGAAGCTTTCTTATGGCTCTTGGAATTGTGCCTTTCAAATTGTTGTTTGAGAGGTAAAGGAATTGAAGGTTCTTTAAAGTGGTAATGGTTTCCGGAATGCTACCAGTAAGTGTATTTTTATTAAGATTTAGTTCATTCAAATAACTCAAATTATTAATAGTTATAGGAATAATACCATTTAATATATTATTACTCAGATCTAGGGAATACAATTGACTCAAGTGGGTAAGAACTATAGGAATGCCACCACTAAGCATGTTTGAAGAAAGGTCTAACATTTCTAATTGAGTCAAGTTGAGAATAGCTTTAGGTATATTGTTAGTGAGGCTACTAAAATGGATAATTACAGAGTTCAACATGGTTAGCTTGGCAACGCCTTTAGGGATGTCAGTGAGTTTATTAGCAAAGAGATATAAGGATGTCAGTTTGGTCAAATTGGCAATGCCTTCAAGAATGTTAGTGAGTTTATTGGCAGAGAGATCTAAGGATTCCAATTTGGTCAAATTGGCAATGCCTTCATGGATGTTAGTGAGTTTATTGACAGAGAGATATAAGGAGGTCAATTTGGCAATTCCTTCAGGGATGTGAGTGAGTTTATTGGCAGGGAGAGATAAGGAGGTCAATTTGTTCAAATTTTCAATTTCTATAGTGATGTGACTAAGTCCACAATCATAAAGTGTTAAGTCAGTCAGCGTGGTTAAATTTCCAATGGCTTTAGTTAGGCTTGTTGTGAGGTTAAGACTAAGATATAGACGAGGGAGGGGGAGCCTAAATATTCCATAAGGAATAGAACCAGAAATATTAAAGCCAGAAATCGAAAGTTGCTTAAGTTTTGTCAAATTACCTAACTGATGTGGTATATTGCCTAAAATTCATTATGGCCTCCTAGAAGCAGTTGCTCTAGTTTCTGCAGCAGGCCCAAGTCGGCTGGAATAGAATCGTTGAGTGCATTGTAACCGAGGACAAGAACTCACAAAGCTTTAAGTTGCCCCAACTCAACTAGAATAAAACCCTTGAGTGCATTCAAGCTGAGGTCAAGTACTCGAAAATATTTAAGCTGGCCCAACTCAACTAGAATAAAAACCTCCATTGAATTACTGCTCAGGTCAAGTACTCGCAAAGCTTTAAGCTACCCCAACTCAACTGGAATACGACCATTGATCTTATTGTAGCTCAGGTCAAGTAGTAGCAACGCTTTAAGCTGACAAATCTATGGTGGAATTCCTCCTTTAAATTGATAACTTAGTGAAATATTGAGGGCGCGGAGTTTGTGCAACAGGCCCAATATGACTGGAATAGACCCGTTGAGCTCAATCCAGCTGAGGTCAAGTACTTGGAACTATTTAAGGTGCCCAATCTCAGGAGGAATTCTTCCCTTTAAGAAATGACCAGAAACATTGAAAGTGTGCAATAAAGACAGATTGCCGAGAGACACAGAAAGGGTACCTTCCAGTTCTTGAGTACCAGTGGGAAATGCATACAAAGAGAGGTCAATGTGGAAAACCATTTTGGTGTTTTTCTGACACCAAAATCACATGTTCTCCGATTTGTGTGTCGTCTAGTTGAAGAGCATGGTAGATGGATCCACTGTAATGGACTTTCTGAATGATAATAGAGCATGGAGGTCCCATTTTTCGTGGGCATCCATTGATGATGAGCCCTCTCCCTGAGCATGAGTATACAGAGATTGGTGATTGATAGAGATTGGTGGAGGCAGATCAGAGGCATCCATAATGCAGGAAATCAATAATTTGAGAGAGGCAACGATGCACAAAAGCGATAACTTGAGGAAGGGATGCATAGAAGCAATGCACAGGAGCTCCATTTCCCCCTTCCCAATTACCGAGGGCTATGAGTACTTGTGTGCTTCTCTCTATCTACACACACATATTTACAGAGAAGAGAGATTTTTTGGGGAGGATTTGGTGGGAGGCCTATGGAAATTGTTAGATGAATTTATTGAGACGGAGACGTGTGGTAATTACTAATAGTCCACCCATACGTCAATACCCCTTTGATGTTTCACCAGAAGTAAAAATTTAAAAAAAATTCTCCTATCAGTGGTGGTGTAACTTATAATAAATATACAGTGATTGACATAATTTACGAAGAAACCTCATGTTATTGAAAACATTAAATTTTTTATTATATGAATTTTAAAGGAGTATACAACATTTCTTTATATTTAAAAGATGTTAGGTAGTGTTAAAATTCGTTAGTGTGATTAAACACGAGCAAAAATAAAATAAAATACTATAAGACTGCAATCTTCATTTTAAGTAAGTATTTATTATTAATGTGTGTTAAATTATGAACTATTTTGATTCTTGAAATCATATATATTTTTAATTAGAAATTTATAATTTTAGCTTATATATATATATATATATATATATATATATTATTTATAAATTTTAAAAATATATTATTAATAATTTTATTCTAAATATTATATATCATTTAATTAATGGATCAATCTCCAAACCCCGAACAAAAGCCTTTTATTTTTTGAAAGCGTTTTTGGTAAGGTTTTTTTACGACCATACCAACCCTATTCCTCTAATGGGATTAGATTATCTGAGGAGCCTCATCCTCAATTTCTTCTAGAGAAACCCACCTTACCTTGTAACTGAACCTTTTTTGTCCTACCTTCTTACTTCTCCAAGGAGGAAACACAGTGACTTTGTGGAGTAATGGATATTATAAGTGAATCAATCATGAGATACTAATTCATGGTTGAATCAAAAGGATAATAAAAATCGTTCCATACCAAAAGATTCTTCATTCATCATATCCAACCTAGGTATTATTATCATACATTCATTCAATCATAAAAAAAATGAATATATAAAGTATGCATAAAGTAATTCTTATTCAAATCATTACAAGTCATATATATTAGCATGATTAACTTTGATATTTGGATAGTTTCCTTCGGCATTCATGATGTTACTTGAACGTTTGATGTATCGTGGGAACTCACATGATACCTTAATAAACATCTTGACAAGAATCCTATCATCTTTATCTTTTTTCACAAGGTTTTCTATCATAGGCCACTTCATCATCAACGTTTTCAGCCATTGTTGAGATTTTTTTTTGGAATAAACTATGTGTCAATATTTGAAATGTCCAATGTTTCGAGTGGACCCTCTACCCATCATGAAGGTCAAAAAGAGAAATAAAATATGAGGTGGTTTTAGTAATGAAAATAGAATATAAAGGTAACAGAAAGGAGTTAACCATGAAATAAGAAAATGGGTTCCAAGGAATGGAAAAGATCTTTAAATAATATAAAGAATAAAATATACCTTAGGAGAAATTTGAGGCATAAATTATTAAGAATACAACAAAGACAAATATTTATAAAATAATTAAGGGATACAAAAAAAATATTAAAATATGGATTAAAATATTAAATTATTATTTTTTAAATGCAAGGTATTTTTGATTCATCAAAATTGTTTCAACAAGCCATGCGCTTTGCTGAAACAATGTGGAAACAATTTCATGTTTTGGAGAATCCTCTAGAATATGGTGTGATAACAAGATTATGGAATATTTTAGATGCTATCTAATACTTACAAGAAAATATATCATAATATTTCAAATTAGAATATTTGTGTCAAACCATGATTTTGTGATTAGTAGAGGATGAGAGGATGTTTAGTGCACTATCATTTTTGAATTCAAAGTTGAGGAACAAACTTGATAAACATATGGATATATGTCTAAAATTATATGTAACAAAGTATGACATTAACAATTTCCCATATGAAAGAACACTAGCTCTTTGGTGATCATATTGTGATAGAAGGGGCAAAGACAGTACAACAAAATTCTCTAATAAATTTCATATGGAGTATGATATTTTGGAGGATCAAAATTACAGTTCATGTGGAAAATATTTTGTTCAGAATGAAGAAAATGAGGACCAAATTGAGAAGTGGAAAATTGATATACCACAATATTTTATCTATTCCAATATATATGAAGTCCTAACAGACACTTATTTTGGTATACATGTTCCATAGGTTGTGTAAGAAAAATTGAATGGAATAGTACAAATGAGGTGATTCCTTTTATTTGATTAAATTTTTTGTTCCTCTATTTTTGGTGTAGGTTCTAAATTATTTATCACAACAACATTAATAATACTATATGCCAATTTGACATTGCATTTGAGGTAATAACATGTTCTATACTTTCTATTATTTATTGTAACATTGAAGCCATATTTTCTTGCTGCAATGTTTTTTTAAGGTTGATGTCTTGATAATTAACTATTACTTTATCCCTTTCTTGTATGTGATAGAAAATGAAGCAATAATTTTATGAGGTGAGGATCTGTATTTTGACATAGGTAGTGTCCTTGTATTAAAGGATAAATAAGTACTTTAAAAAGGCTTTTACTAACCAAGAATGGTTTCATTTCAATTAGATGAGTTTTTTTTTTGTAGCTCTAATATCTTGGCCACTCTTAATGGTTTGTTTGTTTGTTGCATTTGGATCATTTTTCCAAGTTTGAAAATTTTGGGTTTATTTTGGTTTAAAATTATGATCTCTTAAATTCTTCTAGTTTTTATTTGATTTTTAATTGATCCATTTGTTAAGGAATGATTTGTTTCATCTTATTTGAATGATTTAAAGCGTTCGGTTAAAGTTAAAGACCATTGTTGAGTATTTTTTTTTTTCATGTTCATTTGAAAATGATATTGTATTAGGATTAATATATGACTTCAATTATTATCTAGGCATTCAATGTGTTTTCCAGAATTATTATTATTTTCTTTATATATTTTATTATTGAAGGATATGTTTTATTTTATTTTGTTTTTATTTCCTCTCACTTTGTGGTGTCACAAATGAATATTCACCTTTTAGAATCTACAATTTTATTATATATTTTCTTTGAAAATACTTATTATTTGTTAAGAGAGGAAAATGAGCTCTGCTTAGCTACGTGAAGAAAAAAAAGGTCTATGCACTCGGATCCTGTGTATTCATCATAGAAGTTGTATAAATTATACAATATGCAGGTATATCTTGGATTCACTGAATCTAATAGTATGCTAAAGTTAAATAATGAATCGCTTCTACGATTATTTACAGAATTAAAAACACAATCACCAATTACATAAGCATGAAGAAAGATCAATCACACACAACACAGATAATCTCCTGGGGAAAGATTATAGCTAAAACCCCACTATCTTCTATTGTATATTATATCATGAATCATGAAACAATTACAGAAAAAATCTAATCACAATAGATCTCAGTACATCAACTAATTTTCTCACACTGTCATACAAAAATTGGCAAATCCCTTAGTCAATTTACTGTCTCCAGACAACCTGCCTTCACTGCACAATCTCTATTGAAAGCAACCCCTGAATTGATGCCTTCTTTCCTGCATTGACTGCGCAAGTATCATGGGCTCATCCAATGTGTGTGTGCTTGCATGTGTGCAAGCGGATAATGTCACAACTGATAGTTTACTTCCCTTTCACCTAGAACTCAATTGGGTCTCCACTGGATCTGACATGCATGTAGCTAATAATAGTAAATATTGAGTTGCATGTGAGATCACTACTTGTGAATAAATTAATAATTAATTCACTTTCTCACTAGTGTATCTTCAGCTAAAACTAGCACAATTGAGTTTAACTCACTTAATTGAGTTAAAATATTTATAGCTTGCACAAATCATGCACCACTGCACTTCCAACTCTGTTACAACTAGAATCACTCAGTTACAACTAAAGTCAACCTGCATGTCCCACCAACCAACCTCTTAACTCGAAATTCATGTAGCTAACTGATTTTCCACTTCAGTTAACTATTTTCAAGTTCTCATTGAGAATATATTATAATTTAATGTCCATCTAAATTAAGCGATAATAAAAATAGACATACAACTAAAAATAGCCTGTGGGCCCCACCCTAGTGTAGGTGCTTAATTTTCACTAGGATCAAAAAATTTTCTTGTTGAATCTCAACACTCCCTCTCAACAAGATAGGGATTATCCTTCACTCTGATCATGTCTCTATGGTATTCGAATTTTCTCCTAGTGAGCGCATTTGTCATAATATCTGCATCCTGATCTTCCGTGGGATTGTACTGAAGCAACATAATTTTCCTCTACACACAAAATCTGAGATGATGGTACCAGATATATATATATGGTTGGACCTATCATGAAACACATGATTAATTGAGAGTTTAATGCAACTATGATTATCACAATGTGATGCAACAACGCTAAAGGTCACCCAAAGGAGAGTGTGGTCAACTATGACATGGCTTTATCAGCCAACTCTTTTTTTTTTTTTTTTTATCCTCGTTCCTTCTTTCCCCGTGGTCTTCTCTGTTGTTCACTTATTCGAGTTTATTTGTCAATTTCAAAGAAATTGATAAATAAACACTATTCACTTCTTTCGCTATTATAACGTTGAATTATATAAAGTTCACCCTCTTTTCGATTATATTTCTTTTAAATGGCCTTTGGTTATACCTCAGACTTTGTATTAAATAAACCACCAATTATGAATACGCGACTTTATGATAACTCGTCGCCTGGACCCCACATTATATATACAACCAATCAATGTGTGCGTCGTACCTTAGGTTTAAATGTCTTGCACCTTCGTTCAACAATCACCCTCCAATGCGCCTGCATCAGATCGACGGCCTACGTGCATTCCGCTCGGCGTCCAATGTCGATTTTTAACGCGCGAAATAGATACGGAAAGCGGTTTTCCCGCGGGGCCACTCTGCCACGCGTCGATTCTTCAATGGAATCGCTCCTTGCTCTACGGATACCACTCACGGTCGGAAGGTGGTGCGAAAGGGGGAAACCCACCTTCGAAATCCGCCTTCGGTTCTGCTACAGTGTTGGACTCGGGTTGCGTCAGGTCACGATTTCCTTTGTATATATTTGGCTCAGGGTAAGTCCCGGTTCCTGTCTTCGATTAACGATGGACAGAGTTATCTCGTTATATGGGGAATTCACCAATATTAACAGGCTTCGCCTCCATACGGATTTCTTCATGGAAATTCAAAGACAGAGAATGGGATATCAATACACAAATGCCACACAATCAAATGAATTACCATGCAATTAACATTCCAAGGCAATTAGATAGTCAACAAAGTAGAAATTCACTCAATTGGGGCAATCGACAACACAAATTTTATTACAGGAAATTCTCTATTCTTCCTCTCCTCCTTTAATTACATTCGGGAATACATTTATACACATATGACTCCTCGGTTCCTCTATGAGGACCGTTTCGGAAACCAAAAGCCTATTACAATTTATTCAATAACTAAACTGACATTTAAACTGAGCTATTCGACTTCCTCTGACTCCAGTTAATCTAAAGAGTTACAATCGGCTAAGGTATTGACACCTAGCTATAATAATTCGAATGGTTCCAACCCTCCTAGCCACAACATGTGGACAAAACTTCCTACATTGCTGGCCAGTGTCCAATGCCCCTGCATCAGACTCCTGAGGGCAATTTTCTTCATGGGCTCCTGCCCATGAGCTCCTCCACTGATCTGCCTATCTTCTGCAACATTCCTTCAGTCATCCAAGTGGCATCTTCTTCTGGTTTATCCTTCCATTTGATCAAGTACTGATAGTACCTCTGTCCTCTGGTCTTCCTGAATGGTCTTTTATCCAATACCTTTTCTGGCTACAATGGATGTGCTGGTGGTAGCTGTTCTTTCCATTCAATTTGTTCCTTGTCTGCTGATCTTTCTTCTGCACCATCATCTTCATATTTGTACAAATCTGCAACATTAAAAATGGGATATATTCCCACATCAGGTGGTAATTCAATCTCATAAGCATTTGCAGAAAATTTTCTAAGTATCTTACATGGCCCAATCTTTTTGAACTTCAATTTATTATACTGCTTCTTTGGGAACCTCTCCTTTCTCAAGTGTGCCACAACTAAGTCTCCTACTTCAAAATGAACTTCTTTTCTGCTCAAGTCTACTCTATTTTTGTATTTGATGCTGCTGTCTTGTAGTTGTTGTTTCACTTGTTCATGTATGGCCTGGATCTCTGAAGCAAATTCTCCACCATTTGCACTCCTTAACTCTGCTCTTCCCAGGTTTCTTAATTCTGATATTCCTCTGGGGTGCATTCCATAAACAATATGAAATGGACTCTGCCCTGTGCTTCTGTTTGGTGAATCATTATATGCATATTCTGCCTGAGGAAAAATATGATCCCACTGCTTGGGATGTTCTCCTGCAAGACTCCTCAACAAATTTCCCAAACTCCTATTCACTACCTCAGTTTGTCCATTAGTCTGGGGATGATAAGCTGAGCTGAAACTCAATTTAGTGCCAAGTTTCTTCCATAGTGTCCTCCAAAAATGACCCACAAATCTGGTGTCTTTTTCTGAAACAATACTCTTGGGCAACCCATGCAATCTAACAACTTCTTTGAAAAACAAGTTAGCAACATGGGTGGCATCACTAGTTTTGTAACATGGAATAAAATGTGCCATTTTGGAGAATCTGTCTACCACAATAAAGACTACATCATTCCCTCTCTGAGTCTTGGGCAATCCTAGAACAAAATCCATAGTCACCATGTCCCAAGGCCTGTCTGGAATAGGCAAGGGAGTGTACAACCCTGCGTTCTAGCTCCTTCCTTTAGCATATTGACAGATCTTGCAATTCTTCAAAAATTTATCCACTTCTGTTCTCATCCTGGGCCAAAAATAAAAGTGACTCAGCTGTTCATAAGTCTTATCAGTACCAAAGTGTCCAGCAAGTCCACCACTATGTTTCTCCTTAATCAAATTTTCTCTCATGGAACATTTTGGTATACACAGTTGGTTCTTTCTGAATAACAAGTCTTCCTGCAGAAAAAAATCCAGCCACTGACTTCTATCTGTTAGAACAGGGTTACTACATGCTTCAAATGCCTCTTTAAAATCAGGATCTGCTTTATACAATTCTTTGAGAAAATCGAATCTTGCAACTTCAAAATTAGTCTCTTGAACAAGCAAATGTCTCCTACTTAAAGCATCAGCTACTTTATTAGCTTGGCCACTTATATGTTTCAAAACAAAATTGAAACTTTGGAGATACTCAACCCATTTAGAATGCTTGTGTTTTAACTTGGGCTGCTGTACAATATACTACAAAGCATGATTATCAGAATACAATACAAACTCGCTGGACATCAAATAATGTCTCCACTTCTTCAGTGCTTGAACAATTGCATAGAATTCCTTCTCATAAGAGGAATACTTTCTCCTGGTATCATTCAAATTCTCACTGAAATAGGCTACAGGCCTATCATCCTGACTCAAAACAACTCCAATGCCCCCCCCACTGGCATCACATTTTACTTGAAATGGTTTGGTGAAATCAGGCAGAATTAAGACAGGCTTCTCTGTTATCTTTTGCTTCAAAACTTTAAAATTTCTCTCTGCTTCAGCAGTCCACTTAAATGGTTGTTTGCTCTTCTTTATGGTCTCAATTATGGGTGCATTAATCTTGCTAAAGTTTATTATAAAATTTCTATAAAAACTAGCAAGTCCATGGAAACTCCTTACCTCAAAGACATTTATGGGTGAAGGCCACTCTATAATTGCCTTAACCTTTTCTGGGTCCATCTTCAATCCCTCTGCAGAAACAACAAAACCAAAATACACCAACTCTTCCTTCATGAATGAGCATTTCTTCAAATTTATCAGCAGTTTCTCTTGGTGCAGCTTCTTCAACACATGATTAAGATGCCTTAAATGTTCTTCTTTAGTTCTGTTGAAAACTAATATATCATCTAAATATACTATCACAAATTTCCCAATAAATTCTTTCAATACTTCATTCATAAGTCTCATAAAAGTGCTAGGTGCATTTGAAAACCCAAAAGGCATTACCATCCATTCATATAATCCTTCATTTGTTTTAAAAGCAGTTTTCCACTCATCACCCTATCTTATTCTAATCTGATGGTATCCACTCTTTAAATCTATCTTTGAGAAATATTTAGCACCACTCAAACAGTCCATCAAATCCTCAATTCTGGGTAAAGGGAATCTGTACCTGATTGTGATCTTATTAATTTCTCTGGAATCAGTACACATCCTCCAGCCTCCATCTTTCTTTGGGCTCAATACTGTTGGTACTGCACATGGACTCAGACTTTCTCTGATCAGTCCCTTGTCCACCAGTTCCTGTACTTGTCTCCTGATTTCTTCATTTTCCTTGGGGGTCATTCTATAGGCTGCCTTATTTGGCAGATTTGAACCAGGGATAAAATCTATCTGATGGTTGATCTTTCTCATAGGTGGCAGCTCATCAAGTAAATCATCCACAACAATGTCACAGTAATCATCTAGCATCTCTTGGATTTATATTGGAAAATCAAAAATCCTTGTATAAGTAAGAACTACTTTTGGTTTGCAAACTAAAGCAAATCTTACCTCTTCTTCTTCTATCTGCTGCAGATATTCCTTCCCGCTCAGCAACAAGGTCTTTGGGTCAATCACTCTGCTGGATGGCTCTCCTTCTTCCATGGGAATCAATATATGATGTACCCTATCTTTGAAGAACTTGTAAGTGTTCTTCTTGCCATCATGCACTGCTGCTCTGTCAAACTGCCAAGGTCTACCCAACAGTATATGACACACATCCATGGGCATTACATCACACAAAACCTTGTCCTTGTATTTTCCCATTTGCAGCTCTATTTCACACTGTTCTTTCACAACCAGCTGGTGCCCTTTATGCAGCCAGGACACCCTGTAGGGAGTGGGGTGCTCCCTAGTCTTCAGCTTCAGTTTTTCTATCACCTCATTGGAAACCAAATTGTCTGTGCTGCCACTATCAATGATTAGCTGGCAGCATTTCCCTTGGACTTTGCATATGCTCCTAAACAAAGTCTTCCTTTGTGCAGGTTCAGTGACTTCTTTGGTTTGTTTCAACAGGACCTTATTAACCACCAAGGACTCTCCCCTCTCTGGAAGAAATTTTTCTTCAATTTCTGCTTCTTCTTCAACCTAGGCAACAACAGTATTCCTTGGACCAGCACCCACATTCTCTGGGCATTCATAATGCTTGTGTCTCACTCCTTGACACCTATAACACCTCAGCTCTTTGCCTCTACCTCTGTTTCTGCCTCCTCTTCCTCTTCCTCTGTAAGAACCCCTTCTGCCATTTTCATCCTCCTCTATAGATGCATTCTGAGGCGAGCTACTATTAGCTCCATCCCTAGGGGTAGGCTTTCCTCTACCACCCTAACTTCCCTTCCCACGGAAAGTACCTCTCTTCTTGGCAGACTGTTTCCTCAGGAGTTTCTCCTCTGCTTTCAAGGCCATATGGTATGCCTCTTCCACTGTCTTAGGAGACAAGAGACCAATCTCATCTTGGATCTCCAGTCTGAGACCATTCACATATCTGGCAGTCTTCTCTGGTGTATCTTGGAATTTCCCAGCTCTTATGCTCACTCTGTAGAATTCCTCTGTGTATTCTTTTACTGTCAGCAACCTCTGTCTTAGGTTCTGCAATTGTCTATATAATGTCAGCTGATAATCACTAGGTAAGAATTTACCTTTTAGTTTAGCCATCATTCTGGTCCAGCTCTTGATAGGTTGCTTGCCAACTCTCCTCCTTTCTGCCTACACTCCATCCCACCAAAGTGCAGCATGTCCTTTCAGCTTTGTTACTGCAAACTTGACCCTTTTATCTTAACTTATTTCTTCATAATTGAAGCACTTGTTCAGTTCATTTATCTATTCCACCAGCTCTTCTGGATTCATTCCCCCTGCATAACTAGACACTTCAATTCTGGGCTTAACTGCAGATCCCAGAACGGTTCTCAGGAGCCTCATGTCAGGAGGAATTTCAACATTTTCTTCAGCTTCTTCCGTTTCAGGTTCGCTGATGTCTTCAGGATCTCTGGGTTGTCTTTGTTCCATGGCATCTAGTCTGGCCTCGACTCTCTGCAACATTCCCAACACCTCCACGTTGGCAACAGGTCTTCTCCTGCCAGCACCTCTACCAACTCGGATTGCCATGTTAGCAAACAATGTCAACCAGCTCTGATACCACAAATGATGCAACAACGCTAAAGGTCACCCAAAGGAGAGTGTGGTCAACTATGACATGGCTCTGTCAGCCAACTCTCTTTTTTTTTTTTTTTTAATCCTCGTTCCTTGTTTCCCCGTGGTCTTCTCTATTGTTCACTTATTCGGGTTTATTTGTCAATTTCAGAGAAATTGATAAATAAACACTATTCACTTCTTTCGCTATTATAACGTTTAATTATATAAAGTTCACCCTCTTTTTTATTATATTTCTTTTAAATGGCCTTTGGTTATACCTCAGACTTTGTATTAAATAAACCACCAATTATAAATACGTGACTTTATGATAACCCGTCGCCTGGACCCCACATTATATATACAACCAATCAATGTGTGCATCATACCTTAGGTTTAAATGTCTTGCACCTTCGTTCAACAATCACCCTCAAATGCTCTTGCATCAGATCGATGGCCTATGTGCATTCCGCTCGGCGTCCAATGTCGATTTTTAACGTGTGAAATAGATACGGAAAGCGGTTTTCCCGCGAGGGCACTCTGCCACGCGTCGATTCTTCAATGGAATCGCTCCCTGCTCTACGGATACCACTCACGGTCGGAAGGTGGTGTGAAAGGGGGAAACCCACCTTCGAAATCCGCCTCCAGTTCTACTACAGTGCTAGACTCGGGTTGCATCGGGTCACGATTTCCTTTGTATATATTTGGCTCAGGGTAAGTCCCGGTTCCGGTCTTCGATTAATGATGGATAGAGTTATCTCATTATACAGGGAATTCGCCAATATTAACAGGCTTCGCCTCCATACGGATTTCTTCATGGGAATTCAAAGACAGAGAACGAGATATCAATACACAAATGCCACACAATCAAACGAATTACCACGCAATTAACATTCCAAGGAAATTAGATAGTCAACAAAGTAGAAATTCACTCAATTGGGGCAATCGACAACATAGAGTTTATTGCAGGAAATTCTCTATTCTTCCTCTCCTCCTTCAATTACATCCGAGAATACATTTATACACATATGACTCCTCGGTTCCTCTATGAGGACCATTTCAGAAACCAAAAGCCTATTACAATTTATTCAATAACTGAACTGACAGCTAAACTGAGCTATTCGACTTCCTCTGACTCCAGTTAATCTAAAGAGTTACAATCGGCTAAGGTATTGACACCTAGCTGTAATAATTCGAATGGTTCCAACCCTCCTAGCCACAACATGTGGACAAAACTTCCTACATTGCTGGCCAGTGTCCAATGCCCCTGCATCACAATGAATCACTTTCGGATCCATCTGAAAACCAAACAAACCAACCAAGATATTTCTCATCCATATAGCCTTACATGCAGCTTGACTCGCTTCCATGTATTTCGCTTCCATTGAACTGAGTTCCATGGATCTATGCTTCCTACTGTACCAAGAAATAGTTGTAGACCCGATACTAAAGATCCCCCCTAATGTGCTCTTTCTATTCAATGGACTGCCAGCCCAATCTGCATCTGTGAAGCCATGTAACTTCACTCCATCTGTTATTATGTACCATAAACTGTACTTTGATGTGCCCCTCAGGTATCTCAAGACATGCTTTCCCACCATCCAAAAGAGCTTGGTAGGCTTAAACATAGCTTGACTTAGCTGGTTAACTGCATAGCAAATGTCTTGTATCATGTTCACTAGATACATTAGCAAACCCACTAACTTTCGATAGACAGTAGCATCCTACCTCTCAAGAAGTAGCATCCTCTTTCCTCCAGTTTCCTGCACTAGTACAAAATGGCTAATTAGTTACTAAAAAAACGACTAAAATGTGCATATAAATGACTATTTGTCGGTCGGTAATAGTAGCTAATTTACAGTATCTTATAACGCGACCAACTTTTGGTCGTTTTTAGCTTAGTCATTAATTGGTTATCTCAATTTTTTTGTCTAGTTGTATATTTGGTCATTAATTTAGTTACTAATTTAGTCCTTAATTTAGTCATTGATTTGATCATTAATTTAGTCATTGATTTGGCCCTTAATTTGTTCATTGATTTGGTAATTTATTTAATCATTGGTTTAATCTTTGATTTGGTCATTAATTGTCATAATTAATGACCAAATATACAACAAAATATAGTACTATATGATCACCCAATAAAACCAATTAATAACCAAAGAAATATGACCAAAATGTTGGGCGTGTTATAAGATACTGTAAATTAGCTACTAATAGTCATATATATGCAAATTTTAGTCATTGTTTGAAACCAATTAATGACTGAAGACATATGACTAAATTTTAGTCGTGTTATAAGATACTATAAATTAGCTACTAATAGTCGTATATATGCCAAATTTAGTCGTCATTTGTAGTCACACATTTATCATTGCAGTAGTCATCTATTCATTATATAAACGACTAATTTAGTATTTTATATTCATTTCATTTACTTTCATTAATAATCATTATAAATGACTAATTTGGTCATATATTCATTTTATTTTTGTTCATCATTAATCAATATAAACTACTATTTTAATAGTTTTAGATTGATTTTATGTGTTCATTATTAATCAACATAACTTAATTAGTATGATTTTGCAACTAAATTTAAAAAAAAAAATGTTATACAATTTACATGTTCATCTAATATGAATACACAAAGTTACATATGTTAATTACAATACCAAGTAATATCAAGTAAAAGTATAAATAATTCCAACCACATAAATTATATTATATAAAATTTCAAGTATTAAAATATGAGTTTCCAAATTAATATTGGTTGGAGTAAAATTTACAGATAAAATATTGTTCATCACTTCAAAACATTATCATTATCTTGCCAAGGAATTGCAAGTGAATTCACCAACTCTAAAAACTTGACCATTAGTATTTATGTGTATGTCTTCTGCAGGATATTGGCTCTATGGGTACCACTAGACCAGTACGCTTCTCTCTCTTTGTCACTCTAGTGTTATTTTTCCCCTATTTATTCAATCCTTGCTTATTACCATCAATACTGAGTCCATTTTCTGCAAAAGGAAAACAAAAAAAGATACAATGCAGAGTATAAGACATGAAAGTCGATAAACACTGGAATATAAACTAAAGTAGACTATAAAGGATTTATACGATATATACCTCAACATCAGCAATATTGTTAATTTCATTTTTTCCCATAAAAGCAAGAAACTCAAACAAGTTTTATTTAGTTGGGAAACAGTGGCCACTATGTGGCCAAATGACCTGTATAAACAAAGAAAATAAAATGTCACAAATAAACACAACATAGCTAGCAATTTCTACTAAGAATGTCTCATGCTCCACTTTTGTAGTTGTATTGTTTCCTCTAGTTATCTCTAAGAAGCAGTGACACTTCAACAATAAAACTAGTTAGTAGAAATCTAATGGGTGGAGCAAAGTATTTCTGACACAAGATTACAACAAGAAACTAAGAAAGAATAAGACAAGACTTTATAAATTGTGATACTAACCGGGAATATAGCTTCAATATAGTAATCTTCAATTATCAATGTACTATTCCAAGGGAAAAGGAATCCAATTCCCATAAGCCAACAAATTATGTATTCCCCTTGTTTTCCCTGTAATTAATTGAGCAAGATTAGCACATGCAATTTTCATTTAGAATCTCTAAACTGATTCTATAAATATTAAAGAAAACTTAAGGTTACTCATTCATTTTTCTCTGATGCAGACAAAACTAAATATGCTAACTTGTTTTTGAGTTGGAGAGTTGTGTAATTCATCGTGTCCAAAATAATTTTTTATTGTCGTGACTGTGTTTTTTTAATGATCAGGCAATGGGCCTATATTTGATCAAAAAACATATTTTTCAGAATATATTCCATTTTTCTAATTCAAAGCTAGATTTCCTTCCAGTTTATGGCGTTCAAACAAACTAGAATCATTTTCCTTTAACAAATCACTGTTGTAATATACTACTAAATAGAAAACTACGTAATGAATTTATTAGTGGTGGAATACTAATAAATCACAAATACATGCAAGAAATAACACCACTATGTCCTAGACATGCCAAGTCTTTATCCTATCGGTTGGAAATATTACTTCATGAAAACAACATATTTGACAAAGAGAACTTTTATAAAACTAACCAACGCGAGTGCATCCAACAAAAATGACATTTCTATTGGCATGCCCTCAAAATGTGTGGAAGTATCAAACAAGTGTAGTGCACTTCCCTGTAAGGTTAAAGTTTGGTAATGGAATATGTTGTCCCTTAGTCTAATCAGGTTTAACTTGCCTTTGATGACTTAGAGAGAATGGGAATTCAATATAGAAAAATGACAGAAAGCTTTTATTCATCCACACTTACCTAGATCCTAAACAAGAATTGAAGCGTTATACAAATCCAAGAATGTCTCACATTCCACTAGGAAACAAAATTTCTAGATTTTGATTGTAACCCTTGAGGCTTTCTTAAATTTGTAAACAAGTAACATCGTAAATATTTTTTCTTAGTTCTCAAACCTTGTTCTGTGTGGAGCTTGAGAGAATATGTGCATACACATATCACAATATAACATGTTGTGGAGTACATTTACATGAAACCAATCATTTAAAATTTTATGTTCTATCAAGATTGAGTCATGTGCTAAATTCCCAGTATCTGCATCTTTGTGCAATGGTGTCATTAATAATTTGAAGTTTCTTGGCTTGCTAGTATGATCTAATTATTTCTTTTTGAAATATGTTTTTTCACTCATATTTATAAAATTTTTATGTTTATGAATAGTGTATAGATACAATGGATGCTTTGAATAATAAAAGAGGCAATTATTTTTCCATCAATATAATTCAAGTATTTTCATATGGTGTAAATTCAATAGTTCTATTTGTGGTACTTAGGGTAAACCTAAATGGTTATTTCTCATGCATCAAAAGAGGTACAAAGTGATAATAGGAAGGACTCATACAAAAAAATTTAATCATACATGTTGAATCTGAAAGTATTAATGTTGTTGTGCTCAATTTATTATTGGGGTACCTATCAGCTGACAAAGTTTGTACAAATGTTGGAAATGAAAATAAGTTATAAAAAATAACATAACACAACATTTTTGGCACTTGCTTCTTTTTCTTTGCAAATACGAACATGTCTCGGAACAATTTATGTTAGCTATGTCCAAATGATGCCAGTTTTTATTTTCCATTTAAATTTCTAATTCAATCCTATGTATCATTATCTAAGAAATTTGGCTCGTTCAGAGGAGATGACAAATGTGTGTGTGCAATAAATTTTAACCATAAAATGGTGTTATCCCGAAATCTATGAACTCCACTTTCATCGCCCTCATTCCCAAGTTGTACTCTCTGGCTTCTTTTGAAAAATTTTAGCCTATTTCCCTCTGTAACTGCCTTTATAAAATCATTACAAAAATCATTACCAAAAGACTCAAGCCTATCCTCTCAAATCATATCTCTAAGGAAAAATTTCGATTTCTGGAAGGAAGACATATTCATGAAGCCATAGGGGTGGCACAAAAAGTCCTCCGCAATATGAAGAGACATAGATGGAAAGGGTTGATCATCAAAAGTGACCTTTCAAAGGCTTATGAAAAGATCAGTTAGATGTATATTAGACTCCTGCTCACCCATATGGGCTTTCATTATGACTTCATCTGATGGGTGATGGGATGTATCACTGACATTAGTTTGGTTTCTCTGATAAATGGGGTTGTTTCTCCCTTTTTTTTAAACAAAAGAGGCCTCCGCCAAGGATGTCCCCTCTCCCCCCTTCTCTTTTTTCTGGCAGCCGAAGGCTTAAGCCAACTGATTTTAGAGGCAAAAAGGAAAGAGTACATATGGGGTGTGGAGGTAGCTACAAATCTCAGTATCACACACCTACTGTTTGTAGATGATATCCTTATCTTTAGCAATGGAAGTTGCAGGGACTCCTTCCATCTCAAAGCCTCCCTGGATCTATTTCTAAAAATCCACCGGAATACGCATCAATCATCACAAATCCTCAATCATGGTTACAGGACTTATGGAGGAGGAATCCAGAAATCCCATTGAATCCCTCCCTTTAGTGGTCAGACAATTTTTCGATAGTCTCCAATACCTTGGGTTCCATCTTAAGCCAGATTCTTACCGTATAGCTGATTGGATGTGGATGGTGGCCAAAAATGAAAAAAAAGTTAAGTGTTGGTGTTACAAATGGTTTTCCAAAGCGAGGAGACTCACACTCATAAAATATGTTCTAATGGTCATTCCAGTATTTTGGGCACTCTTCTAATGGATGTCACGAGGGATCTTGGAGCACATTAGGAAAATCTGTCATAATTTTTTGTGGGCAGGATCCAAAGAGGACCACTCCCTCTCTTGGGTGGCTTGGGAGAAAATAGCCCGACCAAAATAATGGGGAGGATGGGGTATAAAGGAACTACCCTCCTTCTTCAAGTCCCTTGCAGCTAAAATGGGATGGTCACTGCTGAACAAGGACTCCCTTTGGTCCATGGTAATGAGAAGGAAGTACATTGACCCTGGAGACATTGTTGATTGGGTCTGGAACCCTGTCATGTCCACCAAGGGTGGGTCGGCAGTTTCGCGGGCCACCCTTCAAGCCATGGACCTAATTGAAGAAGGTCTAGCCTGGAAGGTTGGGAATGGGCAGTAGATTAGACTGGGGCTAGACCCTTGGGTTGGTTGTAATGGAGCTTTTTCCCTTCTGGAGCCTTGAAAATCTCACCTTGCGAACAAAGGTCTCTTGTTCCTCGGTCAAGCCGAAAAATCCGAAGCTGCATCCATCTGGTCACAAGGCTGGAAAAATGGGGACGATCTCCAGCTTGGCCCAATATGGGAAAAAACTTGGAAGCTATACACTAATGAACTACTTAGAACAAACATATGCATTCGAGATGACCTTGAAACCCTCAGATGGGGCTTTTCGCCTTCAGGATTGTACTCACCAAAGACTGGGTATTCTCATCTTATGGGGAAGAAAGGTTGGACGAAGGCCGAATGGTGGCATAAACCCCTCTAGAAGCTGAATAGCCCTGCTAAAGGTCGCCTCTTTTTTTGGTGCCTGATAGAAAAAAATATCCACTTGTGTGACAATCTTCAAAAAAGGAAGAAGGAGGGGCCGCGAAGATGCCCCTTATGCAAACAAGACTCTGAATCGGTGGCCCATTTGTTTCTTTTTTGTTCCTAATGTCAAAAGGCATGGGAAGGGATCCAAATTATGGTTGGTTGCACACATCAATGGGTTGGTCCTTTGATTAAGGAGGCCTGGAAGTCTTGGTGGAACAGTTACCGGACTGAAAAAAAAAAAATCGGTACCCTTGATTATGGCCTAGGGAATTTGGCTTGCCAGGAACCACACTATTTTCAGGAATGTAGATAACCCTTTCCACATCATCGCTTATAATGGACCATCCATCTATGCCCTTCTCCTTGAACAAGAAACTCTAACAAAGAAAAGGGTCAATACCCCTGAGAAAATCAAGGGTGATATCCCTTGGGCTTACTTTGATGGAGCATCAGATTTGGCGAACATGTGTAGTGTTGGAATTGTTATTCACCTAAGAAATTCTCAAAGATTGGTAGCCTCTATCAAAACTGTTCAGGGCACAAGAAAATATGCTGAAATCAAAGCGTTACACCACCTCCTATGTTGGCTTTCACACCTGCATACTACTTATGTTCAGTTATTTTGGGACTCGCTCAACATCATCAAATGATTTAACAAGGATTTTTTTTTTTTAATTATGCTTTACGACCTATCCTTGAAGAATGATGGTTATCAAAGGACTATTTTACTCACATTGATTTATGTCATATTTACAGGGAAAGGAATTCCGTTGTAGACCTCTTTTCTAAGGAGGGTTTATAGCAAGATTTGAGAAGCTGGAGGACACGAGAAATAGGGTCAGAAGGCTCTGTGGATTTGGACCATTCTCCATTTTCTTGAGTGGTCTTCATTTTTTTTTTCTCTATATATGTTAATGTACTTTCGGGAATTCTCACTTTCTATTGCTGAAAATTATAATATGTATGTACCACAAAACTTGGTTGAGGATTAGATCCTTTGTCGCTCCTCTTTATAAATTTTTATACTGGTTGTCCATTCCTGTTTGGGTTGTTTTTCCTCTTAATAGGAGGCTCGGGAACCTAGGTTACTTTGTTGCTCGTATCAGGATCTATATTTCTATTTTGGGTCGTTTTCCTCCAAAGAGGAGGCCCAGAAAATGCTTTTAATTTTTTTTTGGTTTCTACACTAGGCTGATGAAAAGTACGATGTTTTTCCCTTGAACAAGGGAATATTCTGAACATTCACATACTTTTTTGGGATGGGGCTATGAGAATGGTCTGAAATTTTTTGGTCGCAAATTGGGAAGAGCTCGGATCTCTCCCAAGAAATGCTTAAATGTATGTACACAATTAAATTTTTATGAATATAAAGAGTTCAATTTTTTCCTTGGAAAAAATATAGTTTAACCATATAAATTTGTCTTATTCTATAATGAAAATTGTTAAAAGCACAATGAAGTTGTGAAAAATTGGGGAAAATAAAAATATTTACAAATCGAACTAAATGCATCCATGTAACAAATAACCCAATCTAAATGTGCCTATTTATAAGTAACTGGATAATGCATCTCAAGGGTACTGCAACTCATCCTCATATTGCCCCCTTTAATACACACATACACATACAAACACATGTGGGTCAAGGACACATATTTACCACTAGGTAGGTGTCCCATGAATGCCACTTTCTCAAATACATCCCTAAAATACCATTGAAGGGGTACCTTTTAATATAATGAATTATCCAAGTGCATAATATTAGAGTATTAACACTCCAATTCTATAGTTTAATGTAATCAATTTTACAATATATTAAACTTTAATAAATAGTTATTAATCATAAATTTTATTAATTAAGAGGTCAACATAAAACCATAGAACTTATTTCAAAGAAATGAACTCTATTATCATGTACTTTAAATGAGCATGTTTCCTTATGAGCCCGAGCCATAGAGGGAACTTTGGGAGTGACTGCAAAACTTTCCTAGAGCTTTATGGTTATTCCTCTAGGCAAAGGTCAATTTCAAAGCCTTCTACTAAATCTATTAAGGCCAAGAACACCACAAATATTGGGGTGTTTACTATTCACTAACTAGTCAACACATCCCTTGCCTCACACAATGAAGGATTGCCTTGAAGTGGCAATCACAAAGTGACAGAGATTAAAGGTAGTGCAAGCAGAGGCACTTAGGTTATTTTTGGTTTGAATTTTCTCAAAGGAACTGACATGCACAAAGAAAATTGAAAATATGTCAACATGGCTCATATGGAAAGAGCTCTATGAATGTTTCTATTAGCAATGGAAGAACCCAAACTGTTCTTTAGGGACTAACATGATAGTCCAAGCACAAAAAATAATGGCTTAGATGTGTTCTTAGGGGTACGGTAAAGTAATATTCTTGGATGTACTCATAAATAGATCGGTAGTTAACACGTTTCAATCAAGATCACTTAGGCCAAAAACAAAATCTTTCCTTTGGACCTGAGGTTGCATGGCAATTTTTCAACAAAATATTTGAACAAAACGTATTTGACAACAAAATTGGTAACAATGGAAATGTTAGGGGACCTTAATTTGAGAGGGCTTTGAAATCAAAGCAAGCTTTCAAATTATTTTCAAGTCTATCATAGGGAAAACCTTAATATTTTGGGTGAACTTTCTTGATTTTATAGTAAATAAAAAGCAAAAATTAGAGCTCATGCATATGATCATTGTGGACAAAAAATAACTTTGTTTTCAGGAAACCAACTTAATGACCATCATCTATTTTCTAACATATGCAAAGATACTATTCTAATTTTGGTGTTGTGCCTAGAAAAAGGAGTGATGGGAAAACGTGTGTTTTCATCCTCAGAGACTATTTCTTTCAAGGATAAGGTCTCAAATAAACCCCTCCACTTCAACAACTATAATTTGTAATCAATTTTACAATATTTAAAATTACCAAAGAGTTATTAATCATAGGTGTCATTAATTAATGTGTCAAGAAAAAAACAACAAAACGTGTTGCAAATAAATGCCCTCTATTAACATGCACTTTAAATGTGCATGTTTCCTTATGAGCCCAAGCTATAAAGGTCACAATGGTAGAGTTCTCTGAGCAAGAGGTCACAAACCTTCTCTCTTTCTATAAATCACATGCATTGAAGTCTGATTCACAACACCTATATTAAAACTGTATAAGTGGATCTATTCAAACTGGAAAAAAAATTGCTATGAAGTGTATCTATACTCCAAAGTTTTCTTTATTATTCAATTTTCTTATCTAGATTTCTATCCTAAATATTTTAAAGAGGATCCTCTAGGGAAGAGAAGATCCTTTTTTTATCCCACGGTTCCCACACTTCAACCCAACCACTATGTCTGTCACCAAAATGGCAGTTTGGTTTCATGTCCTCATTTTCCAATACTAGTTTGTAATTTATCAGTATTTGTGTATATTTTCAATACATAGGGAACAAATTAAAAACAAATCTTAAAAGGATTAAGTTTGGTTTTTCACATATGTTTGACCCAATCACTTCTAGAAAAAACCAACTATGTTTGACGAGACAAACTAAAATCATGACTAGTTTCACATACTAGACATCTACCTTAATAACATTAACATGGGCAACCTAGATGCAACCTCAAAAGGACTGCTTAGCAAGGTTAAGATGCCCAATATCCAGTATATCCAAAAAAATAAGTTCATTAAATTGGAGCAAAACTGCGCAAAAGCATGAGGGCCTTCTTTGCCACTTATTCCTAAGCTATTATATTTGTTGTGTATTATCATATTTTGAAACATGTTTTTGGATTTGACTTAATAATGGACAAATTGAACTTTGTCCATCTTAGTTCACAACTTCATGCCATAATCCTTGGAAATTTTGACGTATGTTGATATGATCCTATGATATTGTTGAATATGTTATTTTCAAGTCTGGAAAATTTTATCAAGCACGGTTTCCAATCGAGTGAGGATTGGTTCTACCTATAGTTATAGTCATTAATGTTTAGCTCTATCCTTACTCCACATACTACAAATATTTGGGGATTTTAACTTTGATAGGAAATGGTATCTCTAACTACCATTTTGATCATCCAGCCTCCCATTTGAAATCTTAAATCCACTTAATGGTCAATGCTCTAATCTATCCTCTCAAAAGACATGGTAACAATCCTAACATTATGTTGAGTCTTCATGATTTCAACTTACAAGAAAGTCATGACAACTTTGCATTATAAAATGAAAAATCTTCAATTCTTCACAATCTACAGCAACAAATTCCCCACCTAGCACTAAAACCTTCAAGTTATAATCTTGATTCTCCTCCATCCATAGACTACTCAATAGTCACTGCTAGGAAAAGAATCTTGAAAGAACAAAAATTAGTATAAAGAATGTGAGGTTTGTGATTTTATTAAATGTTAGAATTGTTAATTTTCATGTATAATATAAACAAAAAGTAAAAGATATTTTTTTTCTATATATTCCAAACAATCCAATCAACAACTCAACTCAAGCCTACTTTAAATTAAAGCCTTCCTCCTACAATGCAACCAAACTTACATCCAAAAATTCATTTCTCATGATAGTACTCAATGTTATTGTATACTATGGTACTTCTAAAAAAATATTATAGATGTTTTTAAATACTCCTATTTCTTGACCATATCTTGGAAAAATATCATGCCATTCCATTTATGGTAACATGATTTGGGCACTAACAGGGTTAATAAAAAAATGACTTCTGAACCCAACAATTGCATGCAAATAAATTGAAATTTTGCACAACAAATTGAAAACAGAAAATCAAATAAACTTTGTGACCAACAATAGAAGGTAGCAACAACCTTCAAATTTGAACAACCACTTCAGTTATAAACTAAGCTACCACATATGGATCAGATGACATGATTCGGACTACCAATTCTCATGAACCACCCATTCTAATACGTAAAAACCATCATATATCCAATCCTATTCCCCATCTCCTGATTGACGATCATAATAATTTATCCATCCATAGAATTTCAATCACATACATACTGAAAGGCTCATAAAAAAAAAAAAAAACTTCTAACTAGACTATACAAGCAACACCCGACATATTCACAAAACAGACACTTTAAACTCCTAGACCCCGATAGCAGATTGTGTCAGCTTCAAGTCAGACACATATTCTGGCAACGACCCTTGCCATCGCAATGTTGGCTTTTTGAGCATCTAAGCCTCTCATTCGAGTACCCATTCATCAATTAATGATAAATCCCATACCCCAGCGATTCAGAATCCAAAGATAGAACTGGATACTCATTCATCAATTCATGAAAAATCCGAAGTCCCACCCCCTCTGTCACCGATAATCATGCCTAATCACGTCTCAGACACATAACAGCAGTAGCAGAGTTTCTGCAAATAACCCAACTCAACTCAATTTTTTTTCTCTTCTATAACATCCGGGACGCTCCACATATCAACAGATGATGGGGAGAGTCCACTGGCAACGGTCTCCAAGGAAAACCTAGTGCCTCATGGTTGGAGAAATATGCTTGGTCAAAGTTGCAAACCCCAACCAATGGTCCAAAACCCCAAGGGTGGCTGATGTGGCAGATTTACTTTGATCCCAAAGCATGGATGATGTGGCATCATAATATTAACTAATTTAACTAAGGTGACATGGAAGTTTATCTTTAATTCTTGGGCTTAGAAGAAAATTATTAAGGTTGAAAAGGTAATTCTAGTAGTTAAAGGAATTTGTTATGTTCCAAAAGCAAGGGAATAATTTATTGAATTAAATGTACATTAATTCTTGGTCAAGACATTAAAAACTATTATGGTCCAAGGGAATAATTTTTGGATATGACCGTGATTATTTTATGGCACTAAGAGGGTCAGTTTGAAAATAAGATTAGTGGATGGTCTGAAAATTAATATATTCTTTATAGTAGGTTGGCCCAACATAAGGGCTCCTCGGCCTCTATAAAATGGCGTGCCCCTGCTCTCCATGAATATCGAAAAATTCTTCGCCTCTTCTATTTTCCTCCCTATGGAAGCTTTGATAGATCTGACAAGGAGGGTTAATGGTTGAAATTTGTACTTTTGGGGTAATGGCATTCATTTGGGTTTAAGGGTTATACATTTGTTTGGGATTTGTTTGGGTGTCGATTGTTTGTAGGTGTCGTTGTAGAAGCATTCCCTCTCAGAGGTTCATGGGGCACTGAAGAATTGTTCGGGTTTGATATATTTCAGGAACAACAACTCTAAGAATCCTTTTTGGCACTTGACATTAAGAACAGGTCAAAGACTCATCACAGGGAGTAGTATTGCAAAACTATGCATTTTGTACACCTGGTAATAATGTAAGTCCTTAATTTGAGTTGATCATTGTAGACCTGGGATCAAGTCACCAAAAGCTGCCAAAATAGTTCTGAGCAGTTGTGTTTGGAATTGGATTTCTCGGCCTTCAAAACTGGGACCATGAGATAATTTAAGCTATTGATTCCCTGCAAACCTAAACTAATGATTCTTCAGAACCAACGAAAAATCCAATGAGATAACATCAAAATATATGCAGCCTACATCACTGTGTCTCTGAGTGTGTAAGTCTGTCATCTTTGTATAAAAGGGTTGATCAGCAGTTTAAGTATTCAACGAAGCAGCAAGTGGTAGAATCTTAGTATTATTTATGCGACTTAACAGAGGATATGAGCTAAAACACATCAAGATGTTTGGCATTAGTTGTAGCAAAGACACCTTGTAGAAAATAAGCCTACAGCCCTGTAAAACATGCCAGATCTGTGCCGAATGTTATAAAATACAAGAATTTTCACCCTGGAATAAAGATCCAGATCTGAAGAACTATAGTTGTCTCTATATGACAAGGGAACCTTATGATTGTGAGCAAGTAATGTATAAGAAATGTGACCTGAAGGCGTGACTCTCTAGTGACATTGTTAACCATAGCCTGAAGTGACCTGATAGTAACGTGACCCATATACAACAATAGTTTTGCTACTAGAAAGAATGCAACAGTATCAATGAACTACGGAATCTGTAGGGTGTTATCTACAATAATCAATAGTGATGTGTTATGGTTTATAGATACTTGATGTAGCAGTAACCCTGTATGGCATTTTCAATATGGAAATTGTGCCTCTGTTTGATTGTGTGATACATGGTTGAGCAATGAGAACTGCCAGCAGTAGTAGTGTGCATGATACAACACTATTTATGTGTTTTCCTGTAATTCAAATCACTGAAGGTTGTTGTCGAAACTTATGCTAGGATTTGAAAAGTGCAGTGACCCTAAGGTCACAAGTAATCTTGATGAAAATTGACAGCAGAATGGTTTCATATTAACAGTGCATAAACAATTGTGTTTGGGAGTGTGCACTGATTGAGGTTCTAAACAGAAGTGATTGCCAACATGAGTATGTCTTGGTTGTAGAACATATTCATTTTGTATGCTGGTGTAGATATATTTCCAAGACTTGATTGATAAGCTAGGGTTTGCAATGGAATATATGTTGATATTGAAGCTGAGCTATGGGTTGCAAGGGTTGACATTGTGATATGCATGATAGAAGCAATGCCAGTGAATAACAACAGTATAATGACATTGCTTTATTATGGCAATGAAACTTGAATGAACAGTGAAATTTTAGTAAGCTCATGATAGCATTATTCCTTGACTGTATGACTCTAAGGGACCCTTGGTGATTGTGATAACTGGGCAGTAGCTTATGTGATAAGTTGGAAAGTAATGTATACCAAATTATTCATAACAGAGATATGTGACTGAACAATAAATGATGATATGTCTTGACATGACTTTGATGACATCACCAATTTTGATGACACCTGTGACATTGATACAATGATGGCAGTGGTGTTGTTATATAACCTTGATTACATGACAATATATTTGATATATGATAGTGACCTAGTTTGGAAGTAATCTGTTGATACAACAACATATTTGACAGTAACCTTGTAAGTGATCTGAAGTGACCTTGTTGATGGCAGTGATCTTCCTTTATCTTCTACCCTACCTTGAAAACAATATTTTGATGTGGGAGAAACCTTGGTATATGGCAGTAACTTGGTGAGCCTAGCATGACATTTGATATGACAATGATTCTAATGACAACGCTCTCAATACATGACAATAACAATGTTCTTGGCAAATGGCTGTAACCCTTGACATGATAGAAACCTTATATAGAAGTGACTGTGATGTAAATGTGACATTGAGATAGGGAAATTATGACAGTAGTATTGTGCCAGTCAAGTTGTAACAACATTACTGGAGCAGTGATTTGATGACAACCGTGAACTTGCTGTAGTGATGACATTGATGTTGACCTTGATTTATGTATGACCTTGTAGAAATTGTGTAACAAAAGTGCAGTAGACCAGAAGCGGTGAAGCAGAAGGTGCAAAAGTAGAGGACAACAGTGAACAGTGTCAATAGTGGATAGAAGCAGTGGATAGAGGTTGGTTGGTTGATTGTAAGGGAGGTTGAGGACCCTTGTAGACTTAGTCTGCAAACATCTTCAGATTTTGGTAGTTTCATACTTCCTTCCAGCATAGATGGTAGATTGTGTATGTAAACATACATAATGCAAAGCTTGTTTGGACGACATATTCTGTGTATTTTTCAATTGATGTGATGTTTATGATTCTGTCTTGATTAATGCTCTAAATGTTTAAGGATTAACTAACCAATTGTGAAAAAGAAGGGAAATATTGATTCACCCCCTCTTAGTATTTCCAACAGTTGCTGACTCCAACGACATCGTCCATGACTTCAACCCCTACAGACCTGAATGACTTCGATTCTGAAATCAACAGTGTCATTTCCCGCCTTGCCCACATCATCAGAGAGATAGATTTGTCATTTCTTCATTCAACCGCAGTATTGACGGAGATAGACCTATGATTTCATCATATTCACCCACAGTATTAATGAAGGGGCATGATGTTACTATTCATAGTTCTTCTCCTCCCTATAAATTGACAGCATCCACAACATTTCAATAGATACAGAAAGGAAGATCCAATTTTAGAAACTCAAAGGCATCGAGTGCATAATGATATAAACAATCACAATATCATCCTCCCATCAGTGCATAATGATACAGAAAATCACAATATCATCCTCCCATCACTGGGGCTTGCAAGCATCAAATTAATTTATTACTAAGAGTTATCGGTCATTTAATTGGTTCTGGAATTATCTTCTTCTATGCTGTTAGTTTGAAAAATATTTATAATTACCTTGAAATATGTATATATTCTGCAATTAAATACAAATCCCTAATTAATATGCATCATGTGAATATTATGCAACTAAAAACAACTCCCTAATGAATATGCATCGAAAATAATGAGTATGTAATAATTTAGGACCGAGGTCATGAGGCTTCTGCTGATGGGTAACCCATCACTAAATGACTATGAGGATGATGATTATTATGATTTTTTTATAGAGAAACTTCATTCAGAAATAAGAAGACTCAGGGTGGGCAATCTGTCTATTAGACCTAAAGAAATTGTGTCTGATCAAGCCGAGTCCAGTGTTTGGGAGAGCGAGAGTGGAGCTTCAATGGAATATTCTCCATCATCATTCCGAACAGTAGAGCCAAAAGAGGATTATATTGAAAATTTATACAAGAAATACTGAGAGAGGATGTATTGCTTGGATAATCTTATCAGTCAGTAGACTTATGCACTAGGACTTTTTCAAAGCCATGAAACTTGAAAGCCTAAAGGGGTGGCTTCCAGGTGGAAGAGATATACTCTAAACAAGCCTGCAGTCACACATGCTTCCCACGAATCCTTGAAGAGAGTGCAACAGGACCTGGAGACTGTGTATGTCGGCCAGAATTGTTTGTCTTGGGAGGCCCTACATTGGCAATACAGAAAATTCCAGGAGGCGGCATTGTATGGATCAGAGCAGGATTTGTTTTATGACCACGTGGCAGATCAGTTTCAGCAGTTTCAAGTTTTTTTGCAGAGGTTCTTAGATAATGATCAGTTTGAAGGTCCCAGGATTTGGTCAAAGGTTCCATGAAGGAAGCAGGGACAGAAGCAAATAAAATACCAGCAGCTTAGCTGGTTAGTATCATGGAGGAATCCATAATGATATTCTCGGATTTTGTTAGGTTTGACAAGCATAAAAGTTTGGTGCAACACCAAATTTTGAATTTTTTTTGCATAAGTCGAGAGGTAGAGGATCCCAATGACTCTGCTCTCCTGCATTTCATGAGGAGAAGCATTCATTGTAAGGAGTTGAAGGTCAAATAGCTTGAAAGTAGAGGGAGATGCTTGATAAAGAGGCTTGATCTTGTGGCTAGAGGGAAAGGGATAGAGATCTTGATGGCCCTTTTGGACATCAAATTAGTATCTCGGGTATTGAGGATGTCCAGGATCATTACAGATCATCTACAATGGTTCTAGAAGAGACTCGGTAAGCTTAGTATTCAAAAGGGTAAGGTCCATAGACCACACGATACTATATTATTTCCGTATTGATCATACATTTTAGGCCACTACTTCGATGCATTTCTATCAGAATTGTAGACTAAATACAGGAGTTAAAAAATTCTAACAGTAAATATTTATTGGACGGGCAGTTGGGATTTAGGGGTTTCACAGCATTAGGAAAACAACATCTGTGTTTCTTGTTTTCTAATTTATTGCTTTGGGAGGATGATGCTCCCTGGAAGAAGCCATTAGAGCTCAGATTCATGTGACCCAACCACCTCTAATGATTTTATCATCTAAGGTCTTTGGGAAAGAAAGAAAAATAAATCCCTTGCAAGGATGTTGAGGATCTATAAAGGAGAGACATACAACTATATTTAGTTGCAAAACAGGAGATGTTGGTCTCATCTGGAAAATTAAATTCTTGACAGAAAAAAACAGGTTTCAAAGCTTTGAAAAATGGATACAAAATATACCTGTGTGATGCTTCGTGTGGTGCAATTGTGTGAAAGCTTGAACAATTTAAAAAACCTAATATCCAACGAAAACTGGCTGTATTTCCTGTATGCAAGTGCACCAAGCACAATTTTCTTATTATCAACAGGAACAATGAGGAGAAGTCCCTCATTTTCTTATGCATTTCGAATCTGACCCTGGGCTGCTTGCGATAAGTGGAGATATTTACCATACCATCTCCAAGAACACAGCTATGAACATCCCCAGGTTTTACCTCCACACCCTCAAAACTCCATTTGATATGTAGAAATCGTTGCCGCAGGTGATATTGCAGTGCAAGCTCGATGAAGCAAACCACACAATGTAAAACACTAAACCCTTTGTTTACCTTTTTGAGAATTTCAAATGACTCTCGCCCAATCTCACACAGATGGAGTATGGACAAAGAACCCTTGATTTATTTATTTTTTAAATAATATTTTATTGATTTTTATTTAGTGAATCATATTTAGAAATTGTTGAATCATTTGTTAATGTATATATATTATTTATTTATTTTTTAAATAATATTTTATTGATTTTTATTTAGTGAATTTTATTTAGAAATTGTTGAATCATTTTTTAATGTATATATATTATTTATTTAATTTTTAAATAATATTTAATTTATTTATATTTAGTGAATTATATTTAGAAATTGTTGAATCATTTTTTAATGTATATATATTATTTATTTGTTTTTTAAATAATATTTTATTGATTTTTTTTAGTAAAATATATTTAAAAATTGTTGAATCTTTTTTTTTTAATGTATGGATAAATTTATAAGTATTAAAAAAATTTCAACAATTAAATTGTGAAATTTCCACCTAGATTGAGGTGCTCACTTTCCAACTGCATCTTAGTAAGAAATTTAATGCTGACATGACCACCATAAACAACTGACAGTTATGCGACATCACTCCACCTCCTTATCAACATGTGAATAACTTAAATGTTGAAAAGAGAAATTGAGCCCTTTGCATCTGCACCATCTTAATGCTAATTCTCATGTCCAACCTCACACGTAACTTAATGCTTGCCACCATTTTAACTCCTTTTTTCGACCAACATATCCTGCATTCCACCTTGCAACCCTCTAAAGCTCAGGGAAGTCGGCTTTACCATCCTTCCATTACTGTTGTTATCTAAGGCCACATCCCCAACATATTTGTTCTCCAACACACTATCATGGTGAGGGAACGAGGCCATGTTCAACACGGTGGCAAGGGAAGACGTCACCCTCTCACCTCTCCATAGTGTGATTACCACATGATTCTCTTTGACCACGACATCCTTTAGCATATCAGGCGTAATGTAGTTATCCTAGAAGTAGTTTAGAGATGAAGAATTGGTGACACGCTCTAGGTTGTGCAAAATTTACTCACTCTGCATCTTTGGGACCTAGAGTTGGCTCACACTCACATTGAACATCATGTGGTTGAATCTAACACCTACACCAATCACATTAGAATGACACTTCATTGTCTCTTGCAAAACATTGGTATTAGTTTTCCTCCCAACATGACGCCTTCCACTTCCAACAACACTTCGGACAGGTCTACAGAGCAGCAACCAGAAGAATTCTCTCACATCAGTTTTGGTCTCCCAATATGATTTGAAATTGAATTAAATTCCATGATTACCCAAAAAATTTTTTGTTATCCTTCCATTGAAATAGAAATCACTAGGCTTATTCCCTATGAAATCTCTCTCGTACGATAGAAAATTAACTAAGAATTGTGGATATTTTACTATTATTTCCAGGATCTACTGTTGAATCTTAAAAAATAATCAAAGTTAGTGCCAATCATCTAACAGGTTTTGGTATTCATTGCATTGTCAAAATTCTCCAAATTGATATCAAATGTGGTGAGGTTTAAGCAACATGTGGAAGGTGTCTCGCATGAGTAAATATAAGTGGAGCAAGGGTGAGGGATGGTACTCCTGGTTCGTTCACCATAATGCATGCAGTGGGAGAGTTACTGGCTTCACATTGGAAATTCGTGTGAAAAATAACTGGGCATTGGAGTTTGGGGGTAGTGAAAGGATAAGGTGATGGAAAGTGAGGGAGCCCGACATTAGACTCCTCACTCTGTTTTGGTGTTGGTCCTGATGGTTACCTCTGGAGAGGAAGCGTAAATGTCGCATGAAGTTTTACAAAGGGAGTGGCTTGTGTGTTCTTGTCATGGGCATTTGCTGGTGCGATGTGTTCAACCAATCCCTGCTGCTCAGTTTCTTAGCCATTTTCTGCATCTCGGTTGAGGATAGGAAGTTGAAGGGAAGTGAGCACACTCGTTTCCATTTTTCTTGGCTTTTGATGAGCCTGTATTTTCCTGCTAAGAGAGGAAGCTAGAATCTGCATTCCAGGAAACCTCGAGGGTGGTGGCAGAAAACTAGCTTCTTTTCCAAACTTCATGCCCTTCGATGTGGGTGCGAAAATGTTTAGTGGATTGGTGTGTGCTCGCTGGTCACTGCCCTGGGGTAAGTTACACTCAGGCGTCGACTACCTTGTCATCATTTGTTTTTCAATTTCCTGTGTTGGTTTGGTGGGTGATGGTATTTGGTTTTCTTGGTGGTGGTAGTCTTTATCTAGCAGTGGGAGGTTTCTCTGTGCTTCCCTACGGTGTTGGATGACAACATTTGGCTCCTTTTCTCGTGGTGTTTTTTTTCTATGGTGGGGGTTCTAGTATCTAGACTCTACACACAGTGGGGTTTCTCGACCTTGGTGAAACATTAAGCCCCCAGTGTGGTGTGGGTGTTCTCACTCCCTTATCGTCCATATCCCTGTGGGGGTGGCATACTCATAAATAATCATGGCGGCTCCACGCCGGGGTGGAAAGACTGCGGGGCATGTGTGGCTCGCTAATGTGGGTGTGCATGGGGGTTGTGAAGGATTTAAGCGGGGGGATAATAGAGTTGGGGGTTTGAGGATTTAGAAGCAAATTCGTCGGGGTGGAGTAGGTCATGGTGGCAAGGGGAATCATGGGTTTGATTGATTTGAGATAAATGAGGGGTAGGTTATTCAACATTGTTTCCTAGAGAATTGTCATGCACTTATCAACAACTTGATGGAAAGAGTGGACACAGTTAAGAGAGTCTGTCGTGAGGAGCATGCAGATAAGATGGAAACATTGGAATGAATGCACTATTTATAGTTCCAAGTCCAGGAGAGACTGGTAGTGGTTTGACGAGGCCAAAATAAACGCACTGAGAAAGTAGAAAAGCTAGAGACTTGGTTGACGCAATTTTAAGGTCACGATCGACAATGTGAATTTTATCCTCCACCGCATCTAGGAACAACCCCACACAACCCTACATCCATCACGTCGGACACCTAGTATGCTATTTGGTGTTCTTTATGTTCTATATGTGTTTTGGCGCCTCTGGCCCAACCATTTATGGACAATGTCCCTAGTCTCTATTTTGTATTTTTTTGCATCCCATGCAAATTTTTGTCAACAAACCCAGACAGGGTGAGAACACCTATTTTCTAAGTGGCTATATGTACTCCTTTTTTCCTACATGAATAGAACATTGACTTACAAAAAGACAAAGGTTCAGACATCATTAAAAAATTAATTAATTAATGACCTACAAAAAAACAAAGGTTCACTTATTATCTAGTCATATATTTTAATCCTAGACTAAATTAGTCATTTAAGTTAGTCGAGTTTAGTTTAGTCACTTATTATCTAATCATATATTTTATCCCTAGACTAAATTAGTCATTTAAGTTGGTCGCTTTTAGTTTAGTCACTGATTATCTAGTCGTATATTTTATTCCAAGACTAAATTAGTCATTTAAGTTAGTCATTTTTAGTTCGATCACTTAAAATTGCTCAAATTTAGTAGTAATTCACTTGAAATAATTGCGGCGACTAAAATTTTTAGTCACCTAGTCATTAATTTCATCATTTTTTACTAGTGTTGGAAGAGGTGTATCCATGGGTTTGTAGCTCTCCATGTTAAACTTACCCAGTATCTCCTTTGCATACTTTCCTTGAGACACAAAAATTTCACCATCCTGCTGCCATATTTCTAATCCAAGGAAATAATGAAGGAGGCCCATAGCCTTCATTTCAAACTCGCTTGCAAGATCCTCCTTGCATGAGTGTATCAGCTGCTCATCACCAGTCAATATTAAATCATCAACATAAAGAAAAATGTTTAAAATCTTACCCTCCACCACAATTTGGTATAGGTTTGCATCTGCTTCCTTTTTGGTGAAGCCCATTCTGGTGAAATAGCTGTCTATCTGAGTGTACCAAGCATGGGGTGCTTGCTTCAGCCCATACAACGCTCTTTTGAGTTAGCACACATGTGACTCGTTGTTGAAGATCTCAAAAAATTCAGCCTGCTCTATGTAAATGTCTTCCTCAATGATTCCATTGAGAAACGCAGTTTTGACATCCATCTATTGAATGCGCCAGCCCATATGCACTGAGAGTGCAAGGATGGTCCTTATGGAAGAGTACCTTACGATAGGCACAAAAGTCTCATCATAATCTCTCCCCTCAATCTGTGAGAAAACCTGAGCCACAAATATGGCCTTGTATTTCTCCAAAATCCCATCAACAACTTTATTTACCTTGTAGATCCATTTCGAACCTACCACTGATTTGTCAACTAGTCTTGGGACAATTTCCCATGTACTATTTTTGACAATGGAGTCATTCTCCTCCACCATTGCATCAACCCAAGTAGGTTGTCGCACTTCTTCCTAAAAGGAAGATGGTTCAGTTAAAATACATTTGCTCATAAGAGCCATGTATCAAGTAAATCAGTTAGGAGACTGTCTCTATCTGCGCTGTGAAGTAGGGGCTCCTACATTCTCTGTAGCATCAAGTCTTAGCCTATCAGGTTTCATGGTGCGCTTTTTGCCTTTTCTAATGGATGGCTTCTTCCACTCCATGAACCTCCTCATGTGGCTGATCCACATCTTGAGACCCATCTTTGGGAACCAATAGTTCCTCCTCCGCATGCAAGTCTAGCTCCCTCTCAAGCGACAACCGCATGGCTTTCCCCTCATAAAATTTTATATCTCATCGCACAATAATCATTCTTCTGTTTGGAAAATACACACGATAATTATGGCGTATTTCTATGTACCCCACAAAAATCCGAACTTCGGGAGTCGGCTTCAGTTTCTTCTTAGCATCCTTGGTCACATGCACATAAATAGATGAGCCAAAAATCTTAAAGTGTGAAACATCTTGTTTCTTACCAGTGAAATATTATTCAGGTGTACTCATGCAAAGTACTCTATGAGGACAACGATTTTGCACATAAACCACAGTGTTACATGCTTTGACCCACAAATGTATTGGTAAGCCCTCATCATGTAACGCCGCTCGTGCTGCACCTATGATCGTTTTGTTCTTCCTCTCTGCGACCCCATTCTGTTTTGGGTTGTGAGGTGTTTTGAGTTCTCTTTGAATTCCTTCTTTGCTGCAGAAGTTCTTGAATTCGTTAGATATGTATTCTCCACCATTATTGCTCCTAAGAGCCTTCACTTTCTTCCCCGATTCTTTCTCCACCACTTCCTTAAACTCACAAAACTTAGAGAATGTTTGATCTTTCTTTTGCATGAAGAAGATCTAGCATTTATAGGAAGCGTCGTCAAAAAATATTACATAGTACTTATGTTTTGTTGTTGAAGCAACCGAGAATGGCCCACACAGGTCTGTGTGAACTCTCTCAAGGATCCCCTAAGCATGGTTCTCCTTCTCATGAAAGGTGGACTTTACATACTTCCACATGGTGCAACCCTTGCACTGATCTAACTGAGAAAGTGTTCCTATTGTAAGTCTAGTAGATATTTGTTGCATGACTTTCAAGGATCCATGATGAAGACGACCCAATCGCTTGTTCCATAATTCTTCATCATCCCAGGTCACCACTTTATCCTCCTTTCCCATCATGGCAGCGCAACCATCTATCTCTAGCTTTTAAAGATTCTTAACTTGAATCCCTGTCCTCTTAGCTTGACCTATTTTTTTATGTCTCGGGAAAGATTTTCCATCACTAAAAACAACACCATAGCCTCTGTCCTCCAACATTGCGACTGAGACCAATTTTTTCTTCAAACCTCGTACATGCATCACATATTTTAATTTAAATGGTTTACCTGACTCCCTCTGAAAGGTAATGGTACCAATCCCAGTAAAACTGCATCATCCGTCATCACCCATCTCAATATGCATCTGGAGATCTTTCTCCTCCAAGTCACTGAAAATTTCCTTATCTCCACTCATGTGAAAGGAAGTGCCACTATCCAAATACCACATTGATCCCAATGCACTAGACACTGTGCATGTAATCAAGGAGAATTCAAGCTCAAATTGTGAGGCAAGGGCCTCACCAGCTGCAGATCCAACAACCTTCCTTTTCTTCTTCTTTTGTGGACATTTAGTAGAAAAATGCATATGTTCGTGACAATGAAAACACTTCACCCTGGACATGTCCTTCTTCTTTCTTTTAGACTCAAATTTAGAATGGAATTTCTTCCCCTTCCTCTTCTTCGCCTTGGTAGCCTAAGAAAAATCCTCTTCATCATCATGCTTTGATGAAGAGCCATCTTTGGTGTTCCACCTGAACTCCTCCTACACCAGATCCAACCACAGTCATTCCCAATCCAGAAATGTTTCCTTTCCGTTGACAGTGTCTACATAACTGTGCCAACTCTTAGGAAGTCCTAGGGGAGCCAAGCTCACCAAATCATCATCAGCGACTGTTATTCCCACACTCCCCAGTTCATCCCGACATTGGAAAAAAATTGTGAGATACTTTGGAATGGTGTCACCCTTTTCCATCTTGATCTTCCTGAGTTTATCTTTGAGTGCCAATTTCCTATGGTCGCTACTGCTTTGGAATAGATCTGTCAAAGCCTTCCACATAGCATATGGTGTGGATTTCCCATGGAGGCTTGAGACATTGTGGTCTCATACTCCCTCCAATAGGATCCTCCTTGCCTTTGCCACTTTATTTTTCCATGCATCAATATTGGCATCATCTGCAGCATCTGGCTTAGGAACCTCCATCCTGTCCTTCCAAGCAATTTAGTTGGATCTGACCTTGATTGCATACTCTAACCTCAAGTCATTGAAAGCCATTTCGATCTTGAATCAGTCGTAGCACCAGGAAAGTCTTTTTGCAAATTCGAATTCTTTCCAACCACAAACTCCTCTCCTGCTTCACTTCTGCAATTTCCTATGCTCTGATACCATGTAGAAATTATACAATATGCATGTATATGTTGGATTCACCTTATATAAAAATATTCTAAAGTTAAATACTGAATCACTTCTACAAATCGTTACGAAATTAAAAACAAAATCGCCAATTACATAAGCATGAAGAAAGATCAATCACACACAACACAAGTAATTTCTCGGGGAAAGCTTATAGCTAAAAACCCCACTATATTCTATTGTATATTATATCATGTATCATGAAACAGTTACATACAAAACTCTAACCATAAGAGATCTCAGTACATCAACTAATTGTCTCACACTGTCATACAAAAATTGGAAAATCACTTAAGCAATTTACTGTCTCTAGACATCCTGCGTTCACTGTGAAATCCCTGTTGAAAGCAATCCCTGAATTGATGCCTTCTTGTCTGCCTTGACTATGCAAGTATCATGGGCTCATCCAATGTGTGTGTGCTTTCATGTGTGCAAGCGGATAATGTCACAACTGATAGTTTACTTCCCTTTCACCTAGAAACCAACCGGGTTTCCATTGGATCTGACATGCATGCAACTAATAATAGTAAATCTTCAGTTTCATGTGAGATCACTACTTGTGAATTAATTAATAATAGTAAATCTTCAGTTACATGTGAGATCACTATTTGTGAATTAATTAATAATAGTAAATCTTTTGTTGCATGTGAGATCACTACTTGTGAATTAATTAATAATTAATTCACTTGATCTCTCACTAGTGTATCTTCAGTTACGACTAGCACAACTGAGTTTAACTAACTTAAATGAGTTAAACTATTTACAACTTACACAACTCATGCACTATTGCACTTCCAACTATGTTACAACTAGAATCACTCAGTTACAACTAAAGTCAACCATCATGTCCTACCAACCAACCTCTTAACTCAAAATTCACTTAGCTAACTGATTTTCCACTTCAGTTAACTATTTTCAAGTTCTCATTGAGAATAGATCATAGTTTAATGTCCATCTAAATTAAGGGATAATAAAAATAGACATACACCTAAAAATAGCCTGTGGGCCCCACCCTAGTGTAGGTGCTTAATTTTCACTAGGATCAAATTTTTTTCTTGTGGAATCTCAACAAAAGTCATATTATCATGAGAAGCACATTCATCTAATGCAATTATACTTTGATACCAATACAAAAAAGCATCACATGTAATTAGTTGAGAACGATATATTGTTTAGTGTAGTATTATTCTTGAAATGAAAACCCCCTTGATGATCATTGATTTCTGACATCTTATTCGAAGTAATGAACATGCATAGACTATTTTTTATATTTCTGTTAGATTTTTTAACACGCCCATTGTATATTTTTAATGAGTTTGTGTTATTACATTTTTTTCATTTTGTAGGAAATTAAGTTTCAATGCATATTCATCTTCCATTCATTCTCATTTTTTATTTTGTGCGATTTCAAATAATTTTTTACCAAGTCAACATTATTAGAGTTGTTAACGGTAGAATAAATTGCAACAACAACTACAATAGTTATGATGCAAAAGATAGTGAAAAACCTACATTTATGATGAAATGCCATATTTTAAAGTTGTTGGTTTATTTGAACTTGAGGAATTGGAGAAGTATCTACCTTTTAGAAAAGTGATGTATAAGAAAACAAAATAATTTTATGTAAATATTCTTGTATTTGATATATCTATTCATGGACCTTATTTTCATGTAAAGCCTATAGAATATGAATTACAAAGAATATGGCAGGGTTATCTAGATGCGTAAAGACCAAGTTTGAGCAAAATAATTTATTTGGTTCAATATCACATGCCTTTGGGGGTGCCTTTCCAATTAATTTCCCCTTGGCATGTGATAAGACATTTGTGGTAAAACATAATAAAAACATGCAAAAAGATTTGCAATAATTTATAACAACCTAGAGCAACATTACCAATGAATTTTCTTTTCCAAAACATGGAAATTGTATATCATAGTTTTTAACTAAATATTTTTCTTATTATTACGTATGTTTCTATACATTGGTAACGAATCACTAATATTTTACAATGTTTACTAATTTTTTTATAATAATAACAAAGAAATTTTCAATACTTTATAACCTAGTGAAAAATTCGTCAATATTTAAGAAAATTTTATAATTTAGTGAAAATTAGCCAAAAAATTATATATATATATATATATTAATGAAAAAATATCCTATACATCTTTCTATATACCATGGGGATTCGCCCATTTATTATACATATAATTTTGGGGGGTTTCTTAAATTTTTCCCTGTTAATTATTGATTTAATGTACACAATACAATTTATACACACACAAAACGATATGATTAGTACCCTTCAAGGGAAGGACTTTGTTGAACTCTCTAATTAATTAAACTAAGCATGTAGTTATTAATTTTAGGGATTAAAATTTAATCTAGATTTCCATGTTTGTTTTTACACTTGAGGGCCCTTCAAGGGTGTTTTCAATGTTGTTATTGATTCTCATTTTGATCACTCCATTCAAAGATGGTATCCACTTCCACCCATATTCAAAAAAATGCATAGTTTCAACTCACATTGCCACTCATAACTATAATTGGGGATTGAGAGTGAAACTTCACATATTATTATTGGTGAGGTTGGGGGCTAAAACCTATGCATTTTCATCGATGAGGGCGGAAAGACTATTTATTTGATTGTGGGTGTACTCTGAGTGGTGAAATATGTGTATTTTTTATGGGTAGGGGTGGAAGGGGAAATTGTGCATTTTTTTTCACTATGGGTGGGGGTAAAGTTGTGATTTTTAGTGGTGAAACAAATGCACAGTTTTATCCCCAACCCCCACCACTTTGAAATACATAATTTCCCCCCTCACCCCCATACACAATAAAATGTACAGTTTCACCCTCCACGCCACCCATAGTTTCAAATGTACAATTTCCCACACTATCTCCACCTATAGTTTCACCTTGGGTGGGAGCTAAAATTATGCATTTTAAAATACAACGTTTCACCCCTACCTCATATTATGCATTCTAATATGCACCGTTTAGAATGCACAATTTCATGTGTCATTGTCAACCCATTTAATAGAATGGAGGTGAAAATTTGCATTTTAAAATGTAGAGTTTTAGTTCCAACCTTTAACTCCCCATCCAAAGCTCATCATTTTAAATTATGTATTCATAATTCTTAATTATTATATAATTTTTAATTAAATACATAAAAATATCACCCTTAATTTATAATAATGTATATTTTTTTAAACAATAATTATATTTAAATTTATTATCATATAAACTCTCTATTTATATTTATTTTTAGATATAATTTAAATGTTTTTTATTAATATATTTATATTTAAATATAATTTAAATATTTTTTATTAATGCCAAATGCAATATGTTGGTCGACTGTCACCGATGTTAATGCCAAATGCAATCCTTATACTTCGAGAGCGAGAGGTATGGTTCGTGTTTCTACGTGGTAAAAAATTATTAGACCGAGGAAGAAAATCCAAAGATTATATGGTTAGATTTATCTAGTCAAACTCATCATACGAACACTCCGTTTTGTAAATATAAAATAATTTAATTTTAGAAACACTCACTTATTGTAAATATAAAATAATTTAAAAAATAAAATTATATGTTTCATGTGCTTTTAGGTTGATAATGAAAAAAATCTGAAAAAAAGATGTACCTTCGAACGAGTAGGTACCAGAGAGGTCAATGTGGACGACTCTTTTGGTGTTTTTCCGACAGCGAATGCCATACCAATTGCAGATGTTGTGCGAGTTGTGTGCCGTCCAGTTGGAGAGCACGGCAGATGGATCCGCTGTAATGGAGTTTCTGAAGGATAAGAGAGCATGGAGGTCCCTTTTTTCGTGGGCGTCCATTGATGATGAGCCCTCTCCATGCTGAGCATGAGATTGGTGATTGATAGAGATTGGTGGAGGCAGAGAGGCAGCCATAAGGCAGAGAGAGGCAACGATGCACAGAAGCGATGCACAGGACCTCCATTTCTCCCTTCCCAATTACAGAAAGAAGCGTGTGAGTACTTGTGTGCTTCTCTCTGTCTACACACACATATTTATAGAGAAGAAAGCCGTGCCGTGCCGTGCCGTGCAGGAGACGTGCCGTGATGGGGGAGGCGTATGGAAATCGTTGACGAGTTTATTGAGACGGAGGCGTATTACTAATACTTCACCCATGCAGTGATCTTAAGGAACCCAACAATCTATTTGACACGTAGTGTAGGTTGCAATAGGGGAGATTTGTATGATTTTATATATATATCATTCTCAAATTTCTTATCTTTAAGCTTTATTTATGTCAAATCAATATATATATATATATCTAGTCACTTATGTCAATTTAATACACTCTATTTAATAAATTCAAATTAATATGAGAAACTCTCTCCCTTTCTCCATCCCAATATAGTCAAGCCAATATGGTTAAATAACAAGTATTGATGCCATCCTCAAATTTCTTATCTTTAAGCTTTATTTATGCCAAATAAATATACTTATTCCTTGTCACTTATATCAATTTAATACACTCATTTTTATAAAGTAAAATTAACATGAGAAACTCTCTCCCTTTCTTCATCCCAATATAGTCAAGTCAATATGGCTAAATAATAAGTATTGATATCATCTTCAAATAGTTGCTGGTTGGTTACTCACGATCACAAAAAAAAAAAAAAAAATGATCCTCAAATTTATTATCTTTAAGCTTTATTTATGTCAAATCAATATACTTATTTCTTGCAACTTATGTCAATTTAATACACTCATTTTAATAAATTCAAATTAATATAAACAACTCTCTCCCTTTCTCCATCCCAATATAGTCAAGTCAATATGGCTAAATAACAAGTATTTATATCATCCTCAAATTTCTTATCTTTAAGCTTTATTTCTGTCAAATTAATATACTTATTTCTTGCCATTTATGTCAATTTAATACACTCATTTTTATAAAATCAAATTAATATGAGCAACTCTCTCCCTTTCTCCATCCCAATATCGTCAATTCAATATAGATAAATAACAAGTATTGATAGCATCCTCAAATCGTTGTTGGGTTCACAAAAAAAAAAATATCATCCTCATATTTCTTAGCTTTAAGATTTATTTATGTCAAATCAATATACTTATTTCTTGTCACTTATGTCAATTTAATACACTCATTTTAATAGATTCAAATTAATATGAGCAACTCTCTCCCTTTCACCATCTCAATTTAGTCAAGTCAATATAGCTAAATAACAAGTATTGATATCATCCTCAAATTTCTTATCTTTAAGCTTTACTTCTATCAAATCGATATACTTATTTCCTTTCACTTATGTCAATTTAATACACTCATTTTTATAAATCAAATTAATATGAGAAACTCTCTCCCTTTCTCCATCCCAATATAGTCAAGTCAATATGGCTAAATTAAAAGTATTGGTATCATCCTCAAATAATTGTTGGGTTCCTCAAGGTCACAAGAAAATAAATAAATAAATAAATAAATATATATATATATATCATCCTCAAATTTATTATCTTTAAGTTTTATTTGTGTCAAATCAATATACTCATTTCTTGTGACTTATGTCAATTTAATACACTCATTTGAATAAATTCAAAATAATATGAACAACTCTCTCCCTTTCTCCATCCCAATATAGTCAAGTCAATTATGGCTAAATAACAAGTATTGATATCGTCCTCAAATTTATTATCTTTAAGATTTATTTATGTCAAATCAATCTACTTATTTCTTGTCACTTATGTCAATTTAATACACTCATTTTTATAAATTCAAATTAATATGAGCAACTCTCTCCCTTTCTCCATCCCAATATAGTCAATTCAATATGGATAAATAACAAGTATTGATATAGTCTAATAAAAACATGAAAGTTGGAGGAAAATGTTGCAATCCAGACTACGTGTCAAGTAGGTTGTTGGGTTTCTTGGGGTCAAAAAAAAAATGATCGTCAAATTTCTTATCTTTAAGCTTTATTTATGTCAAATCTATATACTTATTTCTTGTCACTTACATCAATTAATACACTCACTTTAATAAAGTAAAATCAATATGAGCTAATCTCTCCCTTTCTCCATCCCAATATAGTCAAGTCAATATAGCTAAATAAAAAGTATTGATATAGTCTAATAAAAACATGAAAGTTGGAGGAAAATGTAATTTTCACTTTGCTAGAGAAATTTCCCCCAAATTTCTTGACCCCTATGCTCTACTTATGTCAAGTTAAAGTATTTATTTTCTTCCACTTATGTCAAGTTAATACATTCATTTCAATAAATTCAAGTTAATATGGGTCCCTCACAAGATTAATAAAATTATTAAAGTCTCAAATAAATGTACTTTTCCTCCATTAAAGAAATATCCCAAATTTCATATCCTTATTCTTTACTTATGTCAAATGAATACATTCATTTTAATAAAGTCACCCATGAGGTGTATACCAATTAGTTTGTGATGGGTTTAGTCCCTAGTAGGTAATAGGTTCAAATCCCATTGGTCGCAGGAGGGGTGGAAGCCACTCTAACTCCATTTTTCATTTTGTTTAAGAATTTTCCTCCAAATTTCTTCGCCCTTCAATTATTCCAAGTCAATAATTTCATTTCAATAAATTCAAGTTAATATGGGTCCCTCACAAACATTATAGAGTCTAATAAATATACTCCCCTAAAAATCCAATTTCCTCCAAATTTCTCACCAAATTTCTCCAAAATTCTCACCCCTGTACTTTATTTATGTGAAATCATAACACTTATTTCCCTCCACTTATGCCAATTCAATACACTCATTTTAATAAGATCAAGTTAATATGAGAAACTCCCTACCTTTCTCCATTCTAATAAAGTTGAAGTCAGAATGAGTAACTCACAAGCATTGATATAGTTGAATAAAAACATTAAAGTTGGTGAAAAATACAATTTTCACTTTGTTGAAGAAATTTCCCCAAAATTTTCTCGGTCCAGATGCCCCACTTATGTCAAGGTAACATATTTGTTCTCCTCCACTTATGTCGAGTCAAATACATTCATTTCAATAAATTTAAGTTAATATAGATTCCTCACAAGAATTGATAAAGACCAATAAAAATATTTGAGTCCCATAATAATCCAATTTTTATAAATTTCCTCCAAATTTCTTACCCATATACTTTATTTATGTCAAAGCAATACATGTATTTCCCTCTACTTATGTCAATTCAATCAACTCATTTTAATAAATTATATGAGCACCTCCCTCTTTTTGTCCATCTCAATATGAGTAACTCGCAAACATTGATATAGTCTAACAAAAACATTAAAGTTGGAGAAAAACACAATTTTCATTTTATTGAAGAAATTTATCCCAATAAAAAATAAAATTTTAGCTTTCCAAATACAACCTCTGGCTTTAAGTTTTTAATTCTTAATTAAAAATAAATAAATAAATTTCTTTTATAATTTTATTAAGTATATATTTTAATTTTAATTTTTTAATTTTTATATATTAATAAATATGTGAAAAATAATATATATAATTAAAATATATCATTTCCATATTTTATTTTTTAATATCAAATAAATAAAAAAATAGTATTGAGGCTCTCTCTAGCCTAATATGGTAGAGATGTTGTAACCAATGTCTTGTAAACATTTTAACTCGGTTAAAATAAAAATAAATAAAATAATTTATAATTATAATTATCAATAAAAAAATTGACTCGGTATGTATATATATAGACCAACCTAGATCCATCTTAACTCCGGATCTACCAAGTGCCAAGAGGGATCAAATCTCTTTTCACTTTAAAAGAGATTCGTATCTCCAAAGATTTAATTCCTCTAGACTATACTTTTAGTGAGGTTAAAATAAAATAAATTATAAAAAATAAAATTAATAGTTATATTTATAAGTATTAATGAAGACGAGCCTAAATCCATCTTAATTACAGATTTACCAAGTGTTGAGAGGGATCAAATATATTTTCACTTTAATTTGATTCCTCTTCACCAGATTTAAGATGGAATGGTGTAATCATTAGTTATGTAATGTTTTATCTTTAATATAAGTTAAGTTTAACATACAAAATTAATAATAATAATTTAGTGGAAATTAAATCTCTAATATTTATTTTTATAACAAAAATAAAAATAATAAAAATAATCAATCTCCTGCATAGTATGGTAGAGATGTTGTAATGGAATGTCATGTGAACATTTTGATTTGGTTAAAATAAAATAAAAATAAAAATAACCTTACATTAAAATAAAAATAATTTCAGAATACCCTTGATGGGGGTGAGGAGAGACAAGCCGATAGTGACATGATCTATGCCTCTAATATGGTCTTCAATATCGGGCAGGGTTGGTGCTAGTACGTAGATGCCCGCATTCACTCTCTCCGATGCATAAAGGGGAAAACAATAAGAATATCCTCAAGCACTCACATTTGGGTAAGCATTCAATCTTGCTATCTAGATTCTCCACATGGTGTATGTTAAGTTTCACAGGTAGTCGATCAGGGAATTCAAGTCTTCCTAGCTAGACTACCATGATTGGAATTTCGTGCTACATGCAACAAGGGCTTTAGAATTCCTCCACGGAAGAAATTCTTGTGGGTATGTTTATATATTCAAACCCTCATATCATACTGTCATTGTAATTTTCTCAGGTCTTCTTGGTCTTTGGCTGGTATCTCTATGTTTGAGACCCTGTCTTCGAACTATAATGTATATGTTTGTAGGATGTGTATAGGTTGGATATGTCGATGGTTTTTTTGGAAACCTGAGGCTTGGACCCAAAAACCACCTTACTTGTCTTAGTTATGTGATTAATTATGTCCCTATGTATTTCTAGTTCATTAAGTTCACCACTGAGCCTATCGAGGATTGGGGTTTTCAATCCAACTGCTCGGATAATCTAAAAATATTTTGGTATGATCTAGATTTATGCAGGAACACAACAAAATACAAAAATTACCATAAAAATAGAAATACAATGGAAATAAGGCTTCATTTCATTAATATCAAATCACAAAAATATGCTTACAAACATGATGGAAATAAAATAGCTAGGGTGTTGGTAGCGAATCTCTAAGAAGAGATGTGGTGACTACAGACCTCTGAACTATATTACAATAAGGCTCAAGGGCCTATTTATTATGGAGAAACAATGGAGAATTCTAAACGTCCAAAAACCTAACCCTAGGAGATGAAGCACCAAAACTATGGGCCCCGTTTGGGTAAATTGGTCTTTCAACTTCCCAAGGACGTAACTTCGGCATAATATCTCTGTTTAGGGCTTAAAAATGGCTCCGAAAGTTTAGGACCCGAAAAAATGCTGAAAATAGTAAGTTGTGAAAAAACTGAAAGAGAAAATGGAGGGGCCCCAAGTGGAATAGGTGGGTGGCCACCAATATCCACCTGGATCATTCCTCCCCCCTTAGGAAGCAATTGTCCCCATTGCGTTGAGTTCCTCCATGAGATGAGGAAACTTCTGTTGAACTTGGTTCCTGGTGAACCACTTGCCTTGGTGTAGGAGTTGGCCAACTTTGACAACCCGATACAGTTGGATATTTTGTTGGCGAGTGTTCTTGATTTGCATGTCCCTGATACAGTCTGTGGTGGCCTGTTCCATGCAGTCTGGGTTTAACTCTTTTGGTGTGAGATCTTATGCAATGTCAGAGGTGTCCAATAGAGGTGGGAAGTAGGGATGAAGGTGGTCTACATTGAATACTAGGTGCAAACCAAGGAATGGTGGAATACTAAGCTCAAAGGCATTGTTCCCTATAGCCTTGGTGATGGTGTAAGACCCATATTGGAGTGGGAAAATATTGCCGTGGGGTCCAGTGAGACCCTCCTTCTGTAAATGTAGCCACACTTTTTTTCCCACCTAGAAGTTGTGTGGCACCCGATGTTGATCATGTTGTTGCTTGTACTTAGTATTAGCTCTGTCCAATATGTCATGAACCTGTTGGCGGATGTGCTGAATGCGCTCGATGAAGTTTTTTGCTTTGTCAGCTTCAGACTGGAAGGCTCTCATCCCATGTGCGTGGATGTTTTGAATTGTACATGCGTAGAATGTGTACAATCATCCCGTTGACGACCTATGTCTGGCCATCAGTTTGGGGATGGAAAGTTGTGGAATTGGTGAGCTTGGTGTCCAACATTGACCAAAGGCTGGACCAAAATGTGCTGAGGAACTTGTTGTCGCGATCTGATATGATAGACTATGAGATACCAAAGTGCACCCACACTCGTTCAAAGAAGAGTTTAGCAGTGGCTTCTGCTGTGATATTCTTCTTGCAGGCCGCCATAATGGCCATCTTTGAGAATCTGTCGACGACCACGAAAACACAGTCATTTCCATGCTTAGTAGAAGGAAGGCCTGACATGTAATACATGGAGATGGATTCCCAAGGTCGACTAGGGGTAGGTAGCAGAGTATAGAGCCCTTGCTTCTCGATGGTCGGTTTGGAAATGGCGCAAGCAGTGCAGGATCTGATGTACTTCCCGACATCCTGTCGAAGGTTCGAACAATAGAAATAATTTTGCAGTACTGCCACTATTTTATCGACCCCAAAATGCCCAACGACTCGACTATAGTGCGCTTCCCATATCATCTTGGCACGCTCACTTGAAGGAACACAAAGGTGTTCCAGGTGACATAATAATGCATCTTGGAGGTGAAAATTTGGAACTTGCATACCCCCCAAGAGTGCCTTGTATGTGTAGCTGAATTCTGGATCGCTCTTATAGAGAAGAAGCCAATCAGAAGTCTCATGCCCACAATATTTGAGAATGGTGGTTATGGCCACGATCGATGGTCGGCTGAGGCAATCTGCAACATTATTGGTGCTACCCTTCTTTTACTTGATGTTCAAATGAAATTGTTGCAGATATGTAGACCACTTCTGATGGCGATCGTTCTGTAACTTCCCTTGTGTCTGTATGAACTGAAAGGGTTGGCGGTTTGTGTGGATGATTGTCTCCTTCCCCAAAATGTAATGCTTCCATTGTCGACAAGCCTGCACAATGGAATACATTTCTTTGTCATAAGTGGGATACTTTTGAACTGTGTCAGACAATGTCTCACTGTGATATGCCACTGGATGCCCCTGTTGAGTAAGAACTGCCCCAATGGCATAGTCAGAGGCATATGTCTTGATCTCAAATGGTTGTTGCAAGTCTGGTAATGTGCGCACTAGGGCAAAACAGAGGCGATGTTTCAATTCTACGAACACCTTCTATTGAGATTCCGACCAGTAGACTTTTTCTTTCACTCCTCCCTTGGTGACTTGACTCAAGGGCCAAGTGATATGAGAGAATCCCAACATGAACCTGCAGTAGAAATTAGCAAGACCCAGAAAGTTTCAAAGCTCTGTTAGGGTCATTGCGGCTGGCCAATCCCGAATGACTTGGATCTTAGCTGGATCCACATGTACCCCGCTTTCATCAATAATGTATCCCAGATATTGAACCTGGGTCATGCCAAAAGTGTACTTCTCCAAATTGGCACACAACTTGTGTTGCCGCAGTGTTTGGAGGACTTCCCGAATGCGGTGGAGGTTCTCTTCCCAAGTCTAGCTGAAGATAAGAATGTCATCCAAGTATACCACTACAAATGAGTTGGTGAATGGATGCAAGATGTCATCCATCAACCTCATGAAGGTTTCGGGAGCATTTTTCAATCCGAAAGGCATGACGAGCCATTCGAAAAGGCCCTCCTTGGCTTTGAAGGCAGTCTTCCACACATCAGAGGGTTCGATTGGTACCTGGTGATACCCAGACTTCAAGTCGATCTTGCTGAAATATTTTTCCCCTTTGAGTTGGTCCAGAAGGTCATCAATCCATGGGATCGGATATCTATTCCGGACAATGATATTTTTCAGCGCCCGATAATCAATAAAGAGTCTCCAAGTCCCATCCTTCTTCTGTACCAACACGATCAGGCTCCCACAGGGTGATGAACTTGGCCTGATGTGAAATTTCTGTAGCAGTTCCTGAATTTTCCTCTTGATTTCATCATTCTCCAGAACAGAGCGCCTATAGATCGGTCCATTGGGTAGCAGCGCACCTGGGGTTAGGTCAATGGGGTGCTTGACCTGACAGTGTACAGACACCCCTGTGGGTGAGGTGAAGATGTCCCCGTACTCATCCACAACCTTGTCCATTTGTTTTTGTCGTGTAGAAGAGCCATGTCTGGAGGTCGTGGCCACAGTCTTCTTCTTGCCTTGGGGGCAGATCATCAGGAAAACAAATTTCCTGGTTTGGGAAATCAGCTTACTGCATTGTTTTGTAGTAACCAAAGAGATAGTGGGTGGTGGTGGTACCTCTGGTATCCTGTACAATTTATTTCCCAAAGTAACAATAATAGCACCAGGCCAGGACTCATACACAGCCTGTCGCTTCCACAAGTATGGTTGGCCTAATAATACATCAGAAACATCAATAGGAGCAATGTCACAAAATACCTCATCCGTGAAGGGCTTGATGCTATAGGGGAGGCAACACTGCTGGTTGACGCGGAGATCCCATCCTTGGTGAAGCCACCCAATGGTGTATGGTTGTGGGTGCACTGTGGTCGGCAAGCCCAACCACTTCACGACATCTGTTTAAATGAGGTTATTTTGGCTCCCATTGTCTACAATGAACCGTAGCAGGGAACCTTTTACCCACATCTGGGAGTGGAAGAGATGCTCCGCCTCCTCTGGATCTTCTGGTTCCTCCTTCTAGATCTTCATAGTGGCAATAGTGGCGTTTGGCTTCGCATCAATCATTTGCTTTCCTTTGTCATTCACCTTGTCAGGTTCTGATTCAAAGTCAGAGCATGCATATGATTCAGTAGCCCTCATCTCAGCCACCAATGACTGCTTGGTCTGACACTCACTTGTGTTGTGAGTGGAGCTCTTATGGAACTCACACCACTTTCCTATGTCATTCTTTGGCTTCGTGGTGTTGTTCTTTGCTTGTGCCTTTCGCAGGTTGTCTTGGGCCGCCATGCCTTGGCATTGTCCTTTGTTCTGTAGTTTGGGGGCACTTTTCCCTTGCTTTTGATTCGCAAATCCAAAGGCTCGCTTCTTCTGTTTGAATTTCTACTCAATCTTGGCAGCATAACAATATCACATACCAAGCGAGGAGATGTCGAGGAACTACATTTCCTCTTGAATTTATCTGTGCAGAAAACCGCAACATTTTAGCACCAAATTTTTCTCTGAATCTTTGATACCCAACTTTGTCCGCAGGGTATGGAACAGATTCATTAGCTCATGCACATCTTGATCCCTTTGTTGTCGCTGCGTGGTCCATTGTATGTACTTGTCCTCATAGCTCCCCATGGGATAGTATTGTTCCTTGATGGCATCTGGGAAAAAATTCCAAGTGGGTACGACTGAGAACAGAGAGGGTTCTGTCTCATCCATTTTCTCACAGCAGGTTTCCCACCAGTCCTTGACATGGAGGATAGCTTTGAGGAGTGCAAAAATAATCTTCTCCTGGTCGGAAAAATCATGAACTGAGAAATATCCTTCTAATAGATTCAACCATCTATCTATGGCATCTGCATCTATTTCACCCTAAAATATGGGAATGTCAAAGTTTACTTGTACCTTAAAGGGATTCGCACCTCCAGAGTGGCTATTGGATGCAGATGCACTTCCGGTGGGCAGTCGTTGAAGGATCTGGGCAAAGTTATCCATCATCGCATTCCTTTGTTTTTCGAGGGCCTCCTCATGTAATATTTTGATAGGATATTTTTCTCCCTCATCTTTCTTTTCATCCCCCATGGGTGTTCGTCGAGGTTTGCGAGGCTAATCTTGCAAAGGTTCCACCAGATCGAGCCCTAATTCCTTATACCCTGACCTCGTTGGGGACATGCAAAGAAGGATCTAGAAAAAAGCAGACCGCTCTGATACCACTGATCCGGATTTATGTAGGAACGCAACAGAATACAAAAATAACCATAAACATAGAAATTACAGTGGAAATAAAGCTTCATTTCATTAATATCAAATCACAGAAATATGCTTACAAACATGATGGAAATAAAATAGCTAGGGTGATAGTAGTGAATCTCTGAGAAGAGATGTGGCGACTACAAACCTCTGAACTGTATTACAATGAGGCTCGAGGGCCTATTTATTATGGAGAAACAATGGAGAATTCTAAACATCCAAAAACCTAACCCTGGGAGATGAAGCGCCAAAAATATGGGCCCTGTTTTGGTAAATTGGTGTTTAAACTTCCCAAGGATGTAACTTTGGCATACTATCTCCATTTGGGGCTTCAAAATGGCTCCAGAAGTTTAGGACGCAAAAAAATGCTAAAAATAGTAAGTTGTGAAAAAAACTGAAAGAGACAATGGTGGGGCCCCAAGGGGAATAGGTGGGTGGCCACCAATATCCACCTGGATCATGGTATGACCATTCTTGGATGGGTCTTGAGGGTTTACCCATATGCTTCATTTCTTTAGTCTTTAGCTAGATTCCTGGTTTGTGTGGTAACTACGGGGTTGGTTTACATGGGAATTTTGTGGATGTAAATCTGAAGAGACATATGAAAAAGAGAAAAAGGAATTTTTCATGGGGTTCATTCTAATGTTATTGTCTCAATTGAAATTTTCTTTCTAACTTCCACATGAACGCACCTTCATATTGTTTAGTGGAACCCCCTTCATATCTGCCTATATGTTTTATGGTCTACTACAAGGAAGCACCTACTAAGGGGAGGGGGGGGGGGTTTATTAATTTCAACATGTCTTTGCATTTCTCAATCTTTTAATTATTGGTTTCTTTTTATGGCTCGGTGGAACACTCTCCAACAATGAAGGGCCAAAGGAGGTCACGGCCATAGAAAAAGCAGTGTGAAAGGAAGAGAGAAGTCTCATTCCAAGCCAGGTAGAGGAAAGATCCGCATAACAACTTAGGACAATATTAAAAATATCGTTAAATATTATCAGTCCAAAACACACCCTCAGGAAAGACAAATAATAAAAGATTGGGTAAAAGACTCAGGTCAGTTGTAATATCCCTGACGTAAGCCACCATAAAAAATCTAGTAAAATGAGGGTTGTTAAATAATTAAATATTAATAATTTTTTTTTTTGTAAATTCGGTGGATCCATTCCATTTTCTATTTATATTTGAAAGACAGGCTACATAATATAAAAGTCAAACTGTGGCCTCAACCTGCCCGCAGGAAACCAGGTCTGTTGGCCACCTAAATGCATGATAAGCAGTCCAAAACTGAAATTGTTTCATATGCCTAAACTTCTCATGTGCTGTCTGTCCTATTGCTACTATTTTTTCTTTCCTAGAACATAAGGAGAGTTGATGTCTAAATAGTAGAATCATCAAAATTTAAAACAACAAAAACTTCAAAGTTTCTAAAAGACATAGCTATTATGCATCTGAAGAAGAGACTGGTGCTGGGTCTTTAGCATTAGTTCCAGGCATTTCTGCTTGTTGGACCTGTTGAAGGAGCTGTTGAAGGAGTTTTTCCATCCGGCCCACTTTATCATCCATTCTACTTACTCTATCTACTGTTTGATATTGTGTTATCTTAATGTGCTAAAGCTGGTCCTGGATTTCCAGAATTTGAGCCTGAAGGCTTGTTCCTGGCTTTACTGGTTCTGCCTGTGTATGCACAGGATGAAAGCTCTGAATGGCTTTCGCTATCAGAAATTTCACTATCCAATAAGTATGGATGGTCTGGTTGAATAAGGTGAGGTGGCCTCTAGTGTTGCCTGGATCTGTAATAAAATCCAAAATTTCTGCTTCTGTCTCATTATCCTCAGGCTCGGTTTGGATTTCTCTTTCCCATCCCCGGATGGCTTGCCGTACTTTGGAAGAATTGCCTATGACATATGTGGTAGCTAACGTTTCCAAATGTTCCTGGTTTGTTCTACATCCTCGTTTCACCGGGACTGGCTCAGATTGAATTAGTTGTTTTCCTTTAGCGGCCTCTATCCTTGCACGACGTTTTCCCATTTCTGTAGAATACCTATATGCAAACACTGACAGATCAAAAGGAACAGCAACGAAATAAGGAGTTAGATGGTTGTAGTCTATGCGCCACCATTGGGCAATAATTTCATGATTGACATACAAACAACGGGACCCAACCCGTATGGGTATACTATGCAACCTGTAAGATGGAGAAATTGCATGGGCCATGGGAATCTGGGTAGGGTGCACAAGGCAATTCCTCAAATTAAGATTCCAAATGTCGTTATGTTGAATGCTCTGCTTGGCACTGTAGGCAGCCGCATTATAAAGAGGGATGTGACCAGTATACATAATAAACAGAGGATGAGAAATGAGAGGTCTAAGATTCAGGGTTAGAGGAGAACGGGGAGGGGTAGATCTGTTCAGCTTTATGCGGTTCCTTGAACTACCCTGAAACCCTTTAGGGATGGCCAACTGGTCGTCATGAGAGAGAACCCTGGGGGTGGTTTCTATTTGGTCAAATGCGAAACAGAGCGGATGAAAATGGTACCCATGCACAATGCAGTGGATGATATCTAACTTATTCAACGACTGGACTTGACTATAATGATAGCTAAGGCAATTGATACAGTTTTGAACTTGGAGAAGCATGTTATTTAAAAGACAACCATGTAACTGCTTTCCTAAATTCGCATGAGGGCAGACAGGGGATGTGGCCTGGACAGGCGAGATACTTGGATCTCGGAAGCAAGGCGAAATGGGTTGCATAAGAAAGATTACAGAATACAATATTTTTCTCAAACCCGTCCTATCTTGATTATACAGAAGACTAAGAAAATCTACTGCAATAGGCTTCATAATAGCTATGAAAATGACGGAAACATACCCTGACAGGATCAAAAGAGTGTTCAAATGGTAGCTGTTGTGTCTTCTCCTCTACCGCCTCCAGAAAATTGCATGCAAAAGACCATGCATGAATGAATGGAGGAGCGGGGGGATCACTCTTACCTTTGTGGAAACTTGCTTTCGATGAGCTGTCCAAACAACCTGGCCACCTTTCATCATTATTCGATTCTGGCGATTCACACACTTCACTGATTTTTCCGGACCAGCCTTCATTAACAATCTTAATGGCTTGGGTTGGGAGCGTGTGCCAAATTTCCATGGCAAGAATTTCTTTCTATCAGTTGATCACCCCGATCGGGGGGTTGAAGATCCTTGTTAACAATCAGTTGTAGAGAGTGTAGTTCTACATTCCAGATTGGATCCGTAGGACGACCTTCAATTGGGCGTTCAGCATTTTGGCATCCCCAATTGGCCAAGTAGTCTGCTGCTGTGTTGCCTTTTTGTCGAACATGGGTAGGGATGAGATACTCTATACGTTTCACCAGTTGACTTATGTCTTCTATAAGGCCTGCTGTTCTCCAGCTTTGTGAGATTTTCTCCTAGGGTGTGCCTTTTTTAATTTTTTTAAGCATCTCTGTGACCAATTCTGAATCTCCCTCCACTATGATTCTCTGATAAGCTTCTCTAATTGTTATCAAGAGGCCTTGTTTGACCACCATTAGTTCTGCTTCATTATTGGTGGCATGGCCCAAGTCAAAAGCATAGAATCTACATACTGTCCCCTGAGAATTTCGGAAGAGTCCACCTGCCCCAGCCTACCCTGGGTTCCCTTTCGAGGCCCCATCATAATTGAGTTTTAGAAAGCCTGGTTGTGGGGGTATCCATTGTTCTTGACTTGATTGATTGGGAGGTCTGAATTTCCATAAACCCTTGCTAAGCATTTGCGGTTTGAGATTCAGGTTTTCTAGAATCTGAGATTCAATACCCACTGTTTGCCAATCTTCATCTGACCAACTTTCTGTTAAAATAGTTTCTCGAATGTTGTCTACTGAATGTTTCCATATATAATTCATTGGTTGATCTTTGTCTTGGAAAATTCTCTGATTTCTCTCTTTCCAAGTGTTCCAGAGTAGGAATCCATATGATAGGGTCCAAGCTCTATTTATTACGTGACAGTGGAATCTTCCTTTTCTCCAATTAACTATTGTTTCCGTTAGGCTGTCATTGTTTTTATCTGTCTGTCGGAAGAGCTGAGCCAGGTTCTCCCATAGTGGTTGCACCTTTGTGCAGCGGTTAAGAAGATGTTCTGTCGTTTCAGCTTCAAGGATACAGAAGGGGCATCGCGAAGGTCCTATCATTTCTCGTTTTTGGAGGTTCTCCCATGTCAAGATTCTGTGATGACTTACTAACCATAAGAAGTATGTCACCTTTGGCCAATTTCGCATTTCCCAGATTTGTTTCCATATTGGCTGGGTATTATCCTGAGCTTGCTGGGATTGAATATAATAGCCTTCCTTAATGGTAAATAGCCCTCTTGTTTGGTGACCCCAGTGAAGGATATCTGGGCTTGAGATATTGCGTAGCTTTCGTGTGCTGAGCTCTTTAGAAAAATTATTCCATTGCTGCGTTGCTGGAGCTTGAGGCCAACAATTTTTGTCTTTCCATTGCTGCCATATTCCATTTTGGTTGTTTGACCAATACTGTTGTACTAGCCTGTTATTGGGGGTATTCGTATATAGGAAGATTTCCCCTAATTCCAATCGTGTAAACAGTTTGTCACGCTGTTGCCAAGAATCTTCTCAGAACAAAGCTATTTTGCCATCTCTTATTTCCCAAAAGCTATGCATGCGGATTAAATTTCTGTTCAGGGCTGCTAAATTCCATATGGTGGAGCCTTTTGGTGTCCTGTCAATTTTCAGTCGACCTGCGATTGTAATTGGCATTTCATATTTTGTTTGCCAAATTTTCTTCCAAAGGTCTTGCCCTCCCATGAGCCAGCGCCACCAGAGTTTGGCACCCAACACATTATTGAGAATAAAGGGGTCTCGGAATCCCAATCCACCTGCTACCTTCGATCGTAGTAATTTGTCCCAAGAGAGAAGCGCCCACTTTCTATTAGCTTGGGCTCCTTGCCATAAGAACTTTTTGAAAATGTCTATTAATTGAGTACATATTCCTTTCGGGCAAGCCCTCCCCGACAACTGATAGATAGGTAATGCTTGTAGCACCGATTTTAGTAATATGAGTCGGCCTGGTGCATTCAAAGTTCTGAAGGCCCAGTTTTGAATTCGTTTCTCTATTCTTACAATAATTTCTTGCCAATCTGCGAGGCGGGTGGGACCTGGATTTAAGAACATGCCTAGGTATCTCAGGGGAAAGGATCCCTGTTGAAATCCTAAGGTCCTGGCAAGGTGATTCTGCAGCTCTACTGCACAGTTAAAGAAATACACATTGGACTTATCTTTGTTGATTTCTGTGCCCGAAGCTTCCATAAAAACATCCAGAATTTTGAGGATGGTTTTGCATTATTTTAATGAGGCCATACAAAATAGGAGAGTGTCATCAAAAAATTGTTGATGAGTCAATGAGAGCTGAGGTCCCCACAATTGCAGTCCCTGTAGCTTTCCTTCTGCAACTTGGGCTTTAATTAATCTTCCTAGACCTTCTGCAGCAATGATGAAGAGAAATGGAGACAGGGGGTCTCCTTGTCTGAGGCCTCTCGAGCTATTAAACGGCACTGAAGGACTACCATTCAAGAGTATTGAGAAATGCGGAGAGGATATGAATGAGTGTAACCATTGCAGCCATCTGTCATCGAACCCAAAAGCACGCATCACTTCAATCAGGTATTTCCAGCTGATGCGGTCGTATGCTTTAGATAAATCCAATTTTATTAGCAATCCTTTCTTTTTATCCTTCTTGAGAGTATGAATTGCTTCCTGTGCCACTACTATTCCATCCAATATTTGTCTCCCTTGCACAAAACCTGTTTGTTCCGGGGCTATTAGCAAAGGCATCAAGGGTTTGAGACGGTTAACCATAATAGTAGAGAGAATTTTATAGATAACATTGCAGAGCGCTATCGGTCGGAAGCCAACTGGAGTATCTGCATTTTGTTGCTTTGGGATAAGCATCAAAAAGGTTGCGTTCAGAGCTGGAGATACCTTTTTGTTTCTCTGGGATTCCTCCACAACTTCTAGGATATCAGGACCTATAAATGGCCATGCTGCTTTGAAAAATTCACTAGTGAATCCATCAGGCCCCGGGGCTTTGTTCTGTGGTAACTGTAATACCGCTTCTTCAACCTCTTGTAGTGTAACAGCTCTCAGCAGCGCAAGGTTTTGTTCCCGAGTGATCAATTGAGGAATATGCGCTGTGATCCTTTGAATAGCTTCCTGGAGATTTGGGAGTGGTTCCGTAAGGAGATCCTGGAAATGGTTAACCAATTCTCTTTCCATATCATCGTGTTTGATTAGTCTTTCTCCATTTTCTGCTTTTAAAGAGAAGATTCGGTTCTGTTGGCATCTCTGTAGCATTGCTCGATGGAAGAATTTTGTATTACGATCTCCCTCTTTGAGCCAGTTAACACAAGATTTCTGCTTCCACAGGATCTCCTCTTGTTTTCTTCGCTCTTCTTGCTGACTGAGAGTGCGTCCTTCCTCCAAGGCCAGTTCCTCTATTCTACCATGAAGTATGATTTGCTGCTGAATCTCCTTCATTTTTTCATTTAGACGGATTTTGTCTTGGTGTATATTACCAAATTCTTGCTGATTCCACCATTTAATTTCCCCTTTTAATTGCTTCAGGCGTAGCTGGAAAGAGTGCATCTTGTTATGGCCTCGGACAGGGTTTGAATTCCACCAATTTTTAACTTTCTCCATGAAACCTGGCTCCCGTAGCCAGAAAAGTTCGAACCTAAAGGGTTGATTTTGGCGACTTGCTTTCACATCGATCTCTAGTCTGATCGACCAGTGGTCTGAGCCCAGTGCAGGGAGAATAGCAGCTTCATAGTATATATCTCGGCTCACCAAGGCTTCAGTTGCTAAGAAACAATCCAACCTGGAGGCGATTTGATGTTGTTCTCCTCTGCGGTTATTCCAGGTATATTTGCCATTAACTGTTGGAATATCTACTAGACGGAGATCGTGTAGAACTTCTTGAAAAAGAGTCATTTCTGGTTCCTCTCTCCGGATCCCTCCCTTTTTTTCCGAAAGATTTAGAATGATATTAAAATCTCCTCCTAGCAACCAATATTTTTCATTATGCATTGTACTCAACTTACAGATATTTTGTAGAAATGATGCACGCTCTCTTGGGATTGGGGGTCCATATACAGCCGAGATGAGTATCCTGTCCTCTGCTCCAATCTGTCGGAAAGTTGCTATTAAAATGCGAGGCAAGCCTATCCATCCCTTTGCTATGATTTCCGCTCCATTCCAGAGGACGGCTATTCCTCCTGACGTCCCCCTTGCATCAATAGCCATGACCTCATATTGACTTTTAAATGATTTCAGTATTGACTCGAGCTTCTGCCCCGTGACCTTAGTTTCTTGTAGCAGCATAACCTGAGGTTTCTCAGCCTGTAGTTTTTCTTTCAGATATCTCTGTTTACCTTTGCTGTTCAGTCCCCTTATGTTCCAGGAGAGCACCTTCATTAAAATTCTTTGGGTAGTTGTTGGAATACCGTTGTTAATGGTATTATCTTGCTGGTATTAATCAACATTTCTCCTACTAACTATATTGATTCTTGCAGGGTTGGTCGTCCTCTCTTTTTGGCCGGTTTTAATGGAGGAGGTGCCTTTTTTCCAACTGCTTCTTCTCGTTCTTTAGCTTCTCGCTGGGCTTGATTTGTCAGGTAATTCTCAAAAGTTTCCTTATACAAGTTCTTCTGATCTTGCGGAATGAAGCGGTCATCAAGATTTCTCCATTCAAACAGAAGACGTTTCAACAGTTTCTCTTCTGCGCTCAAGTCATCTTTGGGTTGTTCAATCTCCATTGGAATGAGTTCTTGTTGAGAATTATCTTCAGGTACTTCTAGGTCCAGCCCTGCTTTCCTCTTAGAGTTTTGAGTTTTCTGTACTATCTCTGCTTGTCTTTCTACTGGGATCTCCACTACAATCTCTGCACCCGACTGTTCACCTTCCTCTTGAAGCACTTCGTACCTATTGGCTGTTGTTGTCGAGCCAGGAGGATTTTGCTTTATATTTGACCCTGGGCCTTGGTTCACTGTTCGCTGTTGTCTTTTTTTTGTAGTGACTATTACAAAACCTTCTTCATCCTGCCAGGGTGGTGTATTAGGGCCATTGACCCGAATTGGTTGTTGCTCTGGAGCGTTTAAGGGACAATATTTGTACAAATTTCCATACTCATGGCATCGGCGGCATCGAAAGGGTATATGTTCATAGTCTATAAGCTGGGGCCAGATTTTACCCTCGTATTCTAGTTCTATCATCTCTGGTAAGGGTTTAGAGATATTCATGTACACACAGATTCTAGCAAAGGATGTGTAGCAACCCTGGGCTGTGGAGTCTACAATTTTGACAAATGTGCCCAATGAGTTTCCTATTCCTTCCAAAATTTCGAGGTCCCAGAAGTCCATAGGGAGCTCGAAAAGCCGAACCCACACTGGAGCAGCCAAAAATTGCTCTTGTTCAGGGTTATAACATTCCTCCCATTGTCTTAGAAAAAGCCATGCATTGCTATAAAAATAGGGCCCTCCCTCAAAAATGCGTTCTTTATCTTGTAAATTTGAAAAAATAACTGTAAAAAAACCTTTGGCTCCTAGTTTCAGATCAATGTGACCTTTAGGTTGCCATTTTGATTGAATCCATTTCAATAAATCCTTTTCTGAAGGCCAAATACCTATAAACTTACAGATTAATGCATGATTCTTCATATATCCTCGTATATCCTCGATAGTCGTTCAATTTTGTCGGTGGTATAACAAATCTTGGCTTCTTTACTGCCCTTGGCAAGCATTGTCCTTTCATCTTGGCTTGCTATTCTGCACCCAGTACAGGAGCGGCCTTTTGCAGTGTAGACGCTGGATGGGATGGCCGCTGTGCTTGATCTCCGCTTGTAATGTTACGGTAGGAGGGTGGCTGCCCTCCCCCCCGAGGACGCAGCCATGGATCGGCCCGTCAGCCGCGGCGAGTTGCTTCAAAACCCTGATAATGATCTACTGTGTCTGCGTTCCTGAACCCTCGTTTGCCTCATTCAAACCCTCGTTCGCCTCGTTCCATCGTTTTTTCCCGATCGAAAAAACACATTATACAAATTTAAATATTAATAATTATTATATAGCTATTACACCAAGAATATTCTTGTAATTATTGATTCTAATAATGTTACAATAATTAATTCTTAATTCTTTTATTTAGAAGAATTTATATTCTTCTATATAAATAAATTATATTTTCAGGTTGGTATCTTTTATGAGTTTTATAAATAATGAGTAATAGTTTTGGAAAAACTATGGATAAGTGATATTTCGCTCATGAGGAAAAATAAAATCTACCTTGAAAAGAAAAACATGAGAGATTTAAGAAGTAATTTTGTGATTTAGGAAAAACCAGATTTATGGGTGATTTATGGTATGATTTTAAGATTTAGAAAAGATATTCCATTTTCTTAATTCTATTTATTGTAAGCCTATGGGAAAAATAGGAGAAACGAGGACATAATACATGAAAAATGCAGTCAAGAGAGAGGAAGAAGGGATTCCAAGCATGCATCAAAATATAAATAACTATGTTCTTTAAAAATTATTTTGTTTGCATATGGGGCATGATAAAATAAGAATTGAATTTATTTTCTTGGAAAAGTTCATATGATAAAGAATCAAGATTATTTCTTGAGAAAATCTCTATGAAATTTCGTGCATAAAGGAAAAAAAATTTTGTTCATTGAATTATTAGAATATTTCATGTGCTTTGAATCCTTAAAAGTTTTTCATGGCTAAATAATTATGTGAATTGCATGATTTATTGGAAAATAGGGTCCACATATGCCTTCATATCACTGAATTCGTGATATATGTGTACGAACTGAAAGAGGTTTTTGTAAATGAGTCCATTACAGAAAAAAGCCTCTTTCATATTTGAAAATTTCATTTTCCATGTCTTGAAAATTGTGTCCAAAATTGATGGCAAAAACAGGAAATTATTTCATATTTAAATCTGGAAAAATGGGCTGGAAAGATTCATTTGAATATTCCAAATAATAATACATGTGTAAAAACTAAGAGAGGTTGTTTTTAATGAATATGTTCCAAACAAAAACCTCATTTGGTTTTCAAAAAACCATTTCCATATGTTTGGAAACGGTGTCCAAAGTTCATGACCAAAACATTAAATTAATTAATATTTAAATATGGAAAAATGGGTTGCAAATATTCATTCGAATCTTCTCAAACTGTGACACCTGTGTAAACAATGTAAACAATGAGAGGCATTTTTTAATGAGCCTGTTCCCAACAAAAACCTCTTTTGGTTTTAAAAAAATTGTTTCCATATGTTCAAAATCTGCATCCAATGTTGATGACTAAAAAAGGAAAAACAACGTAAAACAGAGTGCTTCCATTTGATTTTTCTATCGGATCATAATTTTTGGTTATGTACATATAGAGATAATTGTTGTATTAATATTATTGAAAATATTAATTTCATGCAGCAACAAATAGAACAATTACGTTGATATTTCTTGAAAAGAGATAAGTTGTTCACGTGCACAAAACTATAGCAATTATGTTGATAATCCTTGAAAATGAATTAAGTTATTTCATTTAAAATATTACCAAGTATGTTATCATGATGCATATGCATTAAAAGTTTTAAAGATAAATATTGGACTCTTGAAGAGAATATGTGCTTAGGTGCACAAGAATAATATCTAGTATATTTGATCTACTAAAATTGAACATGTGATTTTACATGCATGGGAAGCTTGAGTTGTGAAAAAAGAGATAAATAACTTTTGTGAGAAGTAGTTAACATAAAACCTTTGCATAAAAGACAATTGGTTGTGTTTTTTCAAAAGGATTTATTACTCATGTTATTTATTGAGGAAATATTACAAATTTAAGGCACTCCTCAATGTTATGTCATTGGCTCAATTCCCCATCCCTATTGGGGTGATATATTGCACATGTTGAAGATGTAGACCTACTAAACTTACAAACAAAAAATTGGGGTGAAATATTGAACATGTTGAAGATATAGACCTACTAAACTCACAAACAAAACTTATTTAATTAAAAAATAAATATTAGTTATATTTATTTTATTTTATTTTAAGATTTAAGTATTCATTTGAGGCATGTTTTGAATTAAATTTGGCTCAAGTTAAAGTTCCAAACAAAAAATCAGTTTTAAAAAAAAATAGAAATAAATAACTTTTTTTTTACAAATATTAAAATACAAAAATATTTTATCTTAATTAATTTTTCTAAAATTTATTAATTTTAATTTATATCAATTTGATATACTCATTTTTATCTCCACACATATATGACGATGATGATGATGGTTAACGTCCACTGAGACCAATTTTTGGTCTATCGGACCTAAAGAAAAGAGTTATTTAGTTTGATTTAAGATTTTATTCCTATGCTCAAAAAGCATGGAGAGAAGCCTCCCGAGCTCACTATAATTTTGACATCTTAAAAGGCTAGGAAGGTCAGTATTGCAACAAAGATTATGAAATTGAGCTCTAATGTGGTTCTACGCAGGGCAGTCCAAGAGGAAGTGATTTTCATCCTCGGAGTTCATATTCTCACAGAGATGGCAGATCCTTTCCATCCATGGTGCTTTAGGAACTGTCCAACAACTTGTTTCACTATGGAACTCATGAGAGTTCATTTTAATCTTGGCTATATTAATTTTCTTCTTTGAGCTAGTTAAAACAAAGAGATACTTTTGATCTTCTAGGGTGGGGTTGATGACCTCCTTATAATATCTTAATTTTCTTTTAGCTCCTAGATCTTTCTCACACCACATTTTTTCTTTGAACTTAGAAGTAACAATTTTTTTAATGTTATTAATGTTTTGCAATGCAACATTCTCGTCGATCTCCCAATGGTTTAACCAGGCCCCGGTGTCTTTATACCAACCTCGTTTAAGCCTTAGGTGGTTTTGGCTGGAATTTAAAGCTAGCTTAGGAAGTCTATGGTCTCCTATGCTATTGAGCTTGTGCTTGTACAACATAAGCCTAGTCATAGCTAGGTTCTCGATAGGGGAAAGACCCACTTCTATAAGGAGAATAAGATAGGGTGTATTGCTTTAATTTTAAGGTTATACGTTATAAAGCACTTCTAGATTCGCTCAATATTTCTCCAAGATTCTCTAGAGATGCTGCAACCCCAAACCTCACATCCATATAAGATAACAGGAGTTACTAAAGTTTCAAAGAGGAACTTCTTTCTATCCCACATTACGAGGTTTTCCATTTTACAATTATTTTCAAGACCAAAATAAGCTTTCCACCCCCCATTAATCCTTTTTTGAATGCTATAGTTCTAGTTGAGTTTGTGATGAATATCAATTCCTAGGTACTTGTAAAAAGACACTTCCTCCAAGTTACTATTGTCATACATAAAATTAGCGTAAGTGTCCTTCTTGGATTTGATAATCATAACTTTTATTTTGTCAGTGTTAACAGACATACCCATGGTAGAGCAAAAATCCTTAAGAATTCCAAGTTTCTTATCAAGATCAAATGGGCACCTTGCGAGAAGAACAATATTGTCAGCATAGAGAAGAATGATGATGACTATCCCAGCTAAGATCGTGCCAGCACATCTTGCTTCCTCTAAAAAACCTTTTAGCTTGTCGATGTAAATTCCAAATAGGGTAGGGGAGAGGGGGAAACCTTGTTTAAATCTGATATTACACTTAATATATTTCGACCACCCCTCATTGCTATTTAACTTGGCAATTAAATTCTCATATAACCTTATAGCGGCCACTTTTAGCTCAAAAGGAACATTTAGCTCCTCTAATCTATTCCATAGGTTGTTTCTGGGAACCATATCGAAAGAATTTCTAAAGTCCACAAAGCAACAGAAGAGATTGGATTGATCATTGCGGCATTCCTCCACAATGATCCTAAGCGTAACGAGATGGTCCATTGTTGAGTGCTGCCTTCTAAAACCCGCTTGGCCTTTAGCCTGCTTACCTTCACTTTCAAGCCAAATGCTCAACTTCTTTTCCAAAAAAATACCATATAACTTGCCTAAGAGAGGGTTGATGATAATATTCCCATAATTAGAGGGGTTATTTGTATCCCCACTTTTAAAAATAGGGATAATGAGGCTCTGAGTCCAAGGTTTAGGGAACCATTGCTTGACCGCTTGGTTGAAAAGCTTGTGGTTGTGGGGGATAAGAACAGGACCTACAATTTTTACGATTTCCACCTGGTAACCTTCAATGTATTTAGCTTTCACATTTTCCAAGCGTTTAACCCCAAAATAAATGTCTTCTAATGAGAAAAATTCTTTCGTTGTGAGCAGGTTTTCAAAGTTATCCCTGGAATTTGGAGATTCATAAAAATTTTTAAGATAGGAATTACAGTCGTGTAAAGCAATTTTATTATTATCTTTAGTTTTCCTAGTTAGAATCTGCCTCCAAAATTTCTTAGGAGCCACCTTAGAGAGGTGTAAGAGATTCTCTTGTCTTTTACGAATATATTGCCTTTTCTTCCTTTTAGTTAGGGCTTTGTAGATTTTTATCTTGTCAATTTTGAGAGATTCATCAACAGCTTCCTTAATTGCTCTCCTCGCACTTTTACAATCTTTGTCATACCATGGTTGGTTTTGCTATTTCTTTTATTACTTGAGACTTCAATTGAGAACTTGTTAATAGAATATGAGAGGGTTGTAGTAAAATTATCATAGAGGTAATCTATGTTGACTATAATAGATAAAGGAAGAAAATTAGTTTTTAATTCATTTAGAAAGAGATCATTTTTATTTCTATCAAAGGTTAAGTTTTTTTGAATATAAGGATTATGTTCTATGGGATCTCTATTCATGACAAAATTGAGAATTATGAGTAAAGGCCTATGATCAGATTTAGGCTAGTGGTCGGCTCGTGGTCGTCTAAGATGTCACAATTTATTATTTCGTTGTATAAAGGGAGATCAGAAATAACATGAAATCTACTGTGATGCTTAATAGTCACATCATGCAATTATATATAATTAAAAACAAATGCCAGTAGAAACACGACAAGATAAACTCACTCAAATCCGTGATTAAATTGCTCAATTAATACTTATGTAGGAAGGCACATATCACACTAGTCTTCCACAGAAGAGAAACAACTGAATAGACGGAACTAATTTCTAAATACACACTCTTCTTCAACAAACCAAAACTAAATCTATTTCGGGTTATTCTCGCTATATCAATAGAAAGCTGGATTTTCTACAATACTAATAAATACAAAACTTAAATTTAGTTTTTCCAAGGGCTTAGTAAATATATCGGCCATATTGTCCTTGGTATTCAAAATATTAATTCAGTTTCATTAATCGTTTTCTGTTGAAAATTAGTCTTTAATAATAAACGTGTTTTGTTCTGCTTGTAATCCAAATTGGATTGTATTAATTTCTGCTTCTCACAGTTATCTCGTTGATACATGTTGAACCACTTTGTATCTTAAAGATACGGGAATTCTCTGTGCCTTAAATAGCTTCACGGTGGCATTGGTAGGCACACTCTTGATTCTTGTTGATGATAAACGGTGCCATTGTTTCTTCCACTGTCTAAAGATACGACCCACAAGTCCATGTAGAAATGTGCTTGAAGTAGATCATCATCATCTACGATTTCTTGATGATGGAAAAACTTTGTCGATTGCAACATGAGATTCATCGTTATACATAATACCCTCGTTCTTTGTTCCCTTTAAATGTTGAAACTTTCTTTACAGCATTCAGGTGATTTCTGTGAAGGCTTAGCCATGGATGTGACTGAGATATTGGTGATACATGCAGTATACAGTACAGTAGTGGTGAGATAATTATTCCCACTAATTGACGATATAATGATATGCTATACTCTTTAATTCCATCTTCTTTGCCTTTAACTTTTGCATTACCCATTCAAGGAATTGACATGCCATTTTATCATCAGGTCATATTGAACTTTTGAAATCTCATGCCTTTGCTTTGAGTGATCCCAGGGCACACGCTGTCTCTCCATACCTCAATTCTAAACGATGATACAATTCACAAATCTTTCATTTCAAATTCTGTGATAAACTGAACTTTAATTTCTTCAATTAACTTATGAGCAACACTGTGATAATAGGATCATCCACTTTAAAAGATATTAAAAACATTTCCATTTCCATCTTTCTTAACATAAATTGGGATGTTTTCTTTTAAGGTAAATGCAGAAGAAAGAAGAGTACAGATATTTATGCCATGATCTGGTAACTTTATTTTCAAACATATAATGGCAACACTGTAACAGAACCAGATGCTCCATATGTATTTGACAAACCCTTGAGTTGAACAAATAAACTTCTTCTTTCGTCACCATTGAAAAGCGATTTGACATCTAATTGATGTATGTTCGAGTGTGTTTGTAGCTAAGGCAATCGGTAATCTAATTGTGTTCAACTTAGCTACGGTGCCAAAAAGTATCTTCATAATCAATTCCCTCCTAAATGAACATATCCTTTTTTTACAGCAGATACACTTAAATTTATCAATGCCTATGTCTGTAAATTTGATTTGCTTATTGTTTGTTTAATTGGAACACCTTTTAGGAAATTCCACTAGTTTATATTTGATTTTTATAGAAGCATATCATCATTCATAGCATTTATCCATTGTTCATGTTGTTTAGCTTGTATAATCAATTAGTTCTACAACATTCATTATCATGGTGTTCTTGTTGTCTATACCCATAGGGAAAAATTTTGAGTTTGTGGATTTATTATACACGGGTACTTGATACTGTGGGTGTTCCATCCATGGTGTGACACAGTGCAGATCACCCTCTGCGTAGTGACTCATATGCTGGATGTGCTCCATCACCCTTCATCCTGATCCACTGTTACATAACCACTGCTGTTCACTGTCTGCTTAATCTAAGTATCAAATTTGACATGAACGTCATTGAATGTGCCATGCATCATTCTTTGCTTCTTTGTTTATCATGAGCGACATCACGACACCAAATGGTTTGTGGGAACTTGAGTTAAACAATTTATAGGCTTTACGGTCAACACAATACCCAGTGAAAACACGCCAGTTGACGCGTCAAGGTTTTCTTAGCCTTGGGGAATATGAGCAAAATCGGTACATCCAAAGACTGCGAGTGACTCACAATGGTTTATAACCATGAAGAACCTCAAAGGGTTTGAAAAACTAATTTCTTAGTGGGACACCAATTCTTCAGGCAAAAACGGCGGTGTTAATGACACGCCGAAGTGATGGAGATGTTCTTCACCTTGGAAGGCATACTACGGCCCAGTTCACAAGGTTCTATTCCTTCGCTCAATAACACCATTTTATTTAGGTATATAATCTTAACATGATAGTTTAATCCCATTAGTTTAATGAGCATTAAATGCATTTGACATATTCACCCCTTGATAGGATACGATATTTTAATGCCTTACCTATTTGTTTTTAACCATAATTGAAACTCTTTAAAATATCAGTATGTCTTCTTGAATGGAAATAGTTCGGTATACCTAGATCTATCATCAATAAAAAAAATAACAAAGTGAAGCACCACCAGAGACCTGGTTTGCATGGGTCCACATGCATGGGTGTGAATTAATTTAAGCATATCCTTCTGTTAATTCTGGGTATACAGAGCAGGCTCATGTCTGTGTAACATAGTGCACAAACTTCACATGGTAAATGTTCACTTCTATGTGAGGAAGACAACAGTACGATTTCTGCTTTGTAACAATAAATCATTGTATAATTTGGGTATACCATTTGTGATGCCATAAATTATTGTGGTCTCATGAGTTCTCATTTGGCAGCAACTTCACTATCACATCAATACCTTGTAAACCTCCAGCACTACGGTAGCAAAACAACACTGTGTGGTGGTCACAGAACTGCTTACAGCTGCCCAGTTTACGAAACTACTTTTTTTAAATGATTATCGATGCGATAGTGGAAACGAGATGTCGAAATTCTTTTTGAGAGAAAGGTACCTTGGTACGTGAATACATCGCATTTGTCAGTGAGTGAGTACACATTTGTTATGCCATGCTTCTTGGAAATTTCTGTTATTTTCTGTCATCTCCTATGGTGATATGTGTGATTTCTCATAATATTTATCATACCATTATTTCTTCTAAGTCATGTGTGCGTGCACAGAATCTATGAACCAACATTCTCATCATCGATTTGATAGACAATCGTATACGGAAAGAAACAACTTCCAAGATTTTAATCCATCGGTCAACTTTGAAGTGTCTGTTTATAAAATTTCCATTGTACTTCTATGTCTTTGATTTGATTCATTATTCTTTTAACCTATAGCAATCACACGTAGATGTCCAAATTTCACAATAATCACATTCAATGTTCCTCTTAACATAAGAATGTAAGGTGACATGCCTTTGCTTTGTAACGACCTACTGTTTCTGTGTGGTCTCCCTCGGAATGGTCTTTTGTCTGCAGGTCAAAGCCAAATCAAGACCATTTGACTCCAATTCAAAAAGGGTATGAACATGTTGTGAAGAAATTAAGATGGTCCCAAATGTGGAGGTGAGTCTGGTAAGTGTGAAATAAAGAAACATAGTGCGGGACTAACTGCTTGTGGCTGTGGATATAAATCTTGTCTTTGAACACCTTTCTTCGTATCATAAACTTATCATATCAGCAGTCTTTAATTAAGAAATAAATTGTATTTTCATGGCTTCCCATTTTTTGATGAATGTTCATTGTTTTCAAAAATAAAATACGGTTGCATTAATGGTCTCCTGCAAACCTTTGAGAGTGTCATATTAGCGCGGAAGTTTCACGAGTCCGAATCGAGGAATGATAGTGTTGTCCTTCAACATGTGCGTGGCTGCTTGCCAGGCTCGCACCTTGCCTCCCAATCTTGAGTGGCGAGAGGTGTAGGCCCGGACATGCGGCAGCAATCGCTGGGTATGCCTCCGAACGTGATCGACACGTTTCCAATTTACATAATTTTCAACATCACAAGTTTGGTGGATTCATTTAGTGAATGTAACGAGGATTAGCCATTTTCAACAACAATGACCAGAATTTTTAATTAGAAACACGCCAAAGTTTTCACCTTAACTTCAACGAAAGTTACGTAATCAGAAGTTTTCACCTTACTTCCAATGAAAGTTCGTAAATCAAGTTTTCTTTGTAACTTCAATGTATTTATGTTAATTTTCATATATCAAAATTCTGGCTATCTTGTAACCTCACCTTTGTAAAGACGTCACATTTCATATGGTTTCTTCTTTTATATGTTGACTTTCCATCATATCATATGGCTTTCACGTTTAATGATATGATTAACACTCCAAATTAAAAAAATATGCTGACTTATCTATATTAAACTTTTGGTGACCACACATGAAATTTCAACTCTTCTAACTTTAAATTTTAATAGCAGGGATAAATGAGGCTGGCAGGGGCATGCGCACTGGCTAGAACAACAGCATTATTCTAATACTGATGAATGAACATGTTCATAAATAGTTATTAAACAGTGGATATGTACACTTGTTGTGTCTTGCCTTTAGGTTATTAAACAACATGCAATCTTCACTCACCGCATGAGCTTGGTGACTTGTATTTTAGTGATGGGAGTTGTCATGACGCTTGAATAACAGGCCCAGGCGACAATCATGGCCTTTATCCCAACAATCTTGTTTGTCTCGATGTGGCTTCAATCATAGGCAAACCTTGGGTGGGTTTTAAGCAGGATAGGCAGGAGCTCAGTAAGCCCAAACACAACTACAACAAATGCAAATTAAAACAAAATACACATAAATACTGACAATGAGATGAACTCACTCAAATCAATGAATTCATTCATAATTGTACTTATATAGGAAAACGCACTCACTAATCTTCCTGAAGAAGAGGAAACAAACCTGAATAGATGGAACTAATTTCTAAATGCACACTCTCGTTCAACAAACCAAAACTAAATCTATTTCTAGATTATTCTCACACACACACACACACACATATATAATCTCTAAATTCAATTACACCTATAATTTTATAATCTAAAAATTTTTAATTTTTAATTTTTAACATAATTTAATTAAATTCATACTTAATCAATAATAAATAATAAGACAATAAAACAAAATATTTAATATTTATTTATTTTTATAATTAAATAAAAAAATATATATATTTTTAATTTAAATTTAGTTGTAGTAACATGTTTTGTATTAAACTTTCATAGAAATTTAAACTTCTACCTTACAAATCCAAGGGTTTTGCATGAGTTTGAATAAAAAATTAATTTTTTTACTTTCGAAATACAATCTCTAGTTTTCCGTTTTTAAATTTTTATTAAAAAACAATAAAATTTTAATAAGTAAATATAGATTTAAAATTAAATAACAATTTTATTTTTTTATTTTATAAAAAAAATATACTAATTAAATATATAATGAAAATACAAAGTTTTTATATTTATATTCTTCAATATCAAATAAATAAAATTGTGTAATACTGCATCTTTAATATAAAGTAAAATTTAGTGAAAATGAAATTTCTAATATTTATTTTTATAATAAAAAATAAATAATAAAATATTTATATATATTTATTTTCTTATAGTAAATATAACTATTTCAGTGAAAGCAAGTTAATATGAGTCTCTTATAAACATTGATAAAGATTTTAAATATAAACCTTCTGGGAAATCACATAAGAAATTTTGGAACCGACGCGTTTCAAACTACCAACTGTAATTCATCATCAGGATTGATAAAGATTAATTTAAAAATATTAAAGTCTCAAAAAAAAATCTAATTTTCTTTTTATTGAAAAACTCATCCTCAAGTCCAAGGGGCGGTGAGATTGGTAATATGAGATATGTGAAATCATTCGAATCCTCCCTATTGCAACCCGGACTAGTGTCAAGCAGATTGATAGGTTCCTTAAGATCACAAAAAAAAATATCATCCTCAAATTTCTTATCTTTAAGCTTTATTTATGTCAAATCCATATACTTATTTCTTGTCACTTATATCAATTTAATACACTCATTTTAATAAAGTCAAATTAATATGAGCAACTCTCTCCCTTTCTCGGTCCCAATATAGTCAATGTGGCTAAATAATAAGTATTGATATCATCCTCAAATAGTTGTTGAGTTCCTCAGGGTCACAAAAAAAAATTTTATCATCCTCAAATTTCTTTTCTTTAAGCTTTATTTATGTCAAATCAATATAGATATTTCTGATCACGTATGTCAATTTAATACACTCTATTTAATAAATTCAAATTAATATGAGAAACTCTCTCCCTTTCTCCATCCCAAGATAGTCAAGTCAATTTAATACACTCTATTTAATAAATTCAAATTAATATGAGAAACTCTCTCCATTTCTCCATCCCAATATAGTCAAGTCAATACGGCTAAATAACAAGTATTGATGCCATACTCAAATTTCTTATCTTTAAGCTTTATTTATGCCAAATAAATATATTTATTTCTTGTCACTTATGTCAATTTAATACACTCATTTTTATAAAGTAAAATTAATATGAGCAACTATCTCTCTTTCTTCATCCCAATATAGTCAAGTCAATATGGCTAAATAACAAGTATTGATATCATCTTCAAATAGTTGTTGGGTTCCTCAGGGTCACAAAAAAAAATATCATCCTCAAATTTCTTATCTTTAAGCTTTATTTATGTCAAATCAATATACTTATTTCTTCCCACTTATGTCAATTTAATACACTCATTTTAATAAATTCAAATTAATATAAGCAACTCTCTCCCTTTTCTCCATTCCAATATAGTCAAGTCATATGGCTAAATAACAAGTATTGATATCATCCTCAAATTTCTTATCTTTAAGCTTTATTTATGTCAAATCAATATACTTATTTCTTGTCATTTATGTCAATTTAATACACTTATTTTTATAAAGTCAAATTAATATGAACAACTCTCTCCCTTTCTCCATCCCAATATAGTCAAGTCAATATGGATAAATAACAAGTACTGATAGCATCCTCAAATCGTTGTTAGGTTCACCAAAAAGAAATATCATCCTCATTTCTTATCTTTAAGCTTTATTTATGTCAAATCAATATACTTGTTTCATGTCACTTATGTCAATTTAATACACTCATTTTAATAGATTCAAATTAATATGAGCAACTCTCTCCCTTTCACCATCTCAATATAGTCAAGTCAATATGGCTAAATAACAAGCATTGATATCATCCTCAAATTTCTTATCTTTAAGCTTTATTTCTATCAAATCAATCTACTTATTTCCTTTCACTTATATCAATTTAATACACTCATTTTTATAAAGTCAAATTAATATGAGAAACTCTCTCCCTTTCTCCATCCCAATATAGTCATGTCAATATGGCTAAATAATAAGTATTGGTATCATCCTCAAATAGTTGTTGGTTTCCTCAAGGTCACAATAATATATATATATATATATATATATATATATATATATATATATATATATATATATATCATCCTCAAATTTCTTATCTTTAAGTTTTATTTGTTTCAAATCAATATACTTATTTCTTGTGACTTATGTCAATTTAATACACTCATTTTAATAAATTCAAATTAATATGAGAAACTCTCTCCCTTTCTCCATCCCAATATAGTCAAGTCAATATGGCTAAATAAAAAGTATTGATATCATCCTCAAATTTCTTATCTTTAAGCTTGATTTAAGTCAAATCAATATACTTATTCCTTTTCACTTATGTGAATTGAATACACTCATTTTTATAAAGTCAAATTAATATGAGCAACTCTCTCCCTTTATCCATCCCAATATAGTTAAGTCAATATGGCTAAATAACAAGGATAGATATCATCCTCAAATAGTTGTTGGGTTCCTCATGGTCACAAAAAATATATATATATCATCCTCAAATTTCTTATCTTTAAGCTTTATTTTTGTCAAATCAGTATACTTATTTCTTGTTTTTATTAGAGAAAATAAAAATATTAATATTGCTAAATAAAAAGTATTAATATCATCCTCAAATAGTTGTTGGGTTTCTGAGGGTCACAAATATATATATATATATATATATATATATATATATATATATATATATATATATATATATATATATATATATATATATATATATATATATATATCATTTTCAATTTTGTTATCTTTAAGCTTTATTTATGTCAAATCAATCTACTTATTTCTTGTCACTTATGTCAATTTAATACACTCATTTTTATAAAGTCAAATTAATATGAGCAACTCTTTCCATTTCTCCACCCCAATATAGTAAATTCAATATGGATAAATAACAAGTATTGATATAGTCTAATAAAAACATGAAAGTTGGAGGAAAATGTCGCAACCCGAACTATGTGTCAAGCGGGTTGTTGGGTTTGTTGGGGTCATGATCCTCAAATTTCTTATCTTTAAGCTTTATTTATGTCAAATAAATATACTTATTTCTTGTCACTTATGTCAATTAATACACTCATTTTAATAAAGTAAAATTAATATGAGCTACTCTCTCCCTTTCTCCATCCCAATATAGTCAAGTCAATATGGATAAATAAAAAGTATCGATATAGTCTAATAAAAACATGAAAGTTGGAGGAAAATGCAGTTTTCATTTTGCTAGAGAAATTTCCCCCAAATTTCTTGACCCCTATGCTCTACTTATGTCAAGTTAAAGTAATTATTTTCTTCCACTTATGTCAAGTTAATACATTCATTTCAATAAACTCAAGTTAATATGGGTCTCTCACAAGATTAATAAAATTATTAAAGTCCCAAATAAATGTACTTTTCTTCCATTAAAGAAATATCCCAAATTTCATATCCTTATTCTTTACTTATGTCAAATGAATACATTCATTTTAATAAAGTCAATTTAGTATACCCATAAGGTGTAGACCAATTATTTTGTGATGGGTTTAGTCCCTAGTAGGTAATAGGTTCAAATCTCATGGCTCACAGAAGGGGTGGAAGCCACTCTAACTCCAGTTTTCACTTCGTTTAAGAATTTTCCTCACAATTTATTTGCCTTCCAATTATTCCAAGTCAATACTTTCGTTTCAATAAAAGTCAAGTTAATATGGGTCCCTCACAAGCATTATAAAGTCTAATAAACATACTCCCCCTAAAAATCCAATTTCCTCCAAATTTCTCCAAAATTCTCACCCCTATACTTTATTTATGTGAAATCATAACACTCATTTCCCTCCACTTATGCCAATTCAATACACTCATTTTAATAAAATCAAGTTAATATGAGAAACTCCCTACCTTTCTCCATTCTAATAAAGTTGAATTCAAAATGAGTAACTCACAAGCATTGATATAGTTGAATAAAAAACATTAAAGTTGGAGAAAAAATACAATTTTCACTTTGTTGAAGAAATTTCCCTAAATTTGTTTCGGTCCATATGCTCCCACTTATGTCAAGGTAATATATTTTTTCTCCTGCAATTATGTCAAGTTAAATACATTCATCTCAATAGAGTTAAGTTAATATGGGTTCCTCACAAGAATTGATAAATTCTAATAAAAATATTTGAGTCCCATAAAAATCCAATTTTCATAAATTTCCTCTAAATTTCTTACCCATATACTTTATTTATGTCAAAGCAATACATGTATTTCCCTCTACTTATGTCAATTCAATCGACTCTTTTTAATAAAGTATATGAGCAACTCCCTCTTTTTCTCCATCTCAATATGGGTAACTCGCAAACATTGATATAGTCTAATAAAAACATTAAAGTTAGAGAAAAACACAATTTTCATTTTGTTGAAGAAATTTATCCCAATAAAAATTAAAATTTTAGCTTTCCAAATATAACCTCTAGCTTTAAGTTTTTAATTTTTAATTAAAAAATAAATAAATAATTTTCTTTTATATTTTTATTAAGTATAGATTTTATTTTTTTTTAAATTTTTATATATTAATAAATATGTGAAAAAATAATATATATAATTAAAATATATCATTTCCATATTTTATTTTTTTAATATCAAATAAATAAAAAAAATTGTATTGAGAGGCGGTCTCTAGCCTAATATGGTAGAGATGTTGTAACCAATGTCTTTTTAAACATTTTAATCTGGGTTAAAATAAAAATAAAATAAAATAATTTATAATTATAATTATCAATAAAAACTATTGACTCGGTGTGTATATATATACCATAATAGATCCATCTTAACTTTGGATCTACCAAGTGCCAAGAGGGATCAAATCTTTTTTCACTTTAAAAGAGATTTGTATCTCCAAAGATTTAATTCCTCTCGACTATACCTTTAATGAGGTTAAAATAAAATAAATAGTATAAAATATGAAATATAAAATTAATAGTTATATTTATAAGTATTAATGAAGACGAGCCTAAATCCATTTTTATTTCGGATCTACCAATTGTTGAGAGGGATCAAATATATTTTCACTTTAATTTGATTCCTCTCCATCGGATTTGAGATGGAATAGTGTAATCATTAATTATGTAATATTTGATCTTTAATATAAGTTAAGTTTAATATTTAAAATTAATAATAATAATTTAGTGGAAATTAAATCTCTAATATTTATTTTTTATAACAAAAAATAATAAAAATAAAAATATTCACTCTCCTACGTAGTATGGTAGAGATGTTGTAATGGAATGTCATGTGAACATTTTGATTTGGTTAAAATAAAATAAAAATAAAAAATAACCTTACATTAAAATAAAAAATAATTGCAAAATACCCTCGATGGGGGGTGAGGAGAGACAAGTCGGCAGTGACATGATCTGTGCCTCTTATATGGTCTTCAATATTGGGCAGGGGTTGGTGCTAGTATGTAGATGCCCACATTCACCCTCTATGATGCAAAAAGGGTCAAACAATAAGAATATCCTCAAGCACTCACATTTGGGTAAGCATTCAATCTTGTTAGCTAGCTTCTCCACATGGTGTATGTTAAGTTTCACAGGGTAGTCGATCGGGAGAATTCAAGTCTTCTGGCTAGACTAAAATAGACTGAAGGTCGTACTCCATGCAACAAGGGCTTTAGAATTCCTCCACGGGAAGCAATTCTTGTGGGTATGTTTATATATTCAAACCCTCATATCATACTCTCATTGTAATTTTATCGGGTCTTCTTGGTCTTTGGTTGGTATCTCTAAGTTTGAGACCCTGGCTTTGAACTATAATGTATATGTTCATAGGATGTGTATAGGTTGGATATGTCAATGGTTTTTCTGGAACTTTGACGCTTGGACCCAAAAACCACCTTACTTGTCTTAGTTATGTGATTAATTATGTCCCTATGCATTTCTAGTTCGTTAAGTTCACCACTGAGCCTATCGAGGATTGGGGTTTTCAACCCAACTCCTCGGATAATCTACAACTCTTTTGTTATGACCGTTCTTGGATGGGTCTTGAGGGTTTACCCATATGCTTCATTTCATTAGTCTTTAGCTAGATTCCTGGCTTGTGTGGTAACTACGAGGTTGGTTTACATGGGAATTCTGTGGATGTAAATGCGAAGAGACATATGAAGAAGCGAAAAGACATTTTTTCATGGGGTTCATTCTAATTTTATTGTCTCAATTGAAATTGTCTTTCTAACTTCCACATGAACGCACCTTCATATTGTTCGGTGGCACCCCCTTCATATCTCGCCTACATGTTTTGTGGTCTACTACGTGGAAGCGCCTACTAAGGGCGAGTTATTAATTTCGACCTATCTTTACATTTCTCACTCTTTTAATTATCATTTATTTTTATGGCTCGGTGGAACATTCTCCAACAACGAAGGGCCAAAGGAGGTCGCGACCAAAGAAAAAATAGTGTGAAAGGAAGAGAGAAGTTTCATTCCAAGCCAGGTAGAGGAAAGAGCCGTAGAAAAACTTAGGACAGTATTAAGAATATTGCTAGATACTATCAGTCCAACACACACCCTCAAGAAAGACAAATAATAGAAGATTGGGTAAAAGAATCGAGTCATTTGTAATATCCCCGACGTAATCCACCATAAAAAAATCTCATAAAATGAGGGTTGTTAAATAATTAAATATTATTAATTCTTATATCGATATTACACCAAGAATATTCTTGTAATTATTAATTCTAATAATATTACAAGAATTAAATCTTAATTCTTTTATTTAGAAGAATTTATATTCTTCATATAAATAAATTATATTTTCAAGTTGGTATCTTTTCTAACTTTTATAAATAATGAGTAATAGTTTTTTGAAAAACTATGGATAAGTGATATTTTTTCTCTATAAGGAAAAATAAAATCTACCTTGAAAAGAAAAACATGAGAGATTTATGAAGTGATTTTTGTAATTTAGGAAAAACCAGATTTATGGGTGATTTATGGTATGATTTTAAGATTTAGAAAAGCTATTCCATTTTCTTAATTCTATTTATTGTAAGCCTATGGGGAAAATAGGAGAAATAAGGACATAATACATGAAAAATGGAGTCAAGAGAGAGGAAGAAGGGATTCCAAGCATGCATCAAAATATAAGTAACTATGTTCTCTGAAAATTATTTTGTTTGCATATGGGGCATGATAAAATAAGAATTGAATTTATTTTCTTGGAAAAGTTCATATGATAAAGAATCAAGATTATTTCTTGAGAAAAACCTCTATGGAATTTCGTGCATAGAGGAATATATTTTTTTGTTCATTGAATTATTAGAATATTTCATGTGCTTTGAATTCTTAAAAGTTTTTCATGGCTAAATAATTATGTGAATTGCATGAGTTATTGGAAAATAGGGTCCACATATGCCTTCGTATCATCGAATCCGTGATATGTGTGTACGAACTGAAAGAGGTTTTTGTAAATGATCCCATTCCAGAAAAAAAAGCCTCTTTCATATTTTAAAAAATTTGTTTTCCATGTCTTGAAAATTGTGTCCAAAATTGATGAAAAAAATAGGAAATTATTTCATATTTAAATTTGGAAAAATGGGCTGCAAATATTCATTCAAATATTCCAAATCGTAATACATGTGTAAGACCAGAGAGGTTGTTTTTTAATGAACCCTGTTCCAAACAAAAACCCTCTTTTGGTTTTCAAAAAATCATTTCCATATGTTTGAAAACCGTGTCAAAAGTTGATGACCAAAACATTAAATTATTTAATATTTAAATCGGAAAAAATGGAGTGCAAAGATTCATTCGAATCTTCTCAAACTGTGACACCTATGTAAACAATGAGAGGTTTTTTTTAATGAGCTTGTTCCCAACAAAAACCTCTTTTGGTTTTTAAAAAAATTGTTTCCATATGTTCGTAATCCGCATTCAATGTTGATGACTAAAAAAGGAAAAACAGAGTAAAACAGAGTGCTTCCATTTGATTTTTTTGTCGGATCATAATTGTTGGTTATGTACATATAGAGATAATTGTTGTATTAATATTATCGAAAATATTAATTTCATGCAACAACAAATAGAACAATTACGTTGATATTTCTTGAAAAAAAATAAGTTGTTCGCATGCACAAAACTATAGCAATTATGTTGATAATGCTTGAAAATGAATTAAGTTATTTCATTTAAAAAGATTACCAAGTATGTTCTCATGATGCATATGCATTAAAAATTTTTAAAGAGAAATATTGGATTCTCGAAGAGAATATGTGCTTAGGTGCACAGGAATAATATCTAGTATATTTGATCTACTAAAATTGAACATGTGATTTTACATGCATGGGAAGCTTGAGTTGTGAAAAAAAACCATAAATAACATTTGTGAGAAGTAGTTCACATAAAACCTTTGCATAAAAGACAATTGGTTGTGCTATTTTAGAAGGATTTATTACTCATGTTATTTCTTGAGGAAATATTACAAATTTTGCTGATGTGTGAAATGATAAGAAAATATTTTGTATTGCATGCATAATAGCTAGTGAGTTAGCTAACTTTTGGAAAAAGAATAATTAGTGTGTTAGATTCCTTGAAAAATAAATAAATAAATAAATATATATATATATATATATATATATATATATATATATATATATATATATATATATTTGTATGGAAGGAAGCATTTATTGTGTTATAAATCTTCAAAAAGAATAAAAGAATAAAACATATGTGTGTATGCATTATTGACTTAGATCCTTGGAGATGAAAACTAGTAATCACATGCTTTATTATATTAGGATTCTTTAGAGAAACATATACGAGTTGCATGTAAGGAAAAATATAGTTTTCGTAATAGATTTCTAGAGAAAAGGAAGGTGCAATCACATGATATTGATTGTGTTATCCTCCTTTTATGAAAAACAATTTTCATTTTCACACCTAAAGGAATTAACTATGGTATTATTTTTCATTTAGGAGAATATTATGTATAGTTATTGGGATAGCTCTTTTGGTAAGATGAAAATGTTCCTTTGCATGTAAGAATAAAAATTATGTGTTTGATCCATTGGAAAAGAAATTTTTTTATTTTTCCATGCAAGATTTAGTTAATTTCCTTTGGAAAAGAAAACATAATAGTAGGCACAAATAAAAGTGTTTGTTAGGATAGTTATCTTGAAAGATTGTTAAGCATTTTCATGCACAAAACTATTATATAGTATGTTAGTTTTACTTTGGAAAGAATATGCAAGTGCATGCAAGATTTTGTTAGCGTTGTTGGAAAGATGATGCTTGGTAGTGATTTATTTGTTACTAATGCATGTGAAATGATGTGAAAGAAGGAATGTCATGACGAGTCTGTTTATGTTTTATACATTCATACAAATATTTGTTGAAGTGTCACAAATAAAGATTGATTATTGGTGTATTAATATTTTATATAATCATGATATCATGTGTGCTAATGACAACCATGGAAGGAAATGAAAGTGACTTGAGCAAATAATTGTTCATGTTTTAACATTGTGGCGAGATAAAGATTTTTTCAGTCCATGCAGCTTTATGAGTTCCAACTACGGGATCACCCATTGATTGAAACGATACGACCCCAAAGACAAGAGATTGAAGATTCATGTGTAAATGATATCATGATGATTGTAACAGACTTATAGCTAGCTATGTTGCATTTAATATTATTTTTCTATGTAATATTTTATGACAATGGTCAAGGGATGGACTCCTTATAACCATTGAGTGAGGGGTGAACACCCTCACGAGCATTTAATATAAAATTAAACATTTGTTGGTTTTCACCCTACGGGGTTTCCAGGGTATATCGGTGTCTAATGATGTGATTGTTCACTGTGTCATTTTCATGATGTTAATTTATTTCATGATGTGATGTTTATATTATCAAGTATGTCATTCACTAATTGAGTTAAAATGATCATGGAATTGATGCATAGTTATAGTAGGAATTTTAAGTTAATATTCTACAACATGGACAATTAATGGTTGTGTAACTCACTATGTTTTTACTGAATATTTCTTTAGGTAATGATGATGCTTATTCTAATGGTCAATGAGGGAATATAGAAAGTAATTTAGAAAGTTACACATTGGTAAATGTTGAAAAAAAGATTCCTAACTCCATGCATTTTCCTGCGAAGGTTACCAGGGTATGTTACAAATGGTATCGAGAGAAAAATGTTGAAAAATTGACGCCTTTTGGGGAATCATTCAATACAAAAGAAGTAGAGGTATGATGCTAGTGGGCATCATCTAAGGAATGACTCTAATTGAACTTGCAAATGACTACAATTAACATGTGATGAATGATGCATGATTAATGACCACATTAAAGAGGAGAAAGTCACCATGTTTATTTTTAAAGTTTTTTCTCATGAAAATTGAATATGGATGCGGATAAAAGACAATAAAACCTATATTTCACCTATGAACAATCGTGGGCACTCACTGGTTATAATGTGAATCAATTACCAACCTTTGCATGTATACTATTACAACAATGATTATGGTGCATAAGAAAAAAAAGAAAAAACATGAATAAGGTTACAATGCATTTATTATCAATAATGAATTCATGTATGGCTTGTGTGATAAATAAATAATTTAGAAGTTAGGGTTGACCCCCGAAGAGGAAAATGGAATGTTTGTAAGAAAAAAACAAAAAATAAAATAAAAAAATTGAAAGAACCTCTTTAGGTGTTAAAAATAAGAAATGAATAAAGTGGAATTCATATAGTGAACTTAAAGTCAATGAAAAAACTCATAGTAGAATACATCTGGGTTTTATTTCTTCATGTAGAGTTGTATATGAAATTTTGCATTCCATGTGTTTGAAAAAATGTGGTAAATGAGATCCAAAGTTTTATTGTTTTAAATAATTGCACCCATGAGAGTTTTTTGATGTGATTCATATTAACATCAAGGGGTATTTGTACCTTAAGGTAATGTGACCACCATGTTTATTGCAAGAAGAAGTTATGTTCAGACTTAGATCCATAATTTCGGTCGAATTTTTCTCGATTTGATGTTCCCTGTAGGGATTGTTGGTTGTGTTGTTTTGTTGAAATTTTCCCGTTGATGATATTAATATGATTCATGCTATTTTTTTAAATTCTTGTTTACTCTATATCTAATAGTTTAAACATATTTATGGAAATTTATTTCAATTTCGCTAACTAGTTTTTCAAATTCCTCAATGGCGATGAGATTGCATGCTTGCAAATTGTTGTTAAAATTCCTCAATGGATGTGCATTGCATGCTTGCAAATTTTTTGTTAGAATGCGTCATTGGTTGTAGATTTCATGCTTGAAAACTATTTGATAAAAGGCTACAGTGGTTGTAGATTGCATGAGTCAAATTGTTTTTCCCAAAATTCCTCAATCGTTGTTGCTTACATGCCCTGCAATATAATTGTAAAGAAGAAAAAATAAATTTCATTTTGTGTCCTAGTGTTCAATGGGATCGTTATTTCTCTATAATATTAACAACTGGTAAGGAAATAACTTACATAAAGTATAACGTTATGGTATGAAAGATATGTTAAGGTATTTTCTTCAAAGTTACATGATTGTTATTATGTGGAAATTTGGAATGTATACCACCTGTATTACATGTGATGAATTGTTGTCAATGTACTTTGACAATTTGTGGGACCCATGTTGAGGGTCAAGTATATATGCGTGGTGTAAATAAATATCCCTTTTCTTCAATGATAATATGAAAATGGTCAATTATGTAAATTACAATGGAGTTTTAGGCATTGAATATTTTTAGACATTGAATTATTATTGGATTCAATGTCTCTGAAAGCCATGATGGGGTTGATGTGATGATGTATTATTTTATTTTATTATTGAGTTAATGAATACATTGGTTTGGGTATTCAGGAGATAACTCTATAGCTTTAGAAGTCTTTTTTCTAGCTTAAGAAAAGCTATTGGTGGTTAAGTCCAAGATGGATCTTCCCTAAAATTCTCCTAAAAATCCTTAGGAGTAAATAATAAAGAGGAAAATATTAACATAATGGGAGAGAAATATTATGTTGATCAATTAGTAGGAGATAAATACTAAGTGGGGTCAAATAAAGCACAGTAGGGAGAGAAATACGTGCTTTAAAGAAAAAGAAAAGTATATTTTTTTTCAAAAAAAATCTAAAACAAAAAGGCCTAGGAAAAAGGTTGGCAAACCTTAAGACAGGATGCTACTAAAAATATGTTGGGAACAAAGTACCAAGGAATGAATGAGGTTGTTGATTCCAGTGGCAAGTAGATCTTATCTTGGTGGAGAAATGTTGGATATAGTTCGCTGTGGGGTGGAATATGCTGGGGTCCTAAATCATTTCCAGAAATTAAATATGGTTAGATGAAATTATGTCTATATTCTTTTATTGATTTCAAAATTATCTAGAGATGTTGGATGCTGCAATAGACTGTAAATTTCTTGTCTCAAAGTTGTTTCAAGTGTTATAGTTCTACATGCATGATATATTAAATTATCTAAGCGAAAATTTGGATGAACTGTTTTTATGAGGAAATGAACATGGCATAAATGTCTTATTTATATGCATTCATAGAGGAAATAAATTGAAATATATATGTGAATGAAATCATTTGTATTAGATAAAATAATGTGTTATTAAACTCTAAATTCCTGACAAACTAGAGGAAAATGGTTGGAGGCAAATTCCATGACTTTGAAATTTAATTGAAATCAATGTGGGAGAGAAAAACAGTAATCTTCAAACAACACTAGTGGGAGAGAAAGATTAGTGTAACTCCTAAATAAAATACAACATGCACTTGATAGAGTTTTTCTTATCATTTTGATGATTAGAGGGCTAGTGCTCCTTGAGTTTTTGTGGAAGTATTAAAATTAACCTATTAGTTGACATTGGCTAAATAATTGGTAATGAAAAGTAAAGCTTAATCTTCCAACAAAAGAAGAACATCGAGGACGATGTTATCTTTAAGGGGGGGAGAATGAAATATCTATGACGTAGCCAACCACAAAAACTCTCGTAAAATGAGGGTTGTTGAATAATTAAATATTATTAATTCTTATATTGATATTACATCAAGAATATTCTTGTAATTGTTAATTATAAGAATATTAGAAGAATTAATTCTTAATTATTTTATTTAGAAGAATTTATATTCTTCTATATAAATAAATTATATTTCCATGTTGGTATCTTTTATGAGTTTTAGAAATAATGAGTAATAGTTTTAGAAAAACTATGGATAAGGGATATTTTTCTCATAAGGCAAAATAAAATCTACCTTGAAAAAAAAAACATGAGAGATTTATGAAGTGATTTTGTGATTTAGGAAAAAAACGATTTATGGGTGATTTATGGTATGATTTTAAGAATTAAAAAAGCTATACCATTTTCTTAATTCTATTTATTGTAAGCCTATGGGAAAAATAGGAGAACTAAGGACATTGTACATGAAGAATGAAGCCAAAGAGAGGAAGAAGAGATTCCAAGCATGCATAAAAGGTTAAGTAACAATGTTCTTTGAAAATATTTTTTTTGCATATGGGGCATGATGAAATAAGAATTAAATTTATTTAAGTTCATATGATAAAGAATCAAGATTTTTTCTTGAGAAAACCTGTATGGAATTTCATGCATAGAGGAATGCGTTTTTTTTTCATTGAATTCTTAGAACATTTCATGTGCTTTGAATTCTTAAAAGTTTTTCATGGCTAAATAATTATGTGAATTGCATTAATTATTGGAAAATAGGGTCCAGATATGATTTTGTGTATCCCAAATTGTGATATATATGCACGAACTGAAAGAGGTTTTTGTAAATGAGCCCGTTCCAGAAAAAAAAAAAAAAAATTCATATTTGAAAAATCCATTTTCCATGTCTTGAAAACCGTGTCCAAAATTGATGAAAAAAATAGCAAATTATTTCATATTTAAATCTGGAAAAAATTGATGCAAAGATTCATTTGAATATTCGAAACTGTGATACCTGTTTAAAACCTAAGAGATGTTGATTCTAGAGAATCCATCAGAAACAAAAATCTCTTTTGGTTTTCAAAAATTAATTTCCATATGTTCGTAAACCGTGTCCAAAGTTGATAACCAAAACATGGAACTATTTAATATTTAACTCTGGAAAATTGGGCGGCAAAGATTTATTTGAATCTTCTAAAATGTGACACATGTGTAAAACGTGAGGGAGGTTTTTTTTTAATGAGCCCGTTCCCAATAAAAAAACTCTTTTGATTTTAAAAATTTTGTTTCGATTTGTTCGCAATCTAAGTCCAAAGTTGATGACTAAAAAAGGAAAAACAGAGTAAAACTTAGTGTTTCCATTTGATTTTTCTGTCGGATAAGAATTGTTGGTTATGTACATATAGAGATAACTATTGTATTAATATTATTGAAAATATTAATTTCATGCAATAACAAATAGAAAAATTATGTCAATATTCCTTGAAAAGAAATAAGTTGTTCGCATGCACAAAAATAGAACAATTATGTTGATAATATTTGAATATGAATTAAGTTATTTCATTTGAAATATTACCAGGTATGTTCTCATGAAACATAGGAATTAAAAGTTTTAAAGAGAAATATTGGACTCTTGAAGAGAATATTTGCTTAGGTGCACATGAATAATATCTAGTATATTTGATCTACTAGAATTGAACATGTGATTTTACATGCATGGGAAACTTGAGTTGTGCAAAAAGAGATAAATAAATTTTGTGAGAAGTAGTTCACATAAAAACATTGCATATAAGACAAATGGTTGTGTTATTTGAGAAGGATTTGTTACTCATGTTATTTCTCGAGGAAATATTACAAATCTGGTTGATGTGTGAAATGATAAGAAAATATTTTGTATTGTGTGCATAATAACTAGTGAGTTAGCCAAATTTTGGAAAAATAATAATTAGTTTGTTAGATTCATTTGAATATATATATATATATATATATATATATATATATATATATATATATATATATATATATATATATATATATTTGTATGCAAGGAAGCATTTATTGCATTGTAACTCTAAAAAAATAGAAGAGAAAAACATATCCTTGTATTCATTATTGACTTAGATTCTTGGAGAGGAAAATTGATAATCACATGATTTATTATATTAACATGCTTTAGAGAAACGTATACAGTTGCATGCATGGAAAAATATAGTTTTCGTATAAGATTTCTAGAGAAAAGCAGGGTGCAATCACATGATATTGATTGTGTTGGCTTTGTTTTGGGAAAAATAATTTTCTTTTTCACACCTAAAAGAATTAACTATGGTACTAATTTTCTTTGAGGAGAAAATTATGTATAGTTATTGGGATAGAAATTTTTGTAGGATGAAAATTTTCCTTTGCATGTAAGAATAAAAATTATGTGTTTGATCCATTGGAAAAGAAATTTAAAGTTATTTTTCCATGCAAGATTTATTTAGTTTCCTTTGGCAAAGAAAACATAATAGTAGGAACAAAGAAAAGAGTTTGTTGGGATAGTTATCTTGAAAGCTTGTTATGCATTTGCATGCACAAGACTATTATCTAATATGTTAGTTTTACTTTGGAAAGAATATGCAAGTGCCTGCAATATTTTGTTAGCATTGTTGGAAAGATGACGCTTAGTAATCATTTATTTTTTACTAATGCATGTGAAATGATGTGAAAGAAGGAATTTCATGATAGTATGTTTATGTTTTAGACATGGATACAAATAGTTTTTGAAGTGTCACAAATAAACATTGATTATTGGTGTATTAATATTTTATCTAATCATGATATCAAATGTGCTGGCAACAACAATGGCAGGAAAGGATAGTGACTTGAGCAAATAATTGTTCATGTTTAACATTGTGGCAGATAAAGTTTTTTTAGTACATGCAGGTTTATGAGTTTCAATTGCAGGATCACCCATTGATGGAAACAATCTGAACACAAAGACAGAGATTGAAGATTCATGGGTAAATTATATCAGGATGATTGTAATAACTTATAGCTAGTTATGTTTCATTTAAGACTATTTCTCTATGTAATATTTTATGACAATGGTAAAGGGATGGACTCCCTTATAACCATTGAGTGAGGGGTGAACAACCTCATGAACATTTAATAATAAAATTAAACTTTTGTTGGTTTTCACCCAAGGGGGTTTCTAGGGTATATCAGTGTCTAATGATGTGATTATTCATTGTGTCATTTTCATGATGTTAATTTCTTTCATGATGTGATGTTTATATTTTCAAGTATGTGATTTAATAATTGAGTTAAAATGATCATTGAATTGATGCATATTTACAACAAGAATTTAAAGTTAATATTCTACAACATGGAAAATTAATGGTTGTGTAACTCACTACGCTTTTACTAAATATTTCTCTAGGTAAGGGTGATGGTTATTCTAATGGTCAATGGGGGAATATTGAAAGTAATTTAGAATGTTACACATTGGTAAATGTTGAAAAGATTTCATAACTCCATGCATTTTCCTGCAAGATTACCGGGGTATGTTACATCAAGAAATTGTGTATCAATAGGTTGAGCTTGAGGAGTGGAAAACTCTTATTCCTGACCCTCAACATACCATAGGTCATGGTACATAATGCCAATAGACATTGTATCTCCTTTGGATGATGAAAACCATCTTAGAAAAAGTAGTATCATCATCTCTTACAGGGATTGTCGAGCCAACTACAAAAATTAAGGAAATCCACAAGGAATAATAGCTTATTCAATGCCAAATGCAACAACAAAATGTTCAGTTAGCTTGCATAGAGAGACACATTCCATGCATCCCTCAAAATGAACTATTGGGATCCAATGCTAAAAATCCATCTCTAATTGAGTCTTCAAATGATTAATATGTTTTGTGGTTTAGTTGGGATAATTAATTTTGATATATATAGATGAATATTAAGTTAATATGTTTCTCCTTTCATAGGAACATGGTTAGCAGTATGTATAAAGACATTCAGGTTTGCAATTCTTTACTAGACATTCTAAAATTTTTTATATTTTGGATGGCCTATAATGTAGTTAGATGGCCAACATACCTGGTTTCCCAATGCACAGTTTAAGGCCATACGACTATGGATGATATTTATGTATTCTCTACCTATTTTTGAAAATGGAATGAAAAATATTTTCAAAACTTATAAAAAAAATTAAAAATAAAATAATAAAAATAAAATTTCTACATTGTTATTATTAAACACTTTTATTAATTTTTGTTTAGTAGTTAAGGTAAACTTGACTTGGCCAAGTTACCGGTGATTTTTGAGCTTCAGGTTTATGACTACCCATGGTGTATACTCATGGAATTCATGTGGAATATAGTCTATTTAAAGGGGAGAATTAAACCATCCTAGATCCATCTTAACTCTGGATCTACCAAGCGCCTGGAGGGATCAAATCTCTTAAGATGCAAACCTATTTTAGAGTGAAACGAGATTTGATCTCTCTTAGGGATGGATCTAGGATGCTTTATTTTCTTCTACGTATGTCAAGTCAATATATTTATTTTAATAATAAAAAAATTCAATATCAGTCCCTCACAAGCATTGATAAATGTTTAAAATTTTATTAAAGCCCCAAAAAATCCAATTTTCTTCTTATTGAAGAAACCATCCCCAAATTTTTTAACCTTATGCTTCAATTATGTCAAATTAATACACACATTCCCTTCACTTATGTCAATTCAAAACACTCATTTTAATAATGTCAAGTTAATATCAACAACTCCTCCCTTTCTTCATCCCACTACTATCAAATCAATATGAGTAACTAAAATTATTGATATAGTCTAATAAAACATGAAAGTTTGAGAAAAATGCAATTTTGAATTTGCTAAAGAAATTCCCCCCAAATTTCTTGGCCCTATACTCCACTTATGCTTGGCCCCTATACTCCACGTATGTCAAGTTAATGTATTTATTTTTCTCCACTTGGTTTAAGTCAATACATTCATTTCAATAAACTCAAGTTAATATGGGTCCCTCACAATTCTAATAAAAATATTTTAGTGCCCCCAAAAAAATAGTTTTTATTTTATTGAAGAAATCTTCCCAAATTTCTTATGCTTGTGCTTAACTTATGCCAAATCAATACACTCGTTTTAATAAAGTCAATTTAATATGAGAAATACCCCCCCTTTCTCAATCCCAATGAAATCAAGTCAATATCAGTAACTAACAAGTAATGATATAGTCTAATAAAAAAAATAAAGTTGGCGAAAAATGCAATTTTCTCTTTGTTAAGAATTTTTCTCCAAATTTCTTGGCCCCTATACTCCACTTATGTCAAATTGATGTAGTTATTTTGCTTCATTATATCAAGTCAATAAATTCATTTCAATAAATTCAAGTTAATATGGGTCCCTCACAATCATTTATAGAGCCTAACAATAAAAATCTAATTTTCTTTTTGTTGAAGAAATTTTTCCAAATTTCTTACCGCTATACCATATTTATGTCAAATCAATACACTCATTTGCCTCTACTTACATTAATTCAATACACTCTTTTCAATAAAATCAAGTATATATAATCAAATCCTTACCTTTCTTCATTCTAATAACGTTGAAGTCAATATGACCAATTCACACAGATTGATACACTTGAATAAAAACAATAAAACTATAGAAAAATAAAATTTTCACTTTGTTAAAGAATTTTCCCCAAAATATCACTATAAGAAAAAAGGACATTGGTGAGGGTCATGCTTGTGACAGACCTTTAAGGTCCATCACCAATGTCACATATGGTGATGGGCCTTAAAAAAGCGTCATTGTCATTCTATATAGTGATGATCCTTTAAGGTTCGTCGCCAAAGCCATTTTCAATGACACTTCTAGTGACGAAATTTTAATGATCCTCACCATTGCTATTTTTGTTACTTTAGGTGATGGTCAAAAATTTTTCATCATCATTGATCATTCTAATGAGTTCTCGATGATGCTATGTGCTTGTTAATATATTTTTTGTCAAAATATAATGATTTAAGACCATTATTGTAGAGTATTTTTTATAATATTTCCAATGCCATAGTGGTTAGAGTCTGTCAATTTGTTAAGAAGTAATTAGTGCATATCATTTCCCTCAAGTAATGACTAGTCGAATAGAGGTTTCCTATTAAGTTTATTATCTAGCAAATTCCCCTTAGATAAAGTTCCACTAGTCTGTGTAGGAAATATATTATTTAATACTTAATAAAACTCTGTCAATTCTATTAATGAGAAAGACCTAACAATCCAACAATCTGGGCACACCTTAAATTAATTCTTTGGCACACACTAACATTTCTTAGCACCTCGCATATCCTGGAACATCTTGTCATGACACTGACGCCCAAGCAAATGGTGGCATGTGCTGGCATAACATAGAACTCTCCTAGCATGTGTTGTCATGCATGTAGTCCCTAGAATTCCCTGGAACACCATTGTTGCATGAATTGACATACATTATCACTGTGCACACAATGCCACTTGGCATGTATTGGCACCTATTATTAGTGTTCCTAGGATGCCCATTTTGAAAAATATAAAGTCCCAACTTATTAACCCTCTCATGTGTTCATTTCCTTGCATTTTAGCTTGGTTGTTCCTTTTGTTACCTTGACACTTCTTTACACATATTGACATGCCCTGGCACCCTACACATCCTTAGCACCTCAAATGTATTGGCATATATTGGCACTATTTGGCACATATAATTAGCACACCCTGGAACTCCCTAGCACACTTTGGCACTTATTGACATGTCTTGATATTCCATAGCATGCCTTACCAATGCTTAGCATACCTTGTGACTCCCTCCTTGGCATGACAACTAGCACTCATTAAGACTAGTCCCTGGCACATGTTCCTCATATTCATTAACTTCCATGAATTTTGACCTAGTTATCCCTTAATGTTTTGTCCTAGTACTCCTTAACACTCCATAACATGCATTAGCACTATCTACAACACCTTAGCACTCTTCAACATGCCCTTCCACTTCATAGCACGCATAACAATCCAGGACACATATTGGCGATTGGCATGTGTTGGCGATTGGCACGTCTAAGCATGTATGGAATACGTTGATATTCCTTGGTATGATTTGGCATGGTTTAATTTTAAGTTTATTTGAGATAAATTGTTGGAAAGTAGATGAGAAGCCACAAAGGAAGACTTGGAATTTAGAATGCACTAAGACTTTTCACTTGGCACCTATTGGCGCCTCGTGTTGGTAGGCCTAGCATGCCCCTCTTGGAAAAGGTAAATTGATGAATTACTAACCCTCTTATGTGTTCATTTCCTTGTATTTTAACTTTCTTCTCCCTTTTGTTGCCTTGACAGTCCCTCACACGCATTGACACACCCTTTGGCATGCCTTATCACTTGGCACATCTTGGCATGTTTGACATGACTTCGCACTATATGGCACATCTTAGCATTCCCTACCATGCCTTGGAACTCATGTCCTAAGAACTAACCTTTACAATTTTTCACAACTTGGGAAGCCAGTGAAGTCCTTGGCTACTGCAGTTCATGTGACAATATTGGCCTGCTTCAACCGCAAAAACTTGACCAATTTCACCTACTACAAGTAGATTGTGCCTTGTTCACCTAAGAACTACCTATAACTCATCTTATGCCACTCATTTGCAAGCTCAACTTGTCCCACTTAACTAGTTACCAAGACAAGGATCACATGTTCTAGCCATGGCCATAAAACAACTAAGCAACATAGCTTAAACCTGCAATATTTCACAAGTATGTTCAGTTCATATAAACTGTAGAACATTAACTAACAGTTTGCAAGAACCACAAGATGCACAAGGCACACAAGATATAAGCTGACACAAGTCGACTTCCCCAAAAATTATACACAACAATTTACAATATGCAAATATCTAGAATAGTTTAAAAAATGAGCATGTAGCCAAAGTGTGCCACATCTCATTTAAAAAAAATGCTAAACGAAAAACAATGTTTTACCTAACACAAACTAATTTCCCTTTTTCTAAAACTGCTATGTCAAGCCTCGTATAACAACTATAGGCTTGCCTCATGTAAATCCTATTCTGAACTTCTCCTAACACACTTCATCCTCATCACACTTTAATTTGCTGACACTCCCTGGCACACACTCTTATTCATTCATTTCTATGAATTTTGACCTAGTTATCCCTTGATATGCCCCGACACTCCCTAACACTCTAGTTCAACATGCATTGACATTGTCCGAAATGTGTTAGCAAGCCTTTTCATTCCTTTTCATGCCATGACCCTCCCTAGCTATCATGCCCTTACAACTACCCTTACTTAATTTGCAACTTGGGAACCCAACCAAGCACTTGCTTGACTACAAGAGCTTGAACAAGTTACGGCTACTACAACTAGACTATGTTGTTAAATTGTGTAGCTTGGGAGGTAATCCACAAGCCTACTGAGATTGGTTTGTGTGAGTTTGGTCACAAAAGGAGTTATGGGGAAAGAATCCAAGAAAAGGGATTTTGGACCCAAGATGGGGTTTAAAATCTAAAAGAAAATTAAAAAGGAAAGTTAATATTTCCTAAGGTCTAAGTGGATAAAACTCGTAAGCTCTACAGGGTTCCTAAGAGGTCTAGGAAAAAATATTTAAGGAGGCCTTAGGATGAAGGAAAGAACATCTAGTGAGAAGGAGATCATTTTATCAAGGGGGCGAAGAGAGATGTAGTCCTAAAGAGGCCATCATCATTAGCATTTCTAGCATTCATTAATATGCCAACATATGATTTGGTATGGTTTAATACTGAAGTTATTTGATATCAATTATTGGAAAGTAGAAGATAAGTAACAGATTATGATTTGGCACTTAGAATGCACTAACACTTGGCAATTGACACTTATTTCCACCTAGTGTTGGTGTGCATAGCATGCCCCTCCTAGAAAATGTAAATTGATGACTTATTAAACCTATGATGTGTTCATTTCCATGTAGTTCAACTTGTTTCTCCTTTTTGTTGCCTTGATAATCCGTGACACGTACTGTCACACCCATGCACATCTTGGCATGCCTTATCACTTGACACATCTTAACATATTTGACATGCCTTCAAACTATTTGGCACATGTTAGCATTCCCTGGCATGCCTTGGCACTCATGCCTTAACAACTAGCCTTGCATTTTCTGACGATTTGGGAACCCAATAAATTCCTTAGCTATTGCAGTTCATGTGACATTAGTCTCCTTCAATCGTAAAACATTGATTAATTGCACCTACTACAAGTAGATTATGCCTTGTTCACCTAAGAACTTCCTATACCTCATCTTAGTCCACTCATGTCCAAGACATCGGCAATATTTTACGTGTATGTCCAGTTCATATAAATAGTAGAGCATTAATTGATAGTTTTCAAGAACCAAAAGATACACAAGACACACACGATATAAGTCAGCATAGACCGAGTGTCCCAAAACTTATACACAACAATGTACAATATGCAATTGTCTAAAATAGTTTAAAACATTACCATTCAGCCAAAGTGTGCCACATGTCATATAAAAATAATATGTAAAGGAAAAATAGTATTGTACCCAACACAAAGTCTCCCTTTGTCTAAAACTGCTTTGTCGAGCCCCTTATCACAATCGTAGGCTTGCATCTTGCAAATCCTATTATGAACTTCTTCTAACACACTTCGTCCTTGGCACACTTGAATTCACTTACATTCCCTGTTCACACACTCTTATTTGTTCATTTCCATGCATTTTGACCTAGTTCTCCCTTGTGATGCCTCGACGCTCCTTAAAACTCCTCAACTTGCATTGACATTTTCTGGCATGTGTTAGCACACCTTTTACTTCCTCGGCATGCCCTAACCCTCCATATCTATCATTCCCTCACAACTAACCTTACTCAATTTGAAACTTGGGAACCCAACCAAGTCTACACTTGACTACAAGAGCTTGACCAAGTTATGATTACTACAACTAGCCTATGTTGTTGAATTGTGTAGCTTGGGAGGTAATCCACAAGCCTAGTGAGATGGGTTTATGTGAGTTTGGTCACAAAAGGCTTTCTGGGCAAAGAACCCAAGTGAAGGGGTTTTGGACCCAATATGGGGTTTAAAATATAAAAGAAAATTAAAAGGGAAAAATAATATTTCGTATGGTCTAAATGGATATATCCTGTATGTCATAGAGGGTTCTTAATAGGCCTAGCTACGAAGATGTATTTAAGGAGGCCTTAGTATGAAGGAAATAACATTAGGTGAGAAGGATCTAATTTGATCAAGGAGGTCAGGAGAGATGTAGTCCTAAAGTAAGTTGAGTTAGAGGGTTGAGTAAGGGTTGCTAAAGGGAGGCCATGATCATCAACCAAGAGCAAGATCATCATTTGAGGGTTCACAATAATGTCACATACCTTAATGGATTCAATATAGGAAGTAGGATGGCATACTATTGGTTCTCTTATGGAAGATCGAGCTCAAGAGAGGCAGCTCGTGAGAATTTGGGCATGTCATTTCAGTGGTGTTTCTATGTGAAGGCCACATCAAATTTTGAAATAGTAGAGAGGGTTGAGACCCTATCTTGTGGTGGTTAGTAGGTTGCAAGGTCTGTGATAAATACCAACACAACTGGAGGAGGTTTTTCACTATAATTTAGGCTAGAACAGAAGTAACCATAGGTGGAATATTAACTGAGGTAACTGTATTTTGAGGGTTGCGGTAGAGATCTAAAGTTCAGATCAATATTCCGTCAAAGAAATTCCCAGAATCTATGGATTCATATGAGCTAGGTCGAGTCTCTTATGGAGGAAAGAGTTATTGTTTTTTCTATGGGTGGATAGGGTTTTTTCTAAAGAAATTAGAATAAAAGTATAATACCCTAGTTAGGGAGGTTTCCTAGCATGTTCAATCAATAAGGTATGCCCTTAAGACTATGAAAAATATGCGTAGAAGAAGAGGGATTAGGACCCTTAGAGAGAGGTTAATCTCTACAATATATACCACATATTTGGAGGATGGTTTGCAAAAGTATGTGCGGAGATAGAAAATCCAAAGGAAGGTGGAACCTGGGTAGAAGATTGAGTAGAATAAATGTGCCATATGAGGAATGGATTGACATGAAAAGGAGTTAATTTTTGTGGACTATCCATATATTTTTGGATAGAGATTTGAAGCAACCTATAAACATTTAGTCAATGGAATGTTAGTGGATGATTTCCGACCCTAGTTTTGTCATCTACAAATTGTGAAAAGGATGATAAGAGGAGTAGTTCAGATTTGTTCATAGATTGGACAAAAAAAAACTTGGTACACAAGAATAGTGATTTTGAGAGGACTCAAATCACTATTAGGTGGCAGATTTGAAGGGCCCTAGACGAGGCCAGTGTTGTGGGCACTAGAACAGTAAACGAATTGACTGTGGTTGGGGAAATTGATGGCAGTCCAAATACATTTGGAGGGTTGTTAGGTGACTGTCAAAGAGTAGCCCTAAGTCTTGTACTTGTGAAGGAAAACAAGGTTGATAGAAGGGTAGGCATATTGCGCCTAAGGATGTGCAAACTTTGAAGGACTAAAGTAGTAGACAAGTGAGCTATCCAATAGCCCTAGTTCACTGTATTGTAGAAGATTTATCCAGTGAGAAGAATGGAAACCTCCATAGCCCTAGACTTGTCATCTTGGAGCAGAAGTATGGCAAAAGTAGGCAGACCAAAGAGTTGTTCACAAATGAAGTTGTGAAAAACTGATCGAAAATTCTAATTGGTGTAGACCTTAAAGGAAAAAAGAGGTAGATATAGGGAAAAAAAAAATTCAGAAAATTTCATTAACTTAAAAGAGTTGAGTTCATTGATAGAGGCAAATTGAGGAGTTGCATAATGGGAGGCAAGAGGAACTGCTAGATGTGTTCAGGACATGTGGACTGAAAGGGATATGTATGGCCACCATAAAAAAGTGAGTCAAGTGTTGTCTTGTTCAAGGTAGATTGGTTATCAAAATACTAACACTAAGCCCTAGTTGTATTCCTTGTATCAGTGTGATTGTAAAGTTCCATGATCCATGGTACGAGATTTATAGCCTATTCTATTATAGTTTGTAATTTAATGAATAATGATTTGAAAATTTTAAAAAATTTCATGTGTACTAGTTGATTCCCTAATGTGTGTATATTTTGTTGTGCAAAGTAGATGTGTTGTGGCACTTGAGTGTGTTTGCATCAAAGATTCTAAGACCTAGCATAGATTCTCATATGTCATGGAAATTCAACATATGCCTTGTTCACCTAAGAACTACGTGTAACTCATCTTAGGCTACTGATGTCCAATCTCAACTCATCCCAATTAACAAGTTACCGAGACAAGGCTCATCAAATCCAAATGTTGTTGTATAACAACTAAGAAACACAATTTACACCTTGGCATGTCCTAGCACTTGGCATGTCTTAAATGCCTTGGCACTATGTGGCATGTGTTAGCATCCCCTACATTCCATGGCATGCTTTTACACACCCTAGAACACCCTAGTACTTCCTAACATGCCTTGGTAGTTTAGCATACCTTGGAATTCCCTAACATATAACCTTGTCACTCCCTCCTTAACACACCTAGAACTCATTGACACTCCCTGTCACACACTCTTATTTGTTCATGTCCATGCATTTTTATCTAGTTCTTCCTTGTGTTTCCCTAACACTCCCTAGCACACATTGGCACACCCTAACACCTAGCACATATTGGCATGCTGCCCTAGCACTCTAGAATTCCTTTGCACTACCTTGCATACCTTGTCACTCTCTCCTTATCACACCTTCAACTAATTTACACTCCCAGTCACAAAATCTTATTCATTCATTTCCATGCATTTTGACCTAGTGCTCCCTTATGTTTCCATAACATTCCTTAACAATCCTTGGCATGTGTTGGTACACCCTAGCACCTAGGACATCTTTACATGTCACCCTGGCCTCTAGCATGCCTTAAAACTAACTAGCATACCTTGTCACTCCCTCCTTAGGAAACCCAGAACTCACTGACACTTTCAATCAAAAACTCTTATTTGTTCATTTCCATGCATTTTGACGTAGTTCTCGCTTGTCTTTCCCTAGCACTCCCAGTTAACACTTCCTTGTATGCGTTGGCACATCTTGGCCGCATGTCACCCTAGCACTCTAGTATTCCTGAGAACTACTAATAATGGGTTGTCACTCCTCCTTATCACACTTGGAACTCATTGACACTCCCTGTCACACACTCTTATTCATTCATTTCCATGCATTATTACATAGTGCTCTCTTGTGTTTCTCTAGCACTCCATAACAATCCTTGGCACACATTGGCACACCCTGGAACTTGGAACATATTGGCATGCTTTCCTAGCACTCTATCATGCCTTGTCACTACCTATCATACCTTGTCACTCCCTCCCTAGCACACCTAGAACTTGCTAAGACTCCTTATCACAGACTCTTATTCATCCATTTCCATGCCATTGAAACTAGTCCTCCTTTTTTTTTCCCTGGGACTCCCTAGCATGCATTGTCACCACACCCTAGAACCTAGCACATCTTGGAATTCCAAACATGCCTTGGAAAATTCTTGCATGTGTTAGCACTTCCTAGTATTCCCTACACACCTTGGCACTCCCTAGTTGTCATGACCTCACAGATAACCTTACTTTTTTTACGACTTCGTAACCCAATCAAGTCATTGAAAAAATAGTGTTGTGTCTAGCCAAAAGTCTCCCCTTGTCTGAAAATTCTTTGTCCATCCCCTTAAAAAAATCATAGGATTTCCTCCTGGAAGTCCTATTATGAAATTCTCCTAACACACTCCATCCATGGGGCACCTGGAATTCACTGACACTCCATGACAGACACTCTAGTTATTCATTCATTTCCATGCACTTTGAACTAGTTCTCCCTTGTTATTCCATGACACTTCCCAACACTCCTCGACATGCATTGACACTGTCTAGTATGAATTAGCACACCTTTAAATTCATTGACACACCCCGACACTCCATAACTATCATATCCTCATAACTACCATTATTTTATTTTAGACTTGGGAGCCTAATCAAGTCTTGCCTCAACTACAACAACTTGGAAAAGTTTCATTTACTACAAATATAATATTCCTTTTTCACCTAAGAATGGATTGTAACTCATCTTAGGCTACTCATATCCAATATTAACTCATCCCACTTAAAAATTTACCAATTCTAGGCTCACATCCAACCGTGGCCATAAAACAACTAAGCAACATATTTTCATCTTGACATGCCATAACACCCGGAAAGTCTAACAATCCCTTGGCACTGTGTGGCACGGGTTAGCATCCCATGCATTCCTTGGAATTCTTTGGAAATGCCTAACACACCCTACCATTCCCTGACATACCCTGACACTCCAGCATGTCTTGGAATTTCCTAGCATATAACCTTGTCACTCCCTCCTTAACACACTTGGAACTTGCTAGCACTCCATATCACACACACTTATATGTTCATTTCCATGAATTTTGAACTAGTTCTCCCTTTTTTTTCCGTGGCACTCCCTAACACTCCTAGCACACATTGGAACACCTTAACACTTGGGACATCTTGGCATGTCACCCTTCACTCTAGCATTCCTTGGCACTACTTAACATACCTTATCACTCCCTCCTTAGCACACCTATAAATCACTAAGAATCCCTGTCACACACTCTTATTCATTCCTTTCCATGGATTTGAAACTAGTGCTCCATTGTTTTTCCCGGCAACCCCATAACACTCCCTAACATGCATTGGCACACCCAGCTAGCACCTGGCACATCTTTCCACATTTCCCTGTCCTCTAGAATTCATGAACACTACCTAGCATACCTTTTCACTCCCTTAGCACATATGGAACTCATTGGAACTTCCTATCACACACTAGAAAATTTGGCCCAATTTCCGACGGCCACTTCGTCGTTATTCCAACACATAGTCGTCGCAAGAGCGATAGTTCGAGGACGGGAAAAACGTGGTTTGCCATTACGTCGCAATTCCAACGCACTGACAAAGTGTCGCACTACCGACACTTTTTCCATCACTTCCAAACAAGTGTCGCTCTTCTGACGTTTCCCAAATTGTCGCAGTTCCGACGTTTGTAAATTGTCACAATTCCGACGAAATGTGGTCTGACGTTTTGAACGTTGCTCTTCCGACGTTTGTAAACTGTCGCAATTCTGACGAAATGTGGTCTAACGTTTTGAACGTCGCTCTTCTGACGTTTTTAAGCTGTTGCAATTCCGACGTCGTACAAAAGTGTCGCAAGACCGTTGCATTGCAAAAGTGTCTCAAGACCGACGCGTCCCAGAAGCATCGCAATACCGACACATTCCAAAAGCGTCGAAATACCGACCCTAAGAAGAATTGTCTCAATATCGACGGACATCACAAGACCGACGAAAATGGAAATCATTCAAGACGTCAAAATACCGACGCTTAGAAAGCGTCGGTATACCGACGACGGGTTCAATTTAAAAAAAAAAAATGAAACTTTAAAACAGGACAGTAAATCTCCAATATTTGTTATGAATTGTGGGTGTTCCAATGACCGTGAAATATTAATATAATAAACCCCCCCGCAGCGCTTCGACTTTAAACAATCATATAAACATGGCTCTATATTTCAAAAAACAGGTTTAAAATAGAAACAGGGCAACATTTTTTTTTCCAATTGTTATGAACATAATTCGACCGTGAAATATTAATATAATAAACCACCCCGCAGCGCTTTGACTATAAACAATCATTTTTTTTTCACAAGAGAAAAAACGTTGTTTTGAATATATTATATGAAGAAAAACAGTCCATGAAGTCATTACATTTTCACATCTGAAGATTGGAACCCAAATATCCATCCAGAAAAGTGGAAGTCCCCCCCCAGACAATGATAGAAAAATACCCCATGTCACATAAAGGGACATGATATAAAACCCAGTAACGGTCCACATGGAGATTATCGACAATCTGATAAAGCATCCAAATATGCTCGAGGCATCTATAAGAAAGTGAAATAGCAGTATGTAGAATAGTAAAGCAACAAATAGAGTACCAACGTCCATTGTTCCAAATACAAATTAAAGTACCCAAAATCCTTGAACAGAGAAAAACGTTAATCATGTGAGGAGTGTGATATGTTCAAAATATAAAAGGACCATCAGACCATATCAATAAACCAACAACATAGACCAGCATCGCTAGTTTTGAAGGCAGAGTGATAACCTATCAACACATAAAATAGTATCATAAAGCGGATACAAGAAATGTGCAGAGACATGTACTGTTGATATATGCCTCACACAGAAAGCATCCATGATAGAGAAAAAATATGTATAAACCCAGGGTCGATTGTATGTTCTGGCTCGCTTGTTCCCGGAAATAAAAACCATTTGTAGAAACCCAGGCTTGCTTGTAAGATCAGGCTCGCTTGATTCCAAAATTGGTAACCATCTGTTGCATCCGAGATGTAAGGTTCAGGCTCGCTTGTTTCCATTAGTAGCCTGCTACAGCATCCACCCTGTTCGTAGCAAAAAGGTTCCTGTAGATATATAGAGAAAGAGTATAATACGTAGACCATATAAACATGGCTCTGTATTTCAAAAAACAGGTTTAAAATAGAAACAAGGCAACATTAGTTTTTCCAATTGTTATGAACATAATTCGACCGTGAAATATTAATATAATAAACCACCCCGCAGCACTTCGACTATAAACAATCATATAAACATGGCTCTGTATTTAAAAAAATAGGTTTAAAATAGAAATAGGGCAACATTTTTTTTTCCAATTGTTATGAACATAATTCGACCGTGAAATATTAATATAATAAACAACCCCGCAGCGCTTCAACTATAAAAAATCATATAAACATGGCTCTGTATTTCAAAAAACAGGTTTAAAATAGAAACAGGGCAACATTTTTTTTTTCCAATTGTTATGAACATAATTTGACCATGAAATATTAATATAATAAACCACCCCGCAACGCTTCGACTATAAAAAATCATATAAATATGGCTCTGTATTTCAAAAAATAGGTTTAAAATAGAAACAGAGCAACATTTTTTTTTTCTAAGTAAAGTTAATCTATTAACAGTGGGAATAAAATTACAGCATGACCAAAGTCAAAAACATTGCCGAGACTTATGGAAAATTTGTCATCAAAAAATCAAAAAAGAAGACTGCCCTCATACGTGGAAACCAGTCTTGAACGTTTACAGAATTCAAAAATATTACAGAGGTCCAGCACATTAATATAAGTAAAAACATGCCAAATTAAGTGGGCCACGAAGTAAGAAAACCAAATTAACCAAAGAGAAGCAGCTACTCCTCCAGTGGTTCTTCAACAATTTGGCACCATCCTTCAGAAGGTCTAGGATCACCAGGTGCTATCTCCACATTCACGCCACCGCTCCCCTCCTAAAGGTCCGAATGTTGGCCGGATTTTTCTGAGCTCAGACCTGCCGGACGGGTGCTTTGTTCCTCCACTTGGGCCTCCTCACAGAAAACCACGGTGATTGAAGTTGTGATTCATGGGCGGTTCAGAGATAAATTAAAGGAAAAAAGCGTATTGCATGTCATGGGAGAAGGTGAAGTGGCGGGGAAATGAGGAGCAGGGGAGCCCATACGGTGGCCAGATCCTAAAACTCGACCCCGCCCACTTCTAGTGTCTGGATAGCGACCTACGTAATAATCACTGGACTGGGAAGACGACTCGGTTGAGGGTCTGGAGGGAGCGCGTAGGGGTTGACCTCTAGTGCTCCCCCTGCGGCAACACATCCTTTGATGCAGGAGAGGCATGGGTGCAGTCTCAGCAGTGGGCACAAGACGAGACGGAGAAGCAGGATTCCAAGAAACCGAGGAAGACAGACACAGACTAGACCGAGAGAAATGCAGATTTGCACCAAGGTCTAAGTAGCACTTCAGCTAGCTTCTCCTTCTCATCACAGTGAGCAGGCAGTGTAACCTTGCAACCAGAGAGCATCTACAATTCAAAGGTTGCGGCTCGTCTGAAAAACCATAGCGAAATGCCATTTTATCGACCCGACTACAATGGCATCGAAGAACGCCCGTCATAAATCTCTCATTGATGAGAGCCGAAGGCCGGAGCATATTGGAGCATGTGGAATCGCTAATAGGAGTGGAGGTCCGATCTTGAACAACGTTAAAAACTTAATGCGATTTGATGTGAAAACCTTGGAACTTAAATATCGGCTGATTGAACAGTGTCAAAACTTAATGCGATTGATATGAAATCGCCACATCCATGTCCCATCGCCTTAAACGCCATCGAATGCACCTGCATCCGGGAATAGGGAAAATTTTGATTGAGGACACGTGGCAGAAATTGATTGGAGCGGATCTTTGTTTGGGCCGCTCGCGCAGTGGAAATCTGGACCCGAAAAATATTAGGGCGAATTTGATAAGAAATTCGCGTCACAACTCTCCCTCCGTACGCCAGCCCAACTTTGGACCCGAAAAAGATTAGGGCGGAATTCATTTGGTTTTCGTGTCACAAAATTGGCCGACGTCAGCAGGCTATTTTGGAACGCGAATTTGGTTTGAATTATGGTTTATCGCCATTTGAAGTCTGGCTGGCTCCACGGCTAAAGGGTTCGTTTGAAGTTTTGACAAAGGTTTTGTTATATGTTTTATATAAAGCGCGGTGGAATAGTTTTGTTGTTTTTTAAGGTCCCACACAGTGATCAAATTTGAAGGGAATGTCCAAATTTCAATTAGAAGGGCATATATCTATGTCGCCCTTCCATAATGAAAAGCTTTAAAAAAAAAAAAAATTCAATTGACCACAATAAATTATTTTTACATTTCATTTTCAGAAAGACAAAACCATCAATATTTATATTAATAAAAGACTGTTACATATACAAAAATGAAGAAGGCTCCATCTTTCATTACTTAAATATCTCATTGGCAATGTCAACATAAGTCTTGAAGACACTATTATAAGAATTTGGATACATACCACTGGGATATAGGAGATTCTTATGTGTCATATTGTGTAATGCAATTTTGACTTTGTCTCACAAGGAGCAGCAGCATGGAGGTCTGGATTTTTCTTATAGAACTTTTTTATTATTATTTGAAACGTTGTTTATAGATATGAATACAATAATGAAATTATGAGCATGGTGGACAATTATTCAAGCTCATGATGCCAAACCATGATGATGTAAGTTTGGAATTTAACATTTTTACATGTTAAAGACAAATAGTCAAAATCACTGACAACTTAGTATGCCATAGTTAATAATCATTCCCTGTTCACTTTTGTTAATAGGTTTATGTCACATGATGATCTCTCTTCTTTGGAATTTACTTGTATTGAAGATCACTATTCTAGGAATAAGGAGTTATTTTCTCCAAAAATAACCCTAGCCAAACATTGACAATGCATCAAGGATATCTATCTATGCTTCATAAGTACATATTTTCTACTTCTAAATCATGTCTTGGAAGTGGTTGTTTTGCTGGAAATTATTCACCAGTTGGTTTCATACCAAAGTCTTTTTCTCATTTTCAACATCCAATACATGAAAAAGATAATGGTTTAAAACAACATAAATATTTGAAATTTTGCAAGAATTGTCTGGCACACTTTGAATATGAATTTTGAATTCAAGTGCATGATGTTGTATAGGATCAAGTGTCATTTTGAATATCAAATCTTTCACAAGAAACTTCTCAACATGCTACCCTACAGTAAGGATTAAATGACAATATTGCATCAACTATTTCCATAATAAAAGTGCACCTCGGTCATAAGACTAAACAACTACAAATGTTGTAGATCTAACAAGACCACAAAATCAAATGTATTCCACAAGGCCAATACTATATGAAAAATGAAAAGGAGTTTGCAACCAAAAATACCTTAGGCAACTAATTCAATTAGATACACCAAACCATCAGCAAAAAGGAAAACCATCCTACTCAAAAGGCAAGCGTTTACCTCCTTTGACAAAATTTTGAGTTCCGAAACAAGGGCCTTTATTGTCTTGTCAATGCCCCTAGTAATTTAAACAGGGTTTGCACCTGCTGCAACAACCTAAACAAAAAGGTTTCATTTCAAATTATTTTCAACAAATTTAAGATACAACCATTATCATTTTTGTATTTCCTAACAAGCTCATAAATTTTGACAAAAGAACCAAAATTTTTTAATACCTGATAGCAATTTTTTCACTCAAAAACTATCTTAGACTCAATAAGCCCAACCCAAAACTAAAAAACAAAACACCATAAGACCCTACAAAAATGAATAGATGATCTTAATCCAGTACTATCGACAAAAAGTTACCTTTACACCCTCACTTATTAAACCCTGTGCAAGAAAAACATATGTTGTGGTTCCATCCCCAGCTAAATCATTTGTCTTTGTCGTAGCTTGCCTTACCAACTTGGCCCCAATATATTCAATTGGGTCCTCTAATTCAACCAATAAAAAGGCCAAAACCATAGCATTGAGATACATTTCATTACACTGTCAATATCAATAAAATTTGACTCAGCCATGACCCTTTCCTTTTATTGTTGTGAAAAGCTTTATGCATTACTCTAATGTGGCTAGTCCATAGGCCAAGTAGACCACTGGGTAATAAATATGTTTCCTTTCACCTTTGAGTTTTCAAATTATGCCTACCAAATCTAACACATTTAAGAGGGGGAACTAATACAACGTTAAAAAGAAAACCAAAGCACACATCTATAAATTACCTCCTTAGCTACTGTCACACCATCTTTAACTATTTTCGGAGAACCATGCTTGCTCTCCAAGACAACATTTTTCCCTTCGCCCCAAGGGTGACTCCAACATGATCAACAAGTTTGTTCACACCGCCTGTAAAACAAATTGACAATGCTTTCAGTAAGTGTGCAATTGAATGCCAGACCATATGCCAAAACAACCCTCCATGAAAAATTAAAATAACACATTAAAATCCAATATAAGTGGACAAGGAAAGATCCACCGCAGTGAAGTTTCACGTGCAGGTGACCTTCCTTTAAACATAATTTTTTCTCTGACCTGCAATTTTTTTGTCACTGAGCCATCCTTGTTGAAGTGCAACTCCTTTTCCATAGCTCTTGTATTAACTACCTTCTCATTGTCGCGTAATCTCAAAGTCCCTCTTTTGCTTGAGTGATTAAAGGAAATGGGTGAAAAAACTGAAAGAGAAGACAATTGTTTTCCATAATTATCAAACATTGCACCCAACTTCTTCCCCTTTCCATTGTAACCCAATGAGGTAGATGTGGCAATTGTTGTCATACTGCCCAAAGCAGAGGCCATCTTCTCTTATCATGAATATAGAATTACAAGATCTTGATATTAGTATTAACCTTTAAAAACATGACTCCCATTGCTAAAAACCACTTTTAAGTTGTAACAGGCAAACTAAACAACTATCACAACTTTTGGCAAATTCTGGAGCATTAAGAGAGAAACAACCAAAGAGAAATACAACCACAATCCTCATTTTAATGAGACCGGACTATATATTTCCATTAAGATAATAGAAAGAAATCACGACTATATTAAGGCCAGCACAAAACAATCTTTAACCAGTGTCTCTCGCGGCCTTCAGGTTGCCATGCTAGAGGTTGCATATTTTTAATTTAAATTCTTGACCTCTCGTGCCCATCAATGAATGCATCCAATGGGATATCTACATCAAATGCTCCTTTATATCCCCAAAAACAAATTCCCTACTACAAGAGCACCAGTATTGATGGATCACCCCACACCATCTCACCCACTAGAAACGGTGAAAAAGGAAACCCGAGAAAACTTCTGAAATATCTCAAGATGACTATATGGGTGGTTCTTATCAATCAACCAACCATTCAGAGCATGCTCATCAATCCAAACCATGAGTATTATGTGACGATATTCAAGAAGGCACTGAATCGGATTTCTGAAGCTATGTTAGAGAAACCCTAAACTCTCACTGAAAAAATAAAAATATATTGAGCAACAAGATGATCACACTCTGGGTAGCCCTGGAGGCTATTTGGGGGTGATGAGTCCAATAGGTCTCAATGAACTATTGCCCTCGCCGGGGAATACTATTGCAGTGGAATTTGATACTATTTTGGATGTTGAATTCCATGATCCTAATCGAAACTAGTACCTTCAGCTCAAGTACCTATTCACAAAAGAGGGTGCCATAGTCATTCATGCGTGCAGAGAGGGTGAATTGCAGGCATTGCAACAGAAGGTGTTGTTGTTGTTGCATTGGCCACTAGATTTTTTTTCTGGTTCTGTTACAAGCGCAAAGTATTGAAAAGGACAGACAAATTTAGTTCAGATATTGTGAAATTGCCTCGGAAATTCACCTACAAAGAGCTCAACAATGCTACGAAAGACTTTTTTTGAATGTGATTGATAATCGATAATTGCAAGCAAGGGTAATCCCCTTGTGAAACCCAAATTTCTGAGCATTTTCTAAAACCTAATGACAGAGTCATTGTAATGAACAAGTGCCTAGGTCCATATTATGTCCAAATCTACCAAGCACCAAGATCTATAAAAAAAATCCACAATATCTGTGAACTAAGAAGAAGAGGCAAAAAATGTATTTTGCTTACCTGTTCGAATAGTGGTTGGGGTTTACGTCACGGAAAAAATTTGACAGAGCCCATGTAGCACTTCTTATCATTGAAATTATGGCACTATCATTCAACTGGGCAAGCACCTGCCTCAGAGCTCCATGACTGAGGGCAAGATCCCTAAATGTTGTAGAGTCTCTAGCAATATTTCCCAAAGCCCAAATAGCCTTACATGAACACCAGTTGAACTCAAAGTTGGGTACTAGTTTTTTAAATCAAATTCCAAAATTACAAACATATAAAGATAGTTGGGAAGAATAATTTTATGCCTCTAAAATAAACGTGCTACCTATTCTCGAACATTATCATTCCCAGAGGTAAGAAGTTCCACAAATATAGGCAGTGCCCCGTAATCAATCACAACCTTTGTATTCTCAGAGGTTCCTGAGAATATATTAGTCAAAGCCAAAGCTGCTTCAAACTGCATTATCAATCACAAGGTATCACCATCAAAGCTATAATTTTAAGATAACAATTTATCTACCATTGAAACTATAATTTTAAAATAGATACACCTAGTGATATAGACACCTAATGAGAGTAGAGGTTAGGAAATTATAATAAGAATTATTACAAGATATCACTCACAATGCAGTTGATTGTTCATTGTCTGCTGTAACTATAATTTTAAAGAAGACACACTTAGTGATATAGACACCACCAAGTGAGAGCAGAGGTTATGAAATTATAATGAGAATTGTTTCAAGATATCATATTACTCATAGTATAGTTAATTGTTTATTGTTTGGTGTAATAATTGTTTATTATTTATAAACACAATCAAACATATTATGAGGGACGGTGATGAAATTGACAACGGTCTCATAACAAACCATAACGGGCACATCCCCTGGAAAGATAGACTCTGAATAAGAAAGAAATCAAAACAAAGTGATTACTTACAGGATCATAGGCTTCCTGAAGAACAAGATCCAGAGCAGCATCTGTAACCCCTAAAGCAACACCTCTCTCTGCAAGACGAATCGCTACATCTTTCATATGTAGTCTAGCAATTTTTTTGAGCTCATCATGAGAAAGAGGACCAAATAGAACTATGTCATCAAGTCTATTCAATAGCTCTAGCCTAAAATGTCTTCTAACCTGCAAAAATATTTAAAGGCATGTCAAAGCACTGCAGCTAACTTCGTGATAAAATTATATGAAAAATATGCATACACAGAGTCCAAGAGAATGAAACGGCAGGTGCATTGGCAGTTGCCGAAATGCAGCAACTAAAACGGCAGGTGTATTGGCAGTTGCAGAAATGCAGCTACTAAAACGGCAGGCCTGTTGACAGTTGCAGGTGTGTGGATTGTTGTTGGTATTTTCAGACCAATTCCATGGAAATATACCAGAAACTAGTGGTATGTCAAACCTAGAAGGTAACCCGAGAGACTGTGACCGTCAAATTAAACAAGTAACAGGTGTCATGCCTAGATAAGAGGTGTTGAAAAAAAAAAAATGATCTCTTTCATAACAGAAGGCCTATTGGCCTAAATATCTAGGACATGTGGCACTCCATGATAAAGACACATGGTGTGTGGATTTGAGTTTTTCATGTGGTCAAGTGGGCCGAAAATAGGTGAAATGTGGCACCACTAAGAGATTGACATGTGCTAATTGGTACAAGTGGTAGACAATTAGCATGCTCAAACAACGAGGTGATGCAGGAATGACATGAGGGAGAAAATATCAGAAAAGCCCCAAATCTAGAGAACTAAATCTCATCACCAACCTGAGATTGACAACTTTACATGATGTAACCTATGAAATCGTAAATGGAGAAATCAACAATAAAGTAACCTATGTAACAATAAAGTCAGATTCATCCTGGGATTGGTAATGGGAGAAATCATAGTGAACAACAGGAAACATGCAGAGTTGCTTACAATCAAATAGATGAAAAAACACATACAAAAAACCTAGATAATAATCATGAACAAGCCTAATATTGAATAATGAACTGTAAAGGAACTTACAAAATGTGACATTACGAACCTGGTCAAGCGCACAAGAAAAAATATCCTAGACATGACCCTGGTTGACAAGTTGTATTGCTCATGATGCAAGAGGATTTGTACCTGCACTGCCAAGTCAATCAAAATCCATCATTATCTATACAATAAATACAAGTAATTGATGTAGTATTTTGTACTCTAAGATGAATTCTTATGATAATGTTAGAACATATGTTGAAAATGTCAAAACATACTTGAATAAGCTCCTCTTCATTTCAAGAAAAAATTATTGGAGTCGCATGAACTTGGAACAAGCCTCCCATGATCTGAAAGAGTAGCAACTAAGTCAACAGTGACTTTTTTGTTGCTATGCTGGATCGAGGGAGGTTTGCTCCAAGATTAAATCGCTCCAATAAATTATTCTCTACTAAACAGGGCCAACCACGTGAAGGTGGAAGCTCTTATGGCCCCTCCCCGCCCCCCTCACATCACTCTCAATTCCCCAATACTCAATCTATATTTCATTTTTTACTTTCATGAGCATAAAAAAAAATATTCAATAACTAATAAAAAAACAATTCAACAAAAAGTACGCAAGGAAACATTGCAATTAATGCTTGACATAAAAATAGTATGATAAATGAGTTTTTTATATAACGCAAAAAACGTTCCAAGTATGGTAACGTTTGTATTATAATAATACAATATTTTACATTATCAAATTTTATTTTTCTTCTTCCTATTTCTAAAGCTCCTAATTACATCATCAATATCATCGTGCTCTACTCCTGTTTCATGCCTTTCGATCCACACTGCTGACCTAGTTGCGTAGTCACGATGTCTGGTCTCATCCAGTGATGAGGCATCGCCTACAAAAACATATAATATTAAATTTTAATTGTCAGTTTTTAAATATCATTGAACTAGTTCGGTAATATTAATACAAAAAATTGCAATGAGATTATTTACCCGGTGCACCAGTTGTCGCCGTTGGGACTGTTGCCCTGTCTTCCTCTCTGGTAGTAAGATCCTCAAGGGAAACATTCTCTGTCATTTAAACAAAAAACATTATAAGGACAACCATCAAGGTATAATTAGAAAAAATTATAAGTGGAAATTAATTACCGTCACGACCCTCACTGATAGTAGCATTGTTGGCCTAGTCTCCACTACAATGATTAGGTTGCACGTGAGGATCATCTACATCTAGCTCTAAAATTGGGTTATTTGCCTCGTCGGTAGTGCTGCTCCCCTGATTTAAAAAAAGTTGTTAGACATTAAATTTATGGAGGAAAACAAACATATTGAAAGGTCAATGTTTCACCTTATCAAGCATTCTAGATCTTGGGACCTGCCCCAAGCTTCTGCGACGTTCAACTACGGCTTGATAGCCGAAATGGAAAGTGAAATTTTTATCTTCCTCTGTGGTTTATGTTCCGAAGTCATCACCCTACATTACATATGATTGTGTATTTTTAATCATATTTGATAGGATTACAAAAACGTTGAAAGGCGATACACTTAATTTTAAGATGTTTAGCTACTTAATTACAATTCTTGCGGCTAATTTCAAGTAGCCGCCCTGGCCTAGCTTGTGATGGCCCTTTTTTCCAATCCTAGCTTTGGTTGCCTTCGAGGTGTCAGGCAACCTAGCATCAAAATATTGAAGTTAGATATGACGTATCACTCTTTTATTTTAGACATAGAGAAAATCAAAGCTATTGAATTAAAGTTGTAATTTACCTTGTGGGTCCAGTTGGCATTTTTCCTTCTTTCTTTTCCCTTTTCTCTTTTCCGTCATGGATGAGTGCTCTCCACTCACTCTCTGGAATTGTGAGAGGACGCTCGTATCTAGGGTTCAATTGAAATTGCGTCATATAGTTGTCCCTGGTATATTTCAAATATTTGTCAGCTACCCGAGCCATCGCTGTTCTGTCAAATGTGCCGACCCCAAAAAGGGCTTCTAGATAATCTAGAAGTTCTTTTTTCAGGTTGGAATTCTGGGAATTCCACCTTGTGCAAATGTTTGGGCCAAAAATTACCAACGCATGGCTCTCCAAAAACCTGTAGAACTCATTGTTTCCTATACAGAAAAAAGAAGAAGATATTATCATTAATTTAAAAATAAAAATCATGATAAATATGTTTTAGATAGAGTACATGAAATAGTTAAAATATTAAAATTTACCTGGGAGTTGTATGTGCTTTATAGGGACACCTTCATCATTCACCAACAACGTGCCATTAATGGTCCCTATGGAGTTGACACGTGTAGCTCTAGGAAACACAATAATGTAGTTGGCCATATCAGCCTCATCATTGCCAACACATTCAGCGGTTGGCTGGGTGTCTGCTTGGGCAGGGTGTGTTTCTTGGCTGGCACCTAAAGGAGTACAAGGTGTACGAGAGGGTTGTTGGGCAATCTCTTTCCCTTGTGTCCCACTACCACCAACACCAGGTTCAGCAAGTGCCAGAAAAAGCTACATACAAAAGAACTTTTTGTTAGTTTAGTCAATGTAAAAATTAAAAATCAAACTATCACAATTCATCTCATGCAGAACAAAAAAAAAATCCTTTTGACTTTTTATTATTACCTTACATGTTTCTAGCTGGCTCATAAGTTGTTTTATCCTCTCTTTTGTTTCAGGAGTTTGCAACGTGTCTATCAAAGTATTAAATTCCGACCTTGCATCTCGTGCCTTTTTTTGCAACAAGAGCTCTGGAGATAGGGATGAAGAAAGCTCTTCCTCATAGAGGGAATCATCAGGCGTACCATGGCTAGGTGTCTGCATATTTGAACAAAATTAATATTATTTCAATTATGTAAATAACTAAAATACCTGAAGATAGAGCAATGATGGCACTTTACATGTTCTTCCGCTGGCCTCTTTCCACGATCATCCCGTCTCGGGGTTGTTCCTGCACTGCTCTGATCAGTCTGCCACATTGCAATAAAATTATAAATGTAAAAACTTGAAAACAATATCTAACTTGAAAACACAAAATTAAAACTGAAATAATTTCTAATAAGACACCAGAAGATAGAGTTAGAGTTTCAAATATGCCTTGCATTGAATTCAGTCCTGGAAACATGTCATTGCACATTAAGGCACCCAAACAAGAGACGAGTTGACAATGAAGACCTTATTGAATATATTGCTGGAGCAACTTCTAGTAAACTTGTTGTGAAGACCTTGAGGACATTTTTGGAGCAACATTGTTGAAGCTGATGGTATAGCATTGTTGGAGACGATCTTGAAGGGCCTTGAAGTGAAGCTTTTGGAGCAACTATTGAAGAATCCTTAGAGCATTTAAGTAAGGCACTTTCTATCTTCCATCACCTTTTTCCTTTCAATATCCTTTAAACGATTTTGTTGATATTTAATGTTTGAAATCACATTATAATTCCTTGATTATATGTGTTTTGGGACTTTCCCTTTGAAATTACCCAAAAATACCCTGGCAATTTTATCTTCAGGATGCATGTTTGACCCTATTGTTCAATATTTTGATTGATAGTAGTAAACATAGAGAGTTAGGGGGCTCTTGACTTGGTTTGGTTGGGCCATTAGATCCCCAACATCTACTAGGGAGAACCCCCCTTGAGTTGGAGGAGAGCTAGCCCGAAGTGAAAAGAGGTTGGTGAGGTGACAATGGGGCTATTGAATTACACATGGTATCACACTTTAGCTTTAGGAATTTATCTTGAGAAGTGCGAGATTTTGCTATATAAATTCTCAAATTGTTTACAACACTATTGTTAAGAACTAATAATAAGTGATGTTGAGGGGTTTTTGGGTATAAGAAACAATACCATTTAAAAACTATGGTTCTCAGTCCTTGGCATTCCTTCACCTGGGCCTAGGGGCACACAAGAATAATTTCACACTAAACCATGCAAACTTAAAAGTAACTTAACAGATCCATAAAGTAGTAATAATCATAATTCCTAATTTCCTATTGTACGATATGATGCAAATTATTCAAACATGAAGCAATGAAGACATGCAATGTCTGAATTTCAAGATTGATGAACCAATACAAGAAGTTAGAAACTACAACTTTGATTCAATACTCTGTGTCCTAACTCCATGAAGGAATCTAGTTTGTAGTATAGAACATGCATCGTGTATTATCAATTCTTAATTGACAACAACTAAAGGTCATCTACCTCATCAATTCCTTCCCATTTTGTGTTTTTAAGTTATATTCCTTATAAAAGTGTCAAATTTCTCTCAAAGTAAGCAACCACTGAATAAAATAAAAAATAGTTGAGATATGATTGAGAAATGGTCATTTATTTATTGAAAGGATCTTCACAATTTATTTGGTTGTTTTTCATCTCAAGAAACAAGAAATGACCTAAGAAACTATCGTGATGTAATATAAGAAACAACACGGTGCAATGGTCATTTTCAAAGCCAAATGATGTCCATTAAGGACATGGCCTTTATTTGGCTCCTATTTCATAGGAGTTTCAGGTAGAAATGGAACTTTGTTGGACCATTTCCAGTAGTAAAAAGGGAAAACCTTCTTTTTCCATGGGAAATAATTTACCTTTCCTTTTTCAAGATAATCTAAATCACAAAAAATATGAACTATATTGCACACATTCTTGGATAATGTGAAAGTGGAAAAGGAATACCCTACACAAGTGATGCACACATGTACATTTGAACACTAATAGATTTTTGTGGTTGAAATGCAATGCTTGTTTTCATTTAAATGTAGGGTTTTTAAAGCAGGGAGAAATAATGGCTGCCAAATTAATAAGCGTTTCTTTGGGAAAAATTTAAATCTTGTATTGGGTGATGAAGATAATAGAGGATATTGAATCTTGATTCTTGACATTGTGTTTAACTTGAATAACTCAAATGATTATAAATATCAGTGGATGAGTTCTTTTTTTCAAGTATGTCACTCAAAACTCTTATGTCAAAGCATTGTATGATGGCTAGCATTTGCTTATTTCCCTTTCTTCAGTTCAATGTAAAAATTATATTAATATATTGGAGCACGAATGATAACTAGAATTGTTTGCTCTGTAGTATATCCAGTCCCAAGATTATGAAAAGTTTTCTCCAATTGAGCTATTGGTTACTGATGAAGCAGCTGCAATTCCTTTTCCTGTTGTAAAGGCTCTGCTCGGGCCATATTTAGTGTTTCTGTGCTCTACCGTAAATGGGTAATAATTATAAATGAGCCAACCACAATCACAAATTTTGTAACCATTCGGTTTCCATGGATAGTGATGATGATATTAACCCTATATCAGTGACCTATATCTATATGAGAATGATCTCAACATTGACCTTGATATGGTTGTATGGATGTGACCTTTGGTATGTCATCAGAAAATCCCCAAATATCAGAAAATCCCCAAATCTGGAGAACTAAATCTCATCACTTTTGATCTGGAGTACTACCCTTATGATAAAGTTGATGACTTTCAATCTCCCATTCTCTACCACTTTTCACTTCACCTTCAATATAAATCAGACCAAGGGAAATTCGTTACTGGGTGTTGATATGGATGAGTTTGTCGAACTAAAATCCATAGCTTAAACTTCATGAAACTGGTGGAGTCAAATTCATGCAAGCACAAAAACATCTTACACATCCTCTTTGAAACTCATATGAAAGAACATTGGAAGACATCTAGAGAGAACCCTATAGCCTAACACAATCTAATGGAATTGACCAAAAAAACCTAAATAGATTCAACCCTACTATAGGAGGAAGGGCCTGCAGTAAGAACTTACCATTTTGCAAGAGCTGAGGGCGAATGCTGAGGGTGTATGCTGTTCTGCAAGAGCTGAGGGTGAATGCTAAGGGCGAATGCTGTTCTACAAGAGCTGAGGGTGAATGATGAGGGTGAATGCTGAAGGCGAATGCTGTTCCGCAAGAGCTGAGGGTGAATGCTGAGGGCGAATGCTGTTCTGCAAGAGCTGAGGGCGAATGCTGTTTTGCAAGAGCTGAGGGCGAATGCTGAGGGTGAATGCTGTTGTGTAAGAGCTGAGGGTGAATGATGTTCTGCAAGAGCTGAGGGTGAATGCTGAGGGAAAATGCTGAGGGTGAATGCTATTCGGCGAGAGCTGCGGTCAAATGCGCGCGTGATATCAGACGTTAATGTAGTTTTTAATAAAATCATTTTTATGTAGCGCGCATATAAGTGTCGTTATACCGACGGCGGCCAAAGCGTTGCTATTGTGACGGATGCCTCCAAATGTCACAATTGCGACACTTATACAATTTGTCGCACTTGTGACGTTTGGAGGCAGTCGTCGCAATAGCGACGCTTTGGGGCATAGTGTCGCAATTGCGACGTCTTCCTCCAAACGTTGCAATTGCAACACTTTGTCTAAGTGTCGGTATTGTGACACTTTTCTCTAAACATCGGTATAGCGATGGTTTTGGGCAGGATTGAAAAAATTTGGGGAAATTTCCGACATTTGGTCAAAAGCGTCGGAACCAAGTGTCGGAATTTCCCCCAAATGTACTAGTGACAATCTCTTAATCATTCATTTGCATGCATTCTTTTCACCTAGTGCTCCCTTGTGTGTCCCTATGACTCTGTAACGCTTCCTATCATGTGTTGGCACACCTTGGCACCTGGCACATCTTGGTCGTATGACACTCTAGCACACTATCATGACTTAGCGCTGCCTATCATACCATGTCACTCCCTCCTTGAAACACCTGGAACTCGCTGAAACTCCTTGTCACACACTCTTATTCATTCATTTCAATGCATTTTGACATAGTTCTCCCTTGATTTTCCCTGGCACTCGCTAATACTCAACACACATTGGAACTTGGCACATCTTGGTATGCTTCCATAACACTCTAGCATGCCTTCGAACTATATAGCATATATTGTCACTCCCTCCTTAGCAAACCTGGAACTCCATAACATGCCCTATAAATCCCTGGCACATATTGGCTCTTGGCACTAAGTGGCACCTGAAAATTCTTCGCATGCGTTTATATGCCCTGGAATGCCATGGCATGGTTTAAGATAAAATTTATTTGAAATCAATTATTCACAATTAAGAGAGAAGTAATAGAGGATGATTTGGCACTTAAGACACACTAGCACTTGGCACTTGGCATGTATTGGCACTAGTGTTGGTATGCCTAGCATGCCCCTCTTAAAAAGGTAATGTCCTGAATTATTAACCCTCATATATGTTCATTTATTTTCATTTTAACTTGGTGTTCCCTTTTGTCGCCTCACACTCCTTGACATGTGTGTTCGCATACCCTAACACCGTGAACATCTTCTCATGCCTTAGCACATGTCATGTCTTGGCATGGCTGGAATGCATTGGCATGCCTTGGGAACTATTTGGAACATGTTACCACACCCTAACACTTCTTGACATGCCCTATCATTCCCTAGCATGCCTTGTCACTCCCCCCTTGGCATGCCTAACACTCGCTGACACACCCTCTTATTCATTCATTTCCATTCATTTTTATTCAATGATTTATGTTTGATGGGGTGCATGTCTAGAAACAGTTCCTTTAAGAGAATAAACAATTTATCACACCATTATTGACATAAGTAATTGAGAGATTCTACTTGAATGAAAGTAGGAAACTACACAAGATATTTTAAGAATGACATTTTTAGGGTCTTTTAATGGTGTGGGAATGGTAAGAAGTGAGTGGCCAATATTGTGATTTTCTTTCTCATTAAAGTTCTTATCCTTATGAGAGACTCGTCTTGAGAAAATGACACCCTCGTCATGCTTACCCTCCAACTCCTAATCTTCTCAAAATAAAGGCCAACTTGCACAGTGAGGGAAGGCATGTTGGTCTATGGTGCGCTAAGTGACTAGGTGAGAGTGTTAATGTAATATGAGAGGGACTAAACCATTTACTTTGTGTCCTCTATGGATGACATATTGTAGGTGTGTGTCATGGCACCACATGGCCACTAAAAAAATTGTGTAAGATATAGCCCAACATAATCAATGCCTTGAGAGAAATATGTGGAGAAGGATCAAAATAAATTGTATTAGTGAGTCCACCATGGTGATCAATTCCACGCATGGAGTCTTTTTAATTAGGCATTCCATTTTCTAAAAAATTGTTTGGAGTGTCATTGAATTGGTGGAATTCTTAAATTCATAACATTGTAAATTATGTAGGAACTTTGTTTCTTTTATTATAGAGGCTAAGGTTTGCAAGGAGAGTATAGGGTTTGTAGGGTCTTAGGGTAAAAGACACATCAATTTATAGCTCTTTGATATACTAAATCATATGGATTATATTTAGTAGATGATATGGATTATATGACATTGAATCCACCTTGAGATGTAGGTTGTTATGACTCCTACAACCTCATCCTTATTCCTATTGATGAAAAAAATTATGAGTTATACCTTGGATAAGAACCACCATTTTCATAAAGTCCTATGACTCTTCACTCTTCAACAATGTTCCCATATATTTGTGCCCAAATTCCATAGTTTCCATTAAAATTTATAAGATCTATCTTGAAACTCATAATGTTGACCCACTGATTTGATCCTAGATTTTGTTTGCAATTATAAACCTCGAATCAATCCACTCAACAAATATGAATTTTTAACAACATCTACAACTTGCATAAGACTTGTAGGAAACATGATACATCTCAAACCATTAGCTTTAATACAATTTTGGAGAATCGATGGATTTTGTATATTAGAAAACTCGTATTCTAAAATAGAGGTGGTGTCTAAATACATTGTTACAATACCTAAGAACAACCAAACATAGTTCAAAATACTAAGAAGTGCATGAAAAAAAATGATTTACATACACAACACATATAATCTATTGTTCACCATATAATTAATACACCGATAAGACCATATTTTGTAGCACCAAGATGTAACCAACACAAGCCATACTATAATATTCCAAAATTAGCATGCAGCTAATTGGAATATTGATTTTTGTTGATTTCACTTAGGAGATGAATAAATGGGTAAGGAGGCCCATAAATTTCAGAAATATGAATAAAATTCCTCATAGTGTGAAAAGGGATCATCATAGGAGCTGGATTTCACACACTCATGTGTGAAAAAGGGCATTTTCATGTGGACATGGTCAAGTTTGACCAAGTCAACAGCATTGGGATAGGAGGTGGAGATCATCTTTAGAGACAACGTAGAGATAGTGGGAGGAAGATTCCTTGGTGGAGGAAACCCTAATGAGTGGGATCCAAGGTGAGAGGGCTTCCATTTGTATAAAAGGAGGGCAAGTCATCCATATGAAGACATGTTATGGATTATTGAATTTGTGGTCTAGTTAGACTATTGTGCATTCTCTTGCTGTTTAGCATAGTTATTGTGCTGCTTAGCACAAGGCATTCCTGTTTAGGAATTCCTTCTCCTTGCTTGAGAGGCCTCTTGAAGGAGCTTGTACTTCATTTATCCACATCCGGGCTTGAGGCCAATCTACCTCCTTCGGCTACAACGTAGTTTCTGTTTAGAGCTGGGTTGTGTTGCAGGGTGTTGCAGTGGAGGGTTCACAACACCACTTCCGGAGTTCATTTTTTAGAGTAAGAAGCTTTCTTTCCTTTGGGAGATTAGTGAGGAAGATTCTAAAGCTTATTGAAGATCTTGGCACTTGGCCAACCCATTCTCTTTCACCTATAGTGCAGTATCCCTCGGTGACTGCATTATTTTCAGTGGGCATTTGCAGTGAGGGTTGCAGTGTTTGTTTGGAGGGTGAGATCTTCAGTGTTAGGATCAGCCTTTCACTTGGAAGATCCATTGGAGGAGTTTTGTTCAGCTTGTGCATCATATTTAGCCATCTCGATCCATTTCTTGAGTTACAGCTGCTACTCAGTCTTGAGACTGCAACTCCAACATTTTTTCCATTTTGCACGTTTCAGGAAACCCTTCTAGGATTGTCTTGAAATTGTGTTTGGGAGCTTAGATATTCACTCCCAACATTGCATGAGCCATCTATTTGAATATTTATGTTATTTTACATTCCCATGTAGTAGTGTACCATCTATGACTGCGTTGTACATGTTCATGAACATTCTGCAATATAGCAACATTTCACTTTTGGCATATGTATTCATGGGAGGCTTGTTTGCCTTGATTATTTGAGTTGTATTGCACTTATTTGCTGTTGATTTACATAATAAAATGGCTCCATGGCTTCCATACATTTTGGTATGATGTTATTCACTACTATTTCCAGTTTTGTGTTCATGTATTGCTGCATTTCCATTTTGTGATATTACAGTGGTATCAGAACAAGATCTTTGGCTCAGCCTGTGGACTTCAAGCCAAGATGTTATAAGAAGAGGGAAAGATCAAAATGATGGAGAAAATGAGCTTTGTCTCATCATTTTTTAGATCCATGAAGAACCTCTCCAAGGAGGTTAAGCAAAAAGAAGAAAAGAGAAGAGGTGAAACTTCTAGAGTGTTTCAAGAAGAGGAAGGGCCATATACTTCCTAGTCTCAAAAGAGAGAACCAATGTTGCGGAAAGCTCCAAAGAATTACACCTTGATTTTTCCTTTTGAAGAAGAGAACAAAAGGCATGGAGATGGAGGGCAGTTGGAACATGAGATCCTAAGTGGATACCTTGCAGAATGAAACTCAAAATCTAAAGCTTTCAAGGAAACTCTAGCTCTTCCTCAGTTTATTTAGCTGGAAGAAGAGAGGAGGCCCTACAGTATTAGGAGGATGAGAGGTAATATCTTTCTATTGTCTACTTTTGATGGATCACCCACATGTTCAACAAAGTCTTGGGTGATGAAGCTTGATGCATTCTTCCTACTACATCCAGTAGTAGAAAGAGAGGTTGTCGAGATCTCAGCGCTGCACCTTGAGGGCAAGGTAAGAAATTGGTGGTTCAACCATGTGAGTCATGCAAGAGTGTCTACTTTTGTAGGTTTCACCCAAAGGGTGATCATAAGATTTGATAAGAAGAAATCAGAAGGGAATGAGCCTTCACCACCACTTGAGGAGATTTGTACCAGCACTAGTACAACTATGGAAGAGAAGCCATCATCCTCAAGAGTTGGGGAAGCCAACACATTGGAAGGAGGAACCCTTGCAACCATACAAGATGTTCCCAAGCTTCACCAGGGTATGCATGAATTTCCACTATTTGTTATTTCAGAAAATCTTATGAGGGGTTGTGGAAATCTGCTTTTGCATGACCAAGGGTCAACACATATTGCTGATTTGGAGCAGCAGAATTGCACTGCATTGGGCAACCTAGAATTTTTCAAGGGAGGGATGAACCATTATCCTCATGTACCTTTGTTGAGTTGCACACAACACTTGAGGTTGGGGTGTGAAATTTTGGAGGATAAGATGAACCTTGTCCAAAACACTCCTATACAAAACCATATGATCATCTTTGAGTTAGAGTTTGAGACAACCACCACATCATTGGAGAGATTAACAGTGTTTTCATTAAGCAGCAATGAGGAGGTTTTGCCTCCAACACACTTGGATCCTTATGGGTTCAAGAGGGCCAATGGTGTGAGATCTTTTCTAGGAGATCTCCAAGGAGTTTCATTTCAACATCCCATGAAATGCAAGAAGAGAAATCTGATTTTGGAGGATGGTAGTCTTCACTAGAAGGGTACCAAAGTAGAACATGATGGGAGGCACCCACATTTGGATGAATGGGTGTGGATGGTGAGCAAGAGGCTGGAAAGCTACTTGAAAATTTATGACACTGGGAAGCAAGAGGCTTGGCTGTGTTGGCTACTCTTGAAGGATTTTGGCCATCATGTGACATATCCTCTTTCAAAGGGTATGTGGGTGGAGAAAGTTTGGCAGGATACTTGCATCATAGGGCAGCACAGAGTATGGGTGCATTGTATTGATATGAAATTCTTCATATCAATCATTATGTTTTCATCACATGATTTGTATGATGGGGGTAGGAGGAGGTAGAAAAAACTTTTGTTGCTTTGGTTGTTCTTGGGAGAGCAGGGGCAGATTTGCTCTCACACTTTGCATGATGTTGCAGGAGTAGGGGATGGCACTATCATGGTGCAAAGGGGCTACTCCTTAGCCTTGGATGATCGGGAGATACTTCCACCTTTGGACAATTCTTCCATATATAGCAGCATTATGGTTGATGTCTTTGACAATGAACATGTCAAAGAATGGAGCTATGAGTTGGCTGGAGCTTATTTGTATAGACCAATAACGCTGTCACTTTGGAGCTAGGGTTTATTGATGGAGTACCCCCAGGATCACTTCACATTGGATGCACTTGGTGGACAAGGAGGAGGTGGGAGAGATGGAGTAGTGGATGGAAACATCTATTACAAAGATATGATCTTCTTAACTTGGATTTCCAAGCATAAGAAGGGTGATCTTCATGCAGCATATGGTTCATTCCTCTTCATGGGAGTATTTCATACCACTATGGAGGACTTATTTATGGATCGATACATATTATTACTTCCTGTACATGGTAAGAATCTTGTTTTTGCATCTATTGATTTTCTAACACAATATCTGCATACTCTTACCATTCCTATACAGTGCATTGCTCCACAAGAGGGCAATCTTCTCTTTGGGCTCCATGGTCAATTTTGGGCCAAATTATATGATGGAGACAACTATATTTTATGTGGCCTTGGGCGAGTGTTTCATTGTTCTTCTATGTATACTCAGTTGATTCACCAAGCCATTTACTATTCACTATTAGATTTGATGACATATACAACTAGTAATTTGTCAAGAAACAACTTGCCATATTATTTTCTGAAGCAACAGTTAGGAAAACTGCACTGTGACCACTTGGGAAAATCTTGGTACCTTCCAGCACCAAATGAAATCTTCAGTATTTCCCTCATTTTGATGCTAATCATGATTTAATTTTCTGATATTATTCTTATTTTTAATGGGAGCATGATTGGGGGAGAGACACATTGGTTGGATGTGTCCTTTGGGGAAGAGGATCCCCACACTTTTTGCATTACATGTTCTAATGGGAGCATGGGAGGTGATATGGCCACTACAAAAAAAAACTTTCCTTTTCATGAGGTGGGCCATGGGATTGAATGGATGCCATATGGTGATGATTTCCTATCCATCACATATGGGATGGGTTGGGCCAGCTTGATTCACAACGTTGGAGAGGAGATCTTTGGAGGTCTAGTCTCTTTCTTTCCACTTGAGGGCAACTTTATTGCAGCCCAAGATCAGCAGACACTCTACACTTATCATAAGTGGAGAGGAGGATAGCATGGGGTAGGCTACGTTTTCTACCATGTTCATATTTTCATCCCACCTACTTTGCAGGAGCCCAAGGTGGAGGAAAATTTTCAGGAGTTGCCATGTTGGGAGGTAACTCATTTTGTATGGATGATAGCTTGGGGATGGGAGATTCATATGAGGATGGTAGATCCCAATGTATATCAGACCTCATGCCTCAAGAAGGCCTTTAGATAGCCCATTTTTGCCTCCATGGATGTTTTACATGATGATAGCTATTTGGGATGCACACCAAAAGTTGGCTTGCATACTTGGGAGGGGAAACTTGGAGATATATTGATGAGACAACATCTTGATCCTTGGAGGATTTTATCATATGAGGATGCTACAGGGGGATAAGAGGAGGCTCTTCAGTTCTATCCTTGTAGTTTCTTGAGGAAAAGCAACATTTGGGAGGGGAGGACTGTAATATTCCAAAATTAGCATGCAGCTAATTGGAATATTGATTTTTGTTGATTTCACTTAGGAGATGAATAAATGGGTAAGGAGGCCCATAAATTTCAGAAATATGAATAAAATCCCTCATAGTGTGAAAAGGGATCATCATAGGAGCTGGATTTCACACCCTCATGTGTGAAAAAGGGCATTTACATGTGGACAAGGTCAAGTTTGACCAAGTCAATAGCGCTGGGATAGGAGGTGGAGATCATCTTTAAAGATAGCGCAAAGATAGTGGGAGGAAGATTCCTTGGTGGAGGAAACCCTAATGAGTGGGACCCAAGGTGAGAGGGCTTCCATTTGTATAAAAGGAGGGCAAGGCAGCCATATGAAGACATGTTATGGATTATTGAATTTGTGGTTTGGTTAGACTATTGTGCATTCTCTTACTGTTTAGCAGAGTTGTTGTGCTGCTTAGCACAAGGCATTCTTGTTTAGGAATTCCTTATCCTTTCTTGAGAGGTCTCTTTAAGGAGCTTGTACTTCATTTCTCCACATCTATGCTTGAGGCCAAGCTACCTCCTTTAGCTACTGCGTAGTTTCTGTTTAGAGCTGGGTTGTGTTGCAGGGTGTTGCAGTGGAGGGTTCACAACACCACTTTCGGAGCTCATTTTTTAGAGGAAGAAAATTTATTTCCTTTTGGGAGATTAGTGAAAAATATTATGGAGCTTATTGTAGATCTTGGCACTTGGCCAACCCATTTTCTTTCACCTACAGTGCAGTATCCCTCAGTGACTGCGTTATTTTCAGTGAGCATTTGCAGTGAGGGTTGCAGTGTTTGTTTGGAGGGTGAGATCTTCAGTGTTAGGATGAACCTTTCACTTGGAAGATCCATTGGAGGAGGTTTGTTCAGATTGTGCATCATCTTCACCCATCTCCATCCAGTTCTTGAGTTGCAGCTGCTACTCAGCCTTGAGACTGCAACTCCAGCATTTTTGCCATTTTGCACATTTCAGGAAATCCTTCTAGGATTGTCTTGAAATTGTGTTTGGGAGCTTAGATCTTCACTCCCAACATTGTATGAGCCATCTATTTGCATATTTATGTTATTTTACATTCCCATGTAGCAGTGTACCATCTATGACTATGTTGTACATGTTCATGAGCATTCTGCAATATAGGAGCATTTCACTTTTGGCATATGTATTCATGGGAGGCTTGTTTGCCTTGATTATTTGAGTTGTATTGCACTTATTTGTAGCTGATTTACATAATAAAATGGCTCCATGGTTTCCATACATTTTGATATGATGTTATTCACTGCTATTTCCAGTTTTGTGTACATGTATTGTTGCATTCCCATTTTGGGATATTTCACATACTTTGCTTAACATAAAATGAATAATAACATAAAAATGATTTGAATGTAAAACAAATTGGAAACGATTCATGGTAGAATGGAGGAATTCAAAAGGTTGAGTTGGAAATCCAAAAGAGAATGTAAACCCTACATAAGGAATAAAAACATCAGAAGTAAGATTGACCTAATGAGGATAACAACTCCTCTTAACCACCCAAACTAAACCTAATTGACATCCTAATTTATTTTTGATCCCTTTGTAATGCTTCATAGATATGAAATTGAAATGGATATTTTTTTATATTTATAAAAACTATACCTCAAGCTCCATTTAAATTTGGATACGATGGGTTGTCTTTAAAATAGATAAATTGAATTGACAGGAAGAATAACCATATTGAAACCTCATCGAGAACATGTTTTGGAAATAAAGAATTGAATTTGGTGATAGTGTGGGTTTTATTTAAAATAGATAAATTGAATTGACATTAAGCATAACCATGCTATAGGTTATGTGGTTTAGTGAGGACTTGTTATAAGAGTGAAAAAATCATGTGTTATTTTGATTAATAAGTAGGGTTGATAATTTTTTAGGATAAGGATCTATAAGGGTCTAGTTATAGGTGTTATTGGTTACAAACAAAAAGGTATAAAAGTTATTTAATCTATGGGTATATTGGGGTATATAGGGGTTTTCCCTGATATTATTAGGTTATAAAAGCTAGGTCTCAATGATTATAGCGGTTATCAATTATGGCTATAGACATAGACATTAACAAAATTATATTAGAGCCTATCTATGATAGTGGCTATAAGAGAGATTATATGGTTAGGGGTTATAAAATTTAGATGTTAAGCTATAGATGCTTTAGGAATTTAGCTATTAAGTAATTGTCACCATTTTAATACGAACACATATGACTAATTATAATAATAACAATAACTCCATTTTTAAGGTCACACCCGTGGGAGACACCAAATTGGTGTATGAGACCCCCTTGTTTATGGGACAAGAGACCCACCTTTGTGCAACGATTTGACTACTAAATTTTACAAAGACATACATACTCTATCTTGTCAAGTACCCTCTTATGAGGAAACATACCCCTAACTATTAGGCCCACTTAACTTATATTTCAAATCAAAATTAAAAATCCTTCTCACTTATAATAACTTGAACATAGCTCTCTTTGGCTTTTGGATCACAAAGGAACATTATCATGAACTATAATTGGACTCTTGCAAAAATGTTTTGTGAAGAAAACAATTGTTGTAAACAGATGCATCATTTAACTTTAAAATAACTGATTCAAATTAATTTTTATTTATTTTTTATGATAAAAATAATGGATGTTTATCGTTATATATATATATAATGGAGAAATCAACTGTTATTATTATTATTATTTTTTATGCAAGAGTCATTATCAAAATTTGAAAACAAAATCATAATTTTATATTATTTAAACTATACGTTTAAATATATAAATAGATTAAATCTGTAAAAACATTTATATTATACATCCTCAACAACTAAAATTATAATTCCAAATTCCCCCTAAAAATATTTAATTAAAATAAAAACTTCCAGCTAAAAAAATTTAATTAAAATAAAAAATTCCTGCTAAAAAAGTTTAATTAAAAAAAAAATAGTTTAATATCCATAAAAAATATTTAAAAACAAAATAACAAAGTGTTGGTGTAGAGATCAAGTTCTTGATTTTACCTTTCTTAATTACTTAAACCTTAAACCATCTAACCCTATTCAAGAATAGTTAAACCCCTAGTTAAGGGTTAAGAGAGCCCTAACACATATAGTAGCATGAATAATAAACATAAATATATTTTTTACTCTCATAGGAGGCTGAGATCTCTTGCTCACATATACATGTAAAAGAAGGAAAGTTGTTGACAAAAGCGTCTAAAAAGTAAGAAATTTTACAAAAACATAGAGGCTTCAGGATTATCTCTATCTTATTCTCACAAATAATTTTGCCCTAATTTCTCTTCAAAACAAATTGTTTTCATTCCAAGGATGCAATTTAGAAAGGCACATTATCAATAAATATTTGATGCCACAAGTTGCTAGTAAACAAACTCTATCCTATTCAAAAGTTTTGAACCATTTGATGGAACCAAAGGACCAAAAGAAAGAGACTCTGTCCTTATCAGAATGGTATTTTGCAAATGTTTTTCTTGACCAGGTGTTTTGGACCTACTCTGCCCCTCATACTTCGTCGTTTCTTCTGAGGGTTTCACAATTCTTCCTCGTTATGGCTAACCTATGCCTTCCATACAGGAGTTGAAGAACCCAAGTGACTTCTATCAACCCAAGCTACTTGTATCGACACAATGAACTAGATGCCTATCAATGGTAAGCCAAATCTGTCTGATCCAATGGAATGCTTCTTATGAAATCATTTCCGATCACAGATCTTTTGAAGGCATCAATTACAATTTGGAAGTTTTATTTATTTGGAAGATTTATTTATTAGGGTTTATGTAGTTGCATCATTTAAAATTTATATATTTGTTGAACCATTACTTTTTTTTCCAACTATAGTGATGAATATTTTCCGTATTTCTCACCAAAAAAAAATTTGTTGTGGGTATAAAGAAATTTTCCCATATTTATCACCAAAAAAAATATTGTTGTGGGTATAAAGAAATTGAAACAAATATGTTTATCAAAACTGCTAAACCCAACAACACCCTGACTCAGATCTGAGTATTAAAAAACATCTTGACTCAGGTCCAACTATTGAACCTTTTCAGTGAACTGCAGATCTTGCCTTTCGATTAGGTTAACCTACATTGGTGAAATGCTCCAACACTTCATGCTCCACCATAATTTCCTAGCAGGAGTATAATTTTTTTTTGGCATTGATCATATCATCAATTTTCTTTATTGTTATAACAGTCTCGGTGGAAAACTGTATAATTTTCACTTTACTCATGGTTGGTTCGAGGACACCTGCTTCTAGATTGTTTATCATCTATTGTGATTGAACCTGGTTGGGTCATTTTCTATCATTTGACTGCAGATCAAGAGGTCACCGTTTCGAACCTGGTTGGGCTTTTTCTATTTCCTATCGTTTTTCTATTGCAATTGTATTTTCCTATTTCTCGTTTTTCATGATGCACGTCTCTGTACCCTACTAGGATACAAACCCAAGTTCGATTCCCTTCTAGTGTCACTGTATTTTCCTATTTCTCGTTTTTTAGGATGCACGTCTCTTTACCCTGCCAGGATACAAACTCAATTTAATAAACATCCTGCAACCAGTAGAATATTAAGAGAGTAGGATGTTAATTTAAACTGCTAAATTTTGATTTGTTGGGCTCTATTTATTTGATGCGTGTCTCTGTATCCTGCCAAGGTACAAAACCAAGTTCCATTCTCATCTATTTCGATTGTATGAATGTTATGCGAACAATAAAATGATAAGAGTGGACACCTGCTCCAGATTTTTCCTCGTAGTTCCTTTTGCAAGATCAAGTCCCATGTTTGAGATCAGATGCTTTCTGTGAGCCTTTGTCTGAGCACTATGATGGTAAGCACAGAGTTTAGCAACTAGCTCTATAGCATCTTTTGCACCATTCACGGCAACAACCTTGGGTATGATCAAAAGATATTTCACAAAATCTACAATAGCAAGTTGTGCCCTAGAACCTAAAGTGGTTGCCAAGTTCTCCAAGTAGACTGATAAAGCTGCTTTAGTAGCACCACCACTAGAAACTACCATGTTAGAATTTAATGTCCTTTTCACAATGGATAAGGCATCATGCATAGACTGCTCCATCTCATCCAACATGTAATCATTAGCACCTCTTAATATTATGGAAAGTGCTCTTGAACTCTTAGCTCCTTTGATCAAAATGGCATCATCATCAGCAATGCATTCCTATATAGCCTCATCTGCATAACCTAAGAAAGAAGACCCCTCGAATGCCTGCAAATGTAGAAAATCTAGAATCCTACCTGATAGATTGTTATTTGATACGTTTAAATAGCCTATGAAATCCAGATATGCTAATGTTCCAGGTATACCTCCCCGCAACAGGTTGTATGAGATATCTAAAGCTTCTAAATTTGTCATCTTTTCAAGACTATTTGGAATGTCCCTGGATAGGTGATTGTGCGACAGATTCAAAGACTGTAAACCCTTGAGATATCCCATCTCCTTGGGGATTTGACCACTAAATCTATTTGCTGAGAGGTCCAGACTGGTGAAAGTCGAAAGGATGTACTTATACACCCATTTATGACGCTTGACCATCAGGTTAACTTATTCCTTGTAGAAATTTGTGTATACAAGAGAAGTGGACTGCGATGTCGAGGAATATCCATTCCTCAATGTTATTAAATTTGAAAGATGTGGTGGTATCAAGCCTGACAGATGATTAATTTCCAGGTCAAGAATTTTGATTCTCTGTAGTTTGATAATCTGGGTCGGTATCACACATTCTAAATTATTTGACCCGAGAATGAGTATGTGGAGATTTTGAAGATCACAATCCATTCAGGGATTCTTCTCGATATGCTATTTCCACTCAAATCCAAAATTTTTAACATCTTGCAATTTCGCAGGGACGAGGTAATTTCCCCACTTAACCTGTTGTTGCTGATGTGCAATACCTAAAACTTATTTAATTTTCTGAGTTCCACCGATATTTGTACTTCCAGATTATTATTTACAACATTCAATACATTGAGAAAAGAGAAATTACTAAAACTGAAAGGAAACTATCCATAGAGCTTATTGTTTGAAAGATCCAGAGCCTCATCATCAGAAAAATGTCATCATCATCAGCAATGCATTTCTCTATAACCTCATCTACATAACCAAGTAATGATGGATCAAATGTTTCAACCCCTTCCATATCAACAAATGTAAGACCCTGAGTAGCACCAGTTGCCTTGGCAACATGACGTAAGTATTCCTTGCGTACATGGTGCACAACAAAATCCTCAACTTCTACAAAATACTTAAGAGCCATGTCATCTATTCCTTTTGTTGTTAATATGAAATTTGCACCAGCTTTGAAGAGCTTCTCAATACGTTCCTTTGTTATATCTGATTCTCTTTCACGAATTTTATCAAGCTCCTTTGATCACTCACAAGAACCTGCACTCCCATCTGCAATTTCTTCTCAATATATTCCTTTGTTATATCCGATTCTCTTTCATGAATTTTATTAAGCTCCCTTGATCACTCACAATAACCTGCACTCCCATCTGCAATTTAGTCCTTTGTAGATTGAATTCCAAACGTGCAATTTTTAACGATGCCACTCTGGTAGGCATTCCTTGAGCTGCACGACCATTATTTAAATCATACCCATTCAATAGATAACTATCTTTTGAACTTTGTCTTTGATTGGATATTTTATTTCACCCTTGTTGTTAGTATATTTGACAGCTTGAACAGCATCCACAGCCATTTTTACAAAGGACATCCACAACCATTTTTGCAAAAATATCATTCTCATTACCAATGATTTTTTATGACATATTTTTCTTCGCACAATTAATAAGAGAATCATTTCCAAGCTTCTTAACCTTAGCAACCAGTTTATCATCAATGTATTTGCAAGCTTCCCTCATTGCAAGTCTGTAACCACTGATGATAGAAGTAGGGTGAATATTATTACGAACAAGGTCATTGGCCCACTTGAGTAGCTCTGCAGCTATAATAACAACTGAGGTTGTGCCATCACCAAATTCTTGATCCTACAATTCTGTAAGTTCCACTAAAACCTTGGTAGCAGGATGCTCCACCCCCAACATCTTAAGTATAGTTTCTCCATCATTGGTGATTGTGACATCTCCAATGTCATCAACCAACATTTTTTCCAGACTAACAGTGGGTCTAAGAGAAGTCTTGACATGTTCGCAACTGCTTGGCACACAATCACATTTTGAGTGCGAACGTCCTAGTCATACTGGCGTTCTCCCACGAGGTCTAGTAATGGTGGTTTGATTTTGTGGTTGTCTCTTTTTTCTATTGAAGTCCTTTTTAGCTTGTGGGCATGTGCTTTGGAGATGTCCCGTTTGTAAACATGTACGGCATCAGAATGTCATATTTTCATAATCAAGAGGTTGTGGCCATTGTTTATTATTATAGATCAATATGATGCAATCAGGTAATCCTTGACTAAGATAACCTTCAACACAAATTATGGCAAAAGTAAATATGTCTTTATAGGTTATTTCTTAATCAATCTTAAGAAATTTCCCCATGAAATTCCCAATACCTTCTAATACTTTGTGATACCATAAGTGTAGAGGTAGATTGTGTAACCTGATTCAAATGGGAATTTTGGATATCACCATGGTGGTAGCATCGAACTCGGTAAACCAAGGTGTCGTGAAGAGGCTACCATTGCCCCAAAACCATGGTCCTTCATTTAATACACTTTCCTTCAAGCATTACTTCTTGAAACGACACTGATAGTAATGTTGGGAAAGCATTTTCAAAATGGGACCAAAACTATACACAACACTAATATTCCACAAACAGTCTCTTCACGATAGATTTACAACCACCAATTTATTAAGGATATAATTGACAGTGCAAGGTATATCTAATTTTTTACACTAGCTCATGATCTAGTTGGGGAAAATAATGGTACATTGCACCACCGGACTTCGCTACTAACTCAGTCATAATTTTTTAGCATCTTATATCACCACTATTTATGCTCTCAACATCTGTAGAACATCATATTTTTTTTGCTACCCCAATGGTTTCCATCCTCATAGCTTTTTCTTCTTTTAAAATTTGGAGGTGGATCTCAAATTCTTATCCTCGCTCTTTTCCAGCAACCTTTCCTAATTGCAGAGCTTCAAATGCCATCATTACCAATCATGAAACCCCTTGTAAAATCCACAAAATATCTTTCAATATCTAAGAAACCTCACGCCTTGTAAGGATACCTTCTATGTTAAAATATTTCACACAATTGATGATTTCATGCAAATTAAATGGTCCCTTGATGATTTGTTGATGCCTAGCTTGTTCCATCATATTTTAATTTGATATTTGATGAAAAATTTGTTTTCCTGCTTCAAGTTTGGAAATATTGAAGCTAATGTAGCTTTATGATGTGTTTTGTTGCTAACCTAGACATCATAGACTTATTTATACTACCAAAAAACTTTTCATTATGCATTACATTGTGGGTACCATCAAAAATTCGAATTTGAGAACTAATAATCGTTGCACATTTTTCCACTGGACATTTTTCTAGTATAGTTTTGAGATTTTTTTCAAATTAAACCATTGAAAACAAGCCTTTAATATCTTTGTTCCTAGGGAATCAAATATTTTTTATAACATTATATGGAGAATGTATCAAGTCCCTTCTTTCATAGCTTGTAAAATTCTATCTCTTATTGGTCTTTTACAATTTAGATTCATTACAAACTCTAACGAACTATGTGCCAAGATTTGTATCATGTCATGTGTATGAATCTTTCCATGCCCTCCTTTTTCGTAGCCATCTCTTGAATCAAGCAACTAATAACATAAGTTTATTCTTTTTCCTTGCACCAGTAAAAATGTTCTAAGAACATTGGCCATTCGGAAGTAATGTATTTGGGAACTAATCTAACATGACTAGTAGGCATGTATAGTAGCTGGCACTCTTGAAGTGTATCCCATCATAGGCCTATTTGTATTGTGTGTTCATTAAGGGGTTAATTCATCCCCATTTGGGAGGGAATCCTCACACATTCCATGTTTTTATTTGGTTTCCTAAATGAATCTAAATACTTGAATTGTAGAAATATAGCATTTTGTCAAAATTGTGGTTGTAAGTTGCTTGAGTGTTACTTCAAAGTCTGTTTATCACAATCATTGTTGACTTGTTTTACATTTGCTTCCTAATCCCTTGGTATCTGAATCCACCGAAGATGGAAATTATATAGATATATGCATCATTGTATTTGAATATACTCCAATATGAAAGATGGTGAATAATAGTCTTGACCTTCATATTGTTTAGGAACCTATTGTTGGTAGATGGTGTCATAGTTATTATGCTAGATGATTGATGGATGAACCTGCATTATTGTACTTCTCCCATCTTCACAAAAAAATCCTAGTTTTTTGTAGTAAATGAAATATAACACCACAATCAGAGCATTCTTCATCTTATTTCATTAGATCTGGAATTTTCATGGGCTTATATTGTAGCCTGAAATATAAAGTAGTCTAGAAACTGTTCAACATGTAGCAATGGTGATGCTGCAATATTCTAGTTAGAAATATAAATTCATACTGATTGAAATGGCCTATGCATTAATTAGTTCCAAAAATTTAAGTTGAATGAAATAATTATGTTGATCTCCTCATGGATGGATGGTGTCCCATATACTATATGAAAGAAAAATGTTTATTGGCCTGTGTTGTTCATTTATTCACATCATTCTAACTCAAATCCCCATTTTCCTTAGATGCATCGACTGTAGTCCTCTATTTATAAATATAGATAGAGTTGAATGAAATTTATATAATTGAAATAATACCCACTTCTCCCAAGACTCTTCCATTTCCAATCCAAACTGAGATATTTTAAAAAGATCAATTCTATAAGATGACTTTCAGCATCTGCAATGGTAGTTGTCTCAGAATAATTTCTAATGATGATTTGATAAGTGCATTAATTGCACTATTTTTTTCTTTGTCAAATCCTGAACCCGTAATTTCCATCAATGGTTTAATGGATTTCCTTCAAGCATTACTTCTTGAAATGACATCCATAGTAATCTCTTTCATGTTGGGAAAGTATTTTCAAAATGGGATCAAAGCTATCCACAACACTAATATTCCATAAATAGCCTCTTCATGCTAGATTTATAGCCACCAATTTCTTAAGGATATAATATACAGTGAAAGGTATATCTAATTTTTTACACTAGCTCATGATGTAGTTGCAGAAAATAATGGTGTATCACACCACTGGAAATGAGATAACTAAAGAAACAAGAACAAAGTTGAAACATTCATGCCCCTTTATGGAAGTCAAATTTCCTTATACTGACTTTTTTAGTTTTGAAGAGTAGTCACCTACCAAAGTAGTGAACAGTTCAAACTCCTGAGTGAAGGACATCTTAGATTTTGCAAGTAGGAAGGGGACATTAGAACATTGTGGGATCTGCAAGCTAAAGATGATATCTAATTGTCTAGACACCAAACTTTAGATTTTTTATTCTTGTGATAATGGTCGATTTCCCTTATGTCATTCCATGTACTACCTGGAGTCCAATTGAGTCCCTGAGATTTAGGATGCTACAGTTAGGCACAATGAGGGAGCTGGTCTTATATATGTCTAAACATGAACTTAAATTCCCTACTTATTCAATGTAGCATTCTTTATGTGGTTATGTATGCACCCGAGTTTTAAAGCAATGTAAATTAAGAAATTAAAAATCAATAATTAAAAATAAAAACATACCTATAAAAGAGATATGTCCTATAAGATAGGGGAAAGAATGAAAATCCTAAAATCAATATCCTTGTTGAAATGAATACCCAAGGGGTTGGGGATGGTGTAGAAAAACTCGGTTGCGGATTAGAGATAATTTCTCAATATTTTCCCTTCATAAAATATTCATCAAATAAAATTTGATTAAGCCTACAAAGCAGATGACCTGTAAATTGACTTGTTGTTCAACCACTCAAAATAACAAGGGAAACTGGCATTTCTAGCCTAAAAATTGGAAAAAAAGCATTTTAGATTTGATGGAATTGCAAAAAATAAATGTTAACGTTGTACAATCCGTGTTAATATGTCTACAATTGTGGAGCAATAATGAATCTTCTTAGCTCACCAAAAACCATATAATTTCTTGACACCTTTCAAAGTGTTAGATCTAATAATTTATCGATTCTCAACAATGTTACAAATATCTTGGATTTATTTCAAAATATCTTTGATTTCTCTCAATAATTTTAGGTATTTCCAAGATTTTCAGGTTGCCAATGTCTGTAATATTTTTTTAGGTTTTCAGGCTAATTTTATGTCGACCAATAATTTTCAATAACTTCCAATAGTTTCCCCAACATTTTTGGTTAGTTTATTTTTGGACCCCTAAAGATAGATTACCCAAAACAATATTTGCAACATTGACTTTGAGATCACAAGGATTTGTTGCTTTAACTCACGCAGTAACCTAGAAAAATATAATAAAAGATGTAGGTAGATGGAATGTTTTTACTACCATCCAAGGTAAATATCTCTGTTGTGGAAGTTAAGAAACTAGCGATGAAATGTCGAATTATCCTTCTTGGCATTCTCAATAAATGTGCCTACTAGGAGTTTGGTTTATTGCCTCATAGTCCTTGTATATGATTTATATAGTTGTGTACATATTTGATCGTTAGCATAGTGTAGAGCTTAATCATTCCAATTAGGCATGAAAGTGATTGAAAGTAGGTAGAAAAATAGTAAAGTATATCATCCATAAGGGCATCTTCTCTCCATGTGGAAGAGTAGCTCTGAATTAAATAGGGAAATATTCTTCTGGTGCTATAATATGCTAGAGCTTTAAAGATAGTAATATATTTACATAAGGGACATTCAAGGATAGGTAGTGTAGAAATTGTGCCCCAAAAGTCATAGAAATGGTCGCCTATTGTTGATTTTGTCTTTTACATGTACATTACTTTGCAGTTGGCTAACACTACCTATTCCATATTGGTGTAGGATAAAAATATTCATAGAACAAATATACATTTAGCAGTCTTGATTTATTCATTGGAGAATATGAATATTTTACAGAGAGCAGTTAACTTGGATCATAAATATTACAATCTCAAACTTTCTTCTCAGACTAATAGAATGGAATAAATGTATTCTACTTGTATGTTTCGTACTTCCCAACACTTCATTTACACCTCCACCCACTTTTCATAACTTCCATAACCATTAGGTAGGGACTTGCAAATTCGATGTTATTTTGCTTGTTTAGTAGAATATTTTCCAATACTTTACAATGTCTTATAATTTATCGAAAGTTGTATAATTTAAAATTTATAAAGTTTCAAGGTTTTATTTTTTAAAGTCTAATTCTTTAAAGGGTTATAGCTCAATGGAAGAGCACCTACTTTACAAGCAGGAGGTTGGTGGTTTGATTCCATCGTGCCTTGATATATATATATGGAATGGTGACGATTAGTTTTTCATGAAAAAGACTCTTTTGACTAGCACCAATGAGCTTATGGTGACATTTTTCGACCCTCACGAATGAGATTATGGTGACATTTTTCGATCCTCACCAATGAACTTATGGTGACATTGTTTGATCCTCACCAAAATATGAAATGGTGAGGGTCAATGACTGCCACCATATATATGCATCAATAGCGACAGGCATGAAAGGTGCATTTCCATGAATCATTGTTATTCAAATGAAATGGTGATGGCCATTATCCGTCATTATAATTATTTTTCATGACGGACCTTGAATGTCACCACAACACCTATACTTTTGGTGACATTCATGTTTTTGGTGACGGAGGCTAAAGTCCGTCACCATTTATCATATAAAATCATGACGGTCACTATCTTTCATTATAAATCATTATTGGTGATGAACCTTGAATGTCACCACATAACCTATACTTTTGGCGACACCACCTTTGGTGACGTTCAGTTTTTTGTGACAGAGGCTCTTTTGACCGTCACCAATGGGCTTATGGTGGCATTTTTCGACCCTCACCAATGTCCTTTTTTCTTGTAGTATATTTTTCATCACTATCCCCCACTTATATCAAGTCAATACATTCATTCCAATAAATTCAAGTTAATACAGATCCCTCAGAAGAAGTGATACATTTTAATAAAAAATTTAGAGTCCCATTAAAAATCAAATTTCTGTTTATTAAAGAAATTTCCTCCAAATTTCTTACCCCTATACTCTATTTATGTCAAATCAATACACTTATTTCCCTCCACTTATGTCAGTTCGATCCTTTGATTTTAATAAATTCAAGTTAATACAAGAAACTCCCTTCTTTTTTCCATCTTAATAAAGTTGAAATCAATATGAGTAACTCATAAGCATTCATATAGTCTAACAAAAACATTTAAGTTGGAGAAAAATGCAGTTTTCATTTTATTGAAGAAATTTACCTCAATATTTTTATTCCTATGATCCACTTATGTCAAGTTAATATCTTTATTTTCCTTTACTTATCTCAAGTCAATACATTTATTTCAATAAAGTAAAATTAATATGAGTTGCTAGCAAGCATTGTTAAAGTCTAAACATTAAAGTTGGAAAATGCAATTTCCACTTTGTTGAAGAAATTTCTTCCAAATTTCTTGTTCCTTATTCTCCAATTTCTTTTTTTGTAAGGTTGGTGAGACAACATCTTCATCATGTCCAATACATCACCTTGATCAAGGCGGGGAATTGAACCAATGAATTCACATCAGGGAATGCCTTAACACAGCACTCGATTATTGTATATCCAATACCTCGTGGACTATTCCTTATACTCCACTTATATCAAGTTAATATATTTGTTTTCCTCCAATTTTACTTCAATACATTCATTTCAATAAAGAAAATTCAATATGACCTCACAAACATTGAGAAACTATAATAAAATTATTAGTGTTCCATAATTTTTTTTTTTAATTGAAAAAATTTCCTCAAATTTTATCATCCCTACACTTTACTTATGTGAAATCAATATAATTATTTCTCTTCTCTTATTTCATTTAAATACACCCATTTTAATATATTTAAATTAATATCAATGATTCACATTAATAAATTTAATAAAAAAAGATTAAAATATGATAAACATTTTTCTTAATTGAAATAAGATCTCCCAAATTCTTAATCCTACTATATATATATATATATATATATATATATATATATATATATATATGTATATATATATAATGTAAATTCATTTTAATAAAACAAAATCAATATAAATTATTCAAAGCCAGTGATAAATCCTAATAAAAACACTAAAATCAAAGAAAAGAGTTAAAAAACAATTACAATAAAAAAACATAATTTTCCTTTTTTTCCAATAATACAATTTTATGATATGATATGATATGTTTTAATGACGTCCACGAGACCCAATGGTATAAGGGACCTAAAATACACACCAAACAAGATATTATAATCTCACGTTTCCCTCTAAAACAACTCTTTTGCAACGAATCTTGATAAAAAAATCATTGTTTTGTGAAGCCTTGCTTCCTCAAATAGTTTGCTCAAATTGTCCACTTTTATACCACTTTCAAATTGATTACAAATGTACTCATAAGTAGGACATTCCATGATGAAGCACCACTTAGTTTCAACCGCTCCTATCTTACAAAAGATACAAATTATTTCTTCCCACTCATCCTTGGGGGTTATCCATCTACCTGTTTCACACTTAAGATGGTGAGATCTAGTCCTCATCTATGTTATTAAAATCTCAACCTTTCCCTTGATTGCAATGCTCAAATAATAATTTTCATCGTGTGATTGTGATGGGTTGAAATCTTTGACATATAACACTTTTTTTCTGCCAACCTCTTTTTTGCACATGATAGACCTGAAATTTTCAAGCGCCAAAATTTTTATCTCCTCTTTAGAATTATGACAATGTTTCCAATTAATTCCCCAATTTATCATCCACTTGTCATTTTTCTTCCTCCAATTTTTCTTCCTACACTTAAGCTCCTCTGCAAAAATCATCTTGGGCCAACAATGTGCATCCATGTTTCCCACCTCTTTTAAATAACTTAACAAATGAATGATTGTTGAAGCCTCCATCGGGAACATTCCCACTTCAGCAGGTATGTAGTATTCCTATTTAAGAAAATCAGCAATATAGGCACCAAAAATGCATTTTTCAGAAAATTATTCCATAACAGTCAAGAACAGCCCATGGATCCATTAGTTTATGTATCATAGCATCCAAATATACAATGGGATCAGAAAAAAATAATTCTAGGTTAGTTAAACAGATCTCCCAAGCCCAATATAGCCCCAAAACACTAAAACCCCATGACTACTGTAACACAGAAATTATGAAGCATGTGAAAACGAAGTTTAATGAGGGTTTCTGCTACAAAAATATAGAAACAAATGGATCTGCTGATATATTACTCAAAAGAGCTGAAAAATGGAGATCTAGTCTCTTTTACACAATCTCAAGATATCCCAGCAAGGGTTTCTTGAAAGGCATGAGACACAAAAAGTATAAACTGCAAATCTATGGCTGAATCATGCTGTTTGATTGAAGCTCTACATATATATGGCTGAAAAGACAAAGAAATGGTTGTAACTTCTCCTTACTAGCTTTCCAGGTGAAAGGTTGATCCTTCCACTAGGAAACTAGCTCATCAACAAGGGTTTTGACCCTTCCGCTGCAACACCATGAAAAATAACGTAGTTTCTCAAGAATATTGCGCAGTGGCTATAGATGACTGCTTGGCCCAATGTCAGATGGTGGAAATGAAGCCCATAATACACCTCTCAGATTTCTTCAACAAGTCATCGAAGGAAGAGTGTGGGATTCCCGCATAAGAATACCCTTTTACTAAACAGTACACCAAACCTAGCTAAACAGCTAAAGCATGCAATAAGTCATAAGACTCAAACATAAGAAATATTCTGAATGCTTCTCATGGCTTCCATCCCTTCCCTTATATTCTTGGTGAGCTTCCTTACCCTTGGCCCCACTCATTTATGAGGTTACTTCCATGCAAAGACACCTCCTCCAAAACTGCGATGTTCCCACTAGCTCAACTCTCTTATTTGGTAGCATTGTTGATTTGGTCAACCTTGATTTATTCCACATGCATTTCTCCCTTTCAAACCCAAGGTGGATTTATTTTGTCTATCTAAACTATTCCACATTGACACTGGAAGTGTTTTATTCTTACTAAAGAGATTTAAGGGCCTCCTTACCCAATTATTTTTCTAGACTGAAAATAGAAGCGACATATAATATTCCACCTAGCAATAAACTAATTTGGACTATTATAGTCCTCCCCTCCCAAAAGTTGCTTGTCCTCAAGCAACAGTAACGAAGGATGCTGCAAAATATTCTCTCCTTCCCAAGTGGCATCTTCATTAGGAAGATTCCTCCATCGAACCAGATATTCTTTGATCACCCTGCTCCTTAGTTGCCTCTTCGGAGTATCCAAGATATCCTCTGGTTGCAAAACTAGAGGGCCTTCATCATCAATAGGTGGGAGATCCATAGTGGCAACCACATGTTGTCCAATGGCCTTCTTGAGGCATGAGACATGAAAAATGTTATGGATCTTGCTCCCAACAGGAAGCTCTAGCTCATATGCTACTTCTCCAACACGACGGATCACCCTGTATGGTCCATAGAACCGAGGTTTGAGATTATCAGCTCCTTTCTCCTTGAGTGTAGATTGTCTATATGGCTGAAGATGGAGATAGACCAAATCATCTACCTCAAACTGCCTCTTTATTCGACCATGGTCTGCATATATTTTATGTTGGTTTTGTGTTGTAGTAATGTTATCTTTGAGGGCCCGGAGTATATCCTAACTCTCTTGAATCCACTCGTTTTCTCTAGGAGCTTTTCTTGCCCCAAACATCACATCAGAAAATTAAAGTGAATCATACACATAAAGGGCTCGAAATGGGGTCATGCCAATGGACACATGAAAAGTTGTGTTGTAGTAATACTCTCCCAAATGGAGCCAACACAGCCATGCTCTCTGCTAGCCCGAAACATAGTTCCTCAAGTAGCCTTCCAACTACTTGTTCACTATTTCAGTTTTCCCATCTATTTGTGGGTGATAGCTGGTGCTTGGTGTCAATTCAGTATCCACTAACCGAAAAATTTCTTGCCAAAAGACACCCATGAAGCATCTATCCCAATCACTGACTATGGTCTTTAGGAGACCATGGAGTCTAAACACATCCCTGAAGAAAAGCTCAACTACCTATGAAGTAGTATATCATGCAAAAATAACAAATAAATGTGAATACTTTGTTAGTCAATCAACAACTACAAAGATACAATCCTTACCCTGAACTGTAGGTAGACCGGCGATGAAGTACATGGAAATACTCTCCCATTTCCCATCCAGAATAGGGAGTGGTTGCAATAATCTTGTAGGATGGCTGTGTTCTCCTTTGTTCTCTTGGAAAACTACGCACTCCTTGATGTGTTGGAGTACATACTCCTTGAGACCCTTCCATGAAAATCTCTCCCGAATAGCCCGATAAGTCTTGGTGAACCCTTGATGCCCTGCAAGTGGGGAATCATGTGATGCCTGCAAAATCTTCTCTTTGAGCTTAGAATCTCTAGCCAATAAGACTCGATCTCGGTAATAGATGACCTCATCCATCACTCTATACCTCTCATCAGTCACCAATCCATCTAGGATCTCACATGCAAAGTGGTCTTTGGAGTATTATACTAACAACTAATCCTTCCAGTCTACATCCATGCTCATCAAGGACAACATTGCTGGCCTCCTGGATAGAGCATCTGCCACTGCATTACTCTTCCCTTTGACATATTCTATGTCAAAGTCATATGCTTGGATCTTACTCACCCATTTCTGTTGTCTCTCCTGAAGTTCCTTCTGCTCAAGAAAGAATCAGAGACTATTATGATCAGTCTTCACTCAGAATCTATTTCCCACCAAATTTGTCGGAACTTGGCTAAAGCATGCATAATAGACAACATTTCCTTATCGTATATGGGGTATATTCTCTCATGTGGCAGCAACCTCTAGCTTTCAAAAGCTATGGGGTGTCCCCATTGCATCAATACTGCCCCAATGCCTTCTCCTGAAGCATCACATTCCAACACAAAGGGTTGGGTAAAATCAGGTAGGACCAATACTGGGCAGCTACTCATCACCTCCTTGAGCTTGTCAAAAGCTCTTTGCGTTGTGGGTGTCCAACTAAAAGCTCCCTTCTTGATTAGATCTATAAGTGGTTCTGCTAGTTGAGAGAACCCTTTTACAAACTTTTGGTAATAGGTACATATGCCTACAAACCCCTGAAGTTCTGTGACATTCTTTGTTTCAAGCCAATCTCTAATAGCACATATATTTTCTTCATGGACTCTCACCCCATCCACTCCAATGATGTGGCCCAAGTAAAGCATCTCTGTGAGCCCAAACTCACACTTGGAGAGCTTAGCATAGAATTTTTTCTCCTTAAGAATATGCAATACTGCCTCACTATGTTGTAAATGCTCCTCCCATGTGTGACTATAAATAAGAATGCCATCAAAGAAGACAAATACAAACTTCCACAAGTGACCACGGAAGATGTGGTTCATGCAAGATTGGAATGTTTCCGGAGCATTGGTCAGCCCAAAACGCATTACCAAAAACTCAAAATGCCCATAATGACATCAGAATGCTGTCTTGGGGATATCTTGATCCCTCACCTTGATTTGATGATACCCTGATCTCAAATCAATCTTGGAAAAATACTTGGACCCTCTTAGTTCATCCATCAATTCATTGATCCTGGGAATTGGGTACATGTTCTTCATAGTCTTCTTGCTCAACACTCTATAATCAATGCACATTCTCAATGTGCCATCATTCTTCTTCACCAAGACCACTGAAGAGGCAAAAGGACAAGTGTTAGGCTAGATATGTCCTAAAGCCAAAAGTTCCTGAATGGCCTCTTCAATCTCATCTCTATAGGATTTGGGATGCCTATAAGGTGTGGTGATCACTGCTTGGATCCCTTGTTCCAACTCAATAGTGTGCTCAAAACCTTGGTCAGGAGGTCTCCCATGTGGAATATCTCCAAATACTGTAGAATTAAGGTCCAAAATAGATTGCACATCTGGATGTACTGATGAATCCTTGCTTCCAACTTCTGAAAAATGCAGTTCTAATGCCCGTTCTATGTCCCCTCTGAGCAAATCTACTTCCATCCTGTGGGTTGAGACAATCTGGGGTGGATAGGTGTGTATGACTTTGATTTTCTGATGTTTACCACTCCCCTTTACTGTCCACTCCATCTCTAAGGTTTCCCAATCAGTGGTAACCTTCCCTAAGGTGATTAACCACTGGACACCCAATATCACATTGGTGTCTAGAATATCAACCACAAAGAAGTGGTTTGTCAATGTGTAGGTTCCCATGGTAATGGTTAATTCTGGAACATATTTGGCACACTGCATGGTTCTAGCTCCTGGAACCAAAAGTGAGAACCCCTCAAAGTCTTCTATGTGAATGCCTCTCCTTTTCACCAACTGTGTATCAATAAAGTTATGGGTAGCTCCATTGTCTACCAATACTGATACTCTTTGTCCCATAATAGTGCCTCTAACTCTCAAGGTTAGATACTTGGGAACTACTCTCAAAGCTACAACAGTACCTACAATTGGAGCAAATTCCTTTACTACATCTTCTGTGGGTGGTGCACCTCCTTCTACTGCTACAGCACTAGTCTCCTCCTCCTCATCAGAAAATATCTCAATGCAATGTGCTTTCCCTACAACACATTGGTGGTTTGGTACCCATGGCTCCCGACAAGTGAAACAAAGTTTTTTCTTCCTTATATCTCTCCGATCATTATCAAGAGATGTCTTCTCCTGATTCTCCCTTGGGAAAGAGAGATATTTTGCTGAAAGGGTGCTTTGGCCTTGGGTAAAGCATGCTGCAAATTCCTAGCCTTCTCCATAGCTTCTTGGAGAGTAGTTGGTCTAGTGAATTTCACCAACCGATGCAATGGTTCAACCATCCCATCAATAAACATGTATATTCTTGGGTTCATAGTGAGGTCAGATACCATGACTAAAAGCTTTAGAAACTCAAATATTTAAGTTTCTAAATCTCCCAATTGCTTGAGCTTGATTAGCCCAACAAAGTGAGCCTCCAGATCCGTGGGATCAAATCTCTCCACCAACCTCTTGGTGAAGTCTGAATATGAATGATACTAGCATGCCCAAGTGTAGATAACCCATGGAACCACCACTCATGTGCCTCACCTTCTAGGTGCAGCGCTGCTATTTTGATAGCCTCCACTTCAGAAACTCTGTTGAGTTGGAAATAAGTATCCAACTTCTCTAACCAAGCCTTGGCTATGCACTTGGGCGATCCATGATAAAAGTGAAAAAATAACCTACCCAAACTGCGCTGTAGATATGAGTTCTGCACATACCCTCCCTTCTTATGGTGACTGAAGGATCTCCTACCATCCTTGATCCGACAGAACTCCTGAAAGTTCAAATGTTCTTTGAATCTTCGAGATTGAGATTCATATTCCACAAAATAATCACCAAGGGTTTCTTCCTTCAAGGGCCTTCCTTCCTCACCTTCCAAAGATAGGAATGTGGGCATAGTGGAGCATTGTGAAGAATTTTGTGCTACTATTTTCTCCCACCACAAATGTGAGGTGCCAGAGCTTTCTCCATGGTGAAACCCTCTAGGCGATTAATTCCGCCTTTCAAATCTCATCTCTTTGATATCTTTGGCAATCTCCTGCACAGTCTGAAGAAGAATTTTTGGGATCTCTCTCTCCTCGATGGCTATAGATGTATTTTCCCCACAAGCTAAGCCAAGATCAGAGCTCTGATACCACTATAATATTCCTATTTAGGAAAATCAGCAATATAGGCACCAAAAATGCATTTTTCAGAAAATTACGCTATAAAAGTCAAGAATAGCCCATGGATCCATTATTTTATGTATCATAGCATCCAAATATATAATGGGATCAGAAAAAAATTGTTATAGCTTCGTTAAACAGATCTCCCAAGCCCAATATATCCCAAAAACACTAAAACCCCATGACTACTGCAACATAGAAATTCTGAAGCATGTGACAGCACAGTTTAATGAGGGTTTCAGCTACAAAAATATATAAACAAATGGATCTTCTGATATATTACTCAAAAGAGCTGAAAAATGGAGATATAGTCTCTTTTACACAATCTCAAGATAACCTGGCAAGGGTTTCTTGAAAGGCATGAGATACAAAAAGTATAAACTGCAGATCTATGGATAAATCACGCTGTCTAACTAAAGCTCTGCATATATATGGCTAAAAATATAACCAAATGGTTGTAACTTCTCCTTACTATCTTTCCGGGTGAAAGGTTGATCCTTCCACTATGAAACTAGCTCATACCGGGGTTCTAACCCTTCCATTGCAACACCATGAAAAATAATGCAGTTTCTTAAGAAGACTACGTTGTGGTTGTAGATGACTGCTTGGCCCAATGCTGGATGGAGGAAATTAAGCCTAGAATACTCCTCTCAGATTTCTTCAACAAGTCCTCCAAGGAAGAGTGTGGGATTCTCGCATGAGAATACCCTTGTACTAAACAGTATAGAAAACCCAGCTAAATAGCTGAAGCATGCAATAAGCTATAAGACTCAAACATAAAAAATATTCTGAATGCCTATCATGGCTGCCATCCCTTCCCTTATATTCTTGGTGAGCTTCCTCACCCTTGGCCCCACTCATTTATGAGTTTACTTCCATGCAAATACACCTCCTCCAAAACTGTGTTGTTCCCACTATCTCCACTCTCTTCTTTGGCAACACTGTTGATTTGGTCAACCTTGATCTAGTCCACATGAATTTCTCCCTTTCACACCCAAGGTGGCTTTATTTTTTCTATCTAAACTGACCCACATTCTCAATGGAAGTGTTTTATTCCTACTAAAGAGATTTAAGGGTCTCCTTACCCCATTTATTCTTCTAGACTGAAAATAGAAGAAACATATAATATTCCAACTAGAAATAAGCTAATTGGAAATATTACGAAGTAGGATATCATATGGTACCATTGACTTTACTTTAAGGTTACTAATTTTTAAGTGATTTTTAATTATTTCCAATTGTATCCACTTGTGATTTTACATGTTACTCCCTAAAACTTCACATCCATAGAGGACAGCTAAGGTAATCAGCATTCAAAAAAGAGTTTTATTGGTTTTCCAGTCCCATAATTCTTCTTTCCTGTATCTGTTTTGTATAAGGTAAGAATCTTTCCAGCCCCCTTGGATCCTTTTAGTTATGCATGTCTCCCAACTAAGCCTATTGTGAAAAATAATTCCTCGGTACTTGTACTCTTCCACTATCTCCAAGGGTTTTTCCTCAAATATAAAGCTAACCTATTGATTTTTCCATTTCAAAGATAAGATAATGAATTTTGTTTTTCTAGTGTTTAATTGCATCCAAACCCCTTGACGGAAGATCTCTAAGGCTTTAAAATGCTCTCTCAAACCATGAACATATTTTGCAATTAGGATAAGATCATTGGCATAAAAAAGTAGCTTCGCCACATAATCCGCTAGTTGAATACCCTCTCCACCAGTGGTGTTTATCCATTCTTCTAGCCTATAAATATATAAGCCAAATAGAGTGGGGGAAATGAAGCACCCATGCTTGACCCCACTGTGAATTCCAAAGCATTCCGAGAATCCCTCTTTAGTTCTAATTTTAGCACTGAATTTCTCATGCAATTTATGAACAATATCTCTATGTTCATTTGGGTGTATAAGCTCTTACATTATTCTCCAAATCTTATCCCTAGGAACAATGTCAAAAGAGTTTTTGAAATCAACAAAGCAACAAAAGGATTCCCCACCATGCATGTCCCATAATTTTTTGATGAAGTGCCTAAGAGTGATGCAATGATCAATTGTAGAGTGTTGTGGCCTAAAAAAAACCCATCCTTTTTCTCTTTTTCCCTCTTTTTCTTCCAAATTGTTGGTTCTACGCTTCATCATGCTCCCAAACAATTTTCCAAGAAGAGGATTGATCATAATAGTGCTATAATTAGACATATTATTGATGTCTCCACTTTTGTAAAGAGGGATATCAATATTTATTGTCCATTCAACTAAAAATTGTCTCGCATGATGTTTTTGAAGATCGTTTTAATGATTGGGGCCAAGATCTCAACACCCCATTTTAAAAATTATGCATGTAACCCATCAATGTGTTGATATCTCACACTTGCTAGATTTTTAATATGGTGCTTGACATCCTTCTCTGAAAAAAACATGGTTGTAGATTTGATTTTGGGGGTGCTACTTTTCTCATATTTTCTATCATAGAGGTTATTTTCATATTCCAACCAATGAGTATATAAGATATCATTAGCTATTCTCTTCCTCTTTTATTGCAGTTCCTACTAGAATTCTTTGGATTTGTTCATTCCTAAAGAGATTAATTCATTTCTCCTTGAAATCACATAAATTCCTATTTTTGTTTTTATCATATGTTTATACTCTTCTTGCTTTCATTGTCTGTCTTCTTCTCATTAAGGGGTCTTTTAGTAGCCTTTCACTCTTCAACATAGCAACGGTTAGTTAGAAAAGTGGTTGAGGCCCTCTTCTTAGGCTGAGATATTTTTCACCCCTTTAAGGCTTTGTGGATTAGAGGGATCAACATATTGCTGCCAATATATTTTATTCTAGCATTGTCTTCCTTGCTTTATGTGTTTCTTTTTTCACATTGAAGGCATTGTTCTATAGCAGCAACAAACAGCTCTTGGTTTTCTTTATTTATGAGGATTCTTCCATTTTCATACATTTTCTTATGGAATTGGTGGGTCTTCCCTTCCTATATCTCATGTATTTGTGTGCCCAACTTAATACATAGAGGCATATGATTAGGATTCATATCAATAGGACAATCCTCAACACTGAACTCTAAAAAATTACAAATAGATCCCTGAGAGAATATTGCATAGTCCACCACACTTTGACCATTGTATTTTTTACACGTGATGCCTCCAAATGTTGTCCAAGCTTTCATGCCATTGCAAATTAAAATGTCATAAAGGGTACATAAGCCTAATAACTCAACGCCAAAATGTGACACATTCCCATTCCCATCTTGAAAAATACTTTTCCATGTGTTCTCTTCATTCTCCTCTAACCAAAGAGGATTGGTGTCCAAATTACCATCACTTCTCAACTAAATGCATTGATTGTTTGTTTTCTTGGAATTAAATTCGTCGATTATAACTATATTTCCTAAACTCCTTAAAGTATCAATATCCCTTTTTAAAGACGCAAAAGGATATGTAGAACTTTGAGCTTTTTGGGGAAAAGTAATGTGCATCTAGCTTGAATGTTACATTGTTGTCTACTATATTTAGCCATATGAATTGCTTATTTTGATCCTCTTTTTCCACTTTCACTATTCCACTCCATATTTATCTTATTAGAACAATGATCTCTCCATGCTCTTTCCTTGTACTAGTCTCTTTATTCCACTTCGACAATGAATTTTTTTTGTATCCTTCAAATTATGGAACCCTGCAACCATCATGCTCATGAGTTTATGTAAGTATAATGATGTATCTCCATTTTTCTATGGGCCCCAATCCTGGCTCTCTCCTCCATGGGTAACCTCTACAATTCCAACTCACCATGTTTAGATACTCTAGGGGGGCTGGAATCATTATTTTTTATTTGTTGAGCGCTCACTAACCTGGGCTTTCCCATTTTTTAGCCATGCCCATTTTCCTGAATCACTTATTGATTTCACTTTCTCCCATTCTTTCCTTGATGTGTCTTGTTGTTCAAGTGTCAAGTCACCATCTAGATAAATATGAGTGCCTCTAAGTAGCCCTCTATTCTTTAGGATATCCATTTTGTCTTCTATACTTTTTGATGAAAATCTAACATTTATATCCCTTCCATTTTTTTCCTTCGTACCAATCCTATTTGCTTGATGAACATAACATGTCCAGTTCAACTTGTCCTTGAAAAATTCCCTTGCTAAAATAATTGTTCTTTATTTTTCTCCATAATATTTTAGGCCTTTGATGATTATGTTTGTGGCCTTGTCTTGCCTATATTTTTCTTCTCTTATTTTCCTCTTTATTTGTCTCTTTGTAGTTTCTTTTTGCTCATTCAATGATTCATTTACCACTTGAGCCCAAGATTTAGATTCTTCTATTTGTTTCTTTAATTTTATTTCTCTCATTTCCATGTTTTCAATTGTTGATTGAATCTCTTCCTTCTGATTTGCTTTGTTATTTTTCCCTGTCCCTATGTATTTTTCTTCTACTTCCTTCGTTTGCTCTAAATCTTGTTTCAGCGTGGTCAACTCTTGCTTCCCTCTTTCTAAATTATTTTGTAGGCTTATTACCTGCTCTTTGAGAAACTTTTTTTCCCTTTCCATTAGGGGAATTTTGAGGTCTAAAATAGGCCTCCTAAGGAAATTATAAAATAATAGTGGAAATAATAAAATAAAATTTTATTACATCATCAAATTTTAGAGGGAAAAAAGAAAAAACTACTTTTCCAACACATATTTTCAACTTATCTCTCAAATTTTTTACTCAAATTTCAAGTGGGAGTACTCATTGGATGCAAGCTCAAAATTTGAGTAAACAATTTCGGAGATAAGTTGAAAATACAAGTTGAAAAAGTAGTTTTATTATTTTTGTTAGGTCCCTATATTACTAGTATAGTCCCTTATTATGTTAGTGTAACCCCCTTATTGTTATTATTGTACCCCTGTAACCCCCATATTGTTATTATTGTTCCCTTACTTTATTATTGTTAGGTCGGCTAGGTTTACATTGTCGCCCCATCAACCCTTATATATAGAAAGGAGGTTTTGTCATTTATGTCATCCAAGAATTATTAATTTATGTAATGTAAAGGAGGTTTCCCCCTCAAAGTGGCTTATTTATAAGGCGTTGATCTCTATTTTCTTCTATTTTTGGAGTTGGTTTCATAACATTTGGTATCAGAGATTTGGATTCTAGGGTTTCACTGCTCCAAACAGGTCATCGTGGCATTTTCGCTATAACATTTTTTCTAGGAAGGATCAGAAGCTGAAATTTTTGTAGAGTGAAGCCGAAATGCTAAGGCACATTGTGTAAAAATTTCATATCGTTTTTTGCAATATTTTTAGAGATATAATCTATGGAAGTTAGGGTTTTTTAGGCTCCTGAATTTCACCTAAAATAGGTCATCATGGAATTTGCGCTATAACTTTTTTTCTACGAAGGTTGATAAGCTGAAAGTTGTATAGAGAAAAGAAGAAATCCTGTAGAAATTCCTGTACAAATTTTAAATCTTGGTTCACAATATCTTCAGAGATATAATATGTGGAAGTTAGGTGTTTTTCAAGCTCCCGAATCTCATCTCAAAGAGGTGACCATGGGAAAATCGTCATAACTCTCTCTCTAAGCGTCAGATTAGAATTCTGTAAAAAGTGGCCACAAGTACACAGACTATAGTTTCTTTTATATCATTTTTAAGCCAAAGGAGGAAATAGTGACATGTGGCACGTCGTACAAGTTTCCTCTACTGAACCAATCTATAATTAGGTCATTGTGGGAGATTTGGCATAATTGTGCCTTGAAGAATCAAATTTAGGTCAAACCTGTGGCATTCGAAAGAATATTAAGAGTGCTACTGCAGGGCTGAATTTTAGACATTGAAGATTTGAAATCACAAAGATAATTCAATTTCAATATCGAGCTCCTCAAAAGCAAGAAAAAGGTGTGTATTTTTTTCGAAATTGCATAAGTCTTGTTTGAAGAATCAATTTGAATTGATTCCAAGGGCACATTGTAGAATAGATATTAATATTGATTTCTAAAATGCCCCCTAAAAAGAATCCAACATCCATTAAGCCTTCAAAAGGCTCTACTATGGCTCATGAATATGAAGAAATGCAACATGACATATCAAAATTACAAGAGCAAGTGCACCAAATTTTGCTTTCGCAAAGAGCAAACAAAAAATGAAATGGATGTTTTGAAGAGAAGTGTGGAAGCTATGATGGATAGTTTGAAGAATGGTATGGAGGAAAAAATGGAAGGTTTGGAGGGATACATGGAAGGTTTGAAGGAAGGTTTGTCAAAGTTGATACAAGAAATGATTCCTAATGGCGAAAAGATAGTAGCGGAAACTCATGATGAGAACAAAATAAATGTTAATCGTGATTTCATAAACTATAATGTTGGATTGAAGAACCACCATATTTGAAAGATGGATATGAGAAATTTTTATGGCAAGGATCTTGTAACATGGATACTACAGATGGAGCAATATTTTGATCTCAATAATGTGCAAAACACACAAAAGGTACGCATTGCAACTTTACATTTAGAACAAAATACATTTGTATGGTTTCGATGGCTTTTCTCCTATAAAAAAATTGTCACTTGGTCAATTCTTATAGAGGAAATGATAGCACATTATGAGGATATAAAGAGCAACACCTTCTCTATCCAATTGATAAATCTCAAACAAAATGTTTTAGTGGTGGAGCACATTAAGGACTTCCAAAAATTGAATATAAGGGTAACTGATATTCCAAAGGAACACTTGATTGACGTCTTCATAGGGACTTTAAAGGATAACATCCAACATGAAGTTCATGTTTGGAAACCTGATTCATTGGAGAAGGAATTTAGGTTGGCAAGAGAAATTGAATTTAAAATTATGGCGACAAGGAAGCCTACCACTCACATCTATAAATATGGAAGTGTTGCTACTCCTAAGCTTCCACAACCTACAAGGTTCACACCAAAACAATTGGAAGAAAAAATAGAAAAAGGGCTTTTCTACAGTTGTGATAGAAAATACACTAAAGGTCATAAGTGTGCTGATAATAAATTATTTTACATAGATTGTGAAGAGGAGGAATAAAATGAACAAGAAACTTCAAAAGAAGAGGATATACACCAGGAACTAACCCTTTAAGAAAAATAAATGTGTCCGACCATATCTTGTAATGAATTGGTAGGAATTACCACTCCTCAAACTCTCAAGGTAGAAGGACATATCAATAAGAAAAGGGTAATAGTGTTGATTGATTCAGGTAGTACCCATCATTTTATTCATTGTAAGGTAGCCAAGTAATTGAATTGTTTCCTATACCTAGCAACCAAATGTCAAGTGATGGTTGCAAATGGAGGAACTATAAATTGCTCTAGAAAATGCCATAATATCAAGCTAGCCAATGGGGAATATGTATTGAATAGTCCAATGCTTTCCATCCCAATGGGAGGTGCTGATGTTGTACTAGGAGTACAATGGTTACAATCTTTGGGGATGGTAACTTTTAATTTTCAAGAACTTTTCTTGAAATATTTTTTGGAAGGAAAGGAAATCGAATTACAGTGTATCGTAGGGAAGGCGGGAAAGATAATAATCTATCATGTCATGACAAAGCTTATAAAGAAATAAAAACAAGGTTTAATTGCACAATTATGCTCACTAGAAGTTCCAACATCAAAATCATCTATTTCTCCAGATCTCCAAAAAGTCTTGGAAAATAATTCTAAGTTGTTTGAAACTCCCAAAGGACTCCCACCTATTTGTGATCATGATCATGCTATTCATTTGATCCCAGGAAGCATTCCTCCAAACATCAGGCCTTATAGATATCCTTATGTCCAAAAGACTGAAATTGAACGTATGATTGCAAAAATGTTAGAGGCTAGTATAATTGAACCAAGCCAAAGTTCATTCTCTGCTCTAGTAGTATTGGTGCACAAGAAGGATGGATCATGGTGCATGTGTCTAGATTATAGGGAGTTCAATAAGCTCATTATTAAAGATAAATTTCCCATTCCTGTTATTGATGAATTATTAGATGAATTACATGGAGCAATTTATTTTACCAAGTTGGATATTCGTTCAGGATATCATCAAATTAGAATGAAGACTGAAGATATTCTGAAAACAACATTTCGAACTCATGAGGGTCATTCTGAATTTTTGGGTATGCCTTTTGGCCTTACCAATGCACCTTCTACATTTCAAGGGTTGACGATTCCATTTTCAAACCCTTCCTTAGAAAATTTGTGCTAGTATTTTTTCATGATATACTAATCTACAACAGGTTTTGGAGGGATCATGTTCAACATGTTGACAGGGTGCTCAAACTATTGGAGGAGAAACAATTATATGAAAAAACATCCAAATGCTTATTTGGAGTATAAGAGGTGGAATATTTGGGTCATATTGTATCTCACAAGGGTGTTAAGGTAGACCCTAACAAAATTAAATCCATTAAGGAATGGAAAATCCCCACAACCATAAAGAAATTGTGCATATTTCTCAGGTTAACAGGGTATTATCGCAAGTTTGTTAAGAATTATGGGAGAATAGTAGCACATCTAACAACATTATTTAAGAAAGATGAATTTTCATGGACTCTTGAAGCAACTAAGGCCTTTGAACATATTAAAGAGGCAATGTGCCTAGCACCAGTCTTAGCTACACCAGACTTCACAAAAATATTTATTGTGGAATGTGATGCCCCAGGAAATGGAATTGCCATTGTTTTAATGGAAGAAGGAAGACCCATTTTTTTTGAAATTCATCCAATCAAAGGAAAGTATTTACAAAAGGCTATTTATGACAAGGAAATGTTGGCAATACTACATGCACTAAAGAAGTGGTGACCTTACCTAATGGGAAGACACTTCAAGGCAAAAACTGATCATGATAGTCTTAGAAACTTTTTGGAAAAAAGACTATCTTCAAAAGAGCAACAAAAATGGGTCACAAAGATGTTGGGTTATGAATTTGAAATCATCTACAAAAAAGGGAAGCTAAATGTTGTTGCAGATGCACTCTCAAGAAATGATGAAGAGGTGGAAGCATTGCTTTGTGCCATTTCTATTATCCAACTAGATTGGATAGCTGAAACAAGGGATGAATGGAAGAAGGATGAAGAAGTGTGGAAACTCATTCAAAAGTTGTAGCAAGATCCTAGCACATCTGATACATTTAGTTGGAAGAATGATTCCTTATGGTACAAATATCGCTTATATGTTTGCAATAATTCCCAACTAAAACAAAATATTCTTTTGGAATTGCACACTTCTCCTTTAGGACGACACTCGGGAATTTTAACAACTTACCACAGGGTGAAGAAAGATTTTTTTGGGATGGCCTTAAATCTAATATTCAAAATTTTGTGGAAGAATGTTTGGTTTTCTAGCAAAATAAAGTTGTGACAATTTAGACTGTAGGTCTTCTACAACCTCTGTCCATTTCAAGTCAACGTTGGGAGGAGATTTCAATGGATTTTATCACAGGTTTACCTAAGTCCGAAGGAAAGAGTGTCATCATTGTTGTAGTTGATAGACTTACTAAGTATGCAAACATTTGTGCATTATATCATCCATTTAAAGCAAGTACAGTTGCTACTTCATTTATGAAAACAATTCAAAAGATACATAGAAACCTGAAGATTATTGTAAGTGACAGAGATCACATTTCTACAGGAAATTTTTGGACATAATTATTTTCTTCTTTGGGTACTCAACTAGCTCATAGCTCATCTTATCATCCTCAATCCGATGGTCAAACTAAGATATTGAATAAATGTTTGGAAGGATATCTTCGTTGTTTTGTATCTGATAAGAAATCACAATGGGTCAAGTGGTTACCTATCGCTGAAGGTGGTATACTACTTCCTTCCATACTGCAGCAAAAATGAACCCATTTATGGCACTTTATGGATATCATCCATCATCCATCACATCTTCTTTAAGGGAAAATTCTAGGGCTCAAGCAGTGGAAGATCACTTCAAGCATCAACAAGAAGTTCTTCAACTATTAAAGTATAACCCAAATTTGGCACAAAATCAAATGAAACAATAGGCATATCAACATCACAGTGAGAAAATTTTTGATGTAGGAGACTAGGTATTTTTATGGCTACAACCATAAAAACAAATTTCCCTCAAGTAAGCTAAGAAGGAAAATAAATTATCACCAAAGTACTATGGTGCTTACAAGGTGTTGCAAAATATTGGTACTATGGCATACAAATTGGAGCTTCCTAATTCTTCGTGAGTGCATCTATTTTTCCATGTTTCACACAAGGGTGCATGCAAGCTTAGACTTGATTCTCTTCTCTATAATGGTCCCTCTAAGTTATGATGCTCCTACTACTCTCGAAATTCTCAATGGAGTGGGTATAATGATCCTGATCTTACCTTTATGCCATTTTTAACTAAATTTGCAGTGGAGTGTTGACTTGTACTGGGCATGAGTTTTCCTCTTTGGGACTGTTGGTCCCACTCCAGTTAATCATTTCCCCAAACTCAGAATCACCTCCTTGTCCTTGTTCACTCTCCCTTGACTGATTTTTCTTGCCCAAGTGGCATGTACACTTAACTTTTTCATCCAGTTTAACTTTACGAAGGTGGCCAAGTTAACTGGCCATCCTTTTTCCTTTTAATTCTCTAAACCTCGACATTAAATCATTTTTATCATTATGAGTGGATGAGATGAAGGGCCATACCTGAGACTACCTAGTGCTAGTGTGTTGTAGACATGATCTGGTGTAGGTAGCTGGAGTTTGGTGACAGCCATGGCTATCTTTCTTTTGTTGTGTTTTTAATTAATTTTTTCTGAGTGAGAAACTTGTTTTATGAGTGAGCAGCTTAACATTTTTGTTTTTATTTTCTTCTTACAGGTGCTACATGGAGGTCCTCAGGTGCCTTTACTGGTGTTTTCATTCTCTTGGAGTATGATGGTGGTGATTTGAAGCCATCTTCATCAACTCATCTTCAGATTTTTTTTGTTGTTGTGCCATACACATAATTGCTACAAGAAACTTTCCAACTTTTTGTAGCAACCTTATTTCTACTTCTTTGGGTTAGGATTTCTTAGGGATGAATTGAAATGGTTTATGGAGGTCAAGGATGAAGTGATGGAATGATTGGAGTGATGGATAAGTAAGGGGAGAGGTCTCCTACCAAGGTATAAATTATTTAGCTTCTAGTGGTGAATCCTTGTGCATGGAGGTAAGTGAGGGTTAGAAGTGGTAGGTATAGGAAAAAAAAAAAATTCATGCTCTTTTTGAAGTTTAGAAACCTTTGAGAGAGCTTCTTTCCTCATAAATAAGTTTCCTATAGCATTTACAGGGTTTCCTGTAGTGCTTCATGAATCCTATAATTGCTAGACTTTCCTGTAGCAATTACAGTCAAAGAAAAAAAATGGATTTTATGCCTACCTGTGCGGTGAAATGAATGGATGGACACATGATGGAGTGTTCCATGGGATGTGTAAGCAGAAGAGTGGGAGAAGTGAGGAAAAACTGCTCCTCTAGATCCAAAAACCATCTTTGATCAACAACCTGCAAAACAAAAAACAAGTGATTGCATAGGTATCATATTTCTCTTTTTTCTTTTCGTTTCTTTTCTCTTTTCTTCTCTCTCTCTCTCTCTTTTTGAAGGCATGTGGGCTACCTCCACAGAGGTTTTCAACCCACAAGCATGCCTTGGGCACCTCCAGAGAGGTCTTCACCCATGCCTCTTTATTTATTTTTTTCCTTTTTCTAGGTGGGGCAGGCACTGGAAACTATGGAGTCTCCAATGACATACACCTCCCTGTTTATGGAATTTATAAATTCAGCCCTAGACAGGTGATTTTTATAACCTTTTAGCCTGTAACCATTGACAAGCAGGGGAATCCCCTCCTCACTTGTGGTCCTGATCTAAAATGAGATATTATCATAGAATTTTTCTACTTTTTAAGGTCCCATCCATCTCATTATCAATTTTCCTTTAAAATCCTTGAACCTTGAGTCATACATCAGTGCCCAATATCCTTCTTGAAAGGTATTCCCCTTATGTGCTTGTCATGCCAAACCTTCCTTGGTAGTTGAATCACTTATGTGTGAAGGATTGCTTGCATCCTGAACTCATCCAACCCATTTAATTGTGGAAACCTTTCCTGTTGGGCCTTTTTTATATCGAGGTCTAAATCAGCTTCCATCCTTAAGTTGTTGAACTCAAACTCAATTGAAAGTGGAGCTTTCTTCTCATAGACCAAGTCATAAGGAGTTAATCCTGTTGTTTTTTCCAAGTAGTATTGTAGGCCCAAGTAGCTTCTACCAATTTGTCCTTGCAATATTTTTTGCTGCTACTCACAACCTTCGTGCGGATATTCTCCAAGGATCTGTTGGTCACTTCTACTTGGCCATTTTCTTGAGGGTGGTAGGTAGTGGAAGTCTTATGCTTTATCTTGTGCCTCCTCAAAATATTCTCAATGAGATGAGATGTGAATTGTGCCCACTGATCAATGACTACCTCTCTAGGGTATCCAAAGTTGTAGAACACATTATCTCTCTGAAATTCTACTACATTCTCCATGGATACTACCTTTATAGCCTTTGTTTCAGCCCACTTTTTAAGGCATTCAGTGTAGATTATGATATAATTTTTCTACCCAGATGGTGGAGCATTGGGTCTGATGAATTCCATGCCCACTTTTCAAATGACTCTAGAGCCACCTAAGGGTACAAAGGCATCTCATCCCTCTGTGTAGGTTTCCCCATCCTTTGGCACTGGTCACACCTGTTAATGTATCTTTTGGCATCTCGATGAAGGGTAGGCAAATAGTAACATGCCTGCAAAGCTTTGAAGGTTGTCCTTTTTGCAACAAAGTGGCCTCCACAAGGGCTATCATGGTATGCATAGAGGATGTCAAAAAATTATTCCTCTATCACAAATATCTTGAGAATTTGGTCATGGCCAAACTTGAAGAGATTTCCACCGATCTGGGTGGAAGGGGCTCTTTTTCTGATGATATTTCTCTTCTCCTTGGATGAGAGGTTCGAAGGGAACTTTTCAGCAACCAATTAGTTAGCTATGTCAACAAAACCATGGAGAGAGTGTTGTGATAGCAAAGAGGTGTTAATCCTAGAGTTGGTCATCTACCATTCCTTCTTCATTTGTAGGTAGAGCTAACCTAGATAAAAAATCTGCAACAACATTCTCCTTTCCAGGTTTATCAACAATGGTTCAGTCAAACTATTGTAATAATAACAACCATCTAAATATTCTAGCATTAACATTAGGTTTGTTCATTAAATATTTGATGGATGCATGGTTAGTGTGTACAAATGTCTAATAACCAGTGATATAATGACTAAATTTGTTTAAGGCATGGAAAATGGCTAACATTTTCCTCTCTATCATAGTATAATTGAGTTCAACCATAGACAAGTTCTTACTAAAGAAATAGATTGCATAAGGTAATTTTTCTTCTAACTGCCCCAATTCTATACGTCGCAGGCCACAAATCTAAACAACCCATAAACAGAACATGCAAATACATAGTCGTTTCATGTCTAGAGATCCTGATCCATTATTGCATTCATGAGTGAATCATCATATCAAATCTACTTAATTATTATATCCCATTCCATGTATATATACTTTATATTTAAGTATTCATTCAATTCACACACATATCCACCCTTTAGCACTATGATCTTCGCCTCCTTATATAGCGTGAGGCTTAGCCAATACCATGAGCCAAAACCACATAAGTGTCGATGGTATTCTTGGACATGATCAATTAACCATTACCGCACTCAATATTGTGGTCCAATACCATGGTAAGTACCCTTGGTATCATAAAATTAGTGCACAAGCACATACATGACTTTTCTTCTTCTTACCCATGTGTATACACGACTTTGTCTTAACAAACTCACATATAGTTCCTTAGTTATGTACTTTGTCACCTTCTGATTTTGATCTGTAGAGCTTTTGACCCATCACTCTAACATTCTGTTCCATCATTGTGCCATATCTAAGCTTTATCTTGAACCAATATATCTGGTCTTTTACAAGTGGGTTGTCATTAAGGACAAATCATGCAATAATAATGCCAACAATCCCCCCCTTTGGACTTGATAGCCACCATCGCATGTTTGATCATCACAACCTATAGACACATCATCATAAGCATTATTCAAGCACCAAACACCAAATTAATCTCCCCCTTTGAGATTAAGGGCAAAGGGCAGACCGATGTTGAAACAATTTTTTCTCTTTCGAAGAGTGCTGAGATCTACACTGCATTATATGGACCATACTCCCCCTGAACACATGTTGAAACTTCAGAAAAATTATCAATGAATTTACAACTTTTACTATCATCAAGTACTCATACATAGATAAATCACCCAACCAAGTAGGGTTACATATTTGACTCAACTACCAAACGATGTGGGTTTACTTTTTTTACTCTAGCACCCAATCAAGTGGGTTTAAATACTTGAAAATGTCCATACATGAATGAATATGATAATATTTACATCATAGGTCTCAACATGACCCTTACATCAAATTACATATATGCCTTTATAACCAAGACCAAAGGACCTCAATAGAGAGAGGTCATCAAACATTCTTTAGCTACCAATAGAATGACAAAAATGAATTATACCTAGCACAGCTAATGCTCCCCCTAACCCGTGCATCCTAAAAATTTTCAACAACCAATTCATCAAGGCATCTTCAACAAGTAGATAAATACCAAATAAGGAAATGTAAGTTGAAAACAAAAATTGCAGACTGTATCTATCAACACCTAAGAAACAGTGCCAAACCATATCTGTCAGTAACATGACAAATTTTGTTTTGAAGGTTGACCCACAGATTTTCTGACAGAAAGATCCATACGCAACTGTCAAAATAGATACTCACGTATATACATGACTATGCATCAAGAAACCTACGTACCGAATTTAATCTTCTGAAATTTCATTTGAAAACATATCATATAAGTTTCTGTCTGAGATATTCAAACACTTCTTTGGGAAGATTTTTAGTAAATATGTCAGAAACTTGTTCCTTCGAGGGAACATACTCCAATTTAAACTTTTTCTCAAGCCCTTGTTCTCATAAAAAGTGATACTTGATAGGAATATGCTTGGTTTTGGAATGCATAACAAGATTTTTTGAGATGCTAATAGCACTTGTATTATCACATAAGATGGAGATGGGCGGAGAACATTTAATATGAATGTTTTGTAATGTATACATCATCCAGAGAATATGTGTGCAACATGATGCAGCAACCACATATTCTTCTTTTGATGTAGATAAAACAATGGAACTTTATTTCTTGATGAACCAGGATAATAATTAGGGCTGCATATAAAATGCACCACCACTAGTGCTTTTCCGGTCATCATCATTTCTAGCCAAGTCTGCATCTGTGTAAACATGAAGGTTAAGATCAACATTTTTGGGATACCATAGACCAAAGTCTTGAGTTCCTTGGAGATATTTAAATATTATTTTTATTGCCTGAAGATTTGATTCCTTTGGATTGGCTTGGAAACATCCAACAAACCCAACTTCATGCATGATATCTGGTCTAGTACCTGTTAGATAAAGCAGACTTCCAATCATATATCTATTCTCTGGCCGGTTTACCATGGGAGAATTATCATGAGAACTGAGGTTATATATGGTCACTATTAGAGTGCACACAGGTTTGCAATCTTCCATACCATACTTCTTCAGAATCTGCTTGAGATATTTTTATTATGAGAGAAAAATGCCATATTTTGTGTTGCATTTGTAAGCCAAGAAAATATGTGAGTTCCCCAAGTAAATACATTTAAAATTCTTGTTGCATAGAAAAAGAAAATTTATAACTCATGGATTCTTAATTACTCCAAAAAATGATTTCATCAACATAAACAACGATAATTAATAGTTTGTCATCCTTAACTTTTGTGTACAAGTTACTTTCTGCAAATCTTTTTGTGAAACCTAGTTGTTGAAGATATTTTTCAAGATGATAGTACCATGCCTGTGGAGCTTGTTTTAGCCCCTATAGAGACTTTTTTAGTTTGCACACAAGTTTTTCATCATTTCCAAGAATGAATCCTTCTGGTTGTTCTATATAAAATTCTTTCAAATATCCATTAAGGAAGGCATATTTTACATCCATTTTATAAACCTTGAAACGTTGAAAACTTGAAAATGAAAGAAACATTCTTATGGCTTCAATTCTAGTTACTGGTGCAAATCTTTCTTCAAATTATATACCCTGTTGTTGGGCATATCCTTTATAAACAAGTATATCTTTGTTTCTAATTTCATCTCTTTTTTAATTTAACTTATTTTTGAATATCCACTTTGTTCCAATAACATTTTTATCATGAGGTCCTGGAACCAATTACCAAGTATTATTATTTTCAATTTGATCTAGTTTTTCATTCATGGGCTTAATCCAAAATCCATCTTTACTAGCTTGATTTACATTTTGTGGTTCAATGGTGGATAATAGTGCTAGATAACTAGGGGATCCTACAAGTGTCCTTCTTGTTTGTACCCCTGATTAATTTTCTCCCAAAAATTGAAATTCTCGATGATTCTTTTGAACATACCTGGATGGAGCCTTTTCTCTTTCTGATGTATCTTCTTTTGATGCTTCATTAGGTTCTTCTTCTATATAATTGTGATTTGATGAGGGAAAGAATTCATCATCATCATCATCATCCTCGTTTGTCCTTATTTCCCTTTTGAGAGCTATGAGTGTTTCGTCAATCACAACATCAATACATTCAACAATCTTCTGAAGACTCTTAGTAGCATTTGTATGCTTTACTTCTAGAAGAGTAACCAAGAAGTATTCCTTCATTTGCTCTAGGCTCAAACTTACCAATTTTTTCATTATTATTTATAATAAAACATTTTCTTCCAAAAAATTTAAAGTGATTCATAGTGGGAGTATTACCATACCAAAGTTCATAAGATTTTTATCACTATTCACACAAACATGAGCCTTGTCGAGAGTATTTACTGCGGTATGAGTAGCTTCACTCCAAAATGTGTCAAGAGTCCCAGATTCATCAAGCATAGCATCAGCCATTTTCTGAAATATTCTATTCATTCTTTCTACCACGTCATTTTTTTGTGGAGTTACAACTACAAAGAACTGTCTTTTTATGCCATATTTTTCACAAAAATTAAAGAATTCATGTGATATGTATTCTCCTCCTCGGTCAGATTTGAGACATTTCATTTTGTGGATCTAATTCATTTTCAACTAAAGCTTTGAAGACCTTAATTTTTTCAAACACTTCATATTTGTGTTTCAATAAACCGATCCAACACATTCTAGAAAAGTCATCAATGAATAAGATATAGTATTTTTCTCCATGAGCTGACTTTTTCCTTACAGGTCCACACAAATCAATATGTATGAGTTCAAGACGCTTAATTAATGATCCTTATTTGGCATTAAATTGAACTCTGGTTTGCTTACTAAACTAGCATGAATTGCATATGGTACTTTCTGGTATAGTGATGTTGGGTAGATCACGAATAGCTTTGAGCCTACTTGATTTGCTGATTTGAGAAAAGCTCAGATGTCCCAATATTCTGTGCCATAACCAATTTTCTATAGATTTACCTAGATAACATTTTTCTTGTCTAGCTTTTAATATATAAAATTTTCTTGCAGTTCTTGTTCCTTTTATTATGGTTTTTCCTGTGTCAAGTTCATGAACCACACATTCTTTTGATAAGAAGATAACTTCATTCCCTTGGTCACACATTTGGCTAACACTCAACAAGTTATGTTTTAATCCATCAACACACATAACATTATTGGCTTTAACCTTTTCTTTCATCATATCCTTTACCCTTAATGACAATAGGAGAGTCATTTCCAAAAGTGACTTTCTTTTCCTTTTCTAAATTATTGTATGAAATAAGATTGTCTTTATCACATGTCATGTGTTTTTAAAATACATTATCAATGTACCATTGATTTTATTCTCCTTCTACAAATAAATCCATGCCGCAAATTTCGAATTGTAAGTCCCTCCTTCTCCATACCTTAGAACCTGTGGATATTTGTTCTTTAGGTTGTAGTATGCTCCTACATTCAGATTCCTCATGACCAAAGTTATTGCAAAATGAACATTCAATTTCATCTCAAATAGGAGAGAAATTGTTGTAAGTATTCTTCTTCATTATTGTCTCATTTATTTTATTTCTTTCTTATCTAGTCAAGATGGTTTTGTATGCAACACATTGAGCAACTTTGTGACCAAAATTATGACACGAGAAACATTTTCCATTAAAGAAGAAATTTCTATGATCATAGAACCTTCTAGTGTTGTTTACCTTTTGACTGATGCTTCTGTTATTGTTCATCCTTGAATTCGAATAATCACGCTTTACCTGAGAATTGCCTTTGTTCTTTTGTTGAGTGATGAAACTTTGCTGACTAGATTTTGCTGCATTTAGATAGCTTTTAGATGAGGATTTTTCTGACTAAAAAGATTCACCAATGTATCCAAGACATGTCTTCACAAGAGGAGAGTGTTGAACCTTGATAATTTCATCTAAGGTTTCATATCCTTTATCAAATCTAAGGTTTAGAGTTTTTACTTTCTCAAGTTATTTTCTTAGATTGAATATCTCACTTTCTAATTTCTCATTGTGCTTCTCCTTTTGTATGAGTTGATTCTTTAGAGTATCCATGGCTATTTTGTTTTCTTCCAAGCATACTTTGAGTTGAGTGATTTCTTCAATAAAATCATTTTCTTCTAAAGCATCCTTAAAATTTTCTTTAGCCTCACTAGTGTCTTTTTATAATGTCATGAGTAGTGTAAGATCTTGTTCAGATTCTCCTTGTTCGCTATTTGACAAGCCATCACTATCTTCATGAGTATTGTAAATTTTTCTATTGACAAATCATCTCCTATTACCTTTTGCTAAATCTTTTCCCTTATCATGATTATCTTTATTAGGAAATTTATTAGCATAATGACCCATTCTTCCACAAGAAAAACCTTTGAAAGGAAACTTACCTCTGAACCTTCAAGAGCCAATTTGAAGTTTCTTTAGAAAATTTACCTCATCTTCTTCTGATAAAAACCATGATTATTTTTGTTCTTCCTTGTCCTTTCCTTTCGCAGTAGCTTTAAATATGACTTATTTGACTTCAGATGGACCTCCTTTTCTCATTTCAAATAAATTTAGGATTCCATGAAGTTGAACAATAGTAAGAGTCTGTAGATCCTGCTTCTCTTCAATACTTTTGACTCGAATTTAGGAGTTAGAGATCTTAATATTTTCTTCACCCAAATTTCTCATACAATTTATGATCTCATCTAGATGCAAAAAGAAACTAGAAATACTTTCATTGTAATATTTCCAATTAGCCCAAGCTAATGGGAATATACAATTTTGTTTCTATTTTCTGTTTCATGAATAAAATTGTAAAGGAGGATCAATAAAACTCCTAATAAACAAAATAAATCAATGCCACATGTGAACATAGCTAAATCTGGGCTATTTATATAAGCACACTTAGTTGTGAAAGAGATTGGAGCACTTGACCAAGTCAACAAGGACCAAATCAACAACATTGTCTAGATACAGTGAATCTCCTAGAGGAATAGTGCAGTTTTAGTTGGAGGCTACTAATGTGAATGGAGCTAAATCATTGAGATGGTTTAGGGGTTGACAAGACTTTCATCCTATAAAAGGAAGAGGAGGACAACAGAAGAAGGGGTTGATCGAGTATATTTCTGAATATATTTTCTATTTAGACATATATCATTATTTGTTGTTTAGCTGAGGATAGTGTTGTTTAGCACTAGGGTGTTCCTATTCGGGAATCCCACCTCTTCGATTAAGTAGCTCTTGGAATATTCTTGCTGATATCATCCACTATTAGGCACTTGGCCAAGCTCATCTTCCAACTACAACGTAGATCCTGTTGAGGGTTTAGTTTTCCTTGTAAGTTGCAACAAGTGGAGGCTAGATCTTCTCAGATCTAGGCCATTCTAGGGCCTCTTTTCACTAGGAAAGTCTTCTATCCCATTGGCAAGAGAGTTCTGAACCTTTGGAGCTGCATTTTCAGATATTGGCATCAGGCCAATCCAGTGCTAGAGCCTACATAACAGTTTTCCTTCCAAGACTACATTATTTGCAAGAAGGAAGTTGTAGGGTGTTTTGACACACATTTGGAGGAGAGATCTCTGGTGTTCATGGAGTTCTTCCCTTCACTATGGTGATCCATGGATTATATTTATGATCCATGTTATGTACAGATCCAATCTTCTTCTATTGTATTCATCTTCAGAAATTTCTGAATACTACTACAGATCTACTACTTTAGATCTCAGATCTACTCTCTGTGTTTCATATTCTGATCAAAACCCCAAGGGGAATTTGTGAAAGAGCTCTTCTAGCCTACAGATTTGAAATAGATCTATTCTTTTGTACACATATCTACTCTAGATCTAGAGTGTAATATAAAGCTACTGTAGCTCTAAAAAATAGCGTTTTCAAGCTAATTTTTAGTCAATACAAGTGTTGCAGCCCCTCTTTTAGAGGAATTTCTTCTATTCTTGTCTTCTACATTCTGCCATAAATTGTATGGGCCACATTATGGATCTGATTTATTGCTGTATATATGAATTTTGAGCCATTTTATTGGTCTCCTGCTATTTCTCTCAAAAACTGCATTATTTTCCTGCAGTATTGTTCCATATTGTTGCAGCCCCTTTCTTGGGTGTTTTTGAGCCATACTAGGTGTGGAAGGTCTGTTTACCTCACCTAGTTTGATTTTTTTTTTCTCCCCTTTTGGATTTAGATGCTAGATCTCTAGATATAAGGGATCCAAGGGCTGCAAACTCATTTCAGTGCACATACTTCTGAAAAGTGCATTATTCCAGCAGATATTGCTGAATCCTCCCTTTTGAGGATATTACAGTGGTATCAGAGCAATCATCTTGGCACAACCTGTGATTTTATTTCTTGAAGAGCCAATATGTCTTCAGAAGAAGATGGACATCTCACTGACAGAGAGAAGAGGTACCTGAGAAGAAGATAGAAGAAGTTTTATTACACCAATGATGATAAAGATAAGGGAAAAGCCCCTAAATCTAGAAGTGATGAAGATGGGAAGGAGTTTCCAAAAACCCTTATGAAATCCATGCAAGATCTTGCTAGATAGATCAAAGAGATGAGATTGGATAGGATCAAGGAATCCCCTAGGAGATCTCATCCTGGAGAAATCTCTGGCATGTCTCACCACTAGAATGATCAACTAGTGAACCAACCACAAGTTCCACAATTCTCTACCATGCCTACTTTTTTGGATGTGGAGAATGAAGGGCCTCATGTGCAAGCATCCCTTGAAGAATAATTTGAATAATATGAGTCTTAGAATCAGAGATTCAAGGACCACTTGAGTTTTCAAGATTTTTTTCACCTCAAGGACAAAATAAGACCAAGGCATGATCATAGAGATGGTGGATTCACTCAGAACAATGATTGACATCACTCTATGGGAAGATTCTTTTTACCCAAGTTTGATGGGTCATCCACTTGTTCTGCCAAAGCATGGGTAGAAAAACTGGATATCTACTTTCAGTCGAACAAAATCCCTGAGATGGAAGCTATCAAGATTGCAACGCTGCACTTTGAAGGTGAAGCATACAATTGGTGGTTCCATGGGTTGTATACATTGGGTCATGCCAATGTGAATACCTATTCTGAGTTCACTAGAATACTGGTGGAAAGGTTTGACAGAAAGGATCCAGAAGCACCTTTCATGAGCCTTGCAAATTTGAAGCAGTTAGGTAATACAGAGTCTTATGTCTCTGAATTCTTGAGATTAGCTGTTATGGTTCCTGATCTGTCTACAGCAAGGAGGGTGCTTATGTTCATTGATGGCTTGGATGAACCTCTTCAAGGGTTGGATAAATCTACCAAGCCTAATACCTTGCATTATGCCATTGAGAGGGCTAGATACCTTCAAGATGCCTTGCCAAAAGCAAGGCAAATTTTCAGAACAAGCCCTCTTTTCATTCTAAAGGAAAGGAAGAGAAAGTTGCTCCTTCAAAGGAGAGCTCATGCAAGAAGCCTCTTGATGATGAAGTCTAGAGAGATATAAGAAAGAGGAAGATATGCTTCACTTGCCAAGAACCATGAGAACCTAGAAATAGATGTGTTGCTGGTAAAGCACATTATATAGGGGTCTTCTCAAATCTTGAAGAAGATGTAGATGATAAGCCAAGGAGGGCTCACAACGCTGACAATATTGGAGGAGATCCATCACCATTTGGAGATGGGAATGGAGAATTTTCTCCTATTGGAGGAACTCTTGCATCCTTGAGGGAAGTACCGAAGTACTTGACCTTAAGAGTTCAAGGTTCAATAATGAATCAGAGGGTTTCTATATTGATTGACAGTGGGGCTACCCACAATTTCATTTATGCTCATCTTTTGCAAAGGAGGGCCATACCCACTGATACTTTTGAGGGATTATCTCTTTTGGTCCCAGGAGATAGAAAAATGAAATGCATGCATTATGTCCCATCACTTTTAGTCACAATGGGATCTTGCACTTTTGTGGATCACTTCTTTGTAGTTGACATACTAGACACCAACGTTATTTTGGGTGTTCAATGGTTGATTACATTGGTGAAATTCACCACTGGTTGGGAGACTTTGCAAATGGAATGGGTGGAAAAGAAGAGTGGTACACCTCAAATGATCAAAGGCATGCATACTTACCCCTCACATAATACTTCCACACAAAAAACAAATATGGATTTACGTAGTGGAAGCATGGACCTCACTGTCCCTTCTATCATGTTCATGAAATTTCTGCAAGGGACACACTTATCTAGTGGAAAACCACCTAGGAGGCCACCTGATTCAGTTTTGGTGAGATATATCTGACTGCTTTATGCTCCAAAATTAGATCCAAGAGGGATGGGAGCATTAGAAGACACAGCTATGGCGCTGGAAGGCTTGGGCAGGCACAAGAAGGAGGGAGATTTTCTTCTCTCATCATCATCACCCACCTTCATTTCTGATTTTGCACTGTTGGAGGAGAATAAGGGGAGGTATATCCTTCCTACTCATACCTTTGGCATAAGAGATTTCAAAGAGGAGATCAGCAACATGGCAGGAATTCCTATTGATGCATCATCAATGTTGTCATTGTTGGGGAGTGTAGATCTATATTGGAAATCTCAGCTGTTGTTGGATTACTCCAAAGATATTCACACTGGTATGATGCTTGATGACTAGCTGCATGAAGAGGGATATCTAGTGCATGAGGGAGTCATCTATCATCATGATAGGATATTCTTACCTAGAGCTTCTAAGCTCAAGGAGAGGATGCTACAAAGGGCCTGCAAATAATTTTGTTTCAGCTTTACCTATTCTATGAAGATCTACAACACTATCATGAGATGGTTTGAATGGGAAGGATTTGAAGGAGAGTTACATTAGTATTTTCTAGAATGCAAGAACCATGTGGAGTTGGGGTAGCCAAAGGACTCTATGCAAGAGTCATTTCAGCCATTTCTTCCTTCTCTTGAAAGGGGAGAAAAATATATGCACAATTCCATATATAGGATAGATATTGTTAGTGAAAAATCTGATCATGTAATGCAAGTTTCATTTTCTGATTTGACATATTATTTCACCATGTTTATGTAGGCCATAACTCCCAAGAGGAGTGTTGTATCATTTAAATCTCATGGCAAATATTGGGCCACTAAAATTTCTGAATTTGGTCACTTCCTTATTGTGCAATGGGAGATTTTCTTTCATAATTGGTGCTTCCCAAAGGCACCAAACATATCTCACATTTTCAGCCATGGTGAGATAACTTGTGTAGCAAGTAAGTGGTTGGTAAACCACTTACCATATCTGGATCTGATCCAGGAAGGAGATGCACTATGCTGGCACCATATGTGGGATTATGACCTACCTCCTTATGCTCAAATTTTTGTTTGTGTATACGTAATTATGCTTCAATACTTGGATGATATAGTTGTGCTATTTATGGGATTGTATGGAGGGAGGATGGGTAGTTTGTATGTACCACATGGGATGGAAACTCTCTATGTACTTCATGCTACATGTTTTGAAGATAGAATTTCTCCAACCATGTTTGTTTCTGTTGAGTTTTTCACTCCTTGTGGGATGGATTATGTACATCTCATGATGAATTTGGAGGAACAATTCATGGAGGCTTGGATTGGTTAACACCTAGCTTGTGAGGAGAGCTTGATCTTTGATGGTGTCACCAATGGAGGAGGAGAAGTGTTGCAACACTCACCCTATCAGTTTCTTGAGGACAAGAAACATTTTGGAGGGGAGGGCAATAATATTCCCAAATAGCCCAAGCTAACGGGAATATACAATTTTTTTTCTATTTTCTATTTCATGAAAAAAATTGTAAAGGAGGATCAATAAAACTCCTAATAAACAAAATAAATCAATGCCACATGTGAACATAGCTAAATCTGGGCTATTTACATAAGAACACTTAGGTGTGAAAGAGACTCGAGCACTTGACCAAGTCAACCAGGACCAAATCAATAGCGTTGTCTAGATACAGTGAATCTCCTAGAGGAACAACGCAGTTTTAGTTGGAGGCTACTAATGTGAATGGAGCTAAATCATTGAGATGGTTTAGGGTTTGACAAGACTTTCATCCTATAAAAGGAAGAGGAGGACAACATAAGAAGGGGTTGAGTGAGTATATTTCTAAATATATTGTCTATTTAGACATATATCATTCTCTGTTGTTTAGCTGAGGATAGTGCTGTTTAGAACTAGGGTGTTCCTATTTGAGAATCCCACCTCTTTCATTGAGTAGCTCTTGGAAGAGTCTTACTGATCTCATCCACTATCAGGAAATTGGCCAAGCTCATCTTCCAACTACAACGCAGATCCTATTGAGGGTTTAGTTGTCCTTGTAAGTTGTAGCAAGTGGAGGCTAGATCTACTCATATATAAGCCATTCTAGGGCCTCTTTTCACTGGGAAAATATTCTATCCCATTGGAAAGAGATTTCTGAACCTTTGGAGCTGAATTTTCAGATCTTGGCATTAGGCAAATCCAGTGCTAGAGCCTACAACATAGTTTTCCTTCCAAGACTGCATTATTTGCAAGAAGGAAGTTGCAGGGTGTTTTGACACACATTTGGAGGAGAGATCTCTGATGTTGGAGTTCTGCCCTTCACTATGGTGATCCATGGATTAGATTTATGATCCATGTTTTATAGAGATCTGATATGTTTCTATTGAATTCATCTTCAGAAATTTCTGAATACTACTGCAGATCTGCTACTTTAGATCTCAGATCTATTCTCTGTGTTTCATGTTTTGATCAAAACCCCAAGGAGAATTTGTAAAGGAGCTCTTCTAGTGTATAGATCTGAAATATATCTATTCTTTTGTACACAGATCTACTCTAAATCTAGAGTGTAATATAAAACTACTGTAGCTCTCAAAAATAACGCTGTCAAGCTATTTTTCAGTCAATACAAGTGTTGCAGCCCCTCTTTTAGAGGAATTTCTTCTATTCTTGTCTTCTACATTCTGCCATACATTTTATGGGCCACATTATGGATCTGATTTATTGCTGTATATATGAATGTTGAGCCTTCTTATTGGTCTCCTTCTGTTTCTCTCAAAAACTTTGTTATTTTCCTACAGTATTGTTGCATATTGCTACAACCCCTTTCTTGGGTGTTTTTCAGCCATACTAGGTATGGGAGGTCTATTTACCTCACCTAGTTTGATTTGTTTTTGCTCCCCTTTTCGATTTACATGCTAGATCTCTAGATCTTAGGGATCCAAGGGCTAAAAAATCATTTCAGTTCACATCCTTCTAAAAAGTGCGTTATTCCAGCAGGTATTGCTGAATCCTCCCTTTTGGGGATATTACGTTCATCATTATGAATTTTTACATTTTCATATTGAATTATGGGAGATTGGATTTTAGCACTTTTTACCTTGGAATCACCTTCAAAGCTTAGAATTATTTTATCACATATCTCCTTTCATGTATTTAACTACATAACCTTGACAAATTCTGATTTAGTCAGGCTTCCCAATAATGCATTGACAACTTTTGCATTGGTTTCATAGTTCTTCCTTGTTGCTGGATCTGTAGGAATTGTAGATGGATATTGGCAACTTCCTTCAACATTGCCTAAAAATATGCTCCAAGATATTGAAGATAGGATCTTGTTCTTGTCTTCCATAAGATTAAATTGTTTCCATTTAAATTGTTTCCATTGAAGAGTGGTGGTCTGATAGATGTTGTTCCATCTTGATTACTCATCTTGGTAGATCTTCCTTCTAGCAATCAAGATTCCTTAGAAAGACCTACTATGATACCAATTTTTGGGGAAAATACTGAGAGGGGGGGGAGGGGGTGGTGAATCAGTATTTTAAAACTCATAACACTTTTATTTACATTACTTATTTCTATACGTGACTTTATTTGAGTCAAATAGTGTATGCATGTGGCTTTCTCAAAGGAAACTTGCATATACCCAAAGAGCTTATTATTCAAATAAGTCTTCAAAAAATTTACTTAGCCCAGTACATCATTTATTCACCAAACATTTAGTAAGAAGTATACATGTGTAGTAAGAACATAATAGATCATCACACATAAGCAACACACATGAACACTAGGATTTAAGGTGGAAACCCAAGTCAGGATAAAACCACTGTTGTTATCATCTCCGTCTTCAATATTTATTCTATATAAAACTACTTACATTCTTGTACTGGTGTACACTCATACAAACACACATGAATCCACCAACAGAAGGCTGCAACCTTCTCTCATTCACCAATTGCTATTGGAAGGGAGCTTCAACCCCCTGATATGATTTACTAGTCACTACTAGAAGGGAGCTTCAACCCCCTGATCTAATCACCATCTCCTACTGGTAGGAAGCTTTGACTTCCACACTAAAGGGTTCAACCCTCATACCCACTGCAGACCACGTTTAATAAATTTTCACACTATATCCAAAAACTTTTATTTCAACACAACTTGTATATCAATAGAAATGACCATAAACCAAATTCGAATAGAACAATGAGATCATTGTACCCAAACCACAAAACCAAACCCACACTTCTGCATCAACACACAGAATTAACTACAACTATGATTATTTATAAAACAATTGTATACACTACTTTACTTACGAAAAACTACGTTTATATGCACTTTTATGTGGACCAACCTGCGCATATATATTTACATACTGAGATTAAAGTTATGACTAGACTCAGAAGATATCAAAGATATTCAGACACACTTTGTCAGATTTACAGAACCCTTATACAATCAGTAGCGTTCATCATTTTCAATAAACCAATCACTGATATTTATACACAATAATTTAGCAGCATAATCAATATTCAAACAAACCAGATCTATATGAAGACATAATTGACAGACAACAGAAATGCAGCAAAACTGATCATACTTTTCCTTCAACATTCTTCAGAAAAATCCTAGTTTCCATACGCGCCTTTGTAGAGGCGAACCCGCGTGTATGCACACCTTTAACGTGACTAACCTACATATATATCTATAAATAATTCAAGACTGCGTAATACTTCAGAACCAAAAACTTACTTGGATCATACCCTTCACTCCAATAAACATGCGCTAGGCCACAGATCTAAACAACCCATAAACAAATCATGCAAATACATAGTCATTTCAGGTATAGAGATCCTGATCCATTATTTCATTCATGAGTGCATCATAATATCAAATCTATCTATTGATTATAGCTCATTCCATGTAGATATACTTCATATTGAAGTATTTATTCAATTCACAAACATATCCACCCTTTAGCACTATGATCTTCACCTCCTTATATAGTGTGAGGCTTAGCCAATACCATGAGCCAAAGTCATACAAGTGTCGATGGTATTCTTGGACATGATCAATTAACCGTTCCCGTGCTTAATATTGTGGGCTAATACATGGTAAGGACCCCTAGTATCATAAAATTAGTGTGCAAGCACATAAATGACTTTTCTTCTTCTTACCTACGTGTATACGCGACTTTGCCTTGGCCAAATTGTGTATAGTTCCTTCAATATGTACTTTTTCACCTTCTAATTCTGATCTGTAGAGCTTCTGACAAATCACTGTCACATTTTGTTCCATCACTATGCCATATCTAATCTTTATACTAAACCAATATATTTGGTCTTTTACAGGTGGGTTTCCATCAAGGAAAACTCATGAAATCATAATGGCAACATATTTTTACACACAATTTTTTTAGTTCTCCCAGAAGTTCAGTCTCCTCTAGGTTCTACTGACTGGAGTGGATCAAGCACTCAGGAAAAAGAGGTTATTATATATGAGTGTTACTTTATTCCTTTTTCTCCTCAACCTCTGCAGGTGGAGATGGAGGATGGTTTTTTGGGATAACTCTTCCCGACCTGAGATTAATCTCATATATCTCCACAACATAAGTTGGATAGGATGTCTCTCCACTATAAACCTGTTGTGCCTATCTATTTTTTAGGTTTATATTGGGCTATGCTTGCATATGAGGAAGCTTGGGTGGAGAAGAATGAGTAAGCTGAGGTTGACGTTGGGGTGGAGGAATTAGAGCAGGTGGCTGATTATGTTGAGGCCTCCACCCTTGTGATGGGTTGTTCCACTGATGTGGTTGAGGAAAATACTATTGAAATGGTTGGTTCACTGACTGAGGATGATATGGAGGGTTGTAGGGCCAAGTAGGAGGTGTAGGCCATGATGGAGGAGTGGGGGTGTACCAATATTGAATAGGTTCATTCTTATTGTTGTTATAATAGGAGTAAGGTGTACCTTCCATACCCTGTTGATATGGCCAACGGCCTTGAGGCCTTATCTGGTTGATGAAACATAGTTTCTCTAGTCCTACTTCTCCACCTTGATATATAGGTTTGATTCCAGGTAAGGAGGGACACTTATCTATGGCATGATTCTCCTCACAGATAAGAAAACCTCTATGAAATTTAATGGAAATTCATTTCGAGGGTGTCTTTTAGTACATCTAGGGAAGAATATAGCCAAGGATATTTATACTTCCTCTTGCTTCCTCTTGATATACATTGTGTCCATTTGCAAAGAAAAGGTGTGCAACATCTCACTCTTTAAGTCCTCCAACATGTTTCCAATCTCATGTTTGATGGAGGTGGAAGAGGAAGGGGTATTTTTCATACTTTGGCTAGCTTTGCCTTTCTTCCTAGCTTCCATAGAATGGTTCTCGAAGACAATTTTGATTGTCTCATAATGAAACTAGTAGATATATCCCCTTGAACATGTTTAGGCTTTCTATCACCTCCTCCTTGATCCCTTGGAGAAGTACAAGTTTAAGTGATCTAAAATCAAGGGTGAAGTTGGCTCTTTTATAATTTAACTGGAACCTCTCTTCATAGTCCTGAAGGGGTTCATTAGGCCCTAGAGTCAACTTTAATATTTCCTCTTTAGTTTCCTTAGACCTACAGTAGTTCCTATACTTGTTGTTGAAACCCTCTTGCATCTGTGCCTAGGTTGTTATGTTGTTCCCATGTAGACCCATGAACCAGCACTAGGCTTCATCCTTAAGGTTAGATGGGAATAACTTCAACTTTTGATCATCTAAGGCATAGTCATAAGTCCTACAGACAAAAAAAATTCAAACATGAATTTTTCAGGGTCCTACAAACAACAAAAAATTCAAACATGAATTTTTTAGGGTCCTACAAACAACAAAAAATTCAAACATGAATGTGTTAGGGTCCTACAGACAACAAAAAATTCAAACATGAATGTGTCAAGGTTCTCAGAGGTCAGTCCAAGGAAATGTGGAAGGGATGAAGGCCTGTTGTTCTTCATATTAGTTTTCCTATCTGTATCTCTAATGGGAAAGACTCCCTGGGCTTCAGTCTCAGCCATATCTTGAATAGGTGAAGCAAGTCCCGTTGGTGAAACAAGTTCTTCTTCTTCTCCAATAAGTTCTTCAAAATTTTCAAAAGGCTCACTTATGGTGTGTTTAACCTCACAGTCACTGAAGAAGAGTGAAGGGTGACTATGTGAGGATGTGGGGTTGCAACAACAATGATCCAAATATAATCAACTTATTTGACCCGACTCTCCTCAAAATAATTCCTCCAAATTAGTTCTCACATTGTTGTTCCTGATTGTGCTAGCTAGGGTACTTTTTGCATCCCTAAAATCCTCCAACAATCCACAAACAATATCCTAAAAGGTTGTGGAACACCCTTAGTAGACACCTACTTAGCTACGCTACTTCCTAGGATGTATATCAGCCCTTGATTAGCTCCTATACAAGCCTTTTTGTGGTGTTATGGCCTACGTCCTCGCACACAACAACCTGTAGCCTTCGGTCCCCCAAAATAGTGTATAAAAAAGTGCCAAAAAAGAAATTTTTTAAGCCATCAAGCACTCGACCAAACATCTATCGCCCTCTACCTTCATGACAAAAAATAGGACCTTGTAATGAACCCAAAACAAACCTCCTTCCTCTCATTTTTCTTCCCTCCTTATGTTGCGACTAGGGCATAGGTTGTCCCTTCCTCCAACGATTCTTCTTCTAGAGATAGTGTTGCACTTGTTGGATGCTAAATAACCTTGACATCACCCTCTATTTATACACAAATTAGGGGCTCCACAAAACGTCACAATGAGGGGTTTCCAACTTTTATGAGCCAAAAAACACCTTAGGCCGACCTACATATACATTTTCAAACCCATCATTCAAACATTGAGGACCATGACAATACCACTTTTACTTTCCCCTAGAGTACATTTTCATATTGAGTCTTTCCTTTTGGAATTTCTAATGTGCATGTCACTCTCTAATAAATTGTACTAGTAATATTCTCATATCTTCTTAATGATTGTGTTGAGGTTTTTATTGATGATCTTATGACATATGGTGATATCTTCGATAAATATTTAGCTAATCTGAAGAAAGTGTTGGAACATTCTAAACAAGCTCATTTATCCTTAAGCACATAAAAATTCCATATGATGATGAATGAAGGAGTTGTTCTTGGCCATTATCTTTCTTCTGCAAGTATGCAAGTTGACCTATAAAAATTTAGGTAATCTACAGGGATAAAAATTTACCTAATGAAAATTGAGGCAATAGTCAAAACTCCTCCTCTAAAATCACAAAAATAGGTATGTAGCTTCCTAGGGAACACATGTTATTACCATTGTTTTATTGAAACAATTTCTAAACTTGCATCTCTTGTGTTTCTACTAATTTCAAAAGACAAAAACTTTATATGGTATGATAAGTGTCAAGATCCTTTTGCTAGTCTGAAAAAGTGTGTTTATGAAGCTCCTATCTTGCAAGGACCCTATTAGACCTTACTATTCGATATTTCTACAGATGTTTGTGACATTCTTGTTGTTTTTTTATTGGGACAACAAGAGGAACAACAACTATATGCCATCTATTACATTAGGTGAGTTAAGCGAGGTTAAGAAGCATAGACACAGGTGGTGAAAGTCATAACACGCGGTGGGATGGTCACCCGAGGGGCAGGAAGCACCATCGGGGGATCCTCACGACCTTTAAGGAGAGGATTGAACATCGACGGGGACAAGAAACGATAGCGACTCTTGCGCGGATGCGGGCGAGACCTCGGGAATGAGGGAAGGGACATGGGCCGCTGCCGCGGAATGTGCGAAGGCTGCTACGTAGCTTACGAGCTATAGAGAACCTTCAGAAATTAATGCATAGCTGCTGTGGCTCGGCCAATGCAGTTCTGGGACCAAGGATGTACACAAGCTATACAGATATAAAAAATGCACCAGAAGAGAAATGCAGTTGGTTGCGCAGATTGGTGACTATGAGATGGATCAAGTTATTTTAGATATTGGATCAGATACAAAAATATTACCAAAGATAACATGGCAATGAATGGGAGAGCCTAAATTGGAATGGTCCACCATCTAGCTACACATGGAAAATCAACAAAAGACCATCCCTCTGGGATGGCTACCAAAAGTCATGGTAGATATCATAGGGGTAAAAGTCTTAGCTGAATTTGAAGTAATAGAAATTATGGAAGATACGGATCCCTACCTTACACTCCTAGGAATAGACTGGGCTATAGATATGGGGGGTGTCATCAATCTCAAAAAGCACAACATGGTGTTTGAAAATAACGGTACGCGCATAATAGTACCACTGGATGCCACAGAGGGTGTGTCGTATACAGAGCCAGCATGCGACGAGGAAGAAATAGATCACATTTACAAATTGACTATGCAGGATGAAGACTAGATTAACCCCACAACGGAAGGAGTACTCTGCTGGGAAAAGGATAGTGAATAATTTCCTGACTTTGAGGGGGAACTAGAGAATTGGCAAGGCTAGTTGCATGAGGTTTTGGCGTTATAATGTCTTTGGGTCATAAGGAACTTTCGCTGCATCTCCACCGAGGTAAGAGAACTTCCCTACCTCTAGGACGTGGGTGACATTAAGGAATTTTTACGCACATTTGAAGTTTAAGTTCCCAAGGAAAGAAGGCTAGGGGTACTTCTGCTATCCCTGCGTGGAGCATCTGCGCGTTGGTGGGATACGCATGAGCTGGTATTCCGCACTTGGGAGGAGTGTCAGGATAAGATGATCCTACGATTTGGAGCCCCAGCTGGAAGACGAATCCAGAGGTTCCTTGGGTTAAAGGACCCACGTAGATATTTGCTGGCAGGGGAAACACAATGGTGCGACAAGACCCCAAACGAACAAGTTCACCTAGGTATCCATGACCTAGGCTTGCGTCCGACTACATGGTATTTAGATGGGAAGCTGCACCAGTACATGCGTAGTTGGGAGTATTTGCAGGCTAAGTTTCTGTGAACATTCAAGGTGGAATATGGAACAAGGATGCTCGACGCAACTCTAGTGCACACGGACAACATGACTAAGGGAAAAGCACGCCTATCAAGAGGTACGGTGGCCAAGTTGATGGAGTGGTACCTAGACCGTACGACAAAACACCCAGCATCAGATTTAATTTAGGGTACGTGAGCAGCACGAAGGTGTCATCTAAAATCTTTAAATCCATGGGAAAGCCCTCAGGTACAAATAAAGACCCTCATACCATTGCACTTTGGTGAGAAGGGAACCTTACCGTTACAAAAAATGGGCGGTTGGTCATCATACAGAAATTTATGGTGAGTTTGTTCTGGATGATCGATGGTAAGTTTCAAGTAAGGTTTAATCTACCATTGGATAGCCCTGAACAGTATAAGGTCAATAGGATAACTTCACTCAGGGCTCCATATTGTCTCTGTACCCTGCCTCTATTATTCTCCTGCTTGCTTATTGGGATCTTTAACATTTTCTGAGAAGTTTGTCGTTTTGTTGCTATGGCAGTCCCTAATCCACTGAACGCTTCGGCACCTACCAATTCAGTGCCTGCAGACATTATGTTGAGAGGGTCTGAGAATGCTGAGATTGATAAAATGATTGACCTCTGGCTCCCTGTAGGGAGAATCGACTTTGAACCCCATGCAGAGAGGCATCACAGCTGCACAACAAGAGTTCCCAACCTTTACAACCTTAGAACGATCACAGGACCCAGCTGGATGGCCTCGGACGATACCACGAAGGAGGGTACGCAATTGCCACAATTCTCCACCAACACTGACGCGGTCAAGTAGCAACTAGTCCTGTGCATGGAAGGGACGAAGCAATATAGGGATACGTTGTGACTTCTCTGCAGTTCTAGACTACCGACCAGCGAAAGACATATTTTTTCGCTACCTCACACTATCATGGTGGGCGACCACGCCCTGACAACTACGAACCTACAAATAGACTTGGCGCAGCTACCCCGTGAAATACCCCTGGAAGTTCGGTCACAATGGGTTGCATTGATCATGGAAGCAACAAATATTATTAAGGAATAGCTTACTCTGGGCACTCAGTTGGTCAAGGCGGATATGCAGCTCTCGACAGCGGTCCGGTTGAACCCCATGCTTCAGCGTGTCCAGGAAGACTTACGACATATGGAAGCTGCGTTTGATCAGGTCAAAGCTACCTTACCTTCCCTCGTCCCTGCGCAGCGTCTAGACCTCTTAAAACCCCAAACGCCTTCATAGACATGATTTCAGATCTCCACCGCTCCAAGCACGTTGTCAGAAAGTGCTTGAAACCATGGGGTGATACCACCTTCCAGATATCTCAAGGTGCTCATAACGCCATCGCGTGCCTCCACTGGATATTGGAGCAGGTTACCATGGCTCCGGAAGACCCTGCCTCCCTGAAGCTTGTCAATATCGCACAATGAGTTGTTGCCCAAATTCAAGAAGTGCTCCCTTCGCTCATCATCGCTTTCAATACCTTGCATGAGAAGATAGCGACCTCACCACAACAGTGACTCGAGATGATTCAGAAGATTATGTTGGGGGACTATTGGAATAGGGTCTCCTACGAGCTACGAAACAGGTCCAATTTGGAATACTTTTGATTATATTTAGTCTAGCACAGGGGTTTTGGGGTGGGTCAAAGCCCCAAAAGCATTGTAATGGGAAAAATCATAAACCAGGGGTTCGAAAACCATGGTTTATGGACCGTAGGAAAGTTTAGGCTAGATTATTATAAATAGAGGAACATTTTGTATTGTAAGGAAATGAAGAGTTGTTGATGCGAATTGGGGTTTAAAGTATTTGTTTAGGTTTCTGGGGAAAGGACTCTTGCTGGCTGTGTGCGCGGAGATCCAAAGTCCAGTTGTGTGCGGACCCTGCTGTTGTGTGTGCAGGCTGGGAAGGGTATTGTAAGAAGAAACTGATAAATTGATGAATAAGAAAGGTTGCTTGAGAACTGAATCTATGTGTATTGCTTGTGAGAATCATTGGTAATTACTGCATTATGCGCATTTTGTATTCATGCTGCGAAAGATCTGTGTAAGTGTGTTTGCTATATCTGGATCTATTCTATTTTGTCTTATGCAATATTGTGCTACTCTCATAGAAGAATATAATTATAGATCTAGCGCACGTGGATGCAAAAAGAGACCTATTGACCTTGCGCAGAAAGAGGCGATCTGGGTATCGCAAGGCCAGACGCAGCTCTGCTTGCCTTACCTATCCTTTCTCACAGTGTGAAAACCTAGTTCCATCACCCACCCATACTACTTTGGGTGAGACATTGACCTGCGCAAGAAGGTCACTGCCAAAAGGGCTAGTAGTATAGGGGTTTGTTGGAAAACCTTGAACTCCAAACCTAGGTCCGGACCCCTCAAGCCAACAAGGACTCATTTTTGGATGATCATATTTTATCAATATACACTCACTTGTCATGGTATGCAGATATTGTTGATTATCCTATTGCGGGAAATCTCCCCTGCCACCTATCTCCTAGGAAAAGAAAAAATAGCATTCAATGGAGTGCTCAATACTCTTGGGTAAACGACTATCTCTTTTTCACTGGTCCAGACCATGTGACTCAATTTTGTGCAAGGGAAGATGAATTTTGTGACATCTTGAAGGCTTGTCATGATGAGCCTTGCGATGGAAACCTTGATGAAAAAATAGCATCATATAAAGTGCTTAAGATGGGATATTTTGTCCTACATTGTTCCAGGATGCAAAGAAGTATGTATAGAGGTGTGAAAGTTACTAATGAATGGGCCAATTGATCCAGTGAGATGATATTTCATTGCATACTCAGTTGGACATTGAACCATTTGAGAAGTGGGATCTTGACTTTTTGGGGCATATTAATACCCCATATTATTAAAATTCCTACATTTTGGTTTGCACAAATTATGTCACCATGTGGTTCAAGGCCAAAGCACTCATCAAATCCACCAAATAATCCACCAAGTAAGGTGTTTCATATTTATCGTTTGAAGACATATTTGTTCACTATGGAGTGTTGAGAGAGATAGTTATGGATGGAGGTCCGTAATTCACTTCTTAGTTGATTAAAAAGTTGATTAAGAAGTACAAAATTCTGCATAAGATCACTTCACCTTACCATTCACAAGCTAATGGACAAGTGGAGAGCACCAACAAAGTTATTGAATCTATCTTTATGAAGACTATGGCTAGTCACTGTCAAGATTAGGCTGAGCGACTTCGTGAGAGGTGCTTTGGGCTAATAGAACTGCATGGTGAAACACCACAAGTTTTTCTCCATATGAGCTTGTGTATTTCATAAGAATATTATTTTTCGTGTCAAATTTGAATTCAAGACATTTAGGACTACTATAGAAGTGAATATGAATTTAACTGTATCATAGAAACACTTCCTATACCAGCACAATGAGTTGAATGAGATACGCTTGGCTACCATTCAATGCACTGACATCGTTAAGAAATAATGTGCTAAGTGGCATGATATTTTTATCAAAAGGAAGGTGTTTTAAAAATGATATTGTACACTATTGTATGAATCTAGGTTAAATAATTTACGTTGATGGGGAAAAATGTTGAGGGGGGGTGAATCAGTATTTTGGGCATACTCAAAACTTTATACTTTTTCTTCCTTTAAAACCCATACGCTACTTTCCTGAAACCAACTCGCGTATACACGCGGATATCCTTTATAAAACTCGCGTATATACAGAGATCTTATTATGTATTTAATTCTTTACTTAGATCTATGCATCATTTATTCATCAAATGTTTAGTTAGCAGTAAGCATGTGCAGTAATAACAGAATAAACCATCACACATAAACAACACACATGAACACCAGGATTTAAGGTGGAAACCCAAATCGGGAGAAAACCACCGCTGCCGTCGTCTCAGTCTTCAATATTTTATAATAAAGAAAACATCGTACAACCATGTACTAGCACAGAATCATACCAGCACGCAGGCACCCACCTACAGAAGGCTACAACCTTCTCTCATTTACCAGCCTCTCTTGGAAGTGAGTTACAACCCCTTGCTCTCGTTTACCAGCCTCTCCTAGAAGGGAGCCACTACCCCCTATTCTCGTTTACCAACCTCTCCTGGAAGGGAGCCACTACCCCCTGTTCTCGTTTACCAGCCTCTCCTGGAAGGGAGCCACTACCCCCTGCACTCGTTTACCAGCTACCACTGGAAGGGAGCTACAACCCCCTCACTGAAGGCTTCGACCCTCAGCACCACCATGGACCACGTTTCATCAATTTTCAAACTGGATCCAACAACTTCCATACAACACAACTTGTAGGCCACTTTTCATCATATTTTCAGACTGGACCCACTCCACACATTTAAGCTCAACATTCATCAAACTAAAACTTATAACCCCATCAATTCATTCATTGAATCATCAACCAATCAACCAACAACTTGATCTTCAATTAACATAATCAGCAGCATATTCATCATTCAAACAACCCAGTTCTGTATGAATACATCATTGACAGATAGCAGTAAAACAGCAGAACAGATCAGATATTTCATACCACATACTTCAGTAAAACCCTAGATTCCATACACGCTTTTACTTCACTGAACCTGCGTATGTACGCGCTTTCATACAGACCAACCTGCGTATACTTCAGTGCATTCTTCAGAAAATCCTTTCTGCCCATACGCGCTTTTCCTTAATCAGACCCGCGTATACACGCACTTTTGCTGAAGTGAACATGCGTATACATCTGTAACTTTTCAGGACTGTGCAGCTCTTCAGATCAGATAAACAACTCAAATTTCATCCCTTACTTCAGAGAGCATTTCGCCTCATCTCAGATCTAAACAATCCATAATCAGATCTAGAAAATACATATACATTTCAGATCTAGAGATCCCTCTTCATCATTTTCTTCATAGGTGCATCATAGATTCAGATCTATCAATCAAGAACAAAGTTCATCCATGCAGATATTCCTTAGAGAGATTTATTCATTCACAACCCTTACTCATGCACACCCTTGCACAATGATCTTCTTCTCCTTATATAGGTTTAGCCTTTATCAATACCATGAGCCAAAACCACACCACTTCTGATGGTATTCCTGGATGGGATCAAATAGATAATCCAGCGCTCAATACAATGGGTTAATACCATGGTAAAACCCCTTGGTATTCTAAATTTAGAGTGCAATAGGGCATACGCGACTTGGCATGTAATTTTTCGCGTGCATACGCTACTTCGCCTTAACAAACCCGCGTATGCTTTGTGACACATCATATTTATCATTTTTCTGGTATTTACTGGAATTCCTTTCTTCTGTTACTTCTGAGCTGATCTGTAGATACATCATCCTTCATTTTAACACATAGATACATCATCAATAACTCATAGGTTGCTTATCATAGGCAACTCATCAAGTAGGTTTCCATCAAGAAGAACTTCATCAAGCAGGTTCCATCAAAGTCAACACATTGTATCACATTGCCAACAATCTCCCCCTTAATTCATCAAGTAGGTTTCCATCAAGGACAACTTCATCAAGTATGTTTCCATCAAGTATAATACATTTCCATCAGGAATGACTTCATCAAATAGGTTTCCATCAAGGACAACACATTGCATCATATCGCCAACAGTCTTCTTTCATCAAGTAGGTTGCCATTAAGAACAACATATGCCAACAATCTCCCCCTTTGGACTTGATGGCAACCATGATAGTGTTTGATCACCACAACAGATAAATACATTGATTATAACCATTATGCAAACACCATGATGCTCTCCCCTTATTCAAACACCATGTTACTCTCCCCCTTTGACATCAAGGGCAAAGGGCTGATGAAAACCAAAACAAGCTTTTTCTCCTCATGTAGAAAGAAGAGCTCTGTAGATCTGATGTGCATTGAAGTTACCATGCTCCCCCTGAGTTCATGCTGAATCTTCAAACATATTTTTCAATGAAGTACATGAATCTATGACCTTTCCTATCACCAAGGACTCATACTTACATCAAGGATCCAACCAAGTGGATTTACATATATGACTCAAGTACCCAACCAAGTGGGTTTACACATTTTGACTCAACTACCCAACCAAGTGGGTTTACAAATTTGAACAAGCCCTTTACATGACTGAATATTACAATTTACATCATAGGTCTCATCATGACCTTTTCATCAAATTACAAGTATGAATTTTTATAATCAAGACCAAGGAATCTCAAACATGAGATCAGATCACAACAAATCAAGAGAATGCCAACAATGCACCCTTTCCACAAGACCAATGCTCCCCCTGAAACTGTGCATCAATGCATCCTTTCCATATAACCAAAACTCCTCCTTAGCTTGTGCAACCTGAACACTTTCAACAGCCAATCATCAAGGCATCTTCACCCAATATCAGAGAATGAAACAAAAATATAAGAGCTGAAACATCATTAGAGATACCAAACAGTACTGCTACTGTGATGAAAGAATGCTGACCCAGAAGAATTTTGTCAGCAAATACCCATACGCGGTTTTATGTGTATGAACTTGCGTATATATGTGACTGTCTTTTAGGAAACCCGCGTATCCAAATTAATCTTTTGAGTTTAAATAGATCTGCTCTTCTGCATGGCATAGACTACTTCGGGCTTCTGTCTGAGAGACTTTTTTAGATAGATCTTCTTCTATTGCTTCATTGGGTTCACCTTCTACATTGTTTCTATTTGATGTAGAAGGACATACGTCACCATCGTCTTCATTTGTTGTTGGTGTTTCCTCATAACTGTAGATGTATCCATCAACACCAATCCTTGTCTGTCAATAAAGTTCAGTATCATCAACCTGTGACCGGGTCTATGGATCGAGCATCATAGTATCTTTCAATAGAAACCAGCGATCATCTCAATCTCTTGTCTTTATAAAGGTGAAATTTCCATTTCCCCCTTTTTGTAGAAACATATGTGGGATATAGAGTAGAGTGGCACAATGTATCCATGTTTTCAAACTTTTTGCAGCATCAACACATTCTTCCCCAGAGGAATTATCATATCATAACAACTTCTTCAACAGACAATATGTGTCAAACAATCATCCATGTGATCTAATATCACCAAGATCTTCAAGATTTATCATGATGTAGCATGTGTAGGAAAAGGTTTCAACCGTGACAAAAATCATCATCAACAAAATCTGCATGATCTATCCTTATTTCTGAATCATAAGACTTCCATCTTATCCATGTGTGAAAACAACAGATACTCTTCATCAAAAGTAAATAGGGCTCATCCATAAACTCATCATAAGAAACCAAGTATCATGTCATCATCATTTGAGCAAGAAAACTAAGGAATAAGCAGATAAAATGCCAACAATGCAAACATTAGTAGTTAGACTGATGCTCCCCCTGAACCTGTACTCCTGTTCTTGAGCCATCTCACTGTTTTCCTTAACATAAAAGAATACGCGACTGTCTTCAACGAAACTCACATGTATACACGGCTTTTGTTCACGAAACCCGCGTATGGAAAGTGAAATACTGAAAATTTCACACTCCTTCTTCTTCTCCTAAATTTGTACCACCTGTACCTGTCTTCTTCACATCAGATGCACTGTCAGAAATAAACATAACCAGAATTACCAAACCAACCATGAGAATCACCATACATTGCTCCCCTTGTGATGATACATTACTAATCCCTAGAATGTATCTCACATCACTCCTGCAGTCATTATGAGAAGTAAGCTTTAGAAGCGGATGACTGCAGTAGGGTCAATATTCCCTACGTTTCTGACCGGTCCTCCTTCTTTTTCCAGCTTTGCTTGAAGTTTCTTTTAGTGTGCTGAAAATTCTCCAATTTTTCAGATCTGTTCATCCTGCATTATTTTTCTACATGTCCATACTTGTTACAAGCATAACATCTTGTGTGACCAGAAAAGTAAGCATAAGGATCATAATGTGTTGTTCTATTCTTCCTTCTATTGCAATCAGCTGCTTTATGACCATACTTGTTACATGAAAAAAAATATCCCTTGAAGAAACCAGAGTACCTTTCTTTGTAGAATCTGTTTGCATGTGACTGAAACATTCTGCTTCTGCAATTGGCTGCAACATGCCCATAATTATGACATTTAAAACATTCAACATTATTGATCAAAGGAGGGAATGATTCCTTTTGAGAGTTCCTGATTGTTGGTTGACCTTTTGTTTCTTTCAACACTCCAAGTTTTGCATTGACATCCTTTGACTCTTTAGCACTTCCTTGTGAACTATATTCTCCTTTAACAGTTTCATGAAAACCAAGGCCAAATTTAACAGAAGGAGACCTTTGACTACTAAGAATATTGTCCAAAATCTTAGTACTATCTTGAAACCTCAAAAGTTTATCCTTTTCTTCTAATTTACCTTTTAGAATGCTTACCTCAACCTCCAAATTTTGGCATTGCTTCTTCATACATTCTTCTTTCCTTCTTCCTTCTTCTACTTGATCATTTAATTTTAAAATCTCTTCCTTCATTCCATTCTCTTGTTCTTCAACAGTTTCTAAAAGTTCTTTATTCTTCTTATTAGCTTTTTCCAGATCTTCTTTGAGGGAGATGATTTCTGCTTCAAGTCCTTTTTCTTCAGATGATTGTAGAAGTTCTTTATTCTTTTTGTTTGATGCTTCGAGATCTACCTTCAGAGAGATGATTTATGCTTCAAGTCCTTTTTCTTCACATGATTGTAGAAGTTCTTCATTCTTCTTGTTTGATTTTTCTAGATCTTCTTTTAGATAGATGATTTCTGCTTCAAGTTTTTCATTCTTCTTATTTGATTTTTCGAGATCTGCTTTCAGAAAGATGGTTTCTGCTTCAAGTCCCTTACTTCGATTAGCTACATCATCGTACAACCTTTTCAGTCTAGAGATCATATCTTTGTAGATAGATTCTCTCTTATTAAATAATCTTTGTTGATCTTCAACTTGGATCTTGAGAACTGTTTCTTGATCCACAGTATTACTTTCTCTATCTTCACCATTGCATGCATAAGAAAATAAATCCCAAGAACAACAATCACTACCTATTTCATCTTCTTCATTTTCTGCTGCACATGTTTTCTGAGATATCTCCTTTCTTTGAGTAGCCATCTTCTTTTGCTTCTTTCCCATTGTGACAGATCTCATTCAAGCGATGAAGCTTCTACAGAAGGACCCGCTCTGATACCAATTGTTGGGAAAAATACTAAGAGGGGGGGGTGAATCAGTATTTAAGGCTGACTGAAAACGTTTTACTTTTTCTTTCTCTAAAATCCATACGCTACTTTCCTTAAACCAACTCGCGTATACATGCGGATATCCTTTATAAAAATCGTGTATATACAGAGATCTTATTATGCATTTAATTCTCTACTTAGATTTATGCATCATTCGTTCATCAGATGTTTAGTTAGCAGTAAGCATGTGCAGTAATAATAGAATAAACCATCACACATAAGCAACACACATGAACACCAGGATTTAAGGTGGAAACCCAAGTCGGGAGAAAACCAACATTGTCGTCGTCTATGTCTTCAATATTTTATTATAAAGAAAACATCTTACAACAATGTACTGGCGCAGACTCATACCAGCATGCAGGCACCCACCTGCAGAAGGCTACAACCTTCTCTCGTTTACCAGCCTCTCGTGGAAGGGAGCCACAACCCCCTGCTCTCGTTTACCAGCCTCTCTTGGAAGGGAGCCACTACCCTCTCCTCTCTTTTACCAGCCTCTCCTGGAAGGGAGCCACTACCCCCCACACTCGTTTACCAGCTACCACTGGAAGGGAGCTACAACCCCCTCACTGAAGGCTTCGACCTTCAGCCCCTTTGCGGACCACGTTTCATCAATTTGCATACTATATCCAATAGCTTCCATGCAACACAACTTGTAGGCCACCTTTCATCATATTTTCAGACTGGACCCACTCCACACAATTAAGCTCAACATTCGTCAAACTGAAACTTATAACCCCATCAATTCATTTGTTGAATCATAAACCAATCAACCAACAACTTGATCTTTAATTAACATAATCAGCAGCATATTCATCATTCAAATAACCCAGTTCTGTATGAATACATCATTGACAGATAGCAGTAAAACAACAAAACAGATCAGACATTTCATTCCACTTACTTCAGCAAACCCTAGATTCCATACGCGCTTTTACTTCACTGAACCTGCGTATGTATGCGCTTTCATGCAGACCAACCCGCATATACTTCTGTGTATTCTACAGAAAACCATGTCTTCCCATACGCGCTTTTCCTTAAGCACACCCACGTATACACGCGCTTTTGTTGAAGCGAACCTGCGTATACATCTGTAACTTTTCAGGACTGTGCAGCTCTTCAGATCAGATAAACAACTCAAATTTCATCCTTCACTTCAGAAAGTATTTCGCCTCATCTCAGATCTAAACATTCCATGAACAAATCTAGGAAATACATATACATTTCAGATCTAGAGATCCCTCTTCATCATTTTCTTCATAGGTGAACTATAGATTCAGATCTATCAATCAAGAACAGAGTTCATCCATGCAGATATTCCTTAGAGAGATTTATTCATTCACAACCCTTACTCATGCACACCATTGCACAATGATCTTCTTCTCCTTATATAGGTTTAGCCTTTATCAATACAATGAGCCAAAACCACACCACTTCCGATGGTATTCTTGGACGGGATCAAATAGATAATCAAGCGCTCAATACAATGGGTCAATACCATGGTGACACCCCTTGGTATTCTAAATTTTGAGCACAAAAGGGCATACGCGACTTGGCACGTAATTTTCCGCGTGCACATGCTACTTCGCCTTAACGAACCCGCGTATGCTTTGTGACACATCATATTTATCATTTTTCTGGCACTTACTGGAATTCCTTTCTTCTGTTACTTCGAGTTGATCGTAGATACATCATCCTTCCTTTAACACATAGATACGTATCCTTACATTTAACACATGAGTTGCTTATCATAGGCAACTCATCAAGCAAGTTTCTATCAAGAACAACTTCATCAAATAGGTTCCATCAAAGTCAACACATTGTATCACATTACCAACACTCTCCCTTTAATTCATCAGTGAGTTTCCATCAACTTCTTCAAGTGAGTTGCCATCATTCACCAAGTAGGTTTCCATCCAAAGACAACTCATCAAGTCAGTTTTCCATCAAGGACAACTGTCTAGTGAGTTGCCACATCAAGGACAACACATTGCATCCTGTGCCAACATTCTCACTTCATCAAGTAGGTTGCCATCAAGGACAACACAACCTGCCAACAATCTCATTTCATCAAGTAGGTTGCCATCAAGGACAACTTGTGCCAACAATTTCATACGGAAATTTTTTACCAGGTGGCTAGGTCCTTACGAGGTGGACATAGCTTTTAAAAATGGGACTGAAGCTCACAACCATAGATGGATCACAAACTTCTTAGTTTTCCATGGACACCTCCTTTGTTTGTATCATAAACCAATCTCTAAGGATCGATTTTGTCACATTGTTTGAATTTCAGGTCTCAAAATTATTGGGATAAGGGAGAATATTCTTGCACCTCCAACACAGGATTTATTTCTTATTTGTTGATAACATTTTCTTTTACATTATATATTATTTGTCCTAATATTTTCAATGAATTTTTTACAGTGACATCCTTCATATATTCAGATATTTCATATTTTGTGTTACACTGGTTGTTGTTACTGTGGTTTTGGTTACACCTATTTCTGTTACTGAAGTTGTTTTCATAGTAGTTGTTGTTACACTTGTTATTGTTATTGTGGTTACGGTAACACTTTTTGTTGTTATTTTGGTTGTTGTTACACCTATTTTTTCTACACTGGATTCATGTTACTATAAATGTAGTTACTATATCCTATTTTTATTGTGTCTGACAGTATTGTTGTTAATGTTATTTTTGTAATCACACATTGAATTCTATAATTTTTCACCAAAGGGACCCACCAATGTCACAAACTTTGCCAACACTAAATTTTTCCTATCACAACAACATTTTTTTGGTCACATCCATCGCTTCATACCTATCATATGGTCATGTTACATGGTAAATGCTTGACAGGTACATTTCTTTTTTATTTGGTCGCATAACTATGGTTCGATTGATGATTACACAATTATATTTGATCATCTTTCCATGTTGGTGGAGGATGACCTCCACTCCAGTTGGGGGGTTGTATCATAACATGATTACTTAGTTCCATGTCACTATCACGACTTTACATTACACTCTAGATGGGTGCTTTATGGTATTATATTCATGTCATTTCACCATTTATTCCCTTTCTCTGTTCCATCAACATTTCATGCCATCATTGTCCTAACACAAGCTTCCATAAATCGCCCATCTATTTTGTTTGTATTTCCATTTATGGCATATGTATAGAAAACACCAACCTACCAAATTTCTCTGAACTCAATAATATTCCCCCACTCAGCTGCATATTGTTCTTACTACTACTATAATTTCACTTGAACATTCAACCATGGGAGGAGCCACTATTCGACATGAACCAAACTAATTGGATTTATTGTGTAGCTATCTAGAAGTTTATTATATTTTCTAGGATGTATGATGCCTTGAACACTTTGAGAAATTGCAAGGGTTTGATGTGACACTGTTACCCTATAATTTTCTCGAAATTTTACTAAACATAGCTCAATATTAAAGGGTATAAGGATTCATGTTATGGAATAGGTTGTTTTTACAGTGACATGTATACCAAAAACATGGATGAAATGGTTCAATAAAAAATTATAGATCCAAATAGTGAAAGATAATTTCCTATCAGGGAATGAATAGGTAAGGAATAATGGAATATGAGTAAAAAGGACTTTCTTTACACCCCCTTAGTTAGATATTTTTTATTTCATATAGAAATACATTACCTACAAAGGTAGGTTTAGGTTTGTTTTCAACTATCATTTGATGTTGTTTGCTTACCTCTGCCATGGACAACTAGTCAACCTTTCCCATTTCCTACTAGAATCCTTGAAACATATGGCTATCGAAGTTAGATAATATAAGGATCCTAACAGTTTTTTGAAAAACATGTGTTTATCAAGATCATGCTTTTCAATGCATTAGAAAAACAAAGAGAATATGTTTAGAATTTGTGACTCCTAGCATGGTTCTAATACAAGAGAGTGGTAGGGAGGAATCAAAAAATGAAGAAGAAAGATAGATAGAAGGAATTGGTTTGGAGATGGTTGAGATGAGTGGGAAGGATAGTGCACAAACAGAGGATCTTTGTGTTGAGACACATGTTGAGGATATGCATGTTGATACACCAATAGAGGTGACCAACAAACAATCCAAGATCCTCAAAGTTGAGGCTAGCCCTATTGAGGAGGAGAAGCCACCAACAAAAGAAGGTTAAAAAGAAACATTTAAAAGAGCATGTGGCTGGCCATTTTTTGAGAAAAATAACCAGATATTAAATAACAGTAAAAAAACCTAGTCATCGAAAACCCCAACCATTTCCAAGGAACCAGTGGAGCAAGTTGTTATTGAGACGAAGAAGCCTAAGAAGAAAAATTTTGATAGTTCTCCATCTAGTGAGCATAAAACCAATCCTCTATCAAAACAAAATGATCATTTAAAAGAGTGGAAAACTACGGAGCCCATAAACAAGTTATGTGCAATTTGTGGAGATATCCTTGGTGAGACAAGATATGCGCAAGGTGGCACAAAAAATCTAGAACCTATCTCATTTGAGATAGAAGCTTATGATTGTGATGCCACTAGTACACAAGATCAAGAGGAATTTGAGGAATAAAATCCAATTTCAAGAGAAGTTGTTAATATTGAGGGGTATAGTGATGAAGAAGAAATGCAGGATGAAACATAAGAATATGTGAGTGGAGTTATTGCTACACAGGTAATGGCAATCGAGGCATCCCAACCTGAGGAAGATTGAATCATGATTGAACCTTATGATATTGCTACTGACACACATGAACATGTCGATGATTATCTTGATACACAAGAACTTTAAAATGAGGTGATTCATCCTACAAAATAATGAGAAGAAACTTAGTCTGACCCACAAGAACTAGTGGTCGAGGAAATTTACCCTATAATATAGGAAGAGACCCTTGTAGATTCAGAAAAATCCAATAGTGATGTTGTTGTTATTCAACTAACAATATTCAAGGTACTTGAATTTGATATTGATGCTCTAGTCACTTAGAGACAATAATGGAAGTAGTTGGCCCTATCATTGCAGACTGGCGTAATCCCCCTAAGTACACATAAAAGGATAATTCATGACATTAGGGAGGCTTGGGAAGAAGAACTTAAATTTAAAAGTTTCAAATGGGAGGAGCTTAGAGAAGAGAGAAGAAAGGGGAAACAACAATTAAAGGAGCTCAAGTATGAAATCCAGGTTTTGTAGCAGGAAAGTGAGAAAATTTAAGATCTTGAACATGAGTTGATAAGTTGTAGATGAACTTCCCATTCCTAGCCCCTATTTCTTCATCAACAACATGGCGTTTTATGAATGAGCGATAAAATAGAAAACACCTAATCCAAAGATCAAAATTAGGCTAAAAAATGAAAGTGCTCAAAATTTATCGAAATAAATGTCAAGTTATAGTGTTTATCTTCCTAATTCCAATAGTGCTTGAATCATCTCAATCTAACGCCGTATGAATAAGTTATGATGTTCTGAATTTTTTGACCAACAAAAAGAAAATTGAAAATAGGTTGATTGGGCTATTGATTGGGCAGTCTATACTTTTGACATCATGCTAACATTAGAATTATAATTGGGCATACATAAGTCCAGTCAAATCTCACCATGTGATGTTCTGTATAGGGATGAGTTGGCAATGTTATATTGGGTCATGCAGTTGAGGTAGTCCAACAGAAGGCCGCTACGTGACACTTCGTCATTGGCCAAAATTTTTATGTCAGTCTCAAAGGCCTCAGCGGGTTTCGACCCCTAAACCTGTTGCACACAAACTCCACACCTTACCGTTGGACTAAGATAATGGTTCTTAACCTATGAATTCTGCCATATATATTTAATTTTTAGTTGTTTAAAATTTGGGGGAGATGGATCGACCCTTATCCCTATCCCCTGGTCACAACACTGAGCATAGGACCTTGGAAGAAGTAGTAGAATAGGGGGAGGGGACTAGCCCCAACCCCTAGTCACAAACCAATCCACATGACCATTGGCGAGAATGTAAGGTGCTTGGTAGAGAGGGCAGGCTTGTAAGTTGTGGCATGTGGTTCCATCAGATACCATGTGACCTTGTGGAGGAACTATCAAAGTGGGGCAGGGATTCATCCCCGGCCCCTAGTGTTGTGGGTGGCATGTGTCTTAGTGTGGAGCTAAGTCTCAAGTGGACGATAGTTAAGGTCGACCCCTAGTCACGTGGTCTCCGCGTAGCCAAAGGTGGAAAGGAAGGGAGCTAGCCTGAAGGGTGCGAGAAGTTGGCCCTGGCCACATCACGCACCACATGACCTTGTTTCGATAAAGAAGGATTCAGCCCCAGAGGGGGTGGACCGTTGGCCCCAGCCCCCGACCTCATGTGCTCCATGTGGCCATATTTTTGTGCATAAGGGTTATTGGGCAAATTAATGAGGTGAAAAAATTCCCCTTTCGCAAGAAATGTTTTTGCTTCCCGAACTGTTTAAAGGGAGAAATTGTCGCATATTTTGCAATTTTGGCCAAATTGCACGAGATATAATAGAGCTTGGCTTGCAAAATCATAACTTGCTCAATTTTGAACCTTTTTGAGCTCAAGAAGAGCCTATATGGGGATTTTTAGCATCTTGGACTCATTTGAAGCCTCAATTTTCTGATTTGAGCACTTTTTGAAGGAATTTTTGTAGGATTTAATCCTTTAATGCCAGGGAAAATCAAAGTTTTGAATCATTTTTGAAGGAAAATTGAGCATGGAGAGAACCTTGTAGGGGTATTCCTGCCTTCTATTTTCATCTGCAACAATTGTTACTTTCGAAGTGCTGCTATTTTTAGTCTTTTCTCATTATGTGTTCATGAGAGAAGCTCTTTTAAGTACTTCAATGTGGAGTTCCTGTACATTTTGTGCTTGATTTTCAAGTGGAGTACAAGGACCTGATGTGTGAGTCCTTTCTATGTTGACCTTTTCATGACTTTTTGTAGGGAGTCATATTTTTGGAGTGAGAATTCTTTTTAGGGAATATTTCCTTGCATGGGAAACAAGCCACTTAATTTCCAAAAAGTTGTATGTACTATTTTTCCACTGGAATCAATGGAGTGGTCTAGCTGTTGGAGCAGGCCTGGAGAGGTAGCCTAGGAGGGGTGAACTCTGTCACAAAATATTGGTTTCTTCTCTTCATGTTTTCTTATTTGATTTGCATGTGAATGTGTTACATGTTAAAGTTTGTGTAAAAACTAACTCAAAACCTTGAAGGTATTATGAAACTTGTTTACCTTTAAACTCCCATTTTGTTTACTTGCAAAGAATTTGAGGAGAAAGTATCTGAGGACGGTCAATTTTTGAGAGGAGAAGTTCTCCTCCATATTTTAAGATTAATACCCTATGAGCTAACATACATTATGATATTTTTAAACATTGTTTCTAAACGTAACATTGTGGAACAACATTTATTATGTGATTTTTATATGCACAAGATTTTCTTGTTTAAAGAGGCACAATTTAACCTCTCACCATATGTTAGAGACATTCAACTATGAACCTTTACCTTGTTTTTTAATAACCAGTTAAAATGGAAATTGGCTCATAATAATGTAACAACAAATTAGAAGAAAAATAAGCTATGGATTAGAGGAGAGGCAACCCCTGTTGTTGCAGTAACTAGGACTTATGAAGGTTTTATTAGATCACTGATGTGAGTCGTTATTGTGGACATTATTCTACAAAAATTCATGTATCTCTGCTCTTGAACTATTGACCTGCAAAGACAAGAAGCTTTGGAGGAAAGTACACTAAAATGGGAGACCTTTAATAGTGAAATGAAGAAAATATATGTGTATTGTTATTGTAATTTTATCCAAGCCCTCTCAAGAGTGCCAAGGTACATTAGTCATATCAGGAAATTTGGGCCTAATTGGCTCAGCCTTAAACTATGGTTTCCTTTGATATGAATTCTTGTGAGAAAATATTAGCATTACTATAAGCTCAACCTAGGAGATGAAAAAATCTAGTGGTTGGTGTTAATTATTTCTAATGGTTACAGTGTTATTTTGGATGATACTAAAATTCCTTATTATTTCATAGAACTTCATCTACAACACTCCCACTCTGAGGAAGAGTTAGATTGATATGTGGTATGCATAGGGACATGCAGTTTCTTTAGTTGGGGCAGAGATGTTGGGTTCAGGACTTGGCTTATCCTTATCACCTTTTCCTTATCCTTGTTCTTATTTTATCCTCAATAGCCACATATTTTCTATCTAACATCCTATATTTTGATTTAGGTATATCAAATCTTTATGTCACTCCAATCCACTAAGTTTTTCTTGCATTTGAAAGGAGAATAGTTGTTTTGGTTGTTTTTACTAATAGCATACTGAGGAAATTTTTTACAAGATGATCCAAATAACACGATATTGTTACTCCATTGTCCTAGGGATGTTTTTATTACTGGTTGAAACAATGTTGTTACTATAGATTGTCACAATTTTGTTACTCCATGATTCCACTTTGTCGTTACTCCAACATATCTAGATGATGTTATTATGCCATGTTACTACCAAACATTCAATATTTTTTTGGGTAGTTTTTATGTACATTGTTCACAAACATGTTCAATTTTCTTTATGGCATCAATGGCGATTCGATTCTACTAAAAAATGTGGCCAATTTTCTCATTGTGGTTATGACGCCCTAGTTTTTATTCATTTGATAACCGAGCAATCATTCTTGCAATAACTTTATTCGTATTCAATTTTGTGTAATTGTTTATTAAAGGAATTTCAATTAACACTATTTGAATATCTTAAGAATTGAAATATTCTCAAGGGTGTTCCTATTTTGATTTATCATCAGGATTGGATGTAAGGAAGAACCTATAAAAGTGGATCTCCCTTCCCCAAGAAGGGGGTTGGCACTCTTTTCTCTCAGACTGTGCATATTTACTTTTATTTTTCCATTAATGCAAGGTTGAGCAAGCTCGTGGCTCATTTTATGAATTAGTTTGTGACTTGTGTACAAAGTAGCATAGATATCATAGATATTTGTTTCATTAGCTTGTGTGCTGTGAGTTAAAAATTTGGAATTGAAATCGATTGTTGTTAATTTTTCTTTGTGTGATTAACATATTGTTGTTACTTGTGATATTTTGTAGGAGTTCATGAGTACATATCATTGTTACTTAACTTTAGCCATCATAGGTCTTTGTTGAATTGTATTTTTATTGTTGTTACTTCCCGCTGCTACAAATTGTTGTGGCTTTTTATTGTTATGTATTGTTGATTAGGTTGTTGTTACAATATGATTATTATTAATTTTTATTACATGATTCTTGTTATTGATTATTGTTACAGGTTAATATTATGTAGTGTCGGTCCAAGTAGTTAATACATTTTGGTAATGTTGTCCTTTATTTTCTCCAACCCAACATTATTGACACATTTACAATAATAACATCTCATTTTTCCAATTGGTATTGTTACTTTGAATTGGTGAATGATTTCTAATTGATTGTGGTGTTGAAATATTTTGTTTATGCAAGTGAGGATATGGTTGTGATGATTGATTGAGTGTTATTTCCTTTCTACAAAGAGTGATTGAATATTGTGTACTTCTTACAAAGAGTGATTTACAATTCTAGAACTGAGTGTAGAATGGTTTCCTTTTCATGCAAGTGTGGTTTCCAGAGGTGAAGTTTTAATTCTAGAATTGAGTGAAGTGTGCTTTTAATTCCTGCAAGTGTGGAACAATTTACAGTAAGAACTGGGATTTGATTGAGGGTTGTGTTCTTGTTGAGGAATCATAATAGAATATACTATATTAGGAAGTAGTCAATGTTAGTTAATGATTGCTTAATGCACAATCTGTGCACTACAACCTTGAAATAAAAATACCTACCCTAGTCGAAAATTTATGTTAATTGGATGTATCATTTTTAACAAGACAATAAAATTCCCCAACAATTACCTTGTTTACCATGTTCATGATTTGTTGCTCCACCCTCTTCCTCAATAACCTATATATTTGTGTATCACTTTCCAACATCCTTTACTATCTTTGTATGTCCTCAAATCACACTAGATTCTTGCACTTTTTTTTTCTCTTACTACGATCATTTGAGCATTGTTTCTCCATTTTTTTGGCACTTTGTAGCTTTTTCTATCCAATATAACATATATCATTTATTCTTCACATTTGTTTCATTTTAGAGGTCAATGTTACCTAGATTTAACCTAAAACCTCTAGCACTCATGGTGTTACAATTTATATTTCTCCATCTTAATATTTCTATTATGATTTTATTAAACATTATATTCTTCTTTAACCAATTTGGCCTCAACCTTGATTACAATGGTCAACATTATAGCACAATTTCATGTTGAAATTTATGTTTTTTTTTAACTTCATATAGAATTCTTCAAATTATACTCTACTTTTCACCTAGTTATAATTTTAACTAGTCCATACAAATATTATTCATATGGTCTCCTATCAAATTCCATTTGTTGCACATAATTCCAAACACATATATGTTTTCCTTATCATATGCCTTATTAATATTTATATTCTTTAAATTACTACACTTCTCGTGTTATTTTTTTATTTTTAATTCACTCATATATTCGGAATGTACTCAACATTCCTTACCTTCATTCTCCATAAATCATGCTCATTTAGTTTTGAAATTATTCCCTTGCCATTGTCATATTTTCCTACCAGTTTAATCCTCCACATTATCACATATTATACCACTTATATCTAAGTATCCATGGGTATTGTCCAATTCTAAAATGTTCACTTCATTGAGTTATTCTCTATGATATCTACTTATGTCCACCAAGATAAATTTGCATGAAACAGATTGCTTTATTCCTCTATTTGTAGCTTTAAAGTGAATGAACATTATTTATTCCATTGAATTATTTACACTTCATAACATGCTTCTATTGCAAACTCTAAAATCACAACTATATTTCACACTCTAATTTTTTTAGAAAAGTTGTTGGTTCATAGCTTACAACTTTTCTAAGAATTCATACACTTTCCCATAAATTTGATTCACCCATTCCCTAAGCAACACATCACGTCATAGGATATGTGTTCTCTTTTTCTGTTAGACAAAAACCTACAAGTTTTAGTCAACGGCCGCATCGCCAGAGATAAGAATCCATGAGAAGTGGTTAGTCCATGTCACTAATCACATGAGGAGTGTTGGTTTATCCAATATCCAACAATCTCCCCCCCAACGCGAACCGAGTGTATATCGAACTCGTGACCTATGCTTTGATACCACTTGTTGGGAATCACTATTGTCGTTAGACCAAAACCCGCAGGTGTTAGTCAATGATCGCATTGCCATAGATAAGGATCCAGGAGAGGTGGTTAGTCCATGTCACTAAACACGCGGGGAGTGTTGGTTTATCCAATGTACAACACTAACCTCCATAACTTTCTTTCTGCAGTATGTTTTTTATCCATTATTATTTAGTGTTATTTTTTATATATAATGACCAAGAGACACAAATTACCATTTCATGTGTATTGAGCATTCTTCACATGTTGGCTTATTCCATGCCTCTTATTCCTTTCAATTTTTCTTGGTTGTACACAATAGCCAACAATAATATTCATGAAATTCATAGCTCTTGTCTTCATGTTATTATGTTGCATACCCTTAATAAATAATCTATTATAACATAGAATATTTAAAATACCCAAGAGCTCCTATGGCTCATTATACTTATTAATATTTCTTTGTTTCAAAAAATATTCAACTAAAATGACTAGGAATTTCTTTAGTTCTTCCTCTATGATATAAATCACACTTACTAATTACAATAAAAATTATGTATACCTTCATTATTTCTTATTCAAGACACTTGTATAATTCTTCCATTGATTCTTCATGTTTGAACATGGAATTCAATCTACAACATACCTTATGAGTTTTCATTCATGGATTTGTTTTCTTTTTAAATAAAACTTTCCATAACACTATCACCTTGAGTGTTCTATTTCTCAAAAGAACTACCTTATTCTTTGTAATTTACCTAGTGCATATGTTGAGTCTCATTACTACCATGTAAATTATAATACCACTCTATAACATATGAATTTGCTAGGTGCATCAAGATTCACAATCTTGAAGTGGTTTCAACTCTAGTACCTTTATAGAATAAAAGAATAAGCATGCATAACAAATGTGCAAACCATGCATTAAAGCATGCACGCGCGCGCGCGCGCACACACACACACATATATACATATATGTATATGTATATGTACATGTACATATACATGTACATGTATATGTATATGTATATGTATATGTATATGTATATGTATATGTATGTCTATATATATGTGTGTGTGTGTGTGTGTGTGTGTGTGTGTGTAATAGAGATATCACATGCAATGCATGTCATTAAAAATATATACTCAGATATACTCACCATTAAATAGTGAAAAAAACATAATATAAATAAAGCATGAATATAATACACAATTAACTCTTATCTTATCAAATAACCATGCTAATTGGCTGAAAATTCTAGACATTCCACCCAAACATAGACATTGCTACTCCAAATGAATCAACAACAGGTCACCCCCAAGTTGAGGTTATGAATATATAAGGTTGGGTGTTCATAAAAACTCTAATATCACAAAATAAGTCAAGTTCTCATGCTATTATGGTATATCCTTTCGCAAGCACAACAATCCCTGATCCAGGTGGATATTAGTGGCCACCCGCCTATTCCACTTGGACCCCACCATTATTTCTTTCAGTTTTTCAGTTTCCTTAATTGTAGCACAATTTACTATTTTTATCAGTCTTTCGAGTCCTAAACTTTCTAAGTCGGTTTTAGGGACTAAAATATTTTTTTAGGAAAAAAGGAGTGACCAGAATAGTCCTAAATTGGTTTTCCAGTTTTTTTTCAACCTCCTCTTTGGGATCCTCAAAACGAGGTATTATTATATCCAAACAGAGATCATATGCCAAATTTACAGTCCCAACAATTTGACGTTCAAACTTACCCCAGCGAGGCCCAAAATATTTTGGCGCTTCATCTCATAGGTTAGGTTTTTGGATGTTTAGTGTTTCTCATTACTTCTCAATGATAAAAAGGCCACTTAGCCTCATTCTGACACATTTAGGAGGCATGTAAACATAAAAAGGCCACTGATCCATTATTAATGTAACCATATTTTAGTTCTTTGATAATAATGAAATGAAGTTTTATTTCTAATGCACTTCTGTGTTTATGTGATTACCACTGGATATCAGTATGGAAAAATCTTTCCAGATTATTATATAAGTTTGATTGATGCTCATTTAAAATACTGCTAGAAACTTATGGTAGCGATTGAAGGCCTACAAATGATAGAAGATAGTGAATATCTATCTGTCCTCATACAAACCTCTTTCCAGTTAACCAATACAGTTCATCCCAAACTGAAACAACCTATTCTGAAATATTGTGTTACAGTTGGTTTGTCTAATGCACAAGTTGAAGGTGTGTTATATTATCCCACTGATCTGCCTCATGATTGGTATTTCCAATATAAATCCTTTGCTGAAGAGAAAAAGCCTGAAGCCAAGATCAAAAGAGTCTCTATCAATAATGGCCAAGTACGTCTTATCCCAAACAAGCCAGAGATTCCTCGTCCTATTTTCAGGCCTCGTAGACATGTTTTACCTATTTCTTCTACAGAAGCCTCTTCATCAAGCAAGCATGATGCTCATCCTGATAATGAAGTATTTTCTAAAGAACCTATGTTATCCTCAAATGAATTGTATATACCTAAATCAAAAACTTTTTTAGCTATAAATAAGATGTTTAGGATCTCTACTAGCCAATTTCCACCTATGGAGGAATGGCAGTATGCAAATCATCATTTTGTCAAAGGAGGAAAATGGCCTCTAAAAAACAATTTCAGCACAACTTCTTCTCAGTCCAACTAGCCCTCTACTAGAGATGACTGTGCTCCTCTAATCAAACACAATGCCCTGAATTCTACTAATTTAGACCAGACATATCAAATTGGAAATTATCTTGCCACTTGGTGTTCCTATGCTGGAGATGTTTTGGATGATCTGGGTTCTCAGA